>CM062805.1:25256613-25933127 GCA_031772625.1 Pinus tabuliformis
CAATGCTAAATAGGTCATACAGATACAAGGTTAAGTAGTCACATCAGAGGCATTTGAGATGAGTTCTCGCAAGAAGATATCCTTGTTGCTGTAGAGAGAGTTGATGAGGATGTCCATCAGCCTCGAAACCTCTGCCTGGAACTCGAATTTCTGGGCATTGGCCCGCAATGTCTTCCGGGAAATAGACTCTGACTCCCTATGGAACCAAAAAGTAAACCACTCAATTATCCAAACCATAAAAACCTAAACCCCTTTACCACATACAGAGAATTTATTAGATTTGCCGATTAACTCAAACGAGTTGTTAAATTAGCCTGTTGACTCAGTCAGGTTGTTATTAATGTTGATAGCTGTTTGGCTAGTTTCATGTAAGCAATTAGCAATGTCTCAGTTTAATGCCATCCAGCATGACTTCAGTTTAATGCCATCCACTATATGAGAAAGCATGACTTGGGTTAGAACCCTAGATTGATGTCATCCAGGAATGTGAATAGACATACTTTGGATGCATAATACAGAAAGAAAACGACCATGGAGATAGTAAGTGCATAGATCGAAGCTCTGAAAACATACTAGGGTTGTCATAACATCATCTTTCGAAAAATAATACAGAAGAAAAAAAATGAGAGAAAAGATCAGGGAGATAGTAAGTGCAGAGATCGAACCTCTGCGCAACATTTGCGTCCGTAGAGAGTGCATCCGGAATGGCTCCACCGATGCCTTCCTCCACCTTCGGAGGACTGACATTCTCATCGGCAGGGCTGGCCCCCTCTGCGTTGGCTCCAAGATGGGGACCTGCACAAAACCCCAATCTGTCTTAAGGGAAGAACCCAAAAAATTGAAAATACTGCGCATAGAATGAACGCTGAAGAGAAAGAAAAGCATACTGTGATGCGGGATAAATGTTAGAATGATGAGCAGTAACAGAGCAGTTGGCACCGCCCACTTCCTCATCTTGTTCGCTTGCACAGGCACTTGATCTCGCACACTCCAAAATAAAACCTTACTGCAACCCCCTGGCCCTGCCCGATCTGCTTTTATAGGCACATTGTATCGGTCAAATGTTCAATTACTCCCTCATCAATTTAAGGATTTTCGATCTAATCCCTATTCCCATCGGACGGTCCTGATCCATCTGACGTGGCAGACTTCAGAGTGATCAGACGGCACATGGTTTCCCAGATGTATACACCCACCTGATTCGTCAGAGCCGTTGCAAAGTCTTTTCTCATTGGTCGAATTTTGTCACCCGTGACTTGGAGCTCATCCATTGGCAGATTGTTCGTGACTTCTTTTTGAGTCATTACGTGGACCCCACGTGATGGACTGCATCGAGAGTCTTCCGGAGACCGTATTGAACAAGGAAAGTGGGCCGACTTTGTGTTTACTTCATTTTGTGCAGTCAACAAAAACAAGACTAAAGTTTTTAAAACCTCATTGGATACCATTATCTAATATTTATGAATTACAAATGGTTAATTTCTTTTTAAGATGGTCTTGTGACATCTATGGACCCAAGGTAATCGCTGTGGTGTCACTGGTTATGGTTATGGTGAAGTTTGATTATCCTCAAAGTTGGTTTATGGTTATGGTGAAGTTTGATTATCCTCAAGTTGGTTATGGTTATGGTGAAGTTTGACTTATGGGTATGGTGGTGAAGTTCGATGATCTTTGAGGTCTGGTTTTTTATAATATTAGGAAATTAATATTGGGTTTAATGGTTAAGAATATGTTCATAAGTTCAAAATAGGGGTAGAGTATGTAAGTGTTTGTAATTTTAGTAGTCCCTTGTCCCACAAATAAAGGGACCTCATACACCAATTTCCCTTTGTTCCACAAACAAAAGGGTCTCATACACCAATTTCGTTTGTCCCACAAACAAAAGGGTTTCATACACCAATTTCCCCTTGTCCCACAAACAAAAGGGTCTCATACACCAATTTCCCCTCGTTCCACAAACAAAGGGGTCTCTTACACCAATTTCGTGTCTAGCTTGGTAGTGACCTTAAAATTGGATAATAATAATAATAAATTGTCTTAATGTTTTTTCAAGATAGTTTTTTGGTAAATTATATTTCAGATTTCAATATAGTTTTTGGTAAATTATATTTCACATTTTTGGGTGTCTTAATGTTTTTTCAACATAGTTTTTGTGGTCAATTATATTTCAGATTTCAATATAGTTTTTCTAGTAAAATATATTTCATATTTTTGGGTTGACCCATTTCAAATCATTAAATGTGTTTTATCATCAAGACAAAATGAATAAAATAAATTAAATAAAAGTTAAAAAATTAAAGATAAAATACTACGTTTAATAAAATATTGCTAATTATATTTAATAAATTATTATTTAATAAAAAATTATAAATATTTAAAAAAAAAAAATCTTTCCACAATTAATTAAATATTTAATTAATAAAACTATTGTTATTTTTTATTATTATAAACAAAATCCAAAGAATAGTGATTAATAAAAATCAACCTAATTATTTTTTAATGTTTTTTGAAAATTTAATGATTTGGATTATTTTAAAATGGATAAAAAAATTTAAAAATAAGGTTTTTAACATAGCCATGCAAGTGTAACTTTCCACATATTTTTTATTGGATTTATGAAGATTTTTACTAAGGGGAAGGGGTGGTATGAGTAACCCTATCCCACACCCTCGTTATATGGTTTCCTTGTGATTGCTCACACTATTGAATAATTAATTTTTTATGAAAGTTATTTCAAAGGTGGTATTTTAAGTTGATTTTTATGGTTTTGACGATATTTGTATTTATTAATATAAATTGGAAATGTATATATTTGTTTAGAAAAAATTTTGGCGAAATCACATAATTGATCATTTGTCGACGCGTTTCGAACCAACTAGTGTGGTTTATCGTCAGGACAAGTTGAAGATACAGATCCAGTATAGCGAGTTAAATAGTCCAAGCAGAGACTCCAATGGCAAAAAAGACTAACGGCTATTTTTTCAACTTAAGGACCCAGTCCAACCCCCTTTAACTAAATTAATATTAATATTCTTTATAATTATTATTAACTCGCTATACTGGATCTGTATCTTCAATTGTCCTAGCGATGAAACCCTAGCAATATTAGAATGCGTCGAAAATCAATATGATCAATTATGTGATTTCGCCAAAAAAATTTCTAAACAAATGTTATGGATCACAGAAGTCTAAATTCCTTGAATGTATATATTGTTTATGTATGTTGTCGAATGAATTTTGTTAAAAAATGTGATTAAAGTTTGAGCTAAAAGGGATTATCCATCCTATAGATGGATGTGTAACCTCCAATTTGTTTTTGTTGAATAACGTTTTCTATATTGAAGAAGTCTCCCAGATATATTGTTTATATATTGTTTATCTCGGTAGCATTCTTGAAACTTTAAGCAATTTTAATTTTTCAATGTATCTCAAATCTAGTAAACAGTTTCATTCCTCGTAAGCTAAAGAAATATTTTAAACCCATGCCCTTAAAAAAAGTTTTCTTTAGGGTCAACATATGGAGGGATTAAAAGGGTTTTATTCATCCAAGCGAGAGAGCACATGTTCTAATAACATTGCAATATACCAATCTCCCCAACCCTTGTTTTTGGTGCCAAAGCTACCCACCTAGTAAAATAAAAGTTTGCCTTTATTAGGAAAATCCAATCTATGATACTTTCAACCTTTGGGCCTATTTGCTAAGACTCACACACCTAATTGTATACATAAAGTGATGGATGGACAAAAGTGGTTAAAAAATAGAAAACCCACCAAGGCTAGTTGTTTCAAAAGGTTGCTTAACCCCAAAAGAACAACTTGATGTCTTTGTCATAAGTCTTGAGTATCACAAAAGAAATTTGTTATCTCTAAAAGGGCTAGTGAACAATGTAACAATTTCAAACTCATTTCTCAAAGGGGAGGTAGGCCCCTTATCCCACAAACGAGGGGGTCTCATACACCAATTTGGCGTCTGGCTTGGCCGTGATCTTAAAATTGGATAATAATAATAATAAATTGTATTATTTTTAGTGAGTTAGTTTTTTTCGAAGAGTCAAATGTTTTTTCAAGATAGTTTTTCTCGTAAATTATATTTCAGATTTTTGGGTCAACGCTTTTCAAATCATTAAATGTGGTTCTTCATCAACTATGATGAATGTTATGATCTAAACAAGTTCATCATCATGACTATGGTGAATGTTATGATCTATACAAATTGATATATACAGAAATGCAAAAGGTTTTAAAATGAATATTAAAGAAAAAATGAATAAAATAATTAAATGAACCTTAAAGAATTAAGAATAGGATACTAAATTTAATAAAATATTGCTAATTATATTTAATAAATTATTATTTAATAAGAAATTGTGAATATGGTTAAAAAAAGTCTTTCCTCGTTAATTAAATATTTAACTAATAAAACTATTATTAATTTTTTATTATTTTTAAAAGTAACTCCAAAAAATAATGATTAAAAAAAATCAACCAAACTATTTTTTTTTTAATTTAATGATTTGGGTTATTTTAAAATTGATAAAAAGTTTTTAAATAAGGTTTTTAACATATACATACAATTGTAAATTTCCACATATTTTTTATTCATCTATGGACGATTTTTTACTAAGGAGAAGGGGTGGTATGAGTAACCCTATCTCACACCTTCATTATATGATTTCCTTGTGATTGCTCACAATATTGAATAATTAATTTTTCATGAAAGTTATTTCAAAGGTGGTATTTTAGGTTGATTTCTGTGGTTTTGAAGATATTTATATTTATAAATTGGAAATGTACATATGGTTTAGGTATTTTGTGGAATGATTTTGTTAAATGATGTGATTAAAGTTTGAGCTAAAAGGGATTATGCATTTTATAGATAGATTTATAACCCCCAATAATCAGATTAAGGATTTTTCTTAAATGTTTGTTTGAAGAAAAAAAGCATTACTACGAAGTAATCTCTTGTGGTCCTTATGTTAGTTAACATGTTTTAGTTGTTTTTGTTGAATAACGTCTTCTATATCGAAGAAGTCTCCAAGATATATTGTTTATCTGGGTAGAATTCTTGAAATTTTAAGTGATTTTGGGCAATTTTTCAATGTATCTCAACAAAGGTAGATAGTTTCATTCCTCATAAGCCAAAGAATTATTTTAAACCCATGCCCTCAAAAAAGGTTTTCTTTAGGGTCAATATATGGAGGGACTAAAAGAGTTTTTATTCATCCAAGTAATAACATTGCAATATATCAATCTCCCCAACCCTTATTTTTGGTGCCAGAGCCCCCACCTAGTAAAATAAAAGCTGACCCTTTATTAGGAAAATCCAACCTATGATGCTTTCAACCTTTGGGCCTATTTGCTAAGACTCACACACCTAACTGTATACATAAAGTGATGGATGGACAAAAGTGGTTAAAAAATGGAAAACCCACCAAGGCTAGTTGTTTCAATAGGTTGCTTAACCCCAAAAGAACAACTTGATGTCTTTGTCATAAGTCTTCAGTATCACAAAAGAAATTTGTTATCTCTAAAAGGACTAGTGAACAATGTAACAATTTCAAACTCATTTCTCAAAGGGGGCTAGGGTTGACAAGCTAGTCCATACTCAACATCAAGTAATTTCTCAAACGTGTGTGTGATAACTCTCTTAAGAATCTAGGGAACAAGAATTTGAATGGCTATTTCTCACCAAAAATGTAAATTATGAATTATCTAAACCCCCTGGTTACTAGGACTCACACACCTAATTGTATACAATAAGTGATGGATGGAAAAAAGTGGTTAAAATTTTAGAAAACCCACCAAGGCTAGTTGTTTCAATAGGTTGCTTAACCCCAAAAGAACAACTTGATCTCATCGCCATACTTGAGCATCACAAAAGAAATTTGTTATCTTTATAAGGGCTAGTGAACAATGTAACAATTTCAAAACTCATTTATCAAAGGGGGTTAGGGTTGACAAGCTAGTCCCTACTCAACATCAATTACTTTCTCAAACATGTGTGTGATAACTCTCATAAGAAGTTGCGGAACAAGAATTTAACTAACTATTTCCCATCGAAAATGTAGATTTTGAATTCTCTAAACCCCTTGGTTGCTTTAACTATGTGTTGGGATGGGGTCCCCTGGGTTAGTTTTGGGGTTAAGATAACCCAAGTTTTGGTACATTTTGTGTAAATAATGTAAAGTCTCCACGATTTGTGAATGCGGAGCGCATAGATGGCTAGGAGTCAAAGGGGTTTAGCCCCTTGTTTTATGTAAAGTTTGAGCCGGCTTTGAGATCCACCCATGGTCAACGGACCATGGCATTGTATGAAAAAGGCTATAAATAGGTGTTTCTTAGAGAGTCTAAGGCATATGTTTTGGGATAGGAATTGGTGATGGACAAGCTGTGATAGCAAGAAGAAGTGGGTTAGATAGAAGGGAAGAGGCTTTGCAACTGAGTGCGCAGAGGCCTAGGTAAAGTTCACAGTTGTGTGCGCAGGGTAGTTTTGAGTCAGTAATCCTAAATTGAAGATCAATAAAGACAATTTCTGAAGAATGCTTGTGTATTTTTTTTACTTCTGTTTATGATATATGCTGTCAATGAATGATATGTTTTGTGGAATATTGACTAAATGTTGCGCAATTCTCTTGAATAATTATTAATGACGTACATAATGCATGTTTAAGTATTTTTGTGAAGACTCGGATGCATTCTCTGATGTTTACTAATAAATTAAGTAAATTTGCATGAACCCTAATTTAGGACTCTCTTTGATGTGCATAAGTAGATAAATTAACTGTTAACGATCCTCAAAGACCGATCGTCGGCCTTCGTGAAGGTCTGAAGTTCATTTTGATAGAGTTGAAGTAGAGTGCCCTAAGAGTGTATTGACGCGAAGGCAGATTTGAAGAGCTAAAAGACATCACACTAGTCTCTAGATGCGGAAACTTGGTTCTTGCATCCCCCCATATTGCTTTGGGTGAGACTGCAGCCTGCGCTACGTGGGTTGTCGCCGAAAGGGCCAATAGTGTAGGGTTTTGTTGGATGGCACAACTAACTCTAAACCTAGGTCAGAACCCCCTAAGCCAACAAATGGTTTTATTTCTAGGACCAAGATCTGCTTGAAAGAGATGTGTGATGTCGCATCATTGGAATCCGACCAAGAAAGAAATTGAAAAGTGGTTGGATCGGAAGATTCATGAGTTCGTGGCGCAAGAAAACAAGAATCTGCGCCTGTCAAAGGAACAGTGGTTGAACAGGTATCTGTATACAGATATACACGAGATCTTCTTCTGCACCTTCCCCATTGAACTGTATGAAATGTTGGCTAAATTAATAGATAGCCAAGGAAGGTGGAAGATCAATAATCTGATAGTGTGGACCCCAAAATTAGTGCGATGGTTAGAAGCCTCTGAGAACAAGATCGTGCGGGCTGTTGATCACTGGCCCGATCGAATTATAAGAGGATTTGTTACAAAATTTGCAGTTGATACCTCAGTCAGCTACAGCGAAGCGGAGCAAAGATTTTTCAAAGGACCGCGAAGTAAGTATTTAAGATCATTGAATACGTGGATTAAAATGATGTTATGTGAAAAACGGGTGATGTCATTACCTTGATGTTCAGAGCTACGTGAAGTGGACGACTCTTTAGAAACTGTGAAGGATCTAGACCAGAGTATAGTCCATTGATTGGACCTCCTTTAAGTGACAACGAAGGGGTGGAACGGACTCTGCCGCGAAGCGCTATTCAGCTAATCACTCAGGGATTTCCTCGAATAAATCATCTGTCCACTCCACCTCCACCGCATACACCTTTGCCCACACCTCCACCTTCACCACCACCATTCAACATGACGAACACGATGAAGTTTCCGATTTTCAAAGGCATAGTGAGTGAAGATACAAAGCATTTTTCATTTGTTGCAAATGTTGTGTGGATAACGCAACAGATTACTGATGACAATTGTAACAGCCCTTGTGAGAATTCCATGTAAAATATATAAATACCACGGATGATGGGACACGTATTCCAAGCTGAATGGTGGGCAAGACATCCTAGGGGGTGTTCATTTGGTTGTTTATGGCTAAGGAAATTGGCAAAGGCAATGGCTAAGGCATTAAAGAGGCAAAGAGGTATTTTGGCACATTTATTTATGAAAATAATGGAAATTAGGAGAAAAGGAAGGTAAAAGGTCACAAGTTGCATGTGAGGAGGAAAATGAAGGAAAATAATGGAAATTAGGAGAAAAAGGAGGTGAAAGGTCATAGGTTTCATGTGAGGAGGAAAATGAAGGAAAATAATGGAAATTATGAGAAAAAGGAGGTGAAAGGTCATAGGTTGCATGTGAGGAGGAAAATAAAAGAAACTAATAGAAAATGAAGAAAATAGAGGCCTCATTAATAAAAAGGCTTATGAGGTTCAGTGGGTAAGACTTGGTCAGTTTAGATTTGGAGCTCTCTCATTATTCTTTCTTTCTCTCATACTCTTGGACACTTAGAGTTTTCTTGGAGCACTTTGGAATTGGAGCAAGAAAAACAAAGAAGGCAAGAGGAAGCAAGGATCAAGTAGGGAAAGGCAGGATCAAGCGGCTACAACAGGCTTCATTGCAGGTATCAACTTGCATGTGTATTTTCCTTGCTAGATTTAGTATGCATGGGATTGCATGTGTATTTTCCTTGCTAGACTTGGCATGCATGGGATTGCATGTATATTTTCCTTGCTAGATTTGGCATGCATGGGATTGCATGTGTTTCTTTTTCTACCATGGCATGGGTTTTTCCAGGTGTGACAGTATTTTCAGCCCAGCCTTGCCATTTCTTGATATCTTTGATGAGATGGGTTCTCTCATGCGTTTTGTGGGGGATGGAGGAATTGGATTCGAAGCTGAGTGGGGTGGATCTCCGAATTGACAAATACATGGTGGTAGTGGTCCCTGAACCAAACTGAGGATGCACGAAGCCACTGGCCTAGTAACCCCTGAACCGGACTGTGGGTTGTGGTAAAGCTAGATTGTGTGCCTCGGTGGGCCTAGGAATCCTTGTCGATGAATGGCAAGATATACGGTAAAGCCAAGAGGTGTATTTTCTCTCTTTGGGCCCAGTGATTCTGAGATGGAATGCACGGTAAATCTTGGAGAGTATGTCTCAATGTAGGGCCTAGTGATCCCTGGATCGGACTGCGGATGCATGGTAAAGCCTGAGAGACTAGGAGGCATTCAAATTCCTCACTGTGTAGGCGGAGAACTCCGATGGCATCCACATTGATTGGTGTTTTTCTTATGTGTTCTATGAGTCCCACATTCATGTTTGAAATATGGCACGGGGGTGATTGGTTGAAGAGAGACTTGGCTCAACCAATCTATGGTCGGGTGGAACGTGGTAGTCCCATCACCGGTTGGTTCATTGCATTATTAATGGAAAAAAAATCATTCCCTTAATTTTCATGTGCAAATGTATTGATGTATATATGGATTTTGATGGTTGATATGTTTATTGTATTTCTATTTCTATTATGTTTTTTATATGTACATTTACCCCGGAGCGTGTTACAAGTGGTATCAGAGCATGGTTCAAACACTTGGACTGGATGGGATCTATCATAGGTGAAATGAAGAACAAAGGTTAAATTTTAGACCCTTATGTCATATCTGTTATAACTTTTCTTCTATGGCATATTAGAAGTCAAAAAAATTTCCATACTGAAGGTAAATTCCACTGATAATGTGGTTAAAATTTCAAATATCGATTCACAATACTTTAGGAATTATGATCTAAGGAAGATGACCTTCTTGAATGCACCTTTAAACAAGTCATGTTGGCATTTCTACAATAACTCATTTTATGTAGGCTCTCAGAAGCTGAAAATTTGTCCACATTGAGGCAACATACCACTGATTACGTGGTAGAAATTTCATATATTGGGTCGCAATATTTTAGGAGATATGAGTAGAGGGAGTCGAGCCTTTTGAATGTTCCTAAAATCAGGCCTCAAACAAGTCACGCTGTCATTTTCGTTATAACTTCCCTTATGGGCACTCTCAGGCGGTGAAAGTTTTTCCACAATAAGGGGAAATCCCACTGATATTGTGATAAAAATTTCAGATATTCATTCGCTATATTTTAGGAGATATGACCAATGTAAATCGAGCTTTCTGGATACTCCTAGAATTATGCACCAAATAGGATTGTGTGGGTATTTTGTTGTAACTTTTCATCTATGAAATATCAGAAGTTGAAACTTGAATCATAGTGAGAGAAAATACCACTGATCATATGGTTCAGTTTCCATAACTTGTACTACTACAATTTAGGATATATGCATTGAATTATTTGCTATATTAGTTTGCATGCAAAGTGTTTGATGAAATGCTTAAATGGTTCAATGATTAATTGCATACAAATCATTTGATAAAATGCCCCAATGAGTATGTTGTTTGTGGTTGGGGATAGTATTGATGTGTAATAGTATTATTGTAGTGATATATGCCTACTTTTATGCAAATACTTTGCTATATTAGTTTGCATGTAAAGTGTTTGAAGAAATGCTTACATGAAAATGTAATAGTATGGTATAGTAATTGTTTGAAGAAAATGTAAAAGTATGGTAATTGTTTGAAGAAAATGTTATTTTTTTAAATGCAATAGTATTGTAGTATGATAATATGGATGTATCTGATCTATGCCTATTTGCATGAAAATAATTTGAAGAGTTGCATGTAGGGAATTTGAAAGGTTGCATGCAAGGAATTTGAAAAGTTTCATGGAGGGAAATGGAAAAGTGGCGTGTTTTGAGTTATTATGTTACAAGTGGAATAAGTGCAATGTTTTTTACTTACTCTCATACAAATGTATGAGAAATAAAAATCAATTTCTTTTCAAGTGTGGTTAAATTTAGTAGAGTTTTGGAGATTCCATTTCCATAATTGGACATTGGAGATCAGGCCATTATAGTAGCTTCCTCCCTCTACCTTAGTGTGCACCATGGATAGTAAGGGGGTATGCTTATAGGTTGTTATATTGGTGAATGTTTATTTCAAATTAATAGACACGATGTCTTCATTTTTAAAACATGTGACTGACTATGTATGAATTATATGTCGCTTACATGTTGATTTCATGATACCTACTTACATCCTTCTATGTTAGGTTACATTTTTGAAAATCTTGATTACATGGATCAATCTTGTAGATTGACTACAAGAATTGATCGCTTATGTTCAACTACATGCATTTATGCGTAGGTGTAGTTGATTTTGCATTGCTTATGCATACTGCTGGTTGCATGTGGCAATGTGTACAATGGAGTAATGGTTGTTGTTATGCATGTATGGTCGTGGCTATGATTATGCATGTATAGTAGGTCAAACATGCCTTGTGAAGTCATTGTATGCAATTTAGGTCATCATGGTGCTATTGGTTGTTATGATGCTAATGAGTTGGTTGAGATAAAGCAAGAGATGCAGATCATCAAAGTGAAGTTGCAGCATTGGACCTCGAGGCAAGGGCAGATCATCATATTGGTATTGCATTTGAGCATGCAGGTATGTAAGTTAAGGATTTTTATATGCATTAGGTTTATGTACATGTCTTTTGATGTTATGGTTACATTCATGATAGATGTTGGTTAACTAGTGTAGTTATATGCACATGTGTCGGATAGTCAAGAATGATAGTAACCTGTAGTTGTATGCATTGCGATTATTGTTTTATATAATATAACTTAATGATTATGCTATATGTCGCTGATGAGTATGTTATAGGTTAACTTGTTAAATGTTATATGACAGTTAGCTTGTTTATATGGCAGTTAGCTTGATTATTCAACTTTATGTTGTTGATGAGCATGATATATAGCTTATTGTTGTTATATGCTATTAACTTGATGATTAGGGTTATTTCATTGAGATCTTGATGTCGTAATTTGGATTGGTCATATGTGTGATGGTTATGTTCATTGCCTTGAAGATCTTGATGTTATATGTATTGTGCTAACCTGGTTTGACCTATGCAGATGGTTATGGTTGCAATATTCAGGTATGAACCGACATATTTGTGAGATGGTGTCATACTAATCTAGATTGACTTTTCATATGTGTGAATGATAATTGTGTATGAGTTTATGATGTGAACATGTTAGTTAGATATTGTTATGGATATCATGATCTTATGAGTGCTCGAGTTTACATGTTATAAAGATATATCTCGCTAACTAGATTGATTATGCAGACAAGATAGCCTCCCCTGAGGTACACTAAGGTATGAGTTTGCTTATGTATTATACTTGGTGTTTCATAGTTGATTATGTCGTCTATTTGATATTTGAGTGTTGGTGCCTATTATGTCATCTAATTGGTTTATTTAACATGGTATGTTTGCAAGTGGTTGAATAATTGATGAATTGATTAATATGAGTATGTGTTCAAATGATTTTGTTTTAAGATGATTGTACTAACATGTATGTGTTGAGACAATTGATATGTACTTGAATGTAGTTGTAGTATTATGACTGATGACTATGAGTTGACTATGGATTATGACATGATTGTTAGTCTTGGTAATGGTTGATTTCAAATTGATAGATATGATTGTCTTGATACTTGGAACATGTGGTTGACATGTGTGAGCATGATGTAGGGAGTTTCATGGCAAGAGAGATTTCCATGAATCGTGAAGAAGGCTCAGGTTGAGCTTTCCCTTGGATGCACTAGGAACCATGGGGATTGAGTCATAATGTTTGTTGTTAGTCTTGTGCTTTTGGTCTTCTATGTTTTTCTTGTGCTTGATTTGCAGATCTATTTATGTCTAGAGTATGGCCATACCACTTTGTTTGCGGAGTCATGTTGTTATTGGTTTTTATGGTCTTCTTCTTGTTTTTTTTCTTATCTTTCCTTTTATGTTTTGAGCCTTGGGAACTGGTTGGGAAAGAGGAAATTTGATGGAAATTGAGAGAGAGGTGTGGTACACAACCGATGATATAAGACCCAGATGAAGCTTTGTGCATGAGTAAGCGCAGCGGAAGGTAAGACTATGACAATCGTTTGGATTGGTTAGGTTCATTGTGGTAAATGGACAGTAGCAGTGCAGACACAAGAAAGGTAACCAGAAAAGGTAAAGTAAATGGATCAGAGGTATCATATGCTTTGGCTATGTTGAGAACTGTTGCTGTCAATGCCTGTGCATAAATAAGGAAGTTCTCTTAACCTAGACCTTATGCTATTTGGTAATTATTTTATGATCATGATTATGCTGATGTTTATATATGTATACATGAATGTATGTATGTCGTTGTCTGACAGGATCATGATAGTTTTATGCTAACATTTATATATGTACGTATGTATCCATATATCTATGTTACTATCTGATAGGGTTGTCAGGTATCATTCTTGTGAAGGAATGATTCCTTATGCAAGAGAACAACATGAAGATGTTCCCGGTCTTACGAGGAATCGATTGGGAAGAGTATTCACGAAAAATATATGAGGTTAGTATCATGTGGATATGAATTGATATTGTATACTTGTATTATGCCTATGTTTATGTTATGACAGGTAATGTTGAAGGATACATTAGCAAAGTGAAAGTAGTGTGGTTTGCAACATGCTAAGGTAAGCATGGATAAGACACAAGACGAAAGGTTTCTTGGTAAGGATAGTGTGGTTTTGGATGTGTGGTACTATTGTTGTGCATACGTTGTATATGTTGTACATGTTGCATCTATGATGTGTGCACTTGTGGTGTTGTGTATACATAGCATGTGTACATGTTATTTATGCAATGTTATGTACAGGATGGTACAAATAGGTTTGTGTGAATATTGCATATGGGGTGTTGTATACATATTGTACTATCTTCATGATGTATATGCGGTGTGTGTGCATATGGTGCTCTGTGCATGTTGGATATGCAGTGCTGTGTATGGATGATGCTATGTACGTGTTGGATATGCAGTGCTATGTACATGTGGTGTTGTGTGCATGTTGTACATATGGTGCTATGTACATACGGTATTGTGTGCATGATTGTACAAGTGGTGTTGTGAGCATGTGGTGCCGTGTACATGTTGTACATAAGGTGTTATGAGCATGCGGTGTTGTGTACATGTCGTGCATGTGATGCTATGTACATATGGTGTCGCGTACACATCGTGCGTGTGGTACTGTGTACATGTGGTATTGTGTACACATGGTACAGTGGTGTAGTGTACATTTGGCGTTGTGTACACGTTGTGTAGGTGGCGCCATGTACATGTGATTTTGTGCACACATTGTGCAGGTGGTGCAGTGTACAGGTGGTACTATGTACATGTTGTACATATGGTATTGGTGCATGTGTGGTATTGTGTGCATGTCATACATGTTGTGTTGAGGGCATGTGGTATTATGTATGTGCATCATGTAGTCATGGTATTGTGGCATGTGTACTCGTTGTGTGGTACTCTGTGTAGGTACATGAATTGGGTGGTATTTCACATCGGGTATAGATGGATGCATTGTATTGTATACACTGGGTGTAGGTGTATGTGTTGTATGTCAAGTGTAGATGCATGTATTGCATGGTGTGGTATGTCGTGTGGTTGTATGTGTGTGATGCACACTATGTGTCTATGCACATGGTTGAGTAGAAGGCACTAGGTGTTTGTTGGTTGTAGCAACTAATCCGGAGTGCGTACAGAACAAAGACAAAGGTAGAAGCTAACGATTGAGGAAAGGATAAGTATCATCATTTTATTTCAATTTTATTATGCATGTGATTTATGACTATGGTATATGATGATTACATGTGATCTATGATTTTGATTTATGATGGTTACATGTCATTTATGATTTTGATGGTTATGTTTGAGCTAACCTGATGTGATATTTTTATACATGTTGACTTGGTAAAATATGCTAGTTTGACTTGTTGTGACAGGAAGCGAACATGATTGCAAATGTACCTTATTGGTGAGCTACCAATGAGGTATGATGTGAATTTATTTCAATTTATTTTGAATCTAATGGAAGTTACATTCTTGGTACAGGAAGAATTAACATGCCCAATTGGGTGGTTGAAATCGACTACAAGAATTAGCAGCAACAGTGAAAGAAATTATAAATGTAGCAGCATGCTGGTAAAGTATTTAGGAGCAGGGCCATTGTGGGACACTGAAAAAAAATAGTGTCCATTGATTTCCATGAGCATGATATGACCGTGTTGTGCTATACAACAACCCTCCCCATTTCAAATATCTAAAACTTTAACAAGAAATGGGTCCCCTTTTTAGAACTTAGATAAAATCAATAGTTGTGTTAAGTCTTTTGCTTTTAGGTTAGATTCAATAATAATCACAACTTTCCAAAAACTATACAACACATGAAAATCCTTATGAAAAGGTTCGATCAGATTTAAATATTAAACAAGACCTTGTCATAAAACAAATATAAATGAATGTGTCGCATCCTTTGTTTAAAAGATAGACTTAAGGTTTCCATTGGCAATTGTTGATGCGATAACGCCATCGGAAAGCGCATATCACAATTTATCAAGGAATCATTCCAAGGGGCCATATAAATCTTCTGATGCGATAAGCCGATCGCAATCGGCCATCGCTGAAAGCACGAAACACATAACAAATGCCCATTTGGAATCCGCCGATGCGATTTCATTATTGGAAAGTGCACTTTTTAATAAAGGTGAAATATAATCATTAAGAAAATGTTTGCAGGTCTAAATTATAAGTCAATTATAAATAAAAAGCAAAACGTTTATTCAAGTGATCCCGCTTACCATCTATCGCAATCGGAACTTTACAAAGGAAACAATTAAGCATAACAGTTATACCTCCCGATCTGCGATATGTGATTAATCGCTTATCGCTGATCAGGAAGTTACGATATTTATTTTTAAAGAACTGTTATCAAGATTTGCGATGCGACATATCTTTATGGCATTTAAGTGTCACGTTGGCAGTTACGGAAAATCATTAATAGAGCAGTTATGGTTGAGTCCTTCAAGGATTTCATCCGTAGTAGCGTAATATATCAAAATCTGTATCACCCATTGCACTTAATTATTGTTATTATTGTATACTGTGTATTAGCTTTGAGCAAATATTTCCTCTGTTACGTTCTTCTGTTTCGTTGTGCAAAGCAAGTCTGAATTTATGAATCCAGCGAAAATGACGAAGAAATCAAAGAAACCAAAGGCTCCCGTCATAACCAAAGAGGAACCAGTAAAAAAGGTCTTGATAGCCGATACTACCTGCCTCGGTCTGGGCCAGGCTTCATGGGAAAGCATATATAATTTACTGGAAGCCAAGGATCCATAAGAGATTGAAGAAGAAAAGTGAACAGCAGATTCCACTGACTAGTCAGAGAGTACTCTTATGGATCTAGCTAGCTCTTATCTTCACAGAATAACAGCCCACACTAAAATATTACCCTACAATGATTTGGTTAGATGGGTAATTGAGAGTATCAGCATAACAGACAGAGCATTCTTTACGGCTGATGGAAGGATGTTCGGGTCATTCAAGGCGGAAGATATCAAAAAGATGTACCATTTGCCTGAACCACAAAAGCAGTACAACAAGGCATTTTTGGAATCCTTCACCAAGGAAAATGCCATGGAGTCAGACCCTATCAGGCAGTGGAGGCATTACCCAAACAAACACAAGCATGAATCATCGGGTATGTACTCCGTAGACTCCTTAGCATCTCCTTACTGCTATGCTGGTGCTATGATATGCAGACTCTTTGGAGTCCATGATTTGGCTAGGTTTTCTATAGAAATGGTGCCTTTAATGGAAGCAATAGTTAACTCTTATATCATGGATTGGGCAACCATTTTATCTGATAAAATGGCCAACCAAATCCTTGATTATAGAAGAAATAGGTTTGTGACTACCTGGGTAATACCCCCATTTTATATGAGTGCCTACATTTTGGACACCATCTGTTTCAATTCTGATTACCCCATTTTAGGTTGGAAATGGACTCCACAAGACCCGACCCCCATTCATATCTATCATAAGGAATTGTGGAAAGCCCATTATAAAAATCATCTTTATAGAATTTGTCATGGTTTTGTCTTGCCTGTTCATTATGCTATATTCAACAAACCCACTCCTCGGTTGTCCGATGAAGCCAGTGTCGACCTAACATCAATTGGTAGTTGGTTCGGTGAAGAGAAGTTCACCTACATCAGAATTTTTGGTAGCACTACTGATCCACATGTCCTCCCCTTATACATTCCTGATAAACTATTTGCCAGAGAAATAGCTTATCAGATAACAAAAGCAGGGGCGTCAAGAAACCTAAATCAGTCCAAAAAACAAATGTGGCCTTCATTCCCCCTCCGATGTGGTACTTTCACATTGCATGACTTCAAACATGCAGAGAAGGAAGCTGAGAAAATTAAAATGTTAAAGTTAGCAGTCATCCCAAAGAGGCAGTATGATCCAAAAGCAGTCGCCTACAATTTCACCTCTCATGTCAAAATTGCCAAGTTTGAACATGAGAAGGATGATTATGATGATTTTTTCACTTCAACTGAGTTATTTTCTCAAGTGAAACATCTAGAAAAAATTAGATTGGGAGCAGAGGGATTAGAGGAATTTTTGAAGTTCAGGACACAGAGGTTGCAAACACTACCTCTAGACTTGTTAAATACTACCTCTATGGTGCAACTGGAAGGCCACTGTGAAGAAAAAACTATTGAAACGACTCCTGAAAAGGAAAAGAGCCCTGAAAGGGAACAGACAAAGGAAGGAACTAGTGAGATCATTGACATTGATATACTATTGATCCTACTTTAATCAAGGAATGGGAGCAATTCGATCGAATCATCAAGAACTCGAATGACTCCCAAAAGTTCACTACACCAAAATCACCTACAATACAAAAGCATGAGGTTATTAGTGTTTCGATTGAAGGGACAAGTGGCCTACCCAAGATTCAACAGGATATAGAAATCATTCCTGAAAATCCTATAGAGGAGATTGTACTAAAAATAGAAGAAATACCACCCCTAGATGTATTCTACAGTCTGAAGCACAGGGCTGTGGTTAAAAGACAGAGGAAAAAGAGGAAAATTGATCAAGGACCTCTTCTAACTCCTCAGGCTGAAATGATGAATGTGGTATGGAAGGCAGAAGTCAATCCTTCTGAGGATTTAACTAAATTATCTCAGTATGCAGGGGCTTATACAATAGCAACAATGGACAAAGCCTCATAGATTAGCCAACTAATCAGGGAAAAGGATCAAAGGATCACTTAGCTTGAACAACAGCTAGCAGAGCAGAGACAACAAAATGAGCAACTAAAAGAGTAGTTGAAACTGGAGAAACAAAAGATTGATAAGCAGACTCTCCAGAAACAACAGGAGTTGTCTCAAGAACTAAGCAGGCTTCAGATGACAATTGAGCAGGAAAAGAAGGCCAAGGAAGATCAAATTGCACAAATGCAATTACAGATAGAAAAGTACAAGGGTTATCCACAGGTTAGTGAATTCAGAAAAGAAGCCTTGGAGATAACCAAAGCCTTGTCCCAGCAGTTGAACATCCTTTGCCATAATATATCATTGGCTGACCCATTGTGCGATATCTCTGCATCACTGATTGAGAAGGCAGTTGACACCAGACTGGAATTGGAAAAAGCAGATGAAAGGATAACAAATTTTCTTTCTTGGCAAGATTCCAAAGAAGGAAGGGCTGCCAATTTTCCAAAAATACAAGAATCGCACAAGGAAATCTTGTTTTCGGAATGGGAGTCTCAGCTAATGAAAGCCGAAAGAGCAACTTCTAGATCCAGAGCTGCAATGAACGATGTAATCGAATTAGTAAATAACAATTTGCATATGTCTAATTTGATCTCCGATTGCTCTCCAGGTAAACTCCCAAAAGCAAAGGCACTAGAACATCATTGGAAATAGGAGCTAGCAAGCAGAGAAAAACAGATCGGAGAAGTGCAAAACTTGACATGGGATACATTTTGGTTTTTTCTAGTCAAGCCACATAGCCAGCAGATGGCCATGAAATGCCTTTCTGATGCAGTCAACTGCATGATTCCCGAACTCTCCGATGCCACCTACACAGCCCAGCTACATTCCAGGATGAGTCAACCTCTGGAAATCCAGCCAATGCTCGCAATCTGTCAGCTACAAGCACAAGAAAGGAAGTCGATTCAATGAATTAGTTCAATCGCTATCGCACTGCTATTTTTATAGCAAATCCCACATGTTCATGTCTACAGTTTGAACAGCTCATAGAGATTTTTGTTGATAGTTTGTTTTTATTTTTATTATTTAAGGCCCTTTCATGTATTTAGAAATGGTCCTCAATTTGTAAAAACTTAACTTGGGAGTTTCACTTCTGTACTTCTATTTTCTTTTTAACCAAAAGTGGATCAAGGTTCTACATTTTTGTGAAAGAAGCTTTTTCAAGACCTGCACTTTTGCATCTTCTGAAGGTTTTCTCAAATAGGAAAGTGGAATCAGAGTGTTGTTTACATCTGAAGGATTCAAATGCATGCGGTACTTCTATCACTGTTTTTGTCTAATTTCTTTATGTGAATGAACATTTATTAAAAGTTTCTATTGTTGATATATGTATGTTTTTTTTTCAAACGATTCTTTATTTTATCATTTCTGAAGATTAAGAATTGTTTATTTCAAAGGATATATGTCAGTGATATATATTGTGATAAATGCGATAATGTTTTTATAATTACTTTGTTTAATTTCTTAAACAAATTAACCATTATATGAATGCATCTTTCTATTGATAAGTAAGCCATGTATATGATTATTTATCTTTTAGGAATAATCAGAAATCACATTGTTAACAGGATACCTGGGTTATATAGTTATATTTGTATATTTTTGAATTGTATGATAAAACACTTATCACCTTCGTTACACATTATTAAAAAAATCACCCATCAACTCATACATCACTGGGAAACTGGTCCCATTATATCCAGTTGGAGCCACCATACCAAACGGAAAAGGAGTTGCATTAAGGTCTGGACTGGGTGGTTATCCCTGATGTTGATGCAGCGATTTTAGAGGCATCAACAGACCGGTATGGTGTGTTGAGGCAGGTATATGCCTTGGCTTTTGTATCTTTCGATGCGAGGAAGCCTTGCCAAGGGATGGATTCCCCAGGATGGGGGTGCCAGTGGAACTTGGAAGGTGAGTAATTGCACAGAAGGGGTGAATGGATTCCCAAGGGATTGTGTAGTAGAGAAGGGAAGGTCACGAATGGATTTGTTTTGGTCATTAGCATTGCCAAATGGAATCATATGCACATTGGGAGTGCGCCCTGGAACAATGAGCTGGTAACTATTCACTGAGAGGACAAGTGGCGCAGGATTATAGCGTTGGACATTGGATGCAGATTTGAATTTGCAGTGGATTCTAGACTTCCTAGGAAGGAGGTGGATCCTAGTATTATTTTGAGGGTGGAGGTGTGAGCCTCTAGATTCCCTTGTTGCAGATTCATATTATTTTATTTGTTGGTTGAGAAAATGTGCATATGTGAATATGTGTATATGTGGTTATTGTAAATACTATAATGAGATATGTTATAAAGCTCCATTATGCGGTACGTTGTCATGTTGTCATGATGTTTTGATTTTGAGCAGATCTTTCATTGTAAATATTGCAATGAGCTGTGTTATAAAGCTCAATGGGCAGTATGTTTTATTTTCAATGGTCTTTTGGTTATAGGTGTCATTGAACACCAAGGACGGTGTTCCCCCAAGGGGGAGGGTTTTGTAACAGCCCTTGTGAAAATTCCATGTAAAATATATAAATACCACGGATGATGGGACACGTATTCCAAGCTGCATGGTGGGAAAGACATCCTAGGGGGTGTTCATTTGGTTGTTTATGGCTAAGGAAATTGGAAAAGGCAATGGCTAAGGCATTAAAGAGGTAAAGCGGTATTTTGACACATTTATTTATGAAAATAATGGAAATTAGGAGAAAAGGAAGGTAAAAGGAGGTGAAAGGTCATAGGTTGCATGTGAGGAGGAAAATGAAGGAAACTAATTGAAAATGAAGAAAATAGAGGCCTCATTAATCAAAAGGCTTATGAGGATCAGTGGGCAAGACTTGGTCAGTTTAGATTTGGAGCTCTCTCATTATTCTCTCTCTCTCTCATACTCTTGGACACTTAGAGTTTTCTTGGAGCACTTTGGCATTGGAGCAAGAAAAGCAAAGAAGGTAAGAGGAAGTAAGGATCAAGTAGGGAAAGGCAGGATCAAGCGACTACAATAAGCTTCATTGCAGGTATCAACTTGCATGTGTATTTTCCTTGCTAGATTTGGCATGCATTGGATTGCATGTGTATTTTCCTTACTATATTTGACATGCATGGGATTGCATGTGTTTATTTTTCTACCATGGCATGGTTTTTGCCAGCTGTGATAGTATTTTCAGCCTATCCTTGCCATTTCATGATATCTTTGATGAGATGGGTTCTCTCATGCGTTTTGTGGGGGATGGCCAGATTGGATCCGAAGCTGAGTGGGGTGGATCTCCGAATTGACAAACACATGGTGGTAGTGGTCCCTGAACCAGAATGAGGATGCACGAAGCCACTGGCCTAATAACCCCTGAAACAAACTATGGGTTGCGGTAAAGCCAAATTGTGTGCCTCGGTGGCTCTAGGAATCCTTGACGGTGAATGGTGAGATATACGGTAAAGCCAAGAGGTGTATTTTCTCTTCGTTGGGCCTAGTGATTCCGGGATGGAATGCACGGTAAAGCCTGGAGATATGTCTCGGTGTAGGGCCAAGTGATCCTTGGATCAGACTGCGGATGCATGGTAAAGCTTGAGAGACTAGGAGGCACTCAAATTCCTCACGGTGTAGGCGGAGAACTTCGGTGGCATCCACATTGATTGGTGTTTTTTTGATATGTTCTATGAGTCCCACATTCATGCTTGGAATATGGAACGGGGGTGATTAGCTAAAGAGAGACTTGGCTCAGCCAATCTATGGTCGAGTGGAATGTGGTAGTCCCATCACGGGTTGGTTCATTGCATTATCAATGAAAAAATAAATTCATTCCCTTGATTTTCATGTGCAAATGTACTGATGTATATATGGATTTTGATGGTTGATATGTTTATTGTATTTCTATTCCTATTATGTTTTTTATATGCACATTTACCCCGAAGGGTGTTACAACAATATAAAGAAAGCACAGTTGGTTACCGCTCTGCAGGATTGCGTGCTCACTTGGTATATTAAGTATTGTTATGATAATCCTCTTACATCGCTAGCAGAGACTAAGGTGGCTTTAAACAAGGAGTTTAGTAAGCCTAAGTCTAATTCACAGTCAGTAATTGGATTCAAGGAAATCATGATGAGGGTCAATGAGAAGCCTTAGGAATTAGATCAAAGGTTGAAGTGTCATATTCGAGAAGCTAACATGCAACTCACAGATAGTCAGCATTGCGAGTGGTTTATAACTTTGCTCCTGCCCCACCTAAGAATTTCTCTGTCATAACAAAAGATAGGAATAGAGGCCGAAGCCTTGGAAATCGTGACGAGGTTACATGCATCACCTATTCAGGATGCCACCTTGGGAGTACAGAAGATCCACTCTCAGTTACAGATCCTACACATAGGATTACAGAGTTTGAAGAAAGACAAGGAGACTAAACCAAAAGTGTGAGTGGAAGTCTGGTGTTTGAAGTGCAAGGGCCAAGGGCACGACAAAGATAATTGCCTAGTGTACGTGAATTATATTATAGGAGGGGGACCAATTCCCTTGAAGCCAAAATCCCCAGTAGGATCGAGCGTGGGGACCATGTTATGGCGCACTATTTGTCAGGTTGCTGGACAACATGCGACGGATAATTGTCATTTACTTCAAAAGTTCATCCAGACACCTCAACAGTTGTTTTGTAACTTCTGCAAATTGGTGGGCCACAATGAGCGCCATTGTCGCAGCTATGAGTTGATGATGGAAAGAACACCTACATATTGGATGCAAGCAAAAACTCGACCTCTAGATCAGGGCACCGAAGGAACACACTGAGGTTATCAAGGACGAGGATAGGGCTGAGGAGGAGGAGGACCTGGTAGAGGCCGTGGTCAGATCATCTGCTACAACTACGGAACTCCAGGGCACTATGTGTGAGAATACTAAAATCAGACATGCTCTTCATGTCAATACTACAACCAGTTTGAGCATACTATAGAAGAGTGCTCGGTGCTGATAGCTAAAATGCAAGAGAAGAAAGCGCAACCTACGTAGAACTTACAAATTATGAGAGTTGAGCCCCGCGAGGAGGATAAAAGAGTGAATATAGTGCCGAGAAGTGGAATAACGACCGATGATGACAAAGGTAAACAACGTGAAGAGGACGGATGGGTCCGCAAGGCCCCAGAGAAGGAAGTTGGTTTTGATCTGAAGCGCGCTAAGGAAAATTTTATGGAAGCCAAGAAGAGCTTCGCGGAGGCCTCCACCTCAAGAATCTAGAACAAGGTGCAAGAAACCAATGCCTGCATAGGTTGATCCCTTTGTCCTCGGCACATTTTTGCAAACCTGCATAAAACTGTTGCGTGATAGCAAAGTTGTGGAAGGCCTACGGGAGTTAGTAAATAAATGCGCCAACAAAGAAAAGGTCCCTGATGGGCACCGCGTAATCAAAAAAATTGGCAAATATAAGGCACGAGAATGGTGCAAGATGAGGCTCACTACGCAAATAGGTGATTATGAGATGGATCAGGTCATCTTGGATCTGGGATCTGATGCGAAGGTTTTGCTGAAACAAACATGGGAAAGGATGGGGAGACCTGTGCTGCAATGGTCTTCGATTCAACTGAGAATGGAAAGCCAACAGAAAATCATTCCCATGGGACGATTATATGGAGTAACAATTGATATAGAAGGTGCAAGCATGATGGCTGACTTTGAGGTTATAGAGATCGTCGATGACAATAACCCATACCCTGCGCTTCTGGGAATTGACTAGGCCATTGACATGAATGGGGTCATAAATTTGAAGAAGAGGACAATGTTGTTTGAAAGGAAATCACTTCGGGTTGTAGTACCGTTGGACCCTGAAGAAGGGGCGCGCTATACTATTCCAATCCATGATTATGAAGAAATTGAGGATGAACTGGATCAAATCTACAAAATTACAGCATGAGACCAGGACTAGATCAATCCAACGACAGATGGGAGGATTGAATGGGACTGGGAGAGTTCCTGCACCTCTGATTCAAACGAAGTGTTGGAGCATTGGCAAAATAATTTACATGAAGTATCCACACTGCGATGCAATATGATGACGAAGTAGTTGCGTTGTGTTTCGTTGGAGGTAAGGAAATTACCCTACTATGAGGGTTTAACTGACGTAGAGCTGTTTTTGGATGAATTTGAGCGAGAAGGACCTGAGGATCACCGCTTCCAAGCATTAGATTTGGCACTATGTGCTATGTCTGCATGATGTTGGGTACGCATAAAGATAGTTTTGTTGGATGGAGAGATTATCGAAGAATGATGCGGTTACAGTTTGGGCATCCTAATACTAGAATAACTAAGAAATATAATGGAAGGGATGATCCACGCAATCACCTAGCGAAATGGACTAAATCTTGGGGGACATAATCGCTGCCAGAATGGGTACACATCTTTTGCCATACTTTGGATACCATTCCCATGAACTGGTATCTGGAAATAGAGCTCCACCATGGCATCACGAAGTGGGATGTATTGAAGGAGGGGTTCTTACTGACCTTCAGTTTTGAAGACAGTTTTGCAAGTGTTGATGAAGCGTTACTGTTATCACCCCAAGAAACTCTCCTAGGTTGTATCTCAGAGATGCTCAGGAACATTACAAACTCAACAAAAATGTTGGAAACAGGTGGATGAATGGAAGGGATGATGCATATTCAAGCCAGATAACCACTTCTACTATGCTTAACCCCAGACATGGGTGAACACCCCCAAACTACAAGGCTTTAGACCACCAATTACTCACAGTTTGAGGAACAGGTGAAGATGGAGAATACTGACCACACCAGCAGATGCACATGAGCCTCTGATGGCCGGCTGCAACCAGTAAAGAGGTCTGAAAATCTATTTCCTAAGACACAAACAGGATGACAGCTCTCTGGCATTAAGTAAATAGAAACCTGCATAGCACATTCAATGATACATACTAGATTCTAACACAGAGGTGGGATGACAACCCCTCTAATGCTAAACATCAAGAGCACATAAACAAATGCATAACAGGCACATCTCGGAACAAAGAAGAAGTGGAAAGTGAGAAATTAACAGCAAAAGAAGCTTGCATTAGCTAAAAATGAAGACCAGACGCTGTAGGTATCACAGTAGTTACAGTCTCTAGAAGTTGAAATTTACATCAAAACAATATCCATCAACCCTGATTACATTTGTTTTCTGGGTATTTATAGAGTTTGTTTACAAAGATATTCTGCTATGCTATGCGTGGAGGAGTCATAATTGACCACCAACCAAATTAACTCTCTGAAATGGGCCTCTGTTGCAATTTGACTGCTTTAATGAACAAAACTGATCTTTTCTGATATTCTGCTGTTCTTCCTGAGCAGGTGGAAAGTTATCTGAGAGGAGCGCCATAACTGATGAACGTGTTGATCTGCTCGAGGCCGTCCTTTTTCTTCTCGGCCATCCTCTTCCTTAAATACAGTTGTTGAGGAATTATTATGCAGAGTGCTGGATTCTGGCCTTCTTCCTCCTTCGGGTACACTGGACAGGCTATGGACACGGCAGTATGGCGGAGGCGTGCATATGACAAGAACAATTATTGGCCATCGGATCCAACAACTGAACAATGGAGATCGAATCAGAGGGAACTATCGGGAGGAAACGTGGATGGAGAAATGAGGGACGTTGGATCTGGACGCGGCGGATCTGATGATTATCGGGAGCGGAAAATACGTGGGCGATAACGAGCGGAGGACGTACGAGTGGGAGGTAAGCGGTTTCCCCGCATCGCTTCGGGAGGGTAGGTGGTATCTGTATGCGGGGGCGCGACGCAATAGAACTGCGACGCGTGGCAGATGTGACGGTGGGGAAACCACTTTCCCCGCGGGATAACGGGTGTGCAACTTTCGGCGGCGGGAGGCGCGATCACCGTTAGATCTTACAGTGAATGTGATTGACGGTGGGGAAATGAACAGGGTTTAGTGTGCGGGAAGACAGGACTATGGTGGCGGGAACCATTGGATCAGGATGATCAACGGCTGCAATTAAAGAACGACGAAGGGCTGAGGAAGCGTGGAGTCGTGCAATCACGAAGGGTCGTATGGGTGCGGGTTCATGGGTCAAGCACCCGGGCTTAAGGAAAAAGGGTTATGCAGAGTTTTGTAGGAGACGGGAAACCGAGAAATGAAGAGATTTTCAAAGGAAAAACAGAGACAGCGGGGTTAAGAGTGGGTGAGGAAACTGAAGGAGGAGGGAAGAAAAGACCGTTGCAAGCTTTATTTAACCATCAACAACATGGCCAAGATGTCTTTGACCCAACAGATACTGAATTATGTAGCAGAGCTAACACTGGCTCCTTCTGGGGACGAGATCCTCCCTGTGAGGTCTCATGAACTGTAGACCAATTCCTTCATACAAAATCAACTTAAAAACATTGCCTAGTATCCATTGGGCATGGAGTCTAATTTAGTCAATACTAAAAAGGACACAATTACAACATTAAGGCTTGAAAAACTTAAAACTTCAAAAATTGCCCATCTGTTGGGCCACCAAAATTGTTGCCTGTCAGCCGGTTCATCAAAAAGCTACAAAACTAGATTTATTTGATCATCTACCTCAAAGAGTTTAGGATTTTTGAGCTTAATAGGTATATATGGATCAAATTTCATCCCCTCTCTGTATGCTCTCTTCCTTGGACGTTCTTCATGGGTGCCTCTATACACCTGCTGAATAACCACTATTGCTGTGTACTGATATTTGTCACCTATGGCCTGCACAATTAATATGAATGGTGTACCAATGTGTTCATGTGTGGAGGAAACAAAGACATCATCTGCTCCTGCATCTTGCTTAGAACAATCTACATCCAAGGAGGAGTCCCAAAATTGTGCATCCTCTTCCTCTGTGATCTGGCAAGCTGCCCTTTCGATCTGTGTGGAGGCCAACTGAGCAGGTTTCGGAACATCAAGACTGAGATGATCAGTATCAGCCTTGAGAAGGGAGCTATTACTTGCCTCAGTGCCTAGTGGGCAACTTTGAGGGATTCTCTTTTGAGCAAACAAAGAAACAAAAGATAATGGGGAGCTTTCTTCTCCCTTACCGATCACTGGGCAGGGGATAACAGCAGGCTGGTTGATTTGCAGATCTGCATATTCGTTAAAAGATATGCTGGCTTTAGTCTCTTCAAGGATGGTTGGACCTGTTGCTGGTTGCTTTTGCTGATCAGCTTGTTGTTCTGCAGCTACAACAAACTCACAAGCAGTGCCATTGGATAATGCTTCTTCATAGGCAACTCTGGTTAGGAAAGGGGCACTGCCCTTATCTTCCAAACCATGGACCTCCTCCTCTTCTTCATACTACACTTCTTCCATGACTATATTTTGTAAAAGGGTCTTCACCCCTTTATCTTCATTTGTAACTTTATTTCTTTGCAAAATCTGCAAATGCTCATTTGCTCCTCTATATGGATTTGGAGTTGGAAGAGAAAAGGAACAATGAGCTCCTGCTTCTTCAGAATGCTGCTCAGCCATTAATTTGGAAACTTCAGAGGCCAAAAACTCAATCATCCTGGACATTTTATCGATCTCAGGATCTGAGGATGATGAGGACTCATCCCCCTGTCTTCTTCTTTTAGCATCACCTTCGAGTCTCTTTGCAGCTAAAATGTTTGCTTCTACTTCAAAGGTTGCATTTTGCATATCAGCCAAAGAAGGACATCCTCTTTCTCTTAATAGCAGGCAAAACTAAGAATCGAAAGCATTGGCATAAGTAATCATAGTAGAAGTAGGGGTAGGCTTTATTTCACATGGTATTCTGCTGTACATATGGTTGAATCTCTTGTTGAAATTAGACAACAGTTCACCATCTTCTCTCTGCAAGTTCCCAAATTCAGTATAGTAATAGAGCAGGTCTTTATTATCCCCCCAGTGCTTTAGGAACACATCATCTAAGGCCTCAATATCTGCTATAGACCTAGGGGGTAATTCTCTGAACCATTTTCTAGCTTCCCCATCTAGGCTTTGGACAAAAACCCTCATCCACACATCCTCTTCATTAATATCCAGGATATTAGCATAGCTATAAAAAGATTCGAGGTGCTCTTCAGCTGATACTCCTTCTTTACCAGTAAACTTAGGCATATATTCTTGATAATCTCCTGCAGGCATGGCATTCAAAGGGACAGGCAAGACGAGGGGTCCATACCTAGCAGCAATTATTATTTCTATCTTTGTGAGAGCTTGTTGGCCTGCCATGACTGGGGTATATGAAAGGATACTGGTGAACTGAGTGGTATGAATCAACGAAGAGAATGGCAGAGACAGAAGAATATGATGGACAACATGGATGCTTCTTTCAACTGAGATCCGAAAGGGAAATGAATGAATAGGAGCTTTATGAATCTCTGAAGGTGATTTTCACTAACAAAGATACATGGGACTTTTAGGGCTTACTTGGTCCTAATGCTCCTTTCTGCAAAGTATTCTTCTGCTTAACGATCTTCTCAGGATCAGGCATTGGTCAGTTGGTGATTTCTGAGGATTTCTTCGAGCATGTCTCACAAACTGAGCCATAACTATACTGTGGAGTCGCCAAAGGTTGGTCTTCCTCCAGTGGAGTCGCTAGATAGGTGATTACAACCAGAAATGTGCCCAGACCTTGTCTATCATCAAAATTTGGAACTGTGTCATTCTCCCAAGGAAGCTGAGCTTCAATCTCCTCTCCCCGGCAATAGCGCCAATTAATGTTATCACCCCAAGAAACTTTCCTAGGTTGTATCTCAGAGATGCTCTGGAACATTACAAACTCAACAAAAAAGTTGGAAACAGGTGGATGAATGGAAGGGATGATGCATGTTCAAGCCAGATAACCACTTCTACTATGCTTAACCCCGGACATGGGTGAATACCCCCAAACTACAAGGCTTTAGACCACCAATTACTCACAGTTTGAGGAACATGTGAAGATGGAGAATACTGACCACACCAGCAGATGCACATGACCCTGTGATGGCCAGCTGCAACCAGTAAAGAGGTCTGCAAATCTATTTCTTAATACATAGACAGGATGACAACTCTCTGGCGTTAAGTAAACAGAAACCTGCATAGCACATTCAATGATACATACTAGATTCTAACACAGAGGTGGGATGACAGCCCCTCTAATGCTAAACATCAAGAGCACATGAACAAATGCATAACAGGCACAGCCTGGAACAAAGAAGAAGTGGAAAGTGAGCAATTAACAGTAAAAGAAGCTTGCATTAGTTGAAAATGAAGACCAGATGCTGCAGGTATCACAATAGTTACAGTCTCCAGAAGTTGAACTTTACATCAAAACAATATCCATCAACCCTGATTACATCTGTTTTCTGGGTATTTATAGAGTTTGTTTACAAAGATATTCTGCTATGCTACGCGTGGAGGAGTCATAATTGACCACCAACCACATTAACTCTCTGAAATGGGCCTCTGCTACAATTTGACTGCTTTAATGAACAAAACTGATCTTTTCTGATATTCTGTTGTCCTTCCTGAGCAGGTGGAATGTTGTCTAAGAGGAGCGCCATAACTGATGAATGCGTTGATCTGCTCGAGGCCGTCCTTTTTCTTCTCGGCCATCCTCTTCCTTAAATACAGTTGTTGAGGAATTATTATGCAGAGTGCTGGATTCTGGCCTTCTTCCTCCTTTAGGTACACTGGACAGGCTATGGACACGGTAGTACGGCGGAGGCGTGCATATGACGAGAACAATTACTGGCCACCGGATCCAACCGCTGAATAGCGGAGATCGAATCGGAGGGAACTATCGGGAGGAAATGTGGATAGAGAAACGAGGGCCGTTGGATCTGGATGCGGTGGATCTGACGGTTATCGGGAGCGGAAAATACGTGGGCGATAATAAGAGGCAAAGAAAGACAGATGATCGACAATGACCATCTTACCTTGATGGGGAAAATAGATCATGCGAAACAAAGAGGAGGCCATGACAGTCATGGCATGAGTCCAGCTTCGACCGAGGAGAAGATTATAATTGAGATTGGTGTCAACAATCTCTACTTTAACTTGCACTGTCTTACCTTCCAGGGTGATGGCAAGGTTAGGTAAGACACCGAAAGGTCGCGAATCATGCCCATTGAAAGCTTCCAAAGTGTTTGGAGACTGGTTTAGTGCAGGGGAACCAATAGCCTTCCAACATGTAGTTGACATGATGCAGGTGGAAGCACCTTCATCGATGACAGTGTGGTGGATGGTCTTCTCATTAATGATTACCTAAATAAGTTTGATGAGGGAGCCGTGGAACATGGTTCTCTAGATCGAAACATATCAAATTAGAATCGGTGGGATCGATGCCCCTGATAGTTGACAACAAAGATTTCCGCTGCGATGGGCAGCTTTGGAGTACCTCGAGAGCCGACATGGCTAATGGCACCTGAGCCAAGTCCTTTACAATATTGTAGTGCTGAGCGGCTCGGGCGTTGGGATTATACGAGGATTTCTGCATCACACCTCAAGAGGGTGGTTGCGTAGCGGAATCATGGTTAGGGCACTCGATTTGCAGAGGGCCAGAACTCGAGGTAGAAGAAGAAGAAGGTGAAGCTTCTTTTTCTTTCATAGCTGTCAGCGCTGGAGTTTAATAATCTTTCGATCGGGCAGCCACGTTAATAGGCGTGCTCATCATGAACACTTGAGATCCAAAGGAAGCAGATAGAGGTTGGTCTACCATTTGGGTTTGCGGAGACAAAAATGGCTCTTTAAGGACAACAGGGGTCCCTTTGAGCAGGTGACTAACTTTGGATCGTCGAGGAAAATCCTTAGTGTAGTGATCCTCCTCGCAAGTGAGGCAGGGATACTTGGGTTTCCATTACAAAGATTTGCCAGCAGACGATTTGGGAGGACCCTGTTTTGTGGCATCAGCTTTAGCTTTTCCTTTGCCTTTCTTCTTTCCTTTTGAGGATTTGTCCATTGCGGTAGACTGGAAAACATGAAACTTTGAGGTTTTACCAGGTCCAGGTGGATTCTGAGATGAAATATTAGGAGCAGCATTCGAGACCAACTTCTATTTGGAAGAAGTTTTAGGGTTCTAGGATACTAAACCAATAACTCCATCAACAAGAGGAACAACTTGTGACTTTGATATTGTGGGATCGGATGATGGCCATGGAGCATTGGGCAACAACTTGTATAAAGTACCAGACTGAGAGTAAACCATATCGAAGTACTCGGCATGAGCAATGGCTTGCTTTTCAGTGACACATCCACCCATAGCTATATCACGAGAAATTGGGGCTGCGAATGATTTGGTAAACCATTCAGTGAGAAACTGATCAACTATCTCAAATTTGATCAGGCAACGTCTATGTCTCCATTCGTGGATATGATCAAAGATGTGTGTCGCGATGTCTTGCTTAAGTGATGTGAGAAAATAGGTTCCAGTTTCATAGTGAACTAACAACTGAAAATGCGTGAGGAAAGCCATGGCTAATGAATTAAAGTCATGGAAGGTACTCTGAGGTAGCTCGATGTACCATTTCGCTACAACATCGGTGAGGGTTCATTGGAAAATAGGAAGATGAATGTAATCGTCCACGTACAAGTTTGATGAGCACCAGAGGTGCTATGTCATCACATGGGCCTGAGGATCTTCTTTAGCTTTTCCATTGAACTTTGGGCAATCACTTAGTATCTTGGACGGCATCGGAGGCCAGAACGACGAATGAAGGATCAAATCATTCATAAGGCGCGATACATCCAACAACTCGAGTGTAGCCAAGAAAGGTAATTGAGTGTTAAAAGGCATGGGAGGTCGATAGGTAGGCCCATAAGGAGGAGCCCATCCCTGCTGGTAAGGATTTTGGCCCCACGGTGGGGGATTTTGGCCATATGGCATCTGAGGCTACCCCCATTGTGGATTACCTTGACCATAGGGAGGATTCTGACCTTGAATACCTTGAAACTGTCCAGGCATAGGTTGTTGATAGGCAATGTATGGGTTAAAAGGCTTGTTATCACCTAAGAAACAATTTCTAAATTGTTCACATCATTGTGATTGTAAAGGTTTGGTGTTAGTTCAGGTTTAGTTTTCTTTCAAATTTGCTTAGTATCTAAGTCCTAGGAGTCTTGGTGGTATGGTTAAATAAAGGTCAAACACTCCGTTCTCATTCATCACTGGTTACATAACTCACAAAGATTCCATGTATCAAATTTGTTCGAAGGTTCTTATGTGTTACGAAACTGTTTAGGAGTTTTCGTAGTGCATAAACTCTGTTTAGGTGTTTTCGTAGCGCAAAACCCACATTTTGCACTGGCTGCGCTACAAAATCGGGGATTTGTTCGGATCCATAGCCAATCTCACCAAGCTGTCATATCCATCAAAATCCGTTCTTTTACATCAACAGTTGTCAACTTATACACTTCGCCTATCTCTTGGTCTTAATTTATGATTTCTGGACTGAATTGAGTTGGTTTACATCTCATTCAATACTCGATGCTTTTCTTCTGCTAGCCGATCACAGATTTCATTTGGGAAGAAGTGTATGTTTATTCTGGGCGGTTTTATCTTATTGCACTACAGTTTTGTGGATGATCAATATTTTTTCAGTCAGCTGCAAGTTACCTGAAACTAGCTACAATATTTTCATTATGCGGTCACAGATCTTGCAGAGGCATTAGCTGCAAAGATGCCAGGAAATCTTAAGGCAGTTTTCTTTGTAAATTCAGGCACGGAGGCAAATGAATTAGCTATGGTGATGGCCCGGTTGTACTCTGGTAACCATGATATGATTTCAGTGAGAAATGGATACCATGGAAATGGTTCTAACACAACGGGATTGACTAGTCAGAGCAAATGGAAATTTAACGTGGTGCAGAGTGCAGTGCATCACGCAGTCAACCCTAACCCATATCGAGGGATTTTTGGCATTGATGGCCCACAGTATGCTAAAGATGTTCAAGATATTCTCGACTTTGGAACCATTGGACGTGTTGCTGGCTTTATTATAGAAACTATACAGGGTGTTGGTGGAGCCGTAGAACTAGCACCTGGATACTTGTGAACAACTTCATGATAGGTGAAAAAGTCATTTTAGGAAGAAGAAAGACTCAAGAGAATTAAATTTTGGTCTTATACTGTGTTTTTAAAATTACACAGCAGTTTCGTAGCGCGCTACGAAACTACTGTAGCTGCACATTATGATTTCATGGACCAATGTTGAAAGACAAAGGCAAATATTTTTGAAGGGGAATCTCTAAAAAGGGATCATTTACAATATGCAAACAATCAACAAGAGTAAAACAGGCAGAGGAAAAGATATGTGAATGTGAACTCTAAAATTTTGCCTCATACAAATAATCACCGCTAGTGTTATCTATGACATTTCAAACAGCTTCAAAGAAGTTTTGTCTTCAGACAGGTATATGGGAAAGGTCTATAGCACATGAAGCACGTGGAACCCCAATCAAATTTTATGTAATCAGAGAAGAACAACATGGTGAACTGGTTACGAATATCCTTGAGGAAACCGAAAGCAGAAAAACAGGGGCAGTTTCCTACTTTCCAGCAGCAGTGAAGAGATAAGACAGTAAGGGCCAGCAAAGAGTTTTAAACATCCATCAAGGCTAAAGCCGAAGGAAACCACTTGTCAGAGAACGAATCTTGATTGTAATAAATGCTATGTTCAGCATGATGTAGAATTAGACTCCTAATTGTCCTAGGTTTCTAAAGCTCCTAGTTAGCAGTTATTGTATTTAATAGTTAGTTAAAGTTTGAGTAGGTGTCATAGCAAGCATAATTCGAGTTCCCCTCACATAGGAGGAGGAATCTCAGCTTTGTAAAGAATTCTATATATAGGAGAGAGAGCAATATACTCAAAAAAAAATAAAAAAAAATTCAGAGAAATGGGAACTATTGTGCTATGTATATGACTCTGTTTTAGTAATACAAGACTTGAATTTACTTCTCAGGAATCAGAAGGAGTTTACTGCTCAGGATGTTGTGTATTATCTTCTCTTCAATATTTGCAGTGGTATAGATGTGTGATTACTTAGAAATCACTGTATGTGCTCTAATTTCCTTCACATATTTATAAACTGTGTGCCCTATATGTTTCTGGTGTGTTCTGAATGGTAGAAATCTAAATGCCCGGACTTCTATGTAAGGTGGATATCATTGTTATACTGAAACAATTGTGACTCCATAAGCCCAATGGATACCTTCTAATTGTGTTTCAACCACTATCATTTTTCTATCTTTGTTTCACAAGAGTTAGCCATCTTAATCATAATCAAAAACATTAATCCTTTGAGAGAGCCCTCTCAGGTTGGGGAGGCTAAGCCTCAGCCTAAAGTAGGTTTGAAATAGTTACGTAAGGTCTTCCTGGTCAGCAGCCTTCCAGGGTCTGATTTTGAGATAACATTTTGGTGCGTCTGCCGGGAGCCTGAAGTCTATTCATTCCTGAAATTAAGAGGCTAAACTTTTGAAGGTAGCAGGAGCTCAGACATCTTTTTGAGGCTGAAAAACTACCTTGGCGACTCCACACATCGAATAACAAATTGGAAGGTGACTCCACTGCTAGAAGATCAGTAGCTTGATGAAGTTTCAAGATGACTTCCACTGCAAGAATGAATACCAGGTATGTCCATATGAATCGGTCTCATATCCCTGGTTTTCCAAATCATATGCCAAAGGTTGATTGGTTAGATGATCTTCCAATATTCAAAGATGAAAAGAAAGGCAATGCTGCTCTTCATTTGGTTAGGTTCCATATGCATGTACGCAGTCTTAAGGTTCAGTTCCCTGAAGATTGTCTCATGAAGATGTTTATGACCACTTTATAAGGAAAAGCATGGTCTTGGTATAAAAGCTTAGAAAATGGTTCATTATATTCTCTTGCTAATTTTCATGATGCATTCTATGACATGTATAAAGAGTGTCATCCCTCCTTATTGTTGGTCAAAGATTGTTGTAAACATTCTATGAGTTTTATTCAATATTTGGAGGATTGTTATAATGATGATGAATTTATGGATGAAGAAATTTTAGAGGCTCTTCATAACAATACATTTCAACACCAAGAAGAAAGTATAACGTCCCATGAAATGCAACATGAAAGCCAACAGGGGTTTATTTATGAAAACCATGTTCAATCCTCTGATATTGATGTAGAGATGCAGCAGACTTGTCAGGCTTCGGATCATAAAGAGTATGAAATTGATTGCAAACACCAAGAAGAAGTACTGGAAGATAGCTTTTATAACCCTCAGGCAGAGGAAAAGGTTGGTTTTTTATGTCAAACTTCTCAACAACTTACAACAATAAATGATCATAAGAAAGAGAAAAATTACATTGTTTGTGAAAATCATTCAGAAAAGCAGTTGGATAACATATCAAAGGAATCTTGTGTGGTTGAGAATCAGTTGTCTGAAGATGTATAGTGTTATGATGATCATCAAAATAACCATGTCCTTTTTTACCCTGTAAGTGAATACATGGCAAAGCTTTGCACACCAGTATTTCATTTTCATTTGCATTATGAAGATCAGGTACATTATAAGTTGATTTGGTCATCTCACTATCATGGTTATTTTGAGGTCGGATGCAGTCAAGAGCCTCCAATATCAGAAAAGACAATTGATTGGCTTTATTGGAAATATCATGTTGCTTGACCTACAAGTGGAAATTGCAGCTAGTAGGTAGGTAGGAAAATGCAAATAAGCTCAAGGTTGACTGAGCATTTTTCAGTAGATGTAGATTTCTTTCTCCTACAATGATCATCAAGCTTAAGCCCGAGGTGAAGGCCCAAGAAGCTTGAAGGGGATGCTTGTCAAGCAATTGTCCGTTTGTCATAAGAGGATAAAGCACTAGACCTGCGAGTTCTTAGCATACTACAGGAGCACACTATCCCAAGTGGAGCCACCTGTTATCACCTAAGAAACAATTTCTAAATTGTTCACATCATTGTGATTGCAAAGGTTTGGTGTTAGTCCAGGTTTAGTTTTATTTCAAATTTGCTTAGTATCTAAGTCCTAGGAGTCTTGGTGGTATGGTTAAATAAAGGTCAAACACTCTGTTCTCATTCATCACTGGTTACATAACTCACAAAGATTCCATGTATCAAATTTGTTCGAAGGTTCTTATGTGTTACGAAACTGTTTAGGAGTTTTCGTAGCGCATAAAGTCTGTTTAGGTGTTTTCGTAGCGCAAAACCCACATTTTGCACTGGCTGCGCTACAAAATTGGGGATTTGTTCAGATCCATAGCCAATCTCACCCAGCTGTCATATCCATCAAAATCCGTTATGTTTACATCAACAGTTGTCAGCTTATACACTTCGCCTATCTCTTGGTCTTAATTTATGATTTCTGGACTGAATTGAGTTGGTTTACATCTCATTCAATAGTCGATGCTTTTCTTCTGCTAGCCGATCACAGATTTCATTTGGGAAGAAGTGTATGTTTATTCTGGGCAGTTTTATCGTATTGCACTACAGTTTTGTGGATGATCAATATTTTTTCAGTCAGCTGCATGATACTTGAAACTAGCTAAAATATTTTCATTATGTGGTCACAGATCTTGCAGAGACATTAGCTGCAAAGGTGCCAGGAAATCTTAAGGCAATTTTCTTTGTAAATTCAGGCACGGAGGCAAATGAATTAGCTACGGTGATGGCCCAGTTGTACTCTGGTAACCATGATATGATTTCAGTGAGAAATGGATACCATGGAAATGGTTCTAACACAACGGGATTGACTAGTGAGAGCAAATGGAAATTTAACGTGGTGCCGAGTGGAGTGCATCACGCAGTCAACCCTAACCCATATCGAGGGATTTTTGGCATTGATGGGCCACAGTATGCTAAAGATGTTCAAGATATTCTCGACTTTGGAACCATTGGACGTGTTGTTGGCTTTATTGCAGAAACTATACAGGGTGTTGGTGGAGCCGTAGAACTAGCACCTGGATACTTGTGAACAACTTCATGATAGGTTAAAAAGTCATTTCAGGAAGAAGAAAGACTCAAGAGAATTAAATTTTGGTCTTATACTTTGTTTTTAAAATTACACAGCAGTTTCGTAGCGCGCTACGAAACTACTGTAGCTGCACATTATGATTTCATGGACCAATGTTGAAAGACAAAGGCAAATATTTTTGAAGGGGAATCTCTAAAAAAGGGATCATTTACAATATGCAAACAATCAACAAGAGTAAAATAGGCAGAGGAAAAGATATGTGAATGTGAACTCTAAAATTTTGCCTCATACAAATAATCACTGCTAGTGTTATCTATGACATTTCAAACAGCTTCAAAGAAGTTTTGTCTTCAGACAGGTATATGGGAAAGGTCTACAGCACATGAAGCACGTGGAACCCCAATCAAATTTTATGTAATCAGAGAAGAACAACATGGTGAACTGGTTACGAATATCCTTGAGGAAACCGAAAGCAAAAAAACAGGGGCAGTTTCCTACTTTCCAGCAGCAGTGAAGAGATAAGACAGTAAGGGCCAACAAAGAGTTTTAAACATCTATCAAGGCTAAAACCGAAGGAAACCACTTGTCAGAGAACGAATCTTGATTGTAATAATTGCTATGTTTAGCATGATGTAGAATTAGACTCCTAATTGTCTTAGGTTTCTAAAGCTCCTAGTTAGCAGTTATTGTATTTAATAGTTAGTTAAAGTTTGAGTAGGTGTCATAGCAAGCATAATTCGAGTTCCCCTCACATAGGAGGAGGAATCTCAACTTTGTAAAGAATTCTATATATAGGAGAGAGAACAATGTACTCAAAAAAAAAAATAAAAAAAAATTCAGAGAAATGGGAACTATTGTGCTATGTATCTGACTCTGTTTTAGTAATACAAGACTTGACTTTACTTCTCAGGAATCAGATGGAGTTTACTGTTCAGGATGTTGTGTATTATCTTCTCTTCAATATTTGCAGTGGTATAGATGTGTGATTACTTAGAAATCACTGTATGTGCTCTAATTTCCTTCACATATTTATAAACTGTGTGCCCTATATGTTTCTGGTGTGTTCTGAATGGTAGAAATCTAAATGCCCGGACTTCTATGTAAGGTTGATATCATTGTTATACTGAAACAATTGTGACTCCATAAGCCTAATGGATACCTTCTAATTTTGTTTCAACCACTCTCATTTTTCTATCTTTGTTTCACAAGAGTTAGCCATCTTAATCATAATAAAAAACATTAATCCTTTGAGAGAGCCCTCTCAGGTTGGGGAGGCTAAGCCTCAGCCTAAAGTAGGTTTGAAATAGTTACTTAAGGTCTTCCTGGTCAGTAGCCTTCCAGGGTCTGATTTTGAGATAACAAGGTTGTTGAGCCTATTGACCTTGGACATATGGATATGGGACTTGTTGCCCTAGAACATAGGGCTAATGAACCTATTGTCCATGAAAAATAGGGTTCTGGACCTTGACCCTGCCCTTGCAAGGGTTGACCTTGTTGGTATGTATACAAGGGTTGCTGCTACCCTGGTTGGTTTTGCTGTTGCAAGGGCTGACCTTGCGGTTGAAAAATTTGTCCCTGGGTTTGCAGAGGTTGGACCTACAAGGGTATGGGTTGAGAGGTATGTGGAGTGTATTGCATCTGCTATTGCGTGGCTTACTGAAACTGCTGGAAGAATTGACCTTGTGGTTGTTGTAGGAGACCTTGATGCCAGATAATTTTCCCTTGCTATTGTGCAAAGAGCCCTTGTTGCACCAAAGGTTGCCCTTGCGGTAACAAAGGCTGACTTGGTTGTTGTAAAGGCTGCCCTTGCTATTGCAATGGTATTTGAACAGTGCCTGGGAAATTACCGAACTGAATCTAGCCATAGCCAGGCTGGATGTACTGCCTAGTTTGGAGGGTGTAAGGTTGATTAACCAATCCTTGAGAACCATATGGAACGTAAGGATTTTGGTATTGGACCTGAGCCCCATAGGGCTGTTGATACTGAACATTGCTCGATCCAGACAGACCAACAGGATTCTGAACCTGTTGGTACTGGACATTGCTTGATCCAGTAGGGTCAGCAGGGTTATAAATAATACCAGAAGAGGGTTGGTTTATACCAAGCATGTGAGATTGTGAGCCGCTCACATTAGTGGCACTTGACACCATAGAGACATTTAGGTTTCCCCCCCAGGCGGTGGCATAATCTAGCCACTGACTAATGGGACAAAGGAATTGACAGAGACAATCTTTAAAATTGCCGATTGTGACTGACGTGTAACTAGGATTGATGATACAAGGGTATTTGAAATGGTGGGTTGCACCAGGACTGAAGTAACAACCTGCTGGGAAGTCGTGTTCATGACGAATGGGCCCAACGTAGGCCTGATGCCTGACGCCCATACATGATTATGGTAGAGAGATGAGGCACTAGGTGTGCTTGAAACTAAATGCCCCAAAGACACATAGTTGGGTGGAAAACTGGCAGGAATACCTTTCGAATAAGAGAAACCCTCGAGAGGGAACTACAATTGCAATTCTTCCCCCTCAACAGTGTGTGGAGTAGAAACTTTGGACTCATCTGGAGATGTGACTGGAGCATTGCCTTCAAGTACCATGTTTGAAAAAAAAATGATGACAAATGGTCGAACGTGTACTGGGGGATAGTTCCAAGGGAACACCCAGATGGTCATATAGACTATAAGGACACTGCGTGATATCTCAACAACGTCAAACACAGGGCGTGGAGGATAGATAACCAGTCTAAGCTGACTGTCAGTGGTTGGCAAGTTCTCTGGAGTTCGAACGGGATCGTCTGGAGATTCTGGGCCAAGATCAGCAGATGACCCTGAATCGAAAGTAGGCGAAAGATGAGATGACAATGGTTGAACATTCAAAACAATTGCGAGTTCAACATTTTGGTCCTCAAGTGACTCTGATAAATTAGAAAACGGCTCCTCTTACAATCTTTCAGATAGAGGAGAGGAAGAGGAATTGGGTGAACCAAATGGTTCAGCCACGATGACCTTGTCTTAGTCAACAGAACAAATAACTTCAAGGCTTTAAAATTTTCTTTTAAGGGAAATCATGATTTGGTAAAAAAGACTAATAGGATGTTTTGGATCGTGGTCAATCAATTATTAAGACGCATAAAATACTGATGTTCTTTCATTTTTTAAGAGTCCAGAAAGAAACAAAGATGAATCTATCACTTTCGATTGGAAACAAGCTCGAAAGGACAAGTGCTCAAATGACCTTTTAAATTTAATGAGTGAAAAATATCAAATGACTGCTCTAGATGATCTAGGTAAATAGGATTACCAAGCAACCATGAACTATAGAATACCTCCTGGCGAACCAAGAAGTACGAGCAGGAAATCTCCCCGAATGCTGTGTTCGGTGTATCACGTTCTCAAGGCGGCTGACTCGGCTTCCTAAGGATAAAAGTATTGCAGCCTTGTGGGGTCTCCCATTATATACTTGATGGTACGGGGAGCACAAATCCATGCTAGTGCTGTCTAATGTCGAAGCTAATGACATCTACTAGGTTTAAAGATGCTGGAACACGTCTAGCTTAGACCTTCTAGATATGATCGTTAACGTCAAATGCGCCTTAGGTTAATTGAATTCATTTTAGAGTTGATCTTGAGTTAAGTTTTAGTTTTTAGGTCTTAGCGATGCTACTCGAAAAACCTAAAATGCAACTAAATGAGACAAGACCCTTTCAATTCGATGAAATTCCTACACTAGAGAGGGTAGAAACTACTCAATCAAATGTAAACAATCAAGGAACTGAAGCCAAAATGATCTTTCACTAGCTTACTTTTTCAAAAAAATAAACTAATGAAAAATGCATTCCAATTCCTAATTTCCTAACAAGTACTTATCTATTAGTCCTTTCAAAACGAAAAATTCTCTTCCTTTTTCAAATGCTGATGCAATTCTAGTCTTTAAAAAGATGCAAATTTTATAACACAATGATGCAACAGGCTAGAATTTCATGCTTTCTCATGAAACAACAAAACAAACTTTTCGCATACAATCTTTCAATGAAAAAGTTTTCGAGACAACGATCTCTTCAAGTAGATGAAAACATGAAAAGAGAAGTTCATTTAAATCAATGAAACATCAACTTTTCCAAACACAAGGTGAACAATGTAATCTATGCCGGAAAGAGACATTCAAGCTAGTAAACGAAACTTTTTCAAACTTGTGCAAAAAGAGGTCAAAGTTGTAAAAAGGACCGAAAAACAAATGCGAGTAAACACACCTACAATCTGACTTGGTGAGTCCACAAACTACTGAATGGGCGACCAACTAGATACCCTAGTGTCACTGGCCACTCAATGACTCAATCAATCAAATAGCAAGATGAAAAGCCAACAAGCAAGCAAAACCAAATGAAAAGTAGCTTTCTAATCAGGGAGAAAATAGTCAAAAAGGCTCACAAGGTCAAAACACAAGAGAAAAATACACTGGCCAAGATTGGGGACAAGCCCTAATCTTCACTTACAGGCATCGACGTGACTGCCTAACTGAAAACAAGCAGTAGACGCTGGTCGACGTGATTGTTCCTCAGCAATTCACACTGGTTGGCGTGAATGTCAGCGGATTAAGTGCGCTGGCCGAGATAACGAAGGAAAAATAAAAATAAAAAATCAACATAGGGAATAGATCTTCTACTATGAATTTCAGGCTCAGGCCAGTAAGCAGGAGAAAAGAAACAGAACCAAAGGAAAAATGTGAAACTAGAAAAGTTGAAATCATGAAATCCAAAACAAACAAAAGGATTACGATACCCAGTGGAGTCGCCAATTTGTGGTGAAGTAAAATTATAAGTGCGGACACAAATGAATTCCTCTAGCCTGATAATGGGTCTAGCCACAACATATACATTCTATGGAATATTTCCTTAGGTTAGAATTAATCAAGAGGGACTACCTCTTGGTCGCTTATCTTGCTTGATGAAGTCTTCGCTTGCTCACTCCAGCAATCTCTCGCTTCCTTCTTCAAGTTCCTGAAATAAGTAAACAACAACAACACACAAACATAATAATAGACAAATTACAATCAACCTACTTAACAATTCAAGAAGCATTAAGACATGGAAATGTAATAGTACAAAACATGTAGGAAATCAATCGATAGTTTCATATATTAATATCAAAGAGAGATTGCAACCATTCGTCTTGACGTTGCAGTCTTCCTCTAACAAGATCGGGTTCCCACGCACTTCTGCTAGCATTCCATGATGACTTCAAACAACAATAATTTAATGGCTTTTCCCTTTGGGATTCACTCCAAACCCAAACACACTTTTCCCTCACATTACTAGGTAGCTACAACTAGTAATAACTTGCTTGTCTACTCCAAAATAGCATCAAAACTTTGCAACTATTAAACTCACACCCTCTAGTTTGTTCTTGGGAAGAAGGGAGGTTTATATAGGAAATATGGATGGGAGATGGATCCTCTTCTTATGGGAGAAGGACTTATCCCTTGAGGTAGTTCCATCATTATAGGGGAAATGAGCCCAAACTGTCATCCTCGACCCCATCCAGCCAAACTATTTACCAGACTTCCGTTATGGAGATTCTAGAGCTGGAAGCTTCGATTCTAATTTTAAAAACTTTCCGTAATAGGATTGGCGCAACTGAAACACAACTCAGTCACTCTGGTCGGCGCGAGGAGTAGTTCTAATCTCTGCACATCAGCGCGAGGGAGACAAAGGCCATTAACTTCGGTCTTGTAAACTAGGCAAAACAAAAGTTTCAGGGGAAATGGTGCGAAAGGGAAATGATTTTCTCATGAAGAGGGACATAATGGGAGTTTCTCCAAGAAGGCAAAGACTACGAGGTTCACTGTAAAGGTCCTCTAGGATCAAGGAAACAGGAATACAGGGACAGTGACAAAATGTTGTGGAACAGGAATCAACAAGAAAAAAGGAAGAAGTGGGACCTCATGAAGGGAAGATTGAAGAAGTTACCTCTCCCAAAGCCAAGAGTAGACAACTAGTTGTTATAGCACCATTTACCACTCTTGGTAGATCTGATGCTCTGATTATGGCCTAGGGCAACCCTTCCTTCCAGACTTGGTCCAAAATCTAAAAAACAGTGTTTTATTCCCTATACACTACTTTACCTTGTGATAAAAGCGTGTACACGCAGGTCAACATATATCCAACCCGCGTACATATATTAAACACTTTCAAAAATTAAATTTCCTTAATTTCGAGCGGAGTTCACTAGTTTTACCTGTTACTCACCTCCTATTGCCCGTGGCCCAACTGTTTCCCAAATGAAAAAAATAATTTGGAGAGGTATAAATAAACCTCCATGGGAAGGCCTTAAGGGAGAAAGGATGAGATATTGATAATATAGTGAGATTATCCCTGATCAAGTCTAAATAATCCCTGTGCCTCCTGCACTCCACAAAGCTTCATGAAACCCTTGTTTCCTTGATTATAGATATCCCCCATCTTGCTTGAGATATCCTTGTATTGGTGATGGAGGAATATTGCTGAAGGCTAAGAAAGGACGGATCCAGAGGACGGTTCTGCTTGGAGCCAGAGAAGGACTCAGGTCGTATTTCTCCACCTTATTTATAGCTTACTTCAATAAAAGGAATGTTATTTTGTTTCCGATATGAAATGTGTGTATGCATCAAAATTATGTTGTAATTCATTTATGAATCTTATATTGATGTATAATTAGTCATTCATTTATATGATTTTTAGTTAACATCATGTATAATATGCTTTATGTTTCTACTTTCGTGCATGTTCCATTTGAATAATTTTTAGGTTTCAAGAACATCGGGAGAAGCTGAGGGTTTGCACCCTATGGGATCTACCCAAACGAAGGACATCTGGGTAAGGACACTCCTACATGATTTAGTAGAATAAGGATTTTTTATGATTGTTTGAGCATTTCTTGTTGAGGTTTGCCCTCTACTCTGTTGGGGTTCTCAACCCAAATCCCTAGGGTGGTTTCACCCGTAACAGAATTGGTGACTCTGCTGGGGATAACAATCTTGTTATTCCTAGTTTGGGTTGTTTGTTCTCAATCAGGGTTCACTTTATTGATTTCTTGCTTTTACAGTATTGTTTGGTCCATTAGTATCCCAAGCATCGAGTCTGATCTTCTTGATCAGACCTTGATTTTTGTTTTTCCTAATAAAGCTTTGTATACGTTGTTTTCTTTGATTACAGTAGCGTATACACGCAGGTTTCTTTAAGGCAGACTCGTGTATACGCAAGTTTCCTGTATTAGAAATGCATGTGCATGCTTCTGTGTCTTTACACAGTCGCGTATGCAATTTTTTAGATTGTTTTTTCAAATCTTTCTACCCAGATCGGTCTTCTGCCTGGGGTTTATGTTGTTATATGGTCATCTGCTGTCTGGAGAATTAATTTTTCCTGCAAGCTTTCTCTTTCAAAAATATCCTTCTCATTGAAAAGATTTGGCCTAGGATTGCTTCTTAAGCAAGTTTGTAGTTTGTATCTTGGGTTCAAGGCTTTGTTCTAAAGTTCTTGGTTGTTCTGGTCTTCCAGAACAGAAAACTGTTTTCAATTTCGTTTCTAACCCGGATTTCAAATCCCTTGCTTTGCTTTCCCTTGTTTGGTGGCCTAGTTGCTTTTCTTGCTTTTTGAGAGTCTTTTTGATAAGTTTGAAAGTATTTCTTTCTTGACCTTTTTGTCAGTTTGTCGAAATCTTTTGCTTCTACTTGGGTCAGTTTGTACAAGTTTGTAGTCTTTCTTGTTCAAGTTTTATTCATTTTCGAGTTTATAACTTGCGATATTGAAAGAATCCTTGTGCCTATTTATTGATATTCTGAGTTTTAGTAGTACTTTTGTGACCTCGAAAAGTTGTTTTGTTCCATTTAAAAGAAAAATCTCAAAAAAAAACTGTTTTTCTTTTTCTTTTTCCAAGTTTTTGGTTTCTTTTGTTTTAGTGTTGAAAAGCGAATTGAGATCTTTTGTGATTTGTTCCACTTGCTTTGAAGAGAGATTTGTGTTCAAATTTTTTCCCTCTTCATCTTAAGTTTGCTTATTGTCTCTATAAAGAGCTGCATTTTCTTATGAGCGTTGTTTATTGCATCATCATTGTAATTTGCATTAGGTTAGTTTGCATATTAAGGCATTCTTAGTTTTTTTTAGTTTTTGGGTGTGTGTGGATTGTTTCAGAAAAGAAAAGAAAAATATTTTGCTTATATATAAGTTTTCATATAACCCAAGTAGAGATCACTCTTCATCGAAGAAAATGACTGCATTCATATAGTTAGTTTTCTATTGATTTATTTTGCGTCATAAAAACATCATTAGTTTCACTCTCATAATTCCCCCGACTTAAAGAACAACTATATAAAATCAAGCGATTAATAAAATGAACTAGAACTTTTATTGTTGTCATTAAACAAACACCAACAAGTTTAGGTTCATTAGGGCCTTGGATTAGGTGAGTGGAGAGTTAACTCTCCAAGGCCGCTCAAATTACAAAACATAGAAGTTGAATAAAGAGCGAAACCCAATATTGTTAGAAAGACTGGGAAATCTCCGTGACTAGGAGTTAAGCACGAGGAAGAGTGAAGACAAGGAAGAGAGATACCCCCTTTCCAACTAGTTGGATCCTACCTCATGACTGTTCTGCCCGGCTTTTGATACGAGTTGGTATCCATAGTTGCCTTTCCTAGGGATTGCATAGGTGGCTACGGAGGGGAATCTCGTGGCACCTAAGGCTAACGTTGCATCACGTTCAACAATACTTCTGGAGGGTACCCTTGTGAAGCTTGGGTTCTTGCACCGGAAAAGGCTATTGTCTGGAGGTCAGTGTAACTGCCTTTGATACCTTCGCTAGTAGGCTTGGGGCGTAATTACCCCAGTCTATTTTCAGAAGGCCCTTGATTTTGGCTTTCTTGTATTTTGGTGTCCAATCCTAATCACCCAGAGTGGAAATACTTGAAAGTTGTTTGATTTCTTGTATCTTTAGGGACTTTTAGAGAGTTCTCTTTGCTCTTAGTTGTCCTAGCTTTACAATTTTTTTCGAGTCTTTAAGTAGATTTCTTAAAAATAATTCAAAGCGGTTGATCGACCAGCTCGTCGGTCTAGGAGACTTCGTGGGCTATCACCTACGAGTCCTGAGCCTTATCCTCGAAGTCATAAGAGCAATACTGCCAATGGTTTTCAACCAGTGGTAGCAGGCACATCAGATATTGATCCTCCGGTTGGAGTTATTAATTCACAAGATATACCTGGTACAAGTAGAGAGTTAGAGGGGAACACTCCAGTTCTTTCTTGAGTCCTCTTTTAGTCGGAAGATAACATCAAGGTCGAAGAGCTTTCAGAGTCTATTGTGGCTCCTAATTCTCCTCTTCCTCCTGATCATTCAGACGTTTTATTATACATCAGAACTCTGAACAACAAGCCTTTGAGCCCAGGTTTACATCAATCTATTCCTTTGATGACCAGTGCTGGAAGCATGGCATCCATGACAAATGCTACGAGTATGCAGATTCCTGTATCTATACAAGGAGGAGGAACAATTTATATACCTTCTCTTACTCCTAGCATTGCTATATTTGGTTCTACTTCCATTCCATCATCGAGTCGAAGTTCTGAAGCTGCTGCCTCTAGCATTGGTTTTTTCCCTTTTGGAATGCCAACGAACGTGATTCCTTCAGTTCCATGAGTATTCCATCAGCTGCCTCCACATCCATGGTGAGTGGATCAACTTATTTTCAGGGTTTCCCATTTAGGGGTGGTCATATACCACATTCCAACCCAACTGTGGGATCCATGCATTTTTCCTTTTCAAGTCAAGGTTATAATCCATTTCAAAGTTGGACAAACCCTACAGTTAGTGGGTTAGGAGCCGGGAATCAATCTTATTTTGGCCAATAGGGGAATATGCCATATTCTTCTATCAATTCTTTTCAAAACTTTTCTCCCTATGATAACACATGGATCCTTATTAGGGGATTTTTGCTCATTTTAACACTTCTTTAGGGGGTAACTTTACTAGTTACGGAGGATTTTCAGGCAGGAGTTGGTCAAACTCCAAATTTTACTGGATCACAAGGGGCTCCTTATGGTTCAGTTGGGTCTATGAATTACTTCAGACAACCTGGTGCCTTCACAAATCCAGGTCATTCTTTTCAGAACGTTGAGAGTTTCGCCAACACTGGTGGAATCCTCAAGGTCCGCCATGACTCCCTTTTCTGGCAACATTAAACTTGCTAGATCTCACTACATTGACTAATGATCCGATTAGGTATAACCTGGTTTGGCCTCCAGTTCCAACCAAACTTCCCTTTGATATCCCAAAATTCGAGGGGAAGACAGGTGATGATCCGAATTGGATCCATAAAAGAACTGTCAAAGAGAACCATGACTATATCAGGTCAGGGACAAACTTCTAAAAATCCAAAACAGCGATCAAAAACACCCCTCAACCAGTGGCAATGGTAGCCATTGTGGATTGACAAGGACCTCGGTCAAAGCGCGCTGACCAAGGCCCATGGAGACTGCGTAGGAGGTCAAAGTAGCCCCTGGGAGCCCCATATCGGGAAAAGGAGGTGGCATCGTTGGGCGAACAAGGCCGTGAAGGAAAATCCCGAGCACTCGGTCACATGGGGGAATCAGAGAACCGCGGGCGGAAAAATGAAAAGCGCTAATGTAAAAAGGCGGGACCCGTGCTTTGGAAAACTAGTGGTATTCATCGGGGTGCCCACAAACAGTAAGAGGTTTTGGACGAGAGCGGGGTGACTCCATACATCAATCGACGCATGGCAAGCAAAGGTGAGAGAAAACCAACGTTGATCGCGCGCTATCAATCAAGCAAGTCAACCGCGCGAAATGTGCGTATGACGTTGGATCTGGGGGACCCAGATCGAACGGCTAAGATCGCACCCGATGGAGGAAGTGGAATCAACGAAGGAATACGCCACATTTTAGAAGGATTTGGAATCTGTTTGACCACCATGGTGGAGGAAGAATGCATCCACAATGTAACTAAAGAAACGAACCGATGAAGCAGGGTGGCGCCATTTAGAGGAGGACATGTGGTCACTCCCTGAGCGTTCATGATGACGCCAAACAGGGAACTCCAAGCGCAACTGCAAAAGGTAAATTGACAGAGGCGGAAGAGGAACCGAACAGGCATTGGAATGAATGGCTAAAAGCCATGAACAGAGACAGAATGCAGGGTAGTTGGAGTCAGTCAGAGTGAACCCCGAGAGGAGGACTGAACACTGAGAGACAGAAACCAAAGAAGAAGGCAGTTAAGAAAAAGCAGAAAGAGACAGAGGGCCGAGCTGACCAGCGGCAACATCGAGCACTAGAGAGCTTGAGAGATTCAAGCCATCCCATAGAGGAATTTGTCTGGACTAAGCACTACATTTGGCTCTTTCCACTGTAGACTAGAAGGTCACAGAGCTGGTAGGAAGAAGAAAAGTCTGTGTACTCCAGTGGCTTGGGGAATCCAAGAACCACCCTTCCAAGCAAAATCTGCTTCAGGAGAAATCACATTGAGTTTCTGTATTGTAATTCTCTACTTGAAACACAATAAACTAAGGCCACCACTGAAGCTGGACTAGAGATGTAGCCCTGGAGAATAGGGTGAACTCCTTATTAAATTCTTGTGTCCTTGTATTTGCTAGCTGTATTTCTCTGTTGTCTTTCCATTCAATTGTCTGTGTATTGGCAATCTGATCGATCCGTTGCTTAAATAACATAGACACACACCAGCATATGAGTCTGTAATACATTCATTTAATAAATCTTTAACTGAGGTCACTCATAGGGTGATTATCAGATCAGGTGAAGATACGGGTGACCATGTAACCACCTTCCACTTATGGTGTTACACAACAATTTTTCACCGTCCCTGCTACCCTTGTCCCGTATCTTGGAGGACTCATTTTGGGACCTATGAGAAGTGACATGACCTAAAAACACTTGCATTACATTCCTCTGAACATGAGCTTTGTTTGCCCTGAAGACATCTCCTGCTGAAAAACCCTAAAAATAACTCTTTTTCCATTGGCGCGGCTTCACAGTTCAGACCTCGCGCCAAGGGGGCAAATCCTCTAGAGAGGGCACGCCAATTGGTGCTCTGTCATAGAGCCTCACCCATGCCAACCATATTAAGAGGTGTTTTTTAAAAATAAATGGCAGAAGCTTCGTCCTAACAAATTCCTGGACTGCTATCTATCTTGAGTTGGCTGGTTTGGCTACGGATTTCCATAGAGAGGAAGTGGTTTGCCACCTGTTAACACCCAGGTTGTTCCGTATGACTCCCAAGGGAATACGGCCGGGGTAACCACTAACCAATCTTTGGATTACAGTGCCTAGCCACACTGTAATCAGAGAGGGCTCTCTCTTTATAATTTGTCTATGTTATGATGGTGTTTTAGGCTAGTTATTATGCTCAGGTTTTTGGTTTATGTTTTGGTTGAGGGATATCTTTCTATACTTGAAGTGTGCAATCTGCAGATGAGTTTATTTCATTGGGCAATGGAGTCTGTGGCTACAAGTGTTTTAGAAACCTTGAGGTGATTTACTGAGATTACAGGGCCAATTAAATATTTCATATAACAAAGTTAGATTATGATGGTGACATGTAAACAACCAGTGAAAAGCATTTAAGAATTTTCCACTAAAGCTGGGGTGTGGGGAAGAGATAGATGCCTCAGGAGCAAACTTGAATTCCTGAAAATATTTATCACAGTGAGAGATATAGCTTGAAAGTGTAGCAATTAAGAATTACACCTTATTTACTCTATCTGGAAGAAAACATTTATAACAGCTTAGATTGAGTCCAGGGTAATCTGCGATTAAATCCTGGAACTATTCTTTTACTTAGCCATTAAGTGTAAAACACAGAAACATGAAAGAACATGAAAGACTAGAAAACATATAACACAGAGGTTAAAAGAAGACTTATTGAGCTATGAAACTTGCAGGAATCCTGTAACATTCAGCCAGCCACCACAGTGCATCAATGAACACAGAGCTTTGGAAATTCCATCCACCTTTTGTATTATTTCTCTGAGAGTTATACAGCAACAGAAGTATAGAAATGAAATCAACAACAACCCTTGCAAACTCATGCGAAGGGGACTTTATAGAAACGTTTATACAAAATATCTCAGGCATTGAGTCATCTGAGAGAGAAATATCTTCATTATTTCGTACAGAAAAGTAGAAAAGAAGTTATTACAGCTTTGAATGCAGCATAACTGCTCTTTAAGTCTGTCAGAGGATACTTTGACCTTTGGAGGTCAGTGAGTCGGTTGAACCGCTTTGCTTTAATGCTGGAAAATGTGTCTTTACGTTTGCTGCGCTGTATTTTCTCGGCCCTGCCACCTGTGACTGTGCTTGCTGCTGTGGTGACCGAATAGCTCTGCTGAGTTGGCTCAGCCTTTCATCTTTCCTCTGTATGCTTATCTACCAAAATTTTTCCTGTGTGGGATCACTTATAAATTGGACAAAACATAACATTACAGGTTCTGGCTTGATAATATTATCTGTGTCAATTTATTCCAGACTTCCTGTGTGGGTAATTGGTGCTTCACAATTGCCTCTATGGTTTCATCTGCTTCTGTATATTTATAGAAATTTGGAGGCACATCGAACAGATGATTGATCTCGTTCATGATAAAAAATAGGTTTTCCACCCTATTATATAGAGTCTGTCCTGATGTTGGCCCTGATTCTGCTGAAGTGCTGGGCTGTCCTGCAATTTGACTTGCAGCAAAGGCATTAACCCTTTTAGCGTAGTTTTCATGGGTAAGCAGTCTTCCCACACTGCTTAGTAGGCTGGGGAGGCCTCTGTTTTGCAATACCTGAAACCTGTCCATGAACTTGTTGATTTTGGTCTGCATATCTTGAGTTCTCCTTTCTAATGTTCCAACCAGGTTTCTTAATGTCAGGACCCTTTTAACCATTGAGATTGTCTCAGTCCTGTGAGCAATTCCCATGGTGGCCAGTTGAGAGCTTGTCCTGTTATTCAATATGTTGATCATTCTGTTGGCAGCATCAGGCATGTTGCCAAGGCTTGCTCTTGCTCTGTGTATTTCCCTATTTGCCTTTGTAATGAGCACTGACTGCTCATCTATGGTCTCAATGAATTGCCACTGATCAGTAATTGACTGGCCAATATTGGCCCACAGGACTGTTTTGAGCTCTGCTGTCACCTTATCTAGTGTGAGCTCTTTCTCAAGCTCAATTATTCTCTTTTTGAGAGCTTTTATATCTCTTTCCTTCTCAGCCACATTCTGTTTGCTCTTATCATATCTTTCATTTACTTTAGCCAAAGATTCTTTGGCTTGATTAAGCTCTAACATTTGAGCTTCCAGGACTTGAATTTCATTTTGAAGCTTCTGCATATCCAGACTATGAGTCTGCTCTGTTGTTGGTGCAGCTGTCGATGTAGTTGGTGCTGTAGGTTCTGTTTGCTGAGGAGGAGGAGTAACAATGGGAGCAGTTTCCTCAAGGTTGATTACTTCAGGAGGAGGCTTGGAGGTTTGCCCTTCTTCTCTTTGTTTCAAGGCTGCCTGTAGTGCTGCTTTTGCAGCCTCCGATTCTCCCAGCTTTTCCTGAGTTTGGATTAGCTGCTTGTACAGAGATATCAACAAGGTTGTGGCCTCTTGATCATGTCTTTGCTGGGCAACATCATCTGTTTGAGGGTGAATTGAGGCTGGGAGTTTGATCTTTCTCCTCAAGGCTGCCATGTCTGCATCCCTCAATTTTAATATTTCTTGTATGCCCTTGATATCTTTGGGATCATGCCCAATCTCTATGATGATCTCCTCTAAGGACCTTATTCTGTTGTCCTTTGCCTGGGATGATGCTCTCTCCAACTCTAGCTGAGAGGCTGTATTGTTAAGGCTATTTTGTAGCCTGTAGTTATCCAATGTTTGGTCTGCCAAGGAAGCATAGACCATCTCACCCGTTTGCTTATGCAGTTCTATCTTGTCCATTGGGTGGATATCCTTGGCAAGGACTTCCAAGTTAGTCCTCAAGTAGTCAGAGGCAGATTGGGGCTGCACTGCTGTTGGCATAAAATGACTCATGATCATTTTGCCTTCCTGCACATCATATGCAGACATGAGTCTTTGTTGATTGGTGGGAGCCATGTTTAACAGATGGTTATACAGCTGTATCTTGATGGGCTCATTTCTCCTCTTAATGTCGATGAACTGCTGTTTAATGCTGGGTCCACCTTCTCTTTGCTGATTTGAGGAACTCACTTCTCCTCCCATTGCTCTATCCTGTTCCTGTTGAAAGGAACTTGCTGATGCTTCCCTGCTGGGTGGGACCATACCAAAAGACTGTCCTATTGGCATTTCTTCCTCTGAGAAGGGATTAATTCTCTGTCTTTTCTCCCCATGAGTTGCTGATGTTGTAAGGGGAGTCTCTCTGTCCCTTTTCCTGCTTGTATCCTCCTTTTGTGGAGTTTGGAGGATTGATGCCTCAGCTGAAGTTTCTTGCCTTGGAGGCACAGTTTTTTCAGTGGATTTAGGGGCTCCCACTGTTTGCTCTTGCTGGACAGGCTGTTCCTGCCTTTGTTCTTCCTGTTGTTGCTGTTCTTCTTGCTGCTGCACTTCTCCCTGCTGCTCCATCTCTTCTTGTTGCTGCACTAGGGTTTCCATTTGCTCTTCTGTCATAGGAGGTGGTTGTTCCACCTGCTTTTCTTTGCCTTTGCTGGATGTCTGTGGAGTATTAACGGCAGCTTGCTGATGTTTTGTTGAGGATGAGGCAGCTGCTCCAAGTTGTCTTTTATATGAGAGGGGGACCTGTCCACAAGTTTCTAAGTCAGCTTCTTTTTGAATATTTCTAGCCTCTCTTTCTAGCAGCTCTTCACTAGTAATCTCCTCTTCTAGGGTACCCTCTTCCCAGCTCAATGCATTGGCATACTGCTCAATCTCAGGCAGCCTCATATGTGAATAGGTACCCAATTTGTATCTTATCCTCCTGAGGGAAACAAAATGATTGGGGTCATAGGGTATCCACTCAAAACTAGTTTGCAATTTGAGGGCCTCTAGGATACTATTTGCCTCTTTCCATCCTTCCTCTTTTTTGTTATATAGGAAAGGGCCCAGCTGGCTCCTTACCTTCAACTACGCTTTCTTGTTCTTACTTTGGAAGTGGAGGTAGTCGGCATTCCCAAATTGCCTGAAATATTCTAGGGCAAAAAGTCTCATAGGGACATACCTTGGTAGCCTATAAGGCTTCAACTCACAGCCATATACTCTGATGACTGTGTGGTCTTGGTAAAAGTACCAATTACCAATGCTGTAGGTTTTGTTTAGATGTAGAATTCTCCTCATGTCATCAGTTAACCTTGGAGGAGAAACACCATACAATAATGTCATAGCTGGATGAATGAATAAGTCTATGAACTCACAGTATGTGTATGGTGATACAGAGGTGCAATGAAAAACAGAGGTCCAAAACACAACTGACCTTGGGTTCCCCTGGGCATTAACTTGCTTCAGGGGAATGAGGAAGCTGCCTGGTTGATAAAACAAGAATAGATGGTAAATGTAGGAAGTGTATCTGAACAGTCTTTCCCTTTGCAGATTCATCAGCTGGTCATGGATCCTATCTGCAATATATGTGGCATAGTCATAATGTACAGCTGGAGGCTTTCCAGGAGAGAATATAGACAGCATTTCCATTATAATATCATCCACATCCTCCACTCCCCTGAACCCTAGGACATAGCTGATCAAATCCACTAGCATTCTGCCCAATTCATTTAAGTATGCATATCCAATAGGAGGAGTTCTGATGGCTTCAGAGCCTGGTTGTACAAACAGCTGGTTGATTTTGATGATCTGGTCATTTGACAACTTAGTCCCCTTCTTTATCAAGTTCTGCATGTAGAGGGGGGTCAATGGTTTTGCAGTGTGGAAATGCAGCATCTCATTTATGCTCTCTGGGGTGATATGGAACAGAATTGAGCCTGTGGGGCTGAGGACAGCTCTTTGGCATGGATCATAGCACTCCTGGCATCTGTGGACCAATTCTGGCATGGGATTTACCTGGGGGAGGTTGTAGATGGGCAAGTTTGAATCCCAAATCCCTAGGATATCAGCTCCACTAAGGTGCTGGGCTTTCAACTCATTTAGCAACTGAATATTGTATTTAGAGCCTAATGGAAACCAATCCAACATTTGATAATCCATATCTCCCAGAGCTTTCCATTCTAACTCCCTATGAGGGGTATTGAGAGGCTTGATGTTCAGTGCAATTGGAGTTTCCATGGTCTATTAAGCTTCTGACTTGCAGGTGAACTGGTTGAAGTAAGCAGAACAACACAGAGGTGATTACTTGCAATGAAAGTGTGAATTTCAGGGACCAGAGGGTGAAATGAGCATACAACAATTGAAATACTGTTTGAATTACGAATAAGACCAATGTCTGGTCTCACTCTGTCTTTTGTGGCAGTTTTTTAATGGATTGACCAACTGTCTCACGATTGCGCGAGCAGTTTACAATTTTTGATAAGAACTCAGGAAATCAAGGCTCAGCTGGTGGTTTTCGAGCTTGCAGTTGGAAATAGAGGCTTGCAGAGGGAATTTGCCGGTAAAATGATGAGTTTTAGTGTCCTTTGAGCCTTCTGAGTAATTTACAGACAATTTAGGCGTATGGAGGATAAATAATGAGAAATACCTGGCAAACAGCGAGCAGTGGTCGTAAATGTGGGCAGAATTGGTGCTCTGGAGGTCTCCAGGTCGATTCCAGTGGGGTGGCGCAGTTTTGGACGTAAAAGACCATGCAGCGGAAACAATAGCGAATGAGCGAAAAAGTATGCAAAACGTGATTTTTGGCCAAAATATGGACCTTTTGGCAATTTGGCGCCTTTTCTCGGATGACGTCAGCATGACGTCATAGGGTGGGGTCAAGCTCGGATGACGTCAGCATGACGTCATCGGGTGAGGTGGCGAGCTGCTATTGGTCCACGGGGATGATGCCGTGGCAGACACGCTGGCACAGGGGCGGACAAAAGTACTGATGCGATGGCGGGGTGGCGACGACGTGGCTATGACGTGGGCATGACGTGGGACCAGCAAACCGGGCGGTAATTGCAATAGTGGTTACGGTTTTTCTCGGACCGCTTACGATACGGCCCCGGTTTTGTCAGAGGCCGCTCCGAGAGACTCGAGAGGGTGACGCGTGGCCGAGGACTGACGTAACCCTTCGTCATTTTCTCGGGCGCTAACTGTCAGGCGTGGGGGCCGCTCCGATATCAATGAGAGCCGTCGGATCACATGGGCCCGATCCGATGGTTGAGGGAAGGGCGATGTGATCGAACAATACGGAGGGGGCGGGTTTAATTTATTATTTGTTTTTGAAAGCTGCGCCCGGCGGAAAACATTAGAATATGGGTTTTTGTAAGGTTTTCAATGTATTTTGGAAAATCAAATATATGCGCCGAAACTTTGGAAAAGCGGTAAGAGGTGGGTTTTTTGGGTTTTTTCATAATTTCAAAGGGGTTATGGGTAGGAGGGGTTTTTACAAGGTTTTTTCTTTACAATCAAAGGCTTAATGGGGGAAATGACTTCAAAGAAGGGAGAGGGGTGAGGTTTAGGTTCATCAAAGTGACCAGATGCCAATTTGATCCCTGACAGAGGATTTATTGGCTATAATGCCAAGGGGAGGGATATTTATACAAAATTTGGGGTTTATACACCATGGTGTTAATAATATTAGGGGAAAGGTAACATAGGGGATTTACATAGTAGAGTTAGAGTTAATATGGGGGGAAATGTGAATGAGGGGGAAGTCACTAAGTTTATTTGGAACTTACTTAGTTTAGGGAGTAGATCAAAATGAAAAGAGCTTTAGACAAGAAATGTGGCTTCTAAAAAGATTAAGAACCACCATGAAACCATAATCTCTTCCATGAATCTCAGCTGATTAGGGAGTGTTAGTAATGAAATGGAAAGGGGGAGAAGGGAGGTTAGACATGCTTCTTGCTGCAACTTGATAAAGAATGACACCTTCTTAATTCATTGATTTTGCTTTGGTAAACAAAGTTAGCACATATGCAACTTATAAGAAATGACCTTTCTGCAACCCCAACTGCCTACCCATCTATTTGCCTAGCATTTTTTATTTCTTCTTGGAGGGTGCACTTGGACTTGCAGACCCTTACTTGCCTTTTCTTTTCTTTGGCTTTTTCTTTTGTTTTTCTATCTACTTCTACCCTTATTTCTTCCAAGGTCCCAGATTAAGCTGTTGGGAGCCTTTTTTCTCTACCTAAACTACTTGTCTGCCAAGATTAAACAGTTTGGACAGACTCCTTTCTCTATTCTACAACTGAAAATTTAAAACATGACATGATCCAGATTAGACTTTTGGACCATTCATCAAAATTTTAGTCCATACCACGCTATAAACACAGATTGGATTCTCTTGGAAATATGTGATCTTTGAATCATCAAAGCAGAGCATATTTGGACCCTTTCATAGCCAATCATGAAATATGAAACCTATTGGTATAGGTAGCTAACACCACCTCTCATGGAAGCTTCCTTGTCGATAAGGCCAATCCCATGATTATAGGGATCCCAACTCCCCTTCCTCCATAAAAGCTTGCCCATTTCCTTTGCAAGCTAGTTTTTGAGAGTTCCACAATTCCAGAGTTCCAGAATTCCCAAATTCCCAAGAGCTTCATGCTGCAAGAGCCTTCTTGATTCCCTTAAGGCAAAATCCAAGCAAGGAGACTATTGTCTAGATCCGAAGAGAGAGGCTTGTCCTTATTCTCGACAGGCTTTGCGAGACATGTTCTGCTGACGACCCGCCGAAGGAGAATCCAGCGTCAAAACATTGGTTGTACTCTCCTTTGATTGATTATTAACGAACGACTATTGGTTATGGTTCCACTCTTGTTATTATTTATGATGATGATGATGAGTTATGTCTTTTCTGACTAACATATAGTTGCGTATACTGGATTTTATGCTTGCGTTTGTATTATTTCTTGCATGTGCAGGTGTCCATTCACGAAGATCGTGAGGATTGTGATCTGCCGGAGCAGAGGAACGAGAGCACCACCTCTTCTACGAATAATAGCGTTGGAATCCAGGTAGGCTTTCATCGCTGGTCTGTTTATTTGCAACTAGGGACTTGCGCTATAACGTTTGACAATTGTTGCTAGACCCGGTCTGGGCTAGTAGGGATCGCCTCTGTCCGCGGAGGGGATTTACCTCTTCAACAATTTGGCGACTCCACTGGGGATCCCAACTTGTTGTTTGATTTGTAAACCGTAGACGGAGCCTGAAGTACGGCCAGGTAGCCTTCGAAACGCTATTGCTCTGCATTAGTGAAGTAGATCAACACCACTTCAGTCAATCTCCGGTTTGGCTTACGGACTGAAGAGCCTGGAGCTTGTCTTGCCTTTTCAGTTGTTTCTTGATTTTGCTTGCTTGGTCAACCTCTTGGGCTGGGTTCTTTTTCTGTTTTTGCTTCTTGGTTTTCCTAGTTATCATTGGTCTAGTTTTGGATTGCTTATTTTCCATTTTGACACAGCAAACTTGACTGGCGCGTTTTTTTGCATAACAGTCGTGCCAATTGGCACCAGTTGTCAATATATCACTCGCGCCAATTCTTAAAAGGCGCTAGTTTCAGCCTGACAGTCGCACCAAGACTAGGGACTTGCGCTATAGCGTTTGACGATTGTTGCTAGACTCGGTCTGGGCTAGTAGGGATCGCCTCTGTCCGCAGAGGGGATTTACCTCTTCAACATATGGTGTTCGTCCAACTCCCTGATAGACAATTCAACCAAGTTGAGATTATTTCAATGTACCCTAATTAGAAATGCAGCTAAGTGGTACATAGAGCTACCAGGGGGAACCTTCACTTGTTTCGACGAATTGGATACTATCTTTTTGAACCATTTTCAACTGCCTGTCCGATATGATACCAGAACTGAGCTTCTGGCTAATTTTCGACATGATCAGGCAGCTCACATTTCTGATCATATTCAGGAATGGACGAGAAGGAGGAGGCTCATCAAAGTCGATATCCCACAAGAATTCCTTCTCAAATGGTTTCTTAAATCATTACAACCTGAGATCTCTAAGGACGTGTCCCTCTTTGGTGTTTTCACTGAAGAGCAGGCTATTTTCAGGGCCCAACAGTTACAACTAATCTATTCTTAGTCTGGGGTTCTTCAAAAAATTCTACCTGATGCTCCAAGATCCAAGGTTGATATAGCCAAACCGAAGCCAGGTCCCCATGCATACGGGCTAGTTGGATCAATTGATGTAAACACTTAACCTGCTAAATCAATTGCAACAATTGTCTTTAGAAACTACTTCCTCTATGCAAGCATCACCATCCACATCTACACCTTCTCAAACTACGTCTATTAACGCCATCCAAACTTCTAACCCCAAAGGGAATCAACAATCTAATGAAAAGAAGAAAGGATGAGGCAAGAAGAAGAACCAGGATGGGAAGGGCAATGCGAACAAACTCGACAATGATGCCGGAGAGGGTAAGAAAGAGTCCAAGAAAAAGGTAAAATTTCCATGCAAGTTATGCAATGGGGATCATTTGACTAATCTCTGTCCTAATATCCAGGACGCTCAGTGCTTATTAGCGTAGCAGGGTCTTCTAGCTCTGACGCTGTTCTCACTAACCCTTTTCCCCAAGGGCAACAATTACTTGCTGGTGCAAATTCTAATGCTGGTACCCCTGCAGGGGGCAACCAGGAAGGGGACAATTCGTCAAATGTTTATATGATGAGCTCACATATCAACATCGCTACGCAATCACATGATTACGGTGAATCAGAATCATCTAAGGCTAAGTTTGCTTCTGATGCCTCAGAGCCACTCCATATTGAGAGGCCCTCTGTTGAGTCTATACCTCGGATGTTGAAAGGCTCCACGAAGCGCTCAACCATTAACCCTAATGCTAGGGCAGCCCAGAACTACTCAATTGTAGAAGATCTGGCTCAGAGTCCTTGCGCTATGTCAGCATTAGAGGTACTCCAATCGTTCCCTGCTCAGAGGAGTGATTTTCTCTCGACAATCAGAGCAGTAGATCCAAAAAATTCTCTTATGCTCACTTTTGATATGTCAAACATCAAAAAGATACTTCCCCATCATATGGCTTTCCAGATAAAGTCTACATATCGAAAGACTAACATCTTTCGAACAATTATAGATGAGGGAGCTTCCACATGTGTGATGTCCATGTCATGTTGGAAGGCCATTGGATCACCTCAAGTTGTTCCTTCACCGACTCTATTGATGACATTTGATGGACATTCTCATAGGCCGCATAGGATTATTCTAGCCTTTCCCATCTGTGTTGGGGGAAAGGTGGTAAATATTGAGGTAGAAATTGTTGATGCAAACCTGGATTACAACCTCCTATTATGCAGGAATTGGATTTATGAGATGGATGCCATAGTTTCATCATTATTTTGCATCCTTTGTTTTCCTCATGAGAGAAGGATTGTAAAAGTTGATCAGATGGATTATTCTCCAGGTGATTCTCACGCATCCTCTAACTCTACTGTTCCATTAGTGGACAATCCCAGGCAACCTATTGAGAATTTAGGAGTTGGGATGTACTCTTTTTTAATGGGTAGTTTTGATCTCCCTTCTCCTTTAGCTAGAATCAATGCTATTTCATCCTCCAGGGGACCTTCTCGAAGAGATTTCTTTCGAACTCATTATTTTTCGGACCCTTGGCCTTTACCCTCATCTACCACCACATTAGATGGAGGGCAAGTAGGTGGAATGGCATGTCCTATGTCTGCAATAGAAATTTCTTATCAGTCTATTGTTAACTCTGCAGACTTCCATCCTACTCCTTTCTCACCAAAGGAGTTAGATGGAGATGTGGCTCCGGCTTGGACCCTTAATTCAACTTCAGCTTAGGATTGCTTAGATACAGTCTTACCATCTGAGGAAGCAATTCTAGAAGCAATGATGGGTGTCGATAGACCATGGGATGATTTACATCATCATTCATATTTCCTCCCTCATTTGCGAGAAATTGAGTCAAGTTTGTCCAGTCCATCTACTAGTGATGTTCATACAGTTTTAAACCCTTTGGCACCAACACAGTTTTCTGCTGAAGGTAACATGTCTATTATCTCACGAACTGTACCTGTGAACATCTCTAGGAATCCTAACATAATTGAAAATATCTTCATCGGAGCTGACTGTTCCCATGAAGAAATTCAAATTTACACCGATCTCTTCAAAGAGTTTTGTGATGTGTTCGCTTGGTTTTATGAGGAAATGCCTGGAATAGATCCATCTATAGTCCAGCATGAGATCAAGACATATGAAAATGCTAAACCTATTTGTCAAAAACTTCGACCGGTCAATCCTAGAAAAGCAGCAGCTATTAAAGCTGAAGTTGAAAAGATGCTTAAGGCGAGATTTATATACCCCGTTCCTCTGATTGAGTGGGTCTCTAATCTAGTCCCCGTAGATAAAAAGCAAGGAACAATCTGAGTATGTATTGACTTTAGGGACCTAAATAAGGTTTGTCTGAAAGACAATTACCCCATGCCCTTTATTGATCAAATTATTGATGAATGTATGGGTAATGAAATTTTTTCGTTCATGGATAGATTCTCTGGTTACAATCTAATTACTATCCGTCTAGAAGATCAACACAAGACAACCTTTATTTGTCCTTAGGGTATGTTTGCATACAAAAAGATGACTTTTTGCCTTAAAAATGTTGGAGCCACTTTTCAGCGGGCCATGTCTTATGCTTCTCACGACATCAAACACGTTATCAAATCATATCTGGATGATTTAGCTACTCGTTCTCGAAAGAGAATTGATCATCCTAAACACCTTTGGTGGAACGATGTCGTTTTTATAAAATCTGGTTGAATACGTTTTCACCATCACATCCGGTCGGTTGTTAGGATTCATCCTATCGACAGAGGAGATTCATGTTGATCCCTTCAAGGTTGAGGCAATGCTTCAATTGCCTCCCCCGTCTTCCATTCGTCAACTTCAAGGTCTCCAAGGAAAGGCAAATTTCTTAAGGAGATTCATAGCAAATTATGTCGAGATTACAAAAGGATTTATGCATTTTCTTAAGAAAGGAGTCCCATTTTTATGGGATGATTTCGTGCAATGATATTTTGATGCTTTGAAAAAAGCATTAACTTCTGCTCCATTATTGAGTCCACCCGATTATAGCAGAGACTTCCTTTTGTATCTCACTGCAGCAGAATCAACCATTGGTATGGTTCTGGTTCAAGAAGATGATGCTTTCTGTGAGCATGTAATCTACTACCTAAGTCAAGGCTTGGTAGGCCCTGAACTACGCTATTCTCCCATCGAGAAATTGGCTTTGGCAACTATCCATGCTATCTAGCGGCTTCGGCATTACATTCTGCTTCGAAAAACATTCGTCTTAGCAGTCGTCAATCCATTTTAGTTTGTCCTCAGTAGGCGAGTGATTGGGGGCAAATATAATAGATGGATTGTCATTTTGCAATAATTCGATCTCGAATTCATGTCGGCTAAATCAAATAAATCTTTAGTATTTTCAGAGTTGATACCAGAGCTTTCTTATGAGGAAGAAATTATTCACGAGGAAAATTTTCTCAATGAACAATTATTTCTCATTTCTTCACAAGATCCTTGGTATGGAGATATCATTATATATCTCCAGACTTCGAAGTTTCCACCTACTTTCTCCAAAGATGAGCGTAGAAAGTTGTGTCACCTCGCTAAGAATTATGTTATTATAGGTGACACATTATATCATCGTAGAATTGATTCAATCCTTAGGCATTGTTTGACTTTGGAAGAAGCTGAGTTAGTGATTAATGATTGCCACTGTGGAGCTTGTGGCAGTTATCTATCGGGGCTTGCAACAACCCAAATTTTTTTCCGAGAAAGCTACTTTTGGCCCTCGATTTTCAAAGATTGTATTGAAGCAGTCAAAATATGCCATCTTTGTCAAGTCTATACTCAGAAAATGCATGTGCATCCAGCTCCGCTTTTCCCTGTTATCACCGTCGGTCCTTTCACAAAGTGGGGCATTGATTTTACTACTTGTAATCCACCTTTGGCAGGGAATCACAAGTACATCATTGTGGTGGTAGACTACTTTACAAAGTGGGCTGAGGCCATACCTACTTTTAAAAACGACAGTGAAATAAGAACTTTGTTTCCCTTCAATCAGGTTATTTCACGATTTTGTATCCCTAAAGAGATTGTCATTGACCATGGAAGCCATTTCCAAAATCAACTGATGTTCGATTGGCTCTCTAGTTGGGTTTTCGACAGGAGCATTCATCTCCATTATCCTTAGGAAAATGGGCAGGTTGAAGTCGTGAACAGTCCCTTAAAATCATCCTGCAAAGGACAATTGACAAAGCTCAATCCAATTGGCACATCATGTTGTATCTGACACTTTAGGCATACCGAATGTCAGTTAAGACTGCCACTGGTTTTACTCCTTTTCAACTAGTTTACGGGTTGGAATCTATCTTTTCGATTGAATGTGAAATTCCTTTTCTTAAGCTAGTTTTTGAACTTCTTCCAGAGACTTCTAGTCTCGAGGAACGCCTTGTTCATTTGGAGCATCTTGATGAGCAGCTTTGGGATGCCGCCATAATAAACGAAGCCCATAAAAAGAGGGTAAAAACTTAATATGACAAAGTTGTCTGCCCTCAGAATTTTTCGGAAGGTGACCTTGTCCTGGTCTATGATCTAGACAAAGACGCCCTGGGGGCAGGCAAGTTTAAATATATGTGGTACGGTCCCTTTATATTCAAGCACGTTTTGAAAAAGGGTGGTTTTGAATTAATTGAATTTGAAGGAAACAAGTTGGCAGAGCCCAGAAATGGGCTCTACCTTAAGAATTACTTTGCTTAGGCTTTGGCTGAGAACTTGCTTTTTTGTATATATTGTATGTTTGTACATATCTATCTAGTGGTTTTAGTGATGTTGATATTTTTTATCTGCTTTGGGCAGGTATTGATGGACATTTCAGTATATCTAGGATTCACCAATGGTGTGAGTAGGAATACTCAGAACCTTGCTTCCGTGGCTTGGGTGATTTATTATTCATCTGGCCAGTTGATGGTTTCGAGAGGAGTATGTATCAGTCCTGCATCGAATAATGTTGTTGAATATACTACCCTTATTAATTTGCTATCCGAAGCAATATCTCTTGGTATTGATTCATTAGTGGTTTATTTAGACTCACAACTGGTGGTATCTCAACTGAATAACACTTATCGGGTACGATATCTCTATTTATATCACCAATTTTTTAGAGTGATATTGTTGCAATGATCATTTGTTTATATCACATATGTCCACATTCCACGATCAAAAAATTCATTAGCGGATTCTATTGCTAATCAATCATTATATTGGCATATAAATCATTCATCAAATTAAAAAAATAATAATAATAATAATAAAAATGTCATCTGAATATATCATAAAATCACCTGTATATAGATAGAGTGTTTGTGTCCAAAATAATATACAAAAATTTGGGACAAAATTCCCTACAAAATCTGGGCTTATGCCCATCATCATGTCCAATCATAAAAAGATCTGATCATCTATCTAGCTGGCTCAGGATGAGCAGCCAGAAAATAAACAACAACATTGGGTACACGCTGGAATAGCTGCACCCAGTCTCGTGGTACTCCTACCACGCGACACTGCATCTCTTCGGGTAGATCCTCTAGGGCTATCATGGGTACTTGGTGAGTCAGCCTCATCAAGTTCCTCTGAACTGCATGAAGAACTCTCTCCATCTCAGCTACAGCCCCGGCATCTCTCCCGCGACGCCTATGTCTGGGAAACTCGTGAGGCCTGATGTAAAGCAACAGAGCCATTTACCCTGGCAATGGTAAATAGTAAAATCTTCAAGGACAAGCTCTCTACGTGTTTGATTGGAATCTGACTTCCAATCTTTTCAGGATGACCGGGACAATATATGTGGACATAGTCTTCTACAGTAAGACTACCCCTCGTCCTGCCAGTTGAATGCACCACCTCTCCCCTTCGAGAAAGACCAGTAATAAAGTATATATCTTCGATCTCGATCCTTAGGGGCATCTGATCGATCATGAATGCGTCATCCTCTACACTCCAGTAATGAATCAAAAGCTCAAGCAATCGTGTGTTGGCTTTCATATTTGGCATCTTAAAGAATTTTAGCAAGCCACAGCCTCTTAAAGCATCCAAAGCATTTTGGTCCTCCATTACTTGATTATCTATAGCACTATGCTCTCTTTCTCGCCAGGTGATGGTCATCCTACCCAAAAAATGTTTCAAACCATTAGATTTATGTTTTAAAGTTTTTACTCGCACACACGCGGGTTGCCTTTTAACACAATCGCATGTAGGGCCCTCGTATACATGGGTTACCTGTATTCAACCCGCGTGTACGTAGAGTTGAAATTTTTGACATATTTTTCTACGGTCAAAACTTGGAAAAAATATTTAAAAAGTATCACAAATAATTACAATCAAGATATAAGGGTTACCTAGAAGTTTTGGAGTGATTTGAACGGTTCAATTGGTCGAAGGAAGCTTGTTTGGGTTTGTCTCCACAACTCCTTGCTCAAAACACAAATGACAAAACTGTGAGTCCAAAAGTCCTTATATAAGTTGAAAAATAAAAATTATTTTTTCAAAAATTGATTTTTGTCTTATGGACTTTTTGACCTTGTGGCTTGGAGTGTCGAGAATGAGTTGTCTTTTCAGGAAATTTTGGATACTTCTTCGAGACATCATTTTGGTCCCATGACCGCAGACCCGTCATGGCAGGTATCATTTTCTTACTGGCATATAGGTTAGAGAATACTACTTTCCGTTGCATTTTGCATACTAGCCTCCATACTGTGATATGTTAGCCATAGGGTCGACCCCATTGTATCTTGATTTGCAAACCATTTTCACTCGCCGACTTTAAAAATCATGATGCAATGGTAGAGCCAACCTTTACATGGGCATCTTAGTTAGATCCTCGCTGACATTGGCTACCCATGCTACTATATTGAGTAGGCTCGAGAGTCCTCTTTAGTCTCACCATGACTTGTGCGTTGAAGACTCATTCTCATTCTTCTGCGCCACTTTCTGGCCTTATACCCTAGAGGCTCCTTTGTGTTGAGTTGTACTGCTACATTGCATATTGACTACTTGCACCTTTTGGCCTTGAGCTGGCTTCACTTGGACTCGTGTTTAAGCCACTTATCGACCATGTCTTATGCAAAATCAACCTTGCAATCACTTAGCCTCTGCAACTTGACACACCCTTATACTCGTGGAAAGAACATCCCTTTGAGTGTCCTTGACCAGTTTCGCCACCTTGCATTGAGCATAGGAATGTTCCCCTCCCAGGAACTAGAGCATCTGCTTTTTCGACACTCATTCTTTCCACTGTACTATAGCATTCTTTTATTCTTTTTCAAGCTTCATATAAAAGAAAAATACAAAAAATTATATATTCCAAAAAAAAGAGTGGGAACGAGACATTATTTCCATATTTTGATGGCAGCTAGAGTCAATCGTGTTGCCCTTGAACAAAGCACTCAAAAGAAAATCTTTCCTCCCTTGGGGTGGGCTTTAGTTTGACTTAGGAGAGCCTTAACCTTGTTATCAAGTCATTCCTCCTCTGATTGGTTACCTTTTCCAATCATATGGAGAGTTTTCTTATGCCTCCCGCATGAAAAACTTATACAAATTTACCATATTTTGCCTTGTAGTCATAATTGAGTCATGCTTTTGTTCAAGGGAAGTAAACCTGATTCGACCTCTCCACGGTGTCTCTTGACCTATTTTTCAGTCGTCCATCCCTGGTTGTCAGTGTCATGTTTGTTATCACATCAGTTTTATTGGTCCTTTGCTCATGCCGATTTGAGAAGGTCTCCATTGACTTCTTGCTGGTGGGTCTTGTCCTTATCGACTATGACAAATTGCTCTGAGGGTAGATCTAGAGCCGCAACTTGGCCCCATTTTCATTATTGATAGGTCACCTTGTGCTTAGCATCAATCAGTATCATGGGTCTTTAACTGGGTGGTTTCCCTTGTGTTTGAAATCAAATTTCATTATCAAACATTGGGATTCGTGCAGTGCCTTGGTTTCCATTTGACCCTATTGGTGGATTCCTCGCCTCTGTGTCAGCTTTCATTATTGGTTGGTTCAGAGGGTTTCTATCGTGTGCTAGCCACATCTTGTGTCTCCAAAAATGTGCTTCGGTTGGGTTACTACATCTTTTTTCGTCTGATTCCTTCCACATTATTGGCCTACAGGTTACACTCATGCTAGATTGATGAAGGATGCCTTAATGCCTTCCTTCTAGCAGACCTTTTCCATCGACTTCAACTCATTGCTCTGGGAAAGGGATCTAGATTCCATTTGGTAGTACCTTAGGGTTTGCAGTCATCAGTGGCAGATTCCTTCACTATCGACAGTGGGAAAACATCATTGTCTCCTGATTGATAGATTCTTTAAAGTGTTCAACTACAGCTCATTTATTCACACTTGTTAGATTGTACTGGGTACCTTGACTCCCATCATCATTATCAGTGAGTAGTCTTGCGTTTGTTAAGAATATACATCAATGGCCGGTAATTAAATGATTTCTCACATGGTCGACTTCAGATCATTCATTCCCATTGTGTAGAAATGTACCATGGCGGTCAGTGAAGACCTCGGGTTTGCATCAACATGTCCTGGTTCACTTGTTAGTTGCTCCTGTTTCTGCTAGTTGACACCATCCACATTATATGTTACAGTTCCTTATAATGAAATCTTATATGCTGGCACCCGAGTTGCGCTGTTGTACCATTTATTCCATCATGTTCACTTGGTACTATTTGGATTAGTTTCTTGGCTTTAGTGGTCAACTTCATATTTCAACATCCTTGATCAACTCTTTATATGTGATATTTAGACATGTACTTTCTTGATTATGATCAAATGATCCATTATGTATTTCCAATTCATTTATACTTGTATGCATAGTGGATCCACTTTTGTACTTGACATGCATACATGATTTACTATTTCTAAGCATGGGTATGCCCACCTCAGACAACAATTTCTTTCTAATCTCTTTTGATGGCTTGGCAGGTTGAATTCTGGGGAACTCCTCCTCGGTCTCGGCATGATTCCTTTCATACACTTAATACATTTCAGCCATCATGTACCCCTTCTGACCTCATATATTAGGGGGCATCTGTTATAGCACCATTTACAACTCTTGGTAGATCTGATGCTCTGATTATGGCCTAAGGCAACCCTTCCTTCTAGACATGGTCCAAAATCTAAAAAACTATGTTTTCTTCCCTATACGCTACTTTGTCCTATGATAAAAGTGTGTACAAGTGGGTCAGCATATATCCAACCCGCGTACATATGTTAAAACACTTAAAAAATTAAATTTCCTTAATTTCGGGCGAAGTTCATGGGTTTTACCTGTTACTCACCTCCTATTGCCCGTGGCCCAACTGTTTCCCAACTGAAAAAAACTAATTTGGAGAGGTATAAATAAACCTCCATGGGAAGGCCTTAAGGGAGAAAGGATGAGATATTGATACTATAGTGAGATTATCCCTGATCAAGTCTGAAGAATCCTTGTGCCTCCTGCACTCCCCAAAGCTTCAGGAAACCCTTGTTTCCTTGATTATAGATATCCCCCATCTTGCTTGAGATATCCTTGTATTGGTGATGGAGGAAGATTGCTGAAGGTCGGGAAAGGACGGATCCGCTTGGAGACGGAGAAAGACTCAGGTCATATTTCTCCACCTTGTTTATAGCTTACTTCAATAAAAGGAATGTTGTTATGTTTCTGATCTGAAACGTGTTTATGCATCAAAATTATGTTGTAATTCATTTATGAATCTTATATTGATGTATAATTAGTCATTCATTTATATGATTTAAAGTTAAAATCATGTATATGCTTTATGTTTCTACTGTCGTGTATGTTCCATTTGAATAATTTTCAGGTTTCAAGAACATCGGGAGAAGATGAGGGTTTGCACCCTATGGGATCTACCCAAATGAAAGACATCTCGGTAAGGACACTCCTACACGATTTAGTACAATAAGGATTTTTGATGATTGTTTGAGCATTTCTTGTTGAGGTTTGCCCTCTGCTCTATTGGGTTTCTCAACCCAAAGCCCTAGGGTGGTTTCACCCGTAACACTAGTGCCACCCATAGGAATGCCCACCACTAGAGTAGTCACATCTAAGAGGATGAAATCACAAGTTGTCCTGTTACAAGAAAAAACAGAGGAACTGCAGGAGAAAACATAGGAGCTATAAAAGAAACAATGTCTCCCACAGGAGAAACAAGGGCTACTACAAGAGCGACTAGAGATGCTACAGGAAGAGGAAACCACATCAAAAGGAAAAGAAGAAGGTATCAAAGAACTCTAGGAGCAAGATCCACAACTTAACCTTGGATCCTACTACAAATTTGTTGAAGGAGGTAGGATTATACTTGAGAAATTACTATACCACTCTTTTTTGAGTTGGAAAAGGAAAGAGGCAAGACTCATAGGTGGATGAAAATTGAAAAATATAAGAAGGTAGAAGATGTTAGCCTCATGTAGGAGAAAGTGAATGAAATGAGCTAGGAATTAAATAACTTAAGGCTAAGAGAGTCAGTCATGAGGGAGAAACTATAGACAAAAAAATAGAGGGCTAAGAGAGAAACTGCAAGAAAAAGAGGTACAACTTGTCACTATGGCAATTTTATCCATGGAACCCATACAATGCAGGCAACCATCCAAATCCTATGCCATTTTCCTCAAGGAGCAGTGACTGCAGTTCCAGATAAATATATTAACACAACATGGCTCTCTACCTTTTCAAGGCTACATAAAGTTCATTGACTTTGCAAAAAGGCAATTGTTGAGGATAGAGGAAAAATCGATGAGTTTTACATGAATAATATGATCCTCACAAACATGAACTTCTGGGACCCCAACTCAAGATTGGGGGACATGAAACTAATGGAATTAGCCTCTTGGTTAACCCATGAGGAAACAGGAGTCGAAGAAGTAAAGAGGGTGATGGAAAAAGAGGAGAAGGAGCCCTTATACATCAGAGCAGAATTAATGAGCCCCAAGGATTTCATTAGTAACCACAACCTCATCTCCATTGATATCGAATTGGCACCTCGGTATATGGCAGCCCAAGAACAAACTATCCTCCATTTTGGAGAACACCATTAGGATGTTGGGGATAGAAAGTTTGCAGGCTTTCCAAAGAAGATGGCATTCCATACCTCACAATTTGCAAATCAGAGAGTATCACTCTCGAGAAAGACTGAGGAATGCCTTGGAGATAACCCCACCATACAATAGAATCATGCAAAGGTTGAAGGTCAATTGGATAGGACTCAAACTTAGTCCATTGTTGGGTCTATAGGAGAGAATAAACTGGGAAAAAGAACAAAAGGAATGGACAAACATAGAAGTGAATGCAGACTTCTATCCATAAGAAGGCACGCCATCTGAGATGCCTTGGAATGTCAGAGAGGCCACCAGGGCCATGAATGAACTTCACATCTATGACTGAGTTTCTAAGAGGGTGAGCAACACCTTTAGTAGTGGGGTGATGATGGGCCCCATCAATAGGTATATTTTGAGACCCATTGTGTTATCCTCTAGCCCTTAATACTATCATTTTCTCACATTAATTTGCATTTTTAAACCATAATATGCTTAGTAGGAAGACTAAAGGGTGCTTATTGTATTTCATGGCCTAGTGTGATTAATATGCTGGAAAATAAGCATTTTTGGAGATATTTACTATGCAAGGGATGATTGGAGACATCTAGAGAGAATATAGAGGGGCTTATCCATTGCATTAACTCCCAAAATCAGCTTGAGATCAAAGATTCCTCACCAAAATCTCAAATTCACTAGCAACCGAGGAACTCAAGTGCATGTGAAGATCCAAGGGAACCAAATCCACCAATCTCGAGATTTTGGAGGGAATCACTCCTATTTTTAAGGGACTTGGCCTCAACTACTTTTTTTAATAAATAAACAAGCCTAAAGGCTCATTAGGATTTTAATGTTTGTTGAAGATAAGAGTATTTGTTGAGAGCATCATGCTTGAGACTGTTATTTTCATCTTTCATATGATGTATATGACTCTTATTTTATGTTAATGAGAAATTCATTATTGGCCTGCATCTGCATTAGTTTTGGAGGGATAAAATCCTTGGGTTTGGGCCCAACCCAGAGGCTTTAGTCCCTCTCTTGTACTCTTTCCTTGTTCTTGTTCAAGTCATTGCAATTATTTTCTTCTTTAAGTAGGAATTTCACCACAATTTGTAGTTGCAGGCTCTCCTATCACTTCTCTAGTGGGAAGAGTGGTTGGAAGATATACAACAACAACCCAAAAATATGTGTTTATGATTTCTTGGAAATTGTTAAGTGTTGGATTGTAATCCTTTTGCATGCTTGGATCCTACAACTTAGAAGTATAATAATTGAATTAGGAATTATAGTTGTGTTGTAGGGTAGAGTAGATTTTAATAAAATTCAACTCATCATTTCCATGCTAATTTATTTTGCTATGATATTGATCATTTGATGCATGTGCTTGATTAGTCTGTGGGGATTGTTGTTGACTTGCAGGGATGGGCACACTCTTCCACATCCATTTAGACCATTCCATCTCTCTCTTGGACATTTCATATTGCTTCCAAACTCTGCCACTAAGATCACTCTTCTAGGGAAAATGAAGGACATTGTGGGCATAAACTTTGGTGCAAGATAGGCCTCCAACGGGTACTAAGCTTGGCTAAGGGGCTCCCACACCATTCATTCACCTTCAAGATACCATTATTTCCCTCAAAAATCTCTCGAACCCACTCCTGTAGCAAAACATGGCCTCCTATAGCACTTCCTGTAGCAGTCTTGTAGCATTGCTTACTTCAACCATAGTTTATCCAGACTTTGACTCTTAGACTTTGAAGTTGAATAATGGCCCCAAATATTTAATTTCATGAATAAGTAAGACTGTAAGACCGCTCCAACCCCATCATTTTCTCATTGAAAACATAAGACAACACGTAGAATTAGACTTAGCTCCATAGTTGTGTTGAAAATTGAATTCTTCATTTTTAAGCAAGTTGCAAATAGATAAATGATTCATGCAAGTAGGCTATTAATTTGATTAAGTGTGCAACTAGAGTAGCATAGTTTACTTTTGCAACTAAACTAGCCTCTACCTTTCATGCAATTTCAATTAGCATTTACATTTTTATTTATGTAGTTAGAAGTATGTTCATCTCCTTGCAATCATGATATGCTTTCATAAGAAATTCTCTTGTATTTAGTTGAAGGAGTGGTCTCTGAATACCTTTATCTAATCTAATGACTGAGGGTGACATGAGTAGAAGCTAACATGTTGTTAATATAACATTGTCACCTCTAAGTTTGTACAACCTCAGGTTGATAATTTAAGTTGAAAAGCCTTGGGAGTTGCGACATGCTTGGTGCAATACCAGGGCTCATCAATAGGACAACAAAAAACCTTAAAATATTACTTCATTAATATTAAATGAGTTTTTAAGCATCACGTGCTCATGAATCCATTAATACATCAACCATATAGATTCATAAAAACAAGATGACTTATGAATAGTTATTTATGGAAGAAATTAATAATAATATCCCAAATTTAAATAATTTAATAATGTTTAAAACAAAAGGGCTAAAATAGCCTCAACAAGGCTTAATGACAATTAGATAAACTAAAATAATATTGTGTTTGCTTTCGACAAGTAGGGATTTTGCTTGTTTAAACTTGGAATATCATGGGAAATGCCTGGAAGAATATGAAGAGATGATCACTCATAAATATTCTTGTTGTGAAGCACACATGTAAGACTTAATGGAAAGAAACATATAGAAGAAAATATGAGGGATAAAGTCAAGCAGGCTAATTCACAAATTTTGGAAAGGCAAAACTTGCCTCTAGAAACTCCTTTTTTTCTTTCCCTTTTTAAATTTATGTAAAGTTATGGAAAAATATTACACGTAGGGTTATCTAAGGAGAGGATGATCACAAGTTCCCTTCTTTTTGGTATTATTTTTAGTGTTTTTTCCAAAGGAAAAAAAAAAAAAAAACAACAACAACAACAACGTAATTTCATTCCTTGTGATATGATTGAAAGTTACATTATGTAGATACAAACCCCATGTGTATTCATCCATTGTATAGAACTGTTGTTTGAGCTCTTAAAAGAAAGCTCCTTTGGCTAGAAAATCCAACCATTAACTAAAAATTAATAGCAAAAAACATAAGTTTTGTTGATTGCAACCAAAGTGACGTGCAAAACGGTTCCATCCAACAAGATATATATTGCTTGAGTGACTAAAAAACAAAATAAACAGAAAAATAAATAGCAGTGATTGGAGCCTATTGTATTATGCTCTTATTTTTCTGAATAGAGCTCATAGGCCTTATTGTAACTTATTTTTACCCTAGTTGTTTTCCACTTTTCCCTTTATGTTCAAAAAAGACAAAAAAAACAAAAAAGAGAATAAAAATTTTAAAAATAGAAAATAGAAAGAAAGAAAGAAAAGAAAAGAAAAATGAGAAAATAAATAAATAAAAAATAATAAAAAAGAGAATAGAAAAAGGGTTTTAAAATAATATATATATATATACATATGAAAAATAAAAAATAAAAAATATCCCTAAGTTTGTGCGCGAGCTAAAATGCCGCTTTAATTTTTTTTTATTGTTATCATTTTAACCCTTTATATTTTTTCGGAGGATTGTTAAATTTGTAAATAAAGTGATTTGGCATTCCATAGAATAGCAATAAAATGTGATTTGATAGCGACAGATGAGATCGGGCCCGCCCGGATCAACGACCCCCAATCCATTGTGCGCCCCCCCACATCTTCGCTAGTTAACAAGGGGGTGGGGGTTCATAAAGAGGATTACCTGATCCCACCATTGGATACATGGAAAACCCGCGTGCATTGTGTACCCCCACACCCTGCCCCTTGCGCATCTTTGACAATTAACAGAGAGAAGGGGGGGGTCTGCAAAGCGGATTGTCCGATCCCCACATTGGATACGTGGAAAACATGTGTGTATTGCGATACCCCCCTCAATAAAACAACTTACTGCTCTCACCTCCCCCCGCAAACCACTCTCCCGCTACCATTCTCCTGCCATTCCCTCTCCCTTTTTTGTCCACCCACCACTCTTATGCCAAATCTAGTTGTCACCACTCCTACTAAATTGGTAGATGACCATTGGCACCACATTTATTCCTGCCAATGTCTTAATGCATTAAAATCATACACGCCAATAATTGTTAATCATTTAAATTGCTATTTCATTCACCAAATAAAACATTTCCACCTATTCAAATCAAACCAGTTGCATTATGCCTGTCATTGTGATTTGAAGAACACCTCTGCCAGAGAAATTTCAGCAAACAACAACCTTCAACCATTGCTTCTAGGACACAATCATCCTATATCTGGGTAAATCCTTGTAAATTGTCTATCTTTTGTTTTCTCCAATGTCTTCACATAAAGGAAAGTCCAAAGTTATTGGCAGACAATACCCTTTTACCCCCTGTGATAAACCTGGATGAACTCCCATTAGTAGATACTCATTTCAAAATTGCAGAGACTAATAGTGAATTTGATTTATATGAACTACACAATTAGGATTTTCAAAAGTACAAAGACACTAGCGATGAATTTTATTTTTAGGATTCCCTATTGCCTCAATATGTTTCCCACAAACCTATCATTTCCCAGAGTTTGTTGCTTGGTGTGGAGCTCGATATCTACCTAGCCAAAGAGTTGTAATAACTTAGAACAATGAAACCCTTTTCTATGTGACTTCTGAATCAATTTTCCAAGCCCTCTAGTTGAATCCTCAAGAACCTTTGCATCCATTTTCTACTGATGCATTAATGGAAATTTACTAGAAATTATCATTTTCATACAGAGCTCATATCTTTGAATCTTTCTTGCCTGAGAATTCTGAATTACCCAAAACCAATCCTCCCTATTCTGCTGCTATGTTCCCTGAATTGTCTAGGCAGGTCATTTCCTTAGTGTCATGTATATTAGGATACCCCAGCGATCAATAGGTTGATGAAATCATCCCGGGATTTCTGTTAGTTTTCTCTTTTGGTAAAAAACACTCAATAATATTCAACTACAATTAGTTTCTGTTTGATACCATTCATGAACAGTTCTTGAAATTAAGTGTCGAAGGTTCCTTCAAATATCAATTAGTTCTAGTGTACTTGTTTCTATATCATCAGTATGAAAGGTTTAAGTTCCCTTAGAAAAAGTTGGATGTTGCAGGTGCCCCACAGTAAATAATTCACTGGACATCATTAGTGAGAAAGATCTATGAAGAATTCTCATTTATTGATTTTGTTAATCAATTCCTATATATGGCTAGTTGTTTATTAAATAGTGATGTTGTTCCTAGAATTTCAACTGCAATTAAGGGAATTTTACACCTAAGTAAGAAGACTAAAGTGGGAGACTAGTATTTATACTAGAATTTCACTAAAATTAGGGTTTATGGATGTGAACTGTAACCATACAAGTTGCCTGTATTCCTCCTAATGAGATTTATTTTTCTCTTGAGTATATTAGGCAAATGATGAATGTAGATGATGTTCACTTTTTTGCTAGGAAGCAAAAAGCACAAGTCAGTCCTTTTATAGCCAACACAAGAGCTGCAGCAAAAGAGGTTGATGTTTAGTTAAAATGGATGAATTTCAAATTCAGTTTCAGGTTGTCTTATCACCCATTGGGAATTATATCTTCAATAAGAGTTGCATAGCAATCAACACCTTATGCTCATATGCCTAAACCTGAAATTGAGCAGTATGCAAATAAAGATGATTGGGATGAGAATACTTTGCAAGAGATTGAGGATCCCGTATCTAGTCAAACAATACTGGAAACTCCAAGAATGATAGAGAAAGAACTAAAGAGGCCAAGATAAAATGTATCACCATCAAGTTTAGAATTGCAAGGTTCAGAGTTGCATGAATCAAAATTTCAAGTGGTTAAAAGGAAAAAATTATTAATCTTGATGAAGAATCTTCAAAAGCTCAAACTTCTAAAGAGTTTACTACTGTTATATTGTCAACACAGTCTCCTTTTTTACTACAACAAATAGAAGAGACCAGATCTTCTTCTTCTTCTCCTTCCTATCCTTCTTCAAGGCAACATAATATATTTTCTAAATTACTAGAAATGTAAAAGAAGAATGAAGCACTTAAAACTTCGACATATGTAGAGTTTTGGAAGCAGTGTTCCTCAACAAAGACAAGGTTACTTTTAGCATTAAACAGTGAGAAGGGACAATTTCAATTGGTATTTCTGGAGCCAAAGATCCATGTACCAAGGACAACTGAGGATTACAAAACTTACCTATTTCTTTTGACACCAAATAGATTCATCACATAGATCATGTTGCAGCTTTTTCTAGCACCACCTGCAACATGAGTAATTTAGGGGACCGTTGTGCTTGTCAACAACCGCCCCCATTTATTAACGTTAGTAGTAAAATATTACTTTAATAAATGGGGACCCTTTCAAAAATATATATATACTGAAAAAATTAATCCTAGCATGTAAGTATTTCTTTTATTTTTAGAATAAATCAAGATATCAAACAAAACCTATAAAACCATTAAAATTCTACGTTTTCTTATTTAGCATGAAATGCATCACAAACGATACCTTTCTAACCCACCACGATCTACAATGAAGCAATCAAAAAAGAAAATCTATATTCGAAAAATAGTCATACTGTTAGAAAGTCCTTAAAGCTTATTTAAAAAGCTAAAGTCTCGCATTGAAACATCACTGTTTATAAAAGAATTCTCTTAAGAGGTTACCCCGAAGTCTTGTGATCTACGAGGTTGCAATCTGCGAGGTTGTGATCTGTGAAATTGCGATGGTATAATAGCCTTCTAACATCGCATTTCATTCATACAACACAAGCCTCAACCTATTATATGCTGATATTGCGAAATGCGATCTCAACTTGGACCCACCTCTTAATCTTTCCACCAACACATGCAGAGGTCCATTATTCGTTAAAAATAAACCCGATAAGTAATGACGTTTGTTTCTCACATATCACATCTTGCACAAACTCAAAAAGTGGTAAATTAAACGAAAACAAATTATGCGATATAGCGATCTGCGATATTGCTTTGCAAATTGCAAAATCGCTATTATCGCAGTTTAAAGGCTCACCACCCTAGGAGATTGTTTCTCGATTTACGATGTGAATAGTTATGGGCATTCAAGCTAAAATATAACGGATCATTAGTGGGAATTTATGAAGAAGTAATTGCATTTATGTGTCAAAGGCCATTTAAAGTGATTTGATATCTTCTTACGTGATTTCAAATAAAACACCTTTATCACCTTTACTGGTTTTCTTCATCGATTCATTCCTCTGTTTAGTATCATTTTTATCCGATATACTGTTCCTCTTGAAACTTTCAGGAAAAATCTGCAGAACAAGACGCCGAAAGCAATGGTGATGAAAGGGAAAGCAGTCACCTCTAAGAAGTCAGAATTGACTCCTTTATTCATGGATACTACATGTAATAAGGAAGCAAGGACGTCTACATGGGAGGCTATGTATCAGTTACTGGAGGAAGGACAACCAAGGATTCTTGAGACAACAATTACAGTTGATGGGCGCGATTCCTCTAATGCTTCCATAACTAAGCTTGCATGCTCATTTCTGCACTGAATAGCCACACGACAAAATATAATCCCCTATACTGACATGGTTAAGTGGATCATTGACGACGCTGATATATCTGACAAAGAATTCAAAACAGGAGGCCAGGAAGTTATAGTATCTTTCACTCGAGATAACCTAAGGCTTATGTACCACCTACCAAAGCCACAAGTTCCCTACAACAGACAATTTGTTGAGAAATTCGTCAAAGAAAATGAAGACCTTGGTCAAATAATGAAGAAAGAATCAAGAAAGACAAAAATGGTATGTACACCACCGCATCTGTTTGTTCCCCTTTCTGTTTTGCTACGACTATGCTCTGTAAACTATTTTGCAAACCCAACAATAGCAAATTCTCCTCAGAATCATTGCTCTTAATAGATGCAGCCGTTAATGCAACAATAATAGATTGGGCACAAATCCTGTCTGATAATTTAGCTAAAGCAATTATAGAGTATAGAAGGAAAAGGAGTATTGCTTCAAGGGTTTACCCTCCATTTTTCATGTGTGCTTATGTAATGGACACTATTTGTTTTGGTTCTAAATTCCCTCTTATGGGATGGAAGTGGACTATTCAAGATCCACTTCCTATTCACATCCACCACAAAGACATGTGGGAATCCAATTTTGAACCACATTTTTTCAAGATTTGTCACGGGGTTATGCTTCTTATCCATAAACAAATTTATAACCGAGATGCCCCCAGATTCTCCCAAGAAGCCGAGATAGACATCCTCCCAGTAGCCTGATGGTTCGGGGAAGAGACATTTACATATATTAGAGTATTTGGTAGCATCGCCTCTCCCCATGTTCTCCCTTTCTATGTCCCAGATAAATTAATGGCTAGAGAGATAGCCTATCAGACATGTAGTGAAGGAGGGATGAGCAAAACATTGAAGGAGTCAAAGAAGGCCATTTGGCCTCAATTTCCTGTGTCATGTGGAGTGTTTTCATTACATGACCTTGGACATGCATTCAGGGAAGTAGATAATATGTTGTCTCTATGATTACCTAAGTTCCCCGAAAGACAATACGACCCATTCGGTATTGTCAAGGATTTTACTACTGTGGTCAAAATAAAGATATTCAGCAATGAGAAGGACCCATTTGATGATGTTTTCTTACAGAAGAATACCTTCAAAGAATTGAAGCACATGGCACAGATACTTTTTGATCAAGAGGGTGTTGAAGCATTTTATAGCTACATAGAAAATATATTATCAAAGGTCCCATTGGACCAATTGTTAATTGAACCAATAAGGGAGCCCACTCCTAGTGTAAGCATAGATGGTGACTCTAAGGAAAAATCTAAAACTAATTCTGGAAAGGAATCCCGAGAGAAATCTGCCAAGGGATCCGAGAAGTCATCAGAAAATAGGAAAAGCAGGAGCAGGGAATCAATCCAGGATACAGCCCAGTCTACAGCAAAGACAGATGAACAGACTTCGACCATCAAGCAGACTGAAACCCATACTCCCTCTATACAATTGATAAATCCTCGGGTAATTAATTTGGAAGAGGAGTGGGATAATTTCAACAAAAAACTCAACACAAAGGAACAAGCACCGAAGACACAAATGACACATCAGGAAACAACTCCGGAAATTATAACAGGGGGAACTGTGAATACTCAAGAAATAGAACACATTCTTGTTACCCCCACCTCTGAGATTGTTTTAAGAATAGAAGAAATTCCCCCTCTTGATGTATTTTACAGCCCACAACACAAGGCCGTTGTTAAGAGACAGAGAAATAAAAGAAAATTGGAATCCACAACTACTACCACTCCGGACAATGAGCCAATGGATGTCCTCTGGAAAGACCCATCCACCGACCCATCGGCTAACCTCACTAGGCTCTCGCAATTCGCAGGTGCATATGCTATGACAACCATTGAAAAAGCAAAAGAGGTACAACTGTTGCTTAAAGAAAAAGAAGACAAAATTTTTACACTCGAACAACAGTTACGTCAAGCTAAACCAACCAATAAGAAGAAATACAATTGGCTAAGTTACAACAGGAGTCAAAGCAGCTTGGTGGGTAAGGAGGCACAGATACAGAGCATAACAGATCTACATAAGGACGACCCAAAGATTGACCAGTTTGTCACTAAAGCACTCAGCCTCAACTCCCAACTCACACACCAAAAAGAATTGCTATGCAAAAGAATCTCGCAGTGGAACTCTCACTGTGAAACAAGCAACAAATTAACAAGCCAAGTTGTGGAAATGTGACTTGAATATGATGAAATTCTTAAAAAGGTTTCATATTTCATAACTTGGCAAAATTCTGAAAATGGGAGAAGAGTCGACATGCCCAAACTGGATGAATCACATAAGGAGATCTTATTTGCAAGTTGGGATTCTCGGCTCAAAGAGGCAGAACAAGCAACAGAGGATGCGGCAGCAGCAGCAAACAACGTCATTGAAAGTGTAAATGAAAATTTGCTTAGTGCTAATCTTGTGGAAGAAACCACCCCTGGATTCCTTCTGAATGCAAAACAACTTGAATTACAATGGAAACAGGCAGCAAAAGAAAGAACAGAAGCAATTAGGTAAGTAACCAAGTTAAACTGGGAGGCATATTGGCAATATTTGGTAAAACCGCACAGCCAGTGGATGATCCTGAAATGCCTAATTGTTTCTACTGAGAAAATGGTGCCAACGCTCATCAATGTCGTGTTTATAAGACAACTGAAAGTCGAAGTCGGCCAACCTACACTCCTCAAGACCATGCTATATATTTGCGATATGAAAGATCGAATGCAGGATTAGTCATTATGCACATCTCTATTTTTGTTTTATTTTTGCTTAAATTGAGGCAGGTCGTTTAAACCTGCTCAACTTTTTTTTGTAATAATCTATTTTTAGTTTCATAAGTTAGTATTTAAACCCCTCTCATGCATTTAGAGATGGGTCTAGAAATTTTATCAAAAACATTCTTCAGAACATGCACTTTTGTCCCTTTGAGGAAGTTCTGGTGAAATTAATGGAACAAGATTTATTTTCTACTTGAATTTGACATCTTCTACTGAAATTGCACTTATGTACTCTTAGATGATGTTGGATGATTTGAAAGTAGATCAATATTGCTAGAGCACATGAGTAGAATGTATTATAAATGGTACTTTTATCTCTTAATTATTTTTACTTATGTGTCAAGCAATACATTATCTTCAAGTTATTTATGTATGAAAGTTTGAATTTTTGATTGTCATTATTGCACTATTGTATGATGATGATTTATAGTTTATGCTAAATACATGAATGATTTTTATGCGATATATCTCTCATATCGTTTCAGCTAAATTTTTATACGAAACGATCATTGTTAAATAGATTCACTTCTTATCGTAATTGAATGATCTTTATTATCAATTGCTTTCAGACATCATTTTAGATCGCATATATCATGTTACTCCTGGGATAGTTATAGTTAGATAAATATTTTTTATTAGGACAAACTGCACATGATTATTAGTTAAATTAGATTAGTTTGAGGCTAAGTATTACTCCAAAAATCTCAAAACATCATCCCGTTAGCACAAGCATAAAAATAGATTAGGAAACTGGTCCCATCATCCCAGTCAGAGGCACTATTCCAAACAGAAAAGGAGTTGTCCCAAGGTCCAGACCGGGTAGTTATCTCCCTTGTTGAGGCATTGATTTTTGGGTCTTCAACATATTTGGCACTAGAAGGAGGGCTTGACTATGAATCGAAAGTAAATCTAAATCTACAGGCCATTCTAAGAGTAAAAATCCCTCACCGTCACCTCCAACTTCTCATTCACATTCCAAATCTCCTATTCTGAAGCGAAAAGTTGAAAAGAAAAATTCAGAGCCCACTGTTGAAATCCTAAACAAGCCAGGCAATTCTTCTTTTGAACCCCCTGAAGTACAATCTTTGATCCACAAATTGCAGGGGATTTCAATACCTCAAGAAAAATCTGAGTTATCCCAAGGCAGTGTCACTTCTCAATATACCCCATCATAACCGCTAAATAGAGCATAGAGTGAAAAACTTGGAATCCAACCATTTGAATTCCCTCTGCCAAGTCGTAAAATGGCTAAGAAGACACCATTAGAATCTCACAACGAGGTTCTTTCATCATCATCATCCATTCCATCCATATCATTGCAAGGTCACACACCCGCTTCCCAACTCCAAATCGTGATTCACACAGGTACAGGAGTTGCACCATCCTCTACCCAATCACCTTCAACCACTGCTTCACCCTCTTCTACTAATATTCCAACAATGGCACAGAATCAACCTCAACCAAGGCCATGGACCAACCTCAGGAGATGTTAGAATGGCTGGACCTTTGTCCCAATTGCCAGCACATCTAGAAAAATGGTTACCTAAATTTAACCCTAATAATGGCATGTTAGCTGAAGAACATATAAATAATTTCATGTTGTCCATTAATTTGAATGGAGTAGCAGAAGAAGACGTAGTTGTAATATTATTCCCATATACTCTACAAGGAGCAGCAGGATCATGGTACTTTTCGTTACCATCAGGCTCTATTAATAGTTGGGATGCTTTTCAAGAGCAATTTTTAACTAAATTTGGAGATGATAGGTCTACAACAACTTTGATAAATGACCTCTCCAATTTGAAAGCCGAACCAAAAGAACCCATTAAGGACTTCAACTCACATTTCAATAAGTTATTGAATAAAATACCTACGACGTCCAAGCCTAGCGATGAGGTCCGAAATGAATGGTACATTTCTGCTCAACCTTCAAACACAACCATATTCGTTGACAAAACTTCCAAACCAACGTTAGCAGAAAATATGAAAGAAGCAATAGTTGTTGAAAAACGTATTTTGGCCGTAGAAAAGAAAAACACATTAGAGAAAAGAAAATCCAAGAAAGTAACCTTTAGAGACAATTCTAGGAAAACACCACCAAAAGACCCTTTTGATCTGGAAGGGTTACAAAAAGTCCTTAAGACCATGTCTAACGAAATGGTTGACATAAAAAAACAAGTAGTGGAATCTTCTTCCAAGAAACATTTTAGACCATATAAAAGGAATGCCCCAACCGATCCTAAACCTCCAAATGCTATCTCGAACGCTGAATCAGATGGGGATGAGGAAGAAGCCTCAAGTGAAGAACAAACCGACGATGAAGAAATAGTGGAATTAAAAGGAATGTGGGATTTTATCCTTCCAAATGAAGAGGATCAGGAAGCACTACCTGTTTCCACTAGAAGAAAAAATCAACTTGATCCACCTCAATCAAGTTCAAGACATAAAACTTCAATTCCACCTCCGAGAGATAATCGTAGGTAAGAAATCTTCACCAAAATCTACTCAAACAAACCCTACCCAATCAGATTCTTCACCTTCATCCAAAACTCTGATCATTCTTGACGAAATGGAATAAAATATTACTGAGGATATGAAGAAAACTAGGGCAAACATCACCTTTCATGAGCATAGTAAATTAAAACAACAATAGAAGCTACTTTTGAAAGAACTCAAAGCAGTGCCCACTACCCCGCTTCTTGCTGCAGTAATATCACAGGCCGCTCAGGAAATAGGAAGACCCCCTAGTATTTCTGCAAACAAAATTGATCCAACTGACATCGCTCTAATTGGAAGAAGATCTAAATCTCATACTCCGCCATTTCTCCTTACTTTTGAAGTCTTTAACAAAAACTTGCACAACTATTTAGTTGATTCTGGTGCTTCTTCTAACATTTTGCCTAGAACAGTTTGCGATAACTTAAATTTCCAGCCTAAAAAATTTGCAATATGAATAGTGTTAGAGCCTAGATTTGTCTCAGGCTGAAAAGACAAGGTTCGAGGTCCACATCAAACCACGCTCAGCCTCGTAGCTAGCCCTACGAGGATAGGAGAGGGCTCTCTCTGGGTCGATCTCGGCAAGAGACAAACGATGGGGCTTGAGATGACTGAAATAAAAGCTAATTTTAGGCTAGGTATGAATTACAAGGGTTTGATTTGAGTTTTTTAGGGGTTTTGTGTTGGAAAAAGGGAAAGGCAAATTGGGCTCGGGGATGAGGCACAGTTTCTGCAGAGTTCTGATTGGGCAAGGAAGGCAATCGTTTTGATGCTTTAAATTGAGTGAATGAATAGATCGGATTGGTGAGGAGCTAAGGAGAGCAAGAGAGTCTCAAGAATTCTCCTTAAACAGATGAAAACATGGAAATTTAAACAAATTCAAAGGCAGAGCATAACACTTAATGGATTCCACCTTAATCACTCATTTGTTCAAATTTAGAAGAAAAGACAGGAAAATGATACACATAACACATGAACTTACAATTACTTAGAGAAGCACACCATCAAAACATAAAGCTACATGGATCCCAAACAGTGCTGCAAAACCCTGGTCTTTCCTTAGCCAAAAATGCAGAGATAAAATGTACAATGATATGCCAAAGCAATCCCTAGTGTCCAACCCTGAAAATGACTTAGGAATTACATGATATAGACTAGCCTAACCCATTCCCTTGCCTCTAGGGGTCGAGCTCATCATTCTAGGAGCTGTTTCAACCAATTCTAAACAAAGCACTAAAATCTAGGCAATCAAAACAACTTGCCTCTATAAGGTAGGAAACTGATTCATTCATTGACATTTCACCTTTTGGTGAATGAATCTTCTAGAACAAGTAAAAATGTGCCAATATTACATCATGGTTATCAAATTATATCATGAAAATTCAAGAATAACTTCAAGAAGCAAAACTGGTCAAACTGGCCGAATTTCTGAGCTGGAAGGTGAAAAATTGAGCAAAAATCCTCTATGCGACGCGCCAAAATCTGTATGCATCACGCCAGTTTGAGGCTGAGTTTGAGGCACTTCCTGAAGTCAAAATTGAGCCCAAGTGTGATTTTTGGAAAGCCTTGCCTATCTACTTTCTAACCCAAGGGGAATTTCTGAATTTGGTGCCCATTTTCCCCTCCAAAACTTCAATCTCCTAAGACTGCTTCCTGTGTGTCAAAATAGGGGCAGTGAGGTCATTTTTTGAGTGTTTTTGACCTCATGGGGACTCAAAACTTTCCCAAAATTCTTGGACATGCACCAGAAGTCATGATTTTTCATGCCAAATCCAAAAATATAAACTTTTTGCAGTTTGGAGCTCCCTAGCAAAAGCGCGCGCCAGGTGGCGCGGCGCACAGGGAGAAAAACCCTGTTTTTTGTACCAAAATTTGCCAAAATGCCAAAAATGCCCCAAATTTCTTGAAATTTGGGCTAGAGCTTCTTCATTAAGTGTTATGCTGGGCTAAAGAGGCTTCGGCCAATATCTGAAGATGATCAAGCTCCCTTTGCCTCTTTTGCTTCCTTATTGCCTTCCTCAATTTTGCCTTTAAATTCCTGATTTGTGCCTTGCAGACCTTGTTTCGTGCCATGTAGTGGAAAGCCATGTGTCTCAGCAATGCATGGTCCTTGTCGGCCTTGTCCAACAGCCTCTCTAAGTGCATGTTAACTCTCTCGAGATTAGCCTCCCGATCCTCATTAATCTCTTGCTCTAATGACATGAGCTCAATTCTTCTCCTTTGTGCAGCCTGGCGATTCTCGCGGATGTTCTGTAGCTCCATGATTGCTTGCTAATCTTCAAGCCGTTTGTTCCTCTGCTCCAAATATTTCATGGTCCACTGCTCTGGTTAATTTTTTTGGTCCTAAATCTGATGATGAAGACCATGTAATAGGGGAAGAAAATCAGTTTTTTGCTCCTGATGATCTGGCCACCTTTATCACTGAAGATGATGAGTATGCAGAAAGTTCAGCTGTACAGCAGGATGCAGATTTTATCTTGGCAAATGACACAGCTCTTGAAGAGGAGTCGAATGAGTATCAGAGAGGGTATATGCATGCCTTGTCTGCCCAGCAGCGTCAATATTCATTAAGAAACAGAAATGTCCCCATCAATCCAATCCAGAAGAGAAAGGAAGGTCCAACATCTAAGAATGAGCCACCTGTTGCACCAAATAAAGGAAAAGAAGTTGCTGATCCAACTCCTAGCAAATCTCCATCAGCAAATGAAAGAGTCAATCAGCCAATTGTATCAAAAGATAAAGCTGAGAAGAAAGAGGTTCCAGCCAAAGAGGTAGAGAAGACTTCTGCTTTTAGTTTAGAAAATGAAATTTCTAAATTGAAGGTATCCATTCCCTTGACAGAGCTGATGAGGAACAACAGTTATAGAGGTCACGTTTCCAAAATTTTGAATTTTGATCCAATGTCTGATATGGTGAGTGTAGAATATGATCAACCTGAACTAATTTTTGGACCAGCATTGAATGGTGAGTCTCCAGACAGTGATGTGCCTCCTTTTTATATCAGTTTGAGAGTGCATGAGTTTGTGTTGCATAATGCTATGTTTGATTCCGGCGCCTCCCACAATCTTATGCCGAAGGCTATCATGGAAAAGTTGGGTTTGGACATTATCAGGAAATACCATGATCTTTATTCATTTGATTCCAGCAGGGTGAGACGTATTGGGCTCATTAAAGACTTGGTGGTCAGTTTGGATCAGATTCCGGCAAAGAACGTTTTGATGGATGTGGTGGTGGCAGATATACCTCCTATATTTGGAATGCTTCTTTCCAGATCTTGGGGAGCAAAGATTAAAGGAACTATGCAGCTTGATTTCTCCTATGCAATGATTCCTGTGTTTGGTCAAATGAGGAAACTTTATTGGGAGAGGAAAATGAAATACATGATTACAAGCAAGGAGAAACCAATTAATCATTCGATTAATTATGTACATACAGATTTAGAGTCTTTTGTTTTGTATTCAGATAGTTTCAATGAGCTTGATAGTCAGTTATTTGTAGCAGATGATATCCAAGAAATAACAGAGAATTTCAGAGAATTTTTGAAGAAAGAATATCAAGAATAGGGCAATACCATTCAACGATCAGAAAAGGATAATGGACAACAAGCAGAAAAATACAGCAAATAGAGTTTCAGCACTTAGAAGAAGAGGAAGATGGCCTCTGGACTATGGATTTCGATGGAGCAGTGGGAAATGATGGTGCTGGAATTGGAATTTGGGTACAAAGTCCTTTTTCTGCTCCAAATAAAGTGTCGAGTAATGTGCGGGTATGTTCTTACAAACTTTCTTTTGATTGCTCAAACAATGAAGTTGAGTATGAGGCTTTGATTGATGGCCTAAAGATCCTAAGAAAGTTGAATGATAAGAGGATTGTTGTATATGGCGACTACGAATTGGTGATTAAGCAAGTTAAAGGTGAATATCAAGCAAAGCATCCTCGAATGCGGGCATACCGGAATGTTGTTCTAGACATTTTGAAGTTGTTTTCAAATTACACCTTGACATGTGTGCCTTGTATTCAAAATAGTATTGCTGATGCACTTGCAAAGGCAGCAAGTAATTTGAAGATTCCTATGAATTCAAATAATAAATTTGAAATCCATGTGAAACATCGTCCGACTGTCCCGGACAATCAAAGATATTGGCAAGTTTTCCAAGATGATGAGGAGATTGATGATTTTCTGCAAAACAAAGGTAAGTTCAAAGATACCTCAATTGATTTGGAACATGATGATGGTAAAGATGATGTGCAGATCAATCAAATGGAAGTGTTGCAGCTCAAGGATAATGTGATTCCTAAAGGCTTGATAAGAACTCTTTGATCATGATGACGTAGCCCGCAAACCAACATTGCAGCCAACAAAGAAGGGAGTCGAAGAGGTGAATATTGGAACAGCCGAACATCCGAAGATGGTAAAGCTGTCCAAAACATTGCCACCAAAGGTAAAAGCCAAATATATAAGTTTTTTGTCATCCTTTGCCGATGTGTTTGCTTGGGACTATTCTGATTTGAAAACATATGATACCAATATAATTCAGCACACAATTCCTATTAAGCCTAATCAGAAACCTTTCAGACAGAAGTTAAGAAGGCTTAATCCAAAATTGCTGCCATCAATTGAGAAGGAGATCAATCGGTTGTACAAATCAGGAATCATTATTCCCATTCGTTTTTCTGATTGGATATCTAATTTGGTGCCTGTACAAAAGAAGACAGGTGAGATTCGTTTGTGCATTGATTTTCGGAATCTCAACAAAGTTTCATTGAAAGATAATTATCCACTGCCAAAAATGGATCACATACTTCAGCGAGTAGTTGGAGCATCTCGCATGTCACTACTCAATGGTTATTCCAGATATAACCAAATTTTAGTCCATGAAGATGACCGAGACAAAACAGCATTCACCACTCCGTGGGGGACCTTTCATTACGCTAAAATGCCTTTCGGTTTGAAGAACGTGGGTGCCACTTTTCAGCGGGCAATGGACTTGGATTTCGCAAATGAGAAGGATGTCTTCTTGGTTGTGTACCTTGATGATTTGACCGTGTTTTCCAAATCAGATGAAGAACACTTGTATCATTTAAAAATTGTCTTTCAAAAGTGCAGAAAATATGGTGTGTCGTTGAATCCTAAGAAGAGCTTGTTTGCCGTGGATGAAGGCAAATTACTCGAGCACATTATCTCAAAGGATGGCATCCGTATTGATCCAGCACGTGTGGAAGCGATTCAACAAATTGACCTGCCCCGGAATAAGAAGGAGATTCAATCGTTTAATGGTAAGATGAATTTTCTGCGCCGCTTTGTTCCTAATCTTGCTGAACATCTAAGGGAGATTACAAACATGCTTAAGAAGGGTAGCCAAGTGACGTGGACAGAAGAGGCTGTAAAATATTTCAATTTAGTGAAATTGGCTCTTTCTTCAGCCCCGGTTCTAATCAGCCCAGATTATACTCAGGATTTTATATTGTTTTCATTTGCTTCGGAGCATACTATGGCAGCTGTATTAATGCAGAAAAAAGATGAGCATGAAAGACCCATTGCTTTCTTCAGCCGGACTATAAGAGATGTTGCTTTGAAATACAACATTATTGAGAAGCAAGCTCTAGCACTTGTAAAAGCACTGAAAGATTTCCGTGTGTATATTCTGCATTCCCATATTTTAGCTTATGTTCCTAACGCTACTGTCAAAGATGTTTTGGTCCAGACAGATCCTGAAGGAAGACGTGGCAAGTGGATTGCAGCTTTGCTGGAGTATGATGTGGAGATAAGGCCCATGAAGCTTGTTAAAGGACAGGGATTGGCAAAGTTAATGGCTGAATCAAATCTGCACATCTTAGACATAAATCTGATTGCTGCTATGTCTGATGAGAATGAGGAAAGTTTGTCAATTCAGGTAGCTGAAATCTTTGTTCTTTCTCCATGGTATTCAGATATCATATATGTGCTTCAGAATTTGTCTGCGCCGCCTGGTATGGCTAGAAACAAAGCTAGAACTCTTAAGTTAAAGGCTGCTAAGTTTTGTATTTTGAATTCTACACTTTATTGGAAAGATCCCGGTGGCGTTTTGTTAAATTGTTTGGTGGAAGAAGAAGCGAAGCAGGTCATGGAGGATTTCCATAAAGGAGATTGTGGCAGTCACCTTTTTTGGAAAACAACAACAAATAAAATTTTGAGAGTTGGATACTATTGGCCGACATTGTTTGCTGATGTGTTCAAGACTGTCAAGAGCTGTCATAACTGTCAGATTTTTGAAGGAAAGCAGAAATTACAGCCTTTGCCGCTTAAACCCATTGAGGTGAGTGCTCCTTTTCAGCAGTGGGGATTGGATTTCATTGGTGAAATTCATCCTGCTTCTTCAGGTCAGCATCGATGGATCCTCACGGCGACATATTATTTCACGAAGTGGATCAAAGCAATTCCCACTAGGCAAGCTATAGATGCGGTAATAATTTCATTCCTTGAGAATAATATTTTGTCTCGTTTTGGTTGCTTAAATAAGCTAATCAATGATAACGCAGCAGCTTTCAAGTCAAAAAGGATGGTTGAGTTTTGCAATAAATATCACATTACTTTGGGGCACTCAACCGCCTATCATCCACAAGGCAATGGATTGGCGGAGTCTTCCAACAAATCTTTGGTTAATATCATTAAGAAGATGCTAGAAATAAACAAGAAAAGTTGGCATAAGAAGTTGGTTCATGCACTTTGGGCAGATCGAGTGAGTCGGAAGAAATCCATTGGTATGTCCCCCTTTGAGCTAGTTTATGGAGTTGATACCGTGTTCCCTACCTCTCTTGCAGCTCTGGTAGTCAAACTTCTTTAGGAGGCTGGTAGTGAAGATGACCCAATGCAGAGAAGACTAAATCAAATGATCCACTTGTAGCAGACACGGGAAGATGTTTTTCAAAACACATTCAAGTTGCAGGAGAGAATTAAAAAGATTTATGACAGGAAAGCAAAGGCTGACACATTTCAGTTGGATGATGTGCTGTTAAAGTGGGATGCAAGGAATGAGGAAAAGGGCAAGCACGGTAAGTTTGAAAATCTCTAGAAAAGTCCTTTTAAGATTGCAGCGTATCGGGGTCAGAATGCCTTTCTTCTGAAGGAGATGAATGGGGAAGATTGTCCCGGAGGGCCGGTCAATGGTCAGCTGATCAAGCGGTACCTTTTCTGAGTTATTTCTGCTGTTATCATTGTCATTATAAATACCATTTTATTTCAGTTTCATTGCAAGTGTGTGTTGTGATCTTTTCTTCAGTCTGGGGCCCGAAGTGAAGGCTATAATTCTGAAGAAAGATTTTAGTTTTGAGTTCAGTTTGTTGAGTCAGTTTTTCAGTCATTTCAGTTTCATAATCGAAGTCGTTTTTCGTCAAGTTTCAGTCACATAAACTGAGTTAGAGTCTTGTGTTGTTTGTCAAAATAACTCTATAGCCCAATGGACGAAGGCACTGTCTAGCTCTCCCAGAGGTCTGCCGTTCTTGGCACCTCCAAGGAGCTACCATCCCCATTGGAGCCAATGTTAGAGTCGGTCTTGTCAGTCCTCCGTCAGAGATCAAAAATATTTTTGCATTTCATTTTTAGGTGTCCCATCCTGCTCGATCACTTGCATTCCACTAGGAGCATGCCATAAATCTGACGGAAGAGCTTTGTCATTCATTCCCCTCATGTCTTATACCTGCTGGCTTAGGTTTTTTCATCAATGTTTATTAAAGTCCATGACAGTCAATGTTTGATCTCTTAATGGGCAACGAGTCATGTTAATCATAGGTCTAGGGTTTCAAAAATTGAGTCGTTAAAGTGTTCAAATGCCAGCAGGCCAGAGGGAGGTTCTACACATGTTTTCTATTTCGCGAATTTCATCATTATATCGATGGATTATGACTGTTCTTCAAAACTCTGTTTTGAAGAAAAGTCAACCTTTGTCTTTTGTAATAATTTTCAAAAGTTTTTCAGTTTTTGAAATCTTCAGGCGCAGCTCTGGTCTCCTTTGCCAAATTCCATGTTAGCTATCCCTGCAAAAATTTGCCAAGAATTTCATTGTTTCAGTCAAAAAATCAAAAGGAAATTCAAAAACAAAGTTGTATTAAAATAAAAAAAAGTGCCAATGCCAAAACATTATAAAGATGGGTCTTGGAGAGTCAAAAATTAAATCCATGCCTTTATAAAGACATTTTCATGAAGATCAATGTTATTTGCATGCCAAGACCAAGGAGAAAGCCACTCAAAAAAAATTGGTTGAGTAGGTGTGCGATTTTGGGAAAGTTAGAGGAAATTTGGCCGGCGCGGCGCACAGAGCAGGTGGTGCGGCACACTTGGGAGACGCGGCGCACTGGGAGAAAATTTCCAGTGTAAATCTGAACGGGCGCGGCGAACTGGGACAGCGTGGCGCGTTGGGTATGCAGCGTGGCATATACACCTGAAAGCCAAAAAACGTTTCAAATTTCTCCAAATTGCCATTTATTTGCAGGGATTCGCCAGGTAGGGTTGACATATCAATGTTTCATCCATTTTTATGCTAAGTGATGGTGGTTTATGAATGATTAATATTTGAAAACCCTACTTCAAACGTGCCTCAAAGGAAATTGCTGTGGTTTCCACAATTTACTGTTTTGCTACTAGAGTCACTTCTCCATCATTCCCTTCTCCCTTATTCCATTTCTCCTAGATTTCATTCTTCCCTATCCCCAAAAGTTACTAAACCCCTATCCTAAAATTCCCTTTCCCAAAACTTTCAAATGTGAAAAACCCTAAAACCTATTCCCATACCTACATTACTAAACCCCCTCCCATATTTCCCAAACAAATCTCTCCCAATAATTCCTAATCCCTTGATATTATCTCCCTTTCCTAACAGTCCCTGTTTCATTGGTTTTCCCCTTTGGTGGCAGAGTTGGCACACATTACTAAAAGAGCAGTCTAAATAGTTTTCATACACCAGCATTGTCATCTTCAAGGCAGTTTGAAAAACAGTAGTCATGGCATCTGAGCATTCATCGGACTATGAAGTGGAAACCCATAGTGACTCACCCTTGGAAGAACAGGCACCTCGGAGGCCTCATAAAAGTGGCAGACATGTTAGAGAAGAACTAACCACCCTTACAGAATTGCAGGCCTGCCCTCTTGCTATGTTGTGTTTCCAGCATCAATCATGCTTTGAGTTTTGTCAAAAGGTGGCTAGTGTTCAATTTCATCATGAGTTGGCTCGTTTATTTGCGCTACACTTACATGGAGATCAAGCTATCTTAGCCGGTGTCACCTTCACACTTACACCAGAATCTGTCTCATTAGCAACCGGCATACCAAACATTGGAGAACCATGGAACAAGAAGCAGAAGATTGACCGGCAACATTATGAGCCATACATTAAAACCGGTTTCTTGAGGCAGCTCAAGAGAGTGTTCCCATTCCGATATCTGAAAGATGAATATGCTCCACTAATGAAATTGATCATGAAATATTTCAGCTGTGAGGGACGGTTCTCTCGTCTCTATGCTTATCACATCAGGTTGCTCATGCATTTCACCAGGGTACGGATGATGAACATTCTGTATTTCATTTGTCAGAAAATAGAGAGGATGACCACACTTGTGCAGCATAAAACCTCTCAGCAGCAACTTAACAGTGTCTATCATTTTTCTCTTATTAAGATTTTGGTGGTTCATCAGCTTGAAATACAGGGCATCACTTGGGATGATTTCATCTCTCGTGACTTCTTCAGAGCTTCACAGGGATTATCAGAGGTTAAGCATGAAGGTGAACCTTCTTATCAGTATGAGCGCCATGAGACCGCTAGTGTGCTGGTATTCATCACATATCAGAGAGGTACCAGACATTTGTTTGCAGCAGCAAAGCGAGTGTTGTCTCCACCCGGTGTGGAAGGGGCCTCGCTTCCTCCATCAGCATCACAGGTACAGGAAAAAGGCAAGAGGCCAATGCAGGATGAGGAGCCTTCAGGTGAGCCTTCAGATGAAAGAGAGACCGACTTCATTCTCATTCATGATGATGATACAGATACGGGCCCACAAAGTGCCAAACTTAGGGAGGTCATCCAGGAGCAACAAACAAAGATCCAAGCCTTATCCCTTGACTTGGAGAGAGCTAAGTGGACCATGAAATATTTGGAGCAGAGGAACAAACAGCTTGAAGATCAACAAGCAATCATGGAGCTACAGAACATCCGCAAGAATTGCCAGGCTGCACAAAGGAGAAGAATTGAGCTTACGTCATTAGAGCAAGAGATTAATGAGGATCGGAGGCTAATCTCGAGAGAGTTAACATGCACTTAGAGAGGCTGTTGGACAAGACCGAAAAGGACCATGCATTGCTGAGACACATGGCTTTCCACTACATGGCACGAAACAAGGTCTGCAAGGCACGAATCAGGAATTTAAAGGCAAAATTGAGGAAGGCAATAAGGAAGAAAAAGAGGCAAAGGGAGCTTGATCGTCTTCAGATATTGGACGAAGCCTCTTTAGCACAGCATAACACTTAATGAAGAAGCTCCAGCCCAAATTTCAAGAAATTTGGGGCATTTTTGGCATTTTGGCAAATTTTGGTACAAAAAACAGGGTTTTTCTCCCTGTGTGCCACGCCACCTGGCGTGCGCTTTTGCTAGGGAGCTCCAAACTACAAAAAGTTTATATTTTTGGATTTTGCATGAAAAATCATGACTTTTGGTGCATGGCCAAGAAGTTTGGGCAAGTTTTGAGTCCCCAAGAGGTCAAAAACACTCAAAAAATGACCTCACTGCCCCTATTTTGACATACAGGAAGCAGTCTTGGGAGATTGAAGTTTTGGAGGAGCAAATGGGCACAAAATTCAGAAATTCCACTTGGGTTGGAAAGTAGGTAGGCAGGGCTTTCTAACAAGCACACTTGGGCTCAATTTGGACTTCAGGAAGTGCCTCCAATTCAGCCTCAAAGTGGCGCGACACATACAGATTTTGGCGCGACGCATAGAGGATTTTTGCTCAATTTTTCACCTTCCATCTCAGAAATTCGGCCAGTTTGACCAGTTTTGCTTCTTGAAGTTATTCTTGACTTTTCATGATGTAATTTGATAACCATGATGTAATATTGGCACAATTTTACTTTTTCTAGAAGATTCATTCACCAAAAGGTGAAATGTCGATGAATGAATCAGTTTCCTACCTTATAGAGGCAAGTTGTTTTGATTGCCTAGATTTTAGTGCTTTGTTTAGAATTGGTTGAAACAGCTCCTAGAATGATGAGATCGACCCCTAGAGGCAAGGGAATGGGTTAGGCTAGTCTATATCATGTAATTCCTAAGTCATTTTCAGGGTTGGACACTAGGGATTGCTTTGGCATATCATTGTACATTTTATCTCTGCATTTTTGGCTAAGGAAAGACCAAGGTTTTGCAGCACTATTTGGGATCCATGTGGCTTTATGTTTTGATGGTGTGCTTCTCTAAGTAATTGTAAGTTCATGTGTTATGTGTATCATTTTCCTGTCTTTTCTTCTGAATTTGAACAAATGAGTGATTAAGGTGGAATCCATTAACTGTTATGCTCTGCCTTTGAATTTGTTTAAATTTCCATGTTTTCATCTATTTAAGGAGAATTCTTGAGACTCTCTTGCTCTCCTTAGCTCCTCACCAGTCTGATCTATTCATTCACTCAATTTAAAGCATCAAAGCGATTTCCTTCCTTGCCCCAATCAGAACTCTGCAGAAACTGTGCCTCATCCCCAAGCCCAATTTGCCTTTCCCTGTTTCCAACACAAAACCCCCAAAAAACTCAAATCAAACCCTTGTAATTCATACCTAGCCTAAAATTAGCTTTTATTTCAGTCATCTCGAGCCCCATCGTTTGTCTCTTGCCGAGATCGACTCAGAGAGAGCCCTCTCCTGTCCTCGTAGGGCTAGCTACGAGGCTGAGCGTGGTTTGATGTGGACCTAGAACCTTGTCTTTTCAACCTGAGACAAATCTAGGCTCTAACATAGTGGCGACCGTACTAGGGAAGAAAATGGTTTGCTTGTTGATGTCATTGGTTTTATAAGCTACAGACGGAGCCTGAAGTTATGCCAGGAAGCCTTCGAAACGCTTTTGCTTTGCATTAGCGCAAGTAGATAAACGCTGCTTCAGTCAATCTCCGGTCTAGCTTGTAATCGTGACACTCGACCTGTAAATCACCCCAGTACCTTTGAGAATTCTAAGCTTTTGGATGATAAGTTTAGAATTTGAAAGGCTGAACAAGTTGTTTCTGTTTCTTTGATTTCTTGAAATTAACACGCTGGATTCAAAGAGATATACCAGAGCTAATCCATATCCAAATCCCCCCCCCTTTTTACGAAAATCCCAATCTCATTTCAAGAATTGTTCGTCAAGAGAGCTCTATGATTCCCGTGTTCAAATCCCGTTCTTGCCCTGCAATTTTCAAGTATCTTGAAGAGCTTGATTTTGATGAAAAGTTTGAATTGTCATTGTTTAAAACCAAATCCGAAAATGCTCTTGAGTCTATCGTCCCGAATCCGAACTTTCTTGCTGCTCTAGAAATTGAAAAATCTAATAAGTCCATTAAAAATTTCATTCTAAGACAACTCCAAACTGACATTGAGGCTGCAAATATCATTGATTTCCTAGAAGCTACATCTGCAACTCTTGGAGCTGCCACAACTCCATCTAGCTCAAGGGTTCCCATGGAGCCGCCTTTCATTCCCACCCTTCCCCCGTAGCCTACTATTGCTAATCAAAAGTCTGTTGTAAATTCACCTCCATCTACTCCTTCTACATCCAAAATTGCTTCACCTCCGCATACACCTCCTCATTCACCTCACACATCAGCTGCTCCTTCTCCCCCAACATCTCCAAGGCCGATTGCAAATCCACCAAGAGCAATGGCTGGTCGGTTTGCACCTCTCACGATGCCTCAAGTTTTGGGTGACATGCCCGCAGATTATCAGAGTAAAATTCCTTTGTTTGATGGCACTCCTCAAAGTACCACGGCTCATCAACATGTGGATAAGATGACAGATTTCTTTGAGCTTCATGAGATTGATGCAGAAAACGTGACCATGAGATTATTCGTGTAGACTTTCGTAGGTGAGGTGAGAAAATGGTTCAGAGCTTTGACAGCCAGATTCGGGACACTTTAACAACTCAATTTTTGAAACCCTAGACCTATGATTAACATGACTCGTTGCCCATTAAAATATCAAACATTGATTGTCATGGACTTTAATAAACTTCGATGAAAAAACCTAAGCCAACAGGTATAAGACATGAGGGGAATGAATGACAAAGCCCTTCCGTCAGATTTATGGCATGCTCCTAGCGGAATGCAAGTGATCAAGTAGGATGGGACACCTAAAAATGAAATGCAAAAAGAGTTTTGATCTCTGACGGAGGACTGACAAGACCAACTCTAACAAATAGTACAATTAGATCGATCTCAAGTCGAAGTTGTCGGAGAACTTAATCAAGTAACCATTAGACTTTCATCAAACCCAAAAGTTTGTCAAGTCATTGATATACTTGTAGCTGATATTCCTGAATTCTATGGCTTAATCCTCAGTAGGGACTGGTCAGAAAAGCTCCATGGTTACTTCGCAACTGACTGGTCTCACATGTGGCTTCCCTATAATGGCAAGCCAAATCAGATAAGGGTTGATCGAGAGAAACATCAAAAATATATAGTGACAGAACTGGAAGGAGAAAATGAGCCGGTAGCATATAGCAATAATATAATTGGAAACTATTATGTTGAGTCATTCCTAGGGAATTTCAATGCTCATACTTCACCTTTCTTAGAAAACTCTATTGTATCTCAAATAAAAAATTATTCCCAAACAGACACCTCTAAATGTGTGAATTTTATAGATAAACTTGTACATAAATCTTTATTTTGGAAATTAATTTTTGATGGATCTATATCCAATGATGGAGCAGGGGCAAGATGCATATTAGTTAGCCCAGAAGGGGAAAAGACTATGCTAGCATGTAGACTTTAATTTGATTGCACAAACAATAATGTTGAATATGAAGCGTTGGTTCAAGGTTTGTGCAAAGCAATTGGTCTTAATATCAAATACCTCCAAGTGTTTGGAGATTCTGAAATTGTCGTTAGACAAGTAAGAAATACTATACATTGTTTGTCATGACATTTGAAACACTATCAATCATTAGTCCAAGACTTGACCTCACAATTTACAATGTTTAATATTTCCTCTATCCCAAGACTCCAAAATGCTAGCACCGACCTCCTAGCTAATGTAGCTTCCAAGCTTATTCCACCAGAAGATTACAGCCCAGATCGATTCTCCATTGAATTAATTTTTAGGCTGTCTATTCCTGATAATATCACCAATTGGAGAGTCTTTAACAACAATCCCGATATCGTAAGCTTCCTCACTTCAAAAGGCTCTTATGATGACCAAATAGTTGATGAAGACCAACATGACAAACAACTAAAGCAAGAAACCCACAATAACACTATACCAAAATCTGTAATTAAATTGGAAGATTTATACGACCTCAACGATAGGTTCAAATGATCTACTAATTCAAAACTTCAGAGTTCAACTCTAAGGTATGAATTAATCAATCTTAGACCTGACACGAAACCACAAAACATCAATCTAGGTCTCAAACTCACATCAGAAGAAAAATTAGCTTTTATACATTTGTTGAAACAATATAAGAATGTCTTTTCTTGGAATTACGACGACCTTAAAACCTATGACACTTCTATTATTCAACATACTATTCCTATGACCTCTAATGAAAAACATGTTCAGTAGAGATTGAGGAAAATTCATCCTAATTTAGAAATCCAAATTAAATCTTAGTTAAATAAACTACTAAAAGCCAGAATTATTTTCCCTGTCAGGCATTCCAGGTGGGTCTCTAATCTCGTCCCAGTCAGAAAGAAAAACGGTGATATTCAGATTTGTATAGACTTTCGCAATCTCAATAAAGCTTGCCAAAAGGACAATTTTCCATTGCCTCCTATGGAACAGATATTGCAATCAGTTGCAGGCTCAGAACTAATGTCCTTTCTAGATGGTTTCTCAGGTTACAATCAAATCTTAGTCCATCTAGATGATCAACTGAAAACTACATTTAGAACAAAATGGGGCACTTACGCCTATCAAAAGATGTCGTTTGGACTAATTAATGCTGGTGCCACTTTCCAAAGAGCCATGGACATTGCCTTCAAGGGTTTAGTAAACAGGTCAGTGGTAATCTACTTAGATGATATAACTGTATATTCCAAAAAACGTAGTAATCATCTGAGAGATCTAAAACAAATCTTTGAACGTTGTCAAAAGTATGGGATTTCCCTTAACCCCAAGAAGTATTTTTTTGCGTTAAGTGAAGGAAAACTCCTTGGATTTATTGTGTCCAAAACAGGGATTCATATTGACCCAAACAAGATTAAAGAAATTTCTGAAATACCTTTACCCCATAACAAAAAATCAATGCAATCTTTCCTTGGTCAAATAAATTTTGTCAAACGATTTGTCCCTGACTTCTCAAGAATTGTATTACCCCTTCAAGCCATGATAAAGAAAAATTCTCTATTTAAATGGGGTCAGTTGGAACATGAAGCTTTTAACTTGATAAAACAAGCAATCATAAACGCCCCGTCTTTAGCAACACCGAATTTTTCCAATCATTTCACTTTGTACACTTTCGCTTCCGAGAAATCATATGCAACCATATTGACACAAGCAAATCAAGACAAAGCCGAAGCCCCGATTTCTTTCTTTAGCTCTAATTTACAGGGAGCTGAATTGAATTACTCAGATGTTGAAAAACAAGCTTATGCTGTTTTCAAATCAATAAAACACTTCAGACCTTTTCTTCTCAAAACCCACACCAAGGTGATAGTACCATTCCCAACAGTAAGAAATCTTCTAGTACAAAGGGATGTGGGTGAAAAAAGAGAAAATTGGGTTACGGCTCTGCAAGAATATGACATTGAAATCAAACCAGCAAACATTGTGAAAGGTCAAGGTTTTTGCAGGATGTTGGCAAGAGCATCGAATATGTCAGAATCATAGCATTCAGGTGACGAGGTACAAATCTATGAGGTAAGCGTTAATGACACCGAGTCAACTTATACTAATATAATATTCTATTTAAAAATGGATATGCACCTCCACATTTGAATTACACAAAGAAAAGAGCCTTGAGGTTGAAAGCTAAACAATATCAAATTGTCAACAATGTGTTGTTTAGAATGAATTATGATTCTGTTTTGCTTAGATGTCTCGAGAAATCTGAAGCAGAGAAAGTATTGCAGGAACTTCACGATGGACCGGCTGGCAGACACTTTGCAGGAGATGCTACAACACATAAAATCCTACGTGCAGGCTATTACTGGCCAACCCTATTCAAATATGCACACAGTTATGTAAGGAAATGTAAGATATGTCAAATAGCTGCCGGAAGACAGAAGAAACTAGCATTACTATTACAACCAGTCAACATTGATTAGCCATTTGAATAGTGGGGATTGGACATAATAGGTGAGATCGTTCCTCATTCTTCTAAGCAGCATAAATATATCCTTACAGCCACTGATTACTTCACCAAATGGGTTGAAGCAATTCCACTCAAGGTAGCCAACTCTGAGAACATTATTGAATTTATAGATCATTTTATCATCACCAGGTTTTTTTTACCCTATGCCTTAATGTTTGATAACACATCTTACTTTTCAGGCAATGCTATCACAAAGTTTGCTCTTAAAACAGGCTTTAAACTTAAATATTCTGCTAATTATGATCCACAAGGAAATGGGTTAGCTGAATCCACAAATAAGAACCTTATCAAGATTATTAAATGAACTGTTGATCAAATTCAAAAGAACTGGCATAAATCTTTAGTGTTTGCTTTGTGGGAAGATCGAATAACTCAAAAAACCTCCATCGACACTTCTCCTTTTAATCTGGTTTATGGGAAAGAAGTTGTCCTACCAACAAACATAGTTATTCCCTCGTTTTCCTTAGTTCAATTCATTGAAGAAACTCCTTCCCTGTCTATGCAACTTAGACAATTACAAATCCTTAAACTTGAAGAGGAACGAGAAAAGGCTAGAATTACCCATGCACATCATCAGTAGTTAGTCAAAGCATCCTTTGATTCAAATTCTGTATCTTCAAAAAAATTCCAACTCAGAGACTTAGTGTTAAAATGGGATAAATCCCACGAAGAGAAAGGCAAGCATACTAAGTTCCAACGAATGTGGCTTGGCCCATTCCAGATTGTCGAGCTAATAGGCCCATCAACTTTTATGTTACAAGATTTAGTAGGTAAGAGAGAACCTCTACCTGTTAATGGGCAGGTCCTAAAGAAATATTTTCCATAGAAGATGATCTCTTTTGATCACTGTATAGTATACTCTTTAGTTAATTTTCTTTTGAAATAATAATACAAGTTGAAAACATTTACGTTTGGTTTTACTGAAGGATAGTTTTTCTTTTTAATTTTGTTTTCTCTTATATAAGTAGAAATGGTTATGAAAATTAATCTTCATTCATGAAATAAATAGTTAATGCTACAGTTCCAAAACTACCTGTTTTTCTGCTAAATTATCCGATCTTTGATAAAACTTAGCTTCAGAAAGAAATTTTCTTTACATCAGTCAGGAAAAGTATCAATAACAAAGCAAAGTTTCTTTGCGGAAAAGCATCTTTAAACTCTACAATTGTCATCCAGAAACTCTTAAGGAGCCAATGATCCCCCCCACTTAAGTAGCTTTCAATTTTAGAGTGTAATTCTAAAATATACTTTAAACTTAAAGGATAAGAGGTCTCATCAAGAGCCGACTTACCATGATCATAAGATTATAACTAACTAACATTACCAATACTGAATATCAAAACAGGGTAATGGCTTGAGATTGATCAATCAAAAGACAAGGGGTCCCATCAAGAGCCAACTTGTTCAGTTTAGTTACAAATCAATTGAATGGCATTGTCAATTTTGGCCACCAAACCAAGACATTGTTCTTTAAGAAATAAAAGAAGAATGAATTACTTCAATAAAATAAAGAAAGCATCAAGTATACTGAAGAATTTATCTTTAAAGTCGCATTCTTACTTAAGTGGCATACTGAATCATTGCTGGGTAACAGGTAACCCTGTCGAGGCTATGAACACCTTCTAGCAGCAAAGGCTCTACCTACGACAAATGAGTATACCAAAACTGGTCTAACGATATTCTTTTTCTTTTATGTTTATAACCAAGTAATGATTGATGTAGGTAAAAAGACTATCTGTGAGAAAAGGGTAATCAAAAGAAAGATAGTTAGAGCAAATGTTGTTTATTGATAAACGAGCAGTACTACTTACCTTGTATTCCATGCAATTTAGTTTTATTTTCAAAACTATTTTTATTTTAGAAGTTTTAGAAATTTCAAAAAACCTCTCAAAGATAACTAGTTCTTCCAAGTGAATCGCCAATTGTTGTGCTTGTCAAACCCCCCCCATTTATTGACATTAGTAGTAAAATATTACTTTAATAAATGGGAACCCTTTCAAAAAATATATATACCCAAAAAATCAATCCTAGCATGTAAGTATTTCTTTTATTTTTAGAATAAATCAAGATATCAAACAAAACCTATAAAACCATTAAAATGCTACTTTTTCTTATTTAGCATGAAATGCATCACAAACGATACCTTTCTAACCCACCATGATCTACGATGAAACAATCAAAAAAGCAAATATATATTTGAAAAATGGTCATAATGTTAGAAAGTCCTTAAAGCTTCTTTAAAAAGCTAAAGTCTCGCATCGCAACATCATTGTTTATAAAAGACTTCTCTTAAGAGGTTACCCCGAAGTATTGTGATCTACGAGGTTACAATCTGCGAGGTTGCGATCTGCGAAATTGCGATGGTATAATAGCCTTCTCGCATCGCATTTCAGTCATACAACACAAGCCTCAACCTATTATATGCCGATATTGTGAAATGCGATCTCAACTTGGACCCACCTCTTAATCTTTCCACCAACACATGCAGAGGTCCATTATTCATTAAAAAGAAGCTCGATAAGTAATGACGTTTGTTTCTCGCATCTCGCATCTCACACAAACTCAAAAAGTGGTAAGTTAAACGAAAACAAATTATGCAATATAGCGTTTGCGATATTGATTTGCAAATTGCAAAATTGCTATTATCGTAGTTTAAAGGCTCACCACCCTAGGAGATTGTTTCCCGATTTACGATGTGAATATTTATGGACATTCAAGTTAAAAGATAACGGATCATTAGTGGGCATTTATGAAGAAGTAACTACATTTATGTGTGAAAGGCCATTTAGAGTGATTTGATATCTTCTTACGTGATTTCAAATAAAACACCTTTATCACCTTTACTGGTTTTCTTCATCGATTCATTCCTACGTTCAGTATCATTTTTATCCGATAAATTGTTCCTCTTGAAACTTTCAGGAAAAAGCCACAAAACAGGACGTCGAAAGCAATGGTGAAGAAAGGGAAAGCAGTCACCTCTGAGAAGTCAAAATTGACTCCTCTTCTCACGAATACTACATGTAATAAGGAAGCAGGGATGTCTACATGGGAGGCTATGTATCAGTTACTGGAGGAAGAACAACCAAGGATTCTTGAGATAATGATTACAATTGATGGGTGTGATTCCTTTGATGCTTCCATAACTGAGCTTGCATGCTCATTTCTACACCGAATAACCGCACGACCAAAAATAATCCCCCCTATACTGACATGGTTAAGTCGATCATTGACGACACTGATATATCTGAGAGAGAATTCAAAACAATAGGCCACGAAGTTATAGGATATTTCACTCCAGATAACCTAAGGCTTATGCACCACCTACCGGAGCCACAGGTTACCTACAACATGCAATTTGTTGAGAAATTCGTCAAAGAAAATGAAGACCTTGTGGACTACACAAAAAATTGGTCAAATAATGAAGAAAGAATCAAGAAAGACAAAAACGGTATGTAAGCCACCACATCTGTTTATTCCCCTTTCTGTTTTGTTGTGTCTACGCTCTGTAGACTATTTGGCAAACCCGACAGTAACAAATTCTCTTCAAAATGATTGCCCTTAATATATGCAGTCATTAATGCAACAATAATAGATTGGGCACAAATCTTGTCTGATAATTTAGCTAAAGCAATTATAGAGTATAGAAGGAAAAGGAGTATTGCTTCGAGGGTTTACCCTCCATTTTTCATGTGTGCTTATGTAATGGACACTATTTATTTTGGTTCTAAATTCCCTCTTATGGGATGGAAGTGGACTATTCAAGATCCACTTCCTATTCACATCCACCACAAAGACATGTGGGAATCTAATTTTGAACCACATTTTTCAAGATTTGTCACGGGGTTATGCTTCTTGTCCATAAACAAATTTATAACCGAGATGCCCCCAGATTCTCCCAAGAAGCCGAGATAGACATCCTCCCAGTAGCCCGATGGTTCGAGGAAGAGACATTTACATATATCAGAGTATTCGGCAGCATCGCCTCTCCCCATGTTCTCCCTTTATATTTTCTAGATAAATTAATGGCTAGAGAGATAGCCTAGTAGACATGCAGTGAAGGAGGGATGAGCAAAACATTGAAGGAGTCAAAGAAAGCCATTTGGCCTCAATTTCTTGTGTCATGTGGAGTGTTTGCATTACATGACCTTGGACATGCGTTAAGGGAAGTAGACAATATGTTGTCTCTACGATTACCTAAGTTCCCCGGAAGACAATACGACCCATTCGGTATTGTCAATGATTTTACTACTATGGTCAAAATAAAGATATTCATCAATGAGAAGGACCCATTTCATGATGTTTTCTTACAGAAGAATACCTTCAAAGAATTGAAGCACATGGCACAAATACTTTTTGATCAATAGGGTATTGAAGCATTTTATAACTACAGAGAAAAGAGATTATCAAAGGTCCCATTGGACCAATTTTTAATTGAACCAATAAGGGAGCTCACTCCCAATGTAAGCATAGATGGTGACTCTAAGGAAAAATCTAAAACTAATTTTGGAAAGGAATCCTGAGAGAAATCTGCTAAGGGATCTGAGAAGTCACCAGAAAATAGGAAAATTAGGAGCAGGAAATCAATCCAGGATACAACCCAGTCTGTGGCAAAGACAGATGAGCAGACTTCGACCATCAAGCAGACTAAAACCCATACTCCCTCTATACAGTTGATAAAGCCTCAGGTAATTAATTTGGAAGAGGAGTGGGATAATTTCAACAAAAAACTCAACACATAGGAATAAGCACTAGAGACGCAAATGACACATCAGGAAACAACTCCAGAAATTATAACAGGGGAAACTGTGAATACTCAAGAAATAGAACACATTCCTGTTACCCCCACCTCTGAGATGGTTTTAAGAATAGAAGAAATTCCCCCTCTTAAGGTATTTTACAGCTCACAGCACAAGGCCTTTGTTAAGAGACAGATAAATAAAAGAAAATTGGAATCCACAACTGCTACCACTCTAGAGAATGAGCTGATGGATGTCCTCTGGAAAGACTCATCCACCGACCCATCAGCCAACCTCATCAGGCTCTCGTAGTTCACAGGTGCATACGCTACGACAACCATTGACAAAGCAATAGAGGTACAATTGTTGCTTAAAGAAAAAGAAGACAAAATTTTGTCACTCGAACAGCAGTTATAGCAAGCCAAAACCAACCAACAAGCAGAAATACAATTGGCTAAGTTACAGCAGGAGTTCCATCAAATGAAAATAGAACATCAAAGCTACTTGACAGGTAAGTAGGCACAGATACAGAGCATAACAAATCTGCATAAGGATGACCCAAAGATTGATTAGTTTTTCACCGAAGCACTCGGCCTCAACTCCCAGCTCACACACCAAAAAGAATTGCTATGCCAAAGAATCTCGCAGTGGAACTCTCACTGCGAAACAAGCGACAAATTAACAAGCCAAGTTGTGGAAATGCAACTTGAATATGATGAAATTATTAAAAAGGTTTTAGATTTCATAACCTGGCAAAATTTTGAAAATGGGAGAAGAGCCGACATGCCCAAACTGGATGAATCACATAAGGAGATCTTATTTGCAAGTTTGGGTTCTTGGCTCAAAGAGGCAGAACATGCAACATAGGATGCGGCAGCAGCGGTAAACATCGCCATTGAAAGTGTAAATGAAAATTTGCATAGTGCTAATCTTGTGGCAGAAACCACCCCTGGTTTCCTTCTGAATGCAAAACAACTTGAATTACAGTGGAAACAGGTAGCAGAAGAAAGAACAGAAGCAATTAGGCAAGTAACCAGGTTAAATTGGGAGGCATATTGGCAATATCTAGTAAAACTGTGCAGCCAGTGGATGACCTTGAAATGCCTAATTGTTTCTACCGAGAAAATGGTGCCAACACTCATCAATGCTATTTTTACAGGACAACTAAAAGCCGAAGTCGGCCAACCTACACTCCTCAAGACCATGCTAGCTATTTGCGATCTGAAAGATTGAATGCAAGATTAGTCATTATGCACATCTCTATTTTTGTTTTATTTTTGCTTAAATTGAGGCAGGTCGTTTAAACCTCCTCAGCTTTTTTTGTAATAATCTATTTTTAGTTTCATAAGTTAGTATTTAAACCCCTCTCATGTATTTAGAGATGGGTCTAGAAATTTTATCAAAAACATTCTTCAGAACATGCACTTTTGTCCCTTTTAGGAAGTTCTGGTGAAATTAATGGAACATGATTTATTTTCTACTTGAATTTGACATCTTCTACTGAAATTTCACTTCTGTACTCTTATATGATGTTGGATGATTTGAAAGTAGATAAATATTGCTGGAGCACATGAGTAGTACGTATTATAAATGGTACTTTTATCTCTTAATTCTTTTTACTTATGTGTCAAGCAATACATTATCTTCAAGTTATTTATGTATGAAACTTTGAATTTTTGATTACCATTATTGCACTATTATATGATGATGATTTATAGTTTATGCTATATACATGAATGACTTTTATGCGATATATCTTTCATATCATTTCAGCTAACTTTTTATATGAAACCATCATTGTTAAATGGATTCACTTCTTATCATAATTGAATGATCTTTATTATCAATTGCTTTCAGACATCATTTTAGATCGCATATATCATGTTACTCCTCGGATAGTTATAGTTATATAAATATTTTTTATTAGGACAAATTGCACATGGTTATTAGTTAAATTAGATTAGTTTGAGGCTAGTATTACTCAAAAAATCTCAAAACATCATCTCGTTAGCACAAGCATAAAAATAGATTGGGAAACTGGTCCCATCATCCCCAATCTGAGCCACTATTCCAAACGGAAAAGGAACTGTCCCAAGGTCTGGACCGAGTGGTTATCCCCCTTGTTAAGGCAACTATTTTTGGGCCTTCAACAGGGACCTAGAAAGCATCCTAGGGACAACCACTGGGTTGATTGTAGACCAGTTCCTAGGACATCTTAAATAGAGGAGTGCATGGAAGATTATGAGTGGGGTTTCTGTTGCACTCCAATTGTCATGTAAGTAAAATAGAATAAACGGGGCTTGGTTCAATAGTCTTTCATCCATGTAAACTCAAGCCGATACATGGATCTAAACGCTTAGGGGGTATATCAGGCCAACCTCAAAGAGAAACCAACACATAACAATAGGCATCTTTCTATCGAAGTTGCAGTAAAGTGAAGAGGATGAAAGGAAGGAGGGAATTCGATGTAGAGGGATGTAGACAGGAAAAAATCCTAAGAAATGATGTTCCAGCAGAAATATGGAAGAGAGAGGATGTGGAAGAGCGGAGTACTTACTGAGGTTCCATACCAGATATAACATGGGTACCATTAGTGCTAAATAGAAAAAGTAAATCTGGGCTCACACAAGTACTGCAGGTTAATCAAATAACAAAAGTAAATTTGTCTTGTACATAGGTTCTGCTGTTTATAGGCTAACACAAGTAAATCTGTCTTATGCACAGGTATTGTTCACTTATTTAGTAGCCTAGATCAATCCATGAGTCAAAGGGAAACCGACAGATTCATCACACTATTTTATAGAAGGAAAAACATATATGAAATGAGATTACAGAAGGGAAAACATATTGTGCGTTGGTCTTCTTGGAATCACCGAGGTGTTTCATTAATCCAATATGAGTCCAACATACCAGTCCATTTATATTCAGTTGGATATCATTCAAGTCCCTCATGGATAGGCAAGTAAAACCAAAGTGGAATCGCAAAAATCCTAACCCATATGTGCAAAATTCTGGAACCTTTTCTAAATATTTTTTCCCCTATTTATAAGAAGAGGGGGAGCTTGGGTTGCAGTCACAAAATATCTTCGCCAAAGTATCCAACTATCTGCTAGACTAGCTGTATTGGCATGCAAGTCTCTACTGCCCAAAATGATTACAATAGGCATTTGATCCCTTCTTGGAAATAAACAGAAATTGCAAAATAATGAAAAGAAAGAGGAAAACGGAAAGATAATGGAGGAAGTGTCCCCTCTGCTATTCCTGTGAATGGCCTCTGGTCAAACCGCATCTTAATTGTGATGTTCTTCTCCTACCACTCGGCTGGTTCCTATCACTTCCACCTTAACTGCTTGAATACCTCGTTCTCTGGAGTAGGGAGTGGGTCAACTGTGAATACCTGTCGTGGAGTGGGAATGGAGCATGTCACGGTAGTCCTTTGTTGCTTGACGAAGTGGAGCACCATACTGAGGCACTAAGTCTTCTTGAGCCTCCCATACTATAATTTACTCACAAAAGTCATGCAATGAAGCCGTTTAATCCATTTCTACGACCTATGTAGTCCTTGGTTTCTTTCTGCAGAGGCTTCTACAGGATTAGCCCATATCGGTGTGCCAAGGCCCCATGCCTTCATTCAATACCTCAGCTACCAACCCATCCTCCCTTTAAAGCTCTATACAATGCTATTAGAACATTACCACATCGAGGCCTTTACTCTAAAAGGCGTTGCAGAACGACAGGTTCTGGTGTTCCTTGGTCCCCCCTTTGGTTTAGCCCCTACCTACATTTCTTCTCATACGACCAAGGGCTATGACCAAGTGCTTAGTGCTCGGGCGCTAAGGCCTTTGGATTCTTGTCCGGGGCCCTTTTTCTTTTGTTGCATAATATCCCGCATATAAGTGGTTCATAATGCTCACCTTTGGTATCTCTCCTTAACCCTTGTGATCGTCGATCTGTGGGATTGGGCCCACCTGGGGTATCTCAATCGCAACACGGGAGAGGAAGCCTCTTTACCTCCTTTCATAACGCTAGCCGATTGTCCATACGCAAAATCGTCATAAGGCATAACACAGAATATATCGCATCTTGGAGGGTCCTCACATATCGCAGTCGCAGGCCATGAGAGACTTTGAAGGAGGAGGAAACTTTGCTTTATGCGATCGCCGATTGCGGGATTGATGATGTCATCAGTGCCATGTGGCACCTCCTTAGTGGTGACACGTGTCACCCGGAAAGGTCCCCATAGGACCCCTAAAAAGGCTAAATCTGCATGCCACATGTCCTCCATGTCACCACATCATGCTAACGTCATCGACCATGTGGATTCTTAGGACCAATAGGATTCTGCCATGTGGCCCCCCTGGAGGAGAGAGAAAAGGGCCCATTTGCCCTTGGTTTTTCCTTGAGTTCCTTTGTTAAATAAAATCGACCCCTCCTAACACTTTAACATTGAAGCCTAATTTTCTGTGATTTTGCGCTATCAGCATGTTTCCCCCGCAATGCCTTAAGAATGTTCCATTGGGCCTGTCGATCACCGATTTGCCAATATCACGGGACTACGGGATTGCGATATTGTGGGACTGTAGGATATAGGACTGCGATATCACGGGATAAGTTGATGGACTATGCCTGAGGCCTGGTCAATTGGCAATATCAATGATTGGATGATCACTGATTTCGTTGTCTACTCCAATTGCTCGACCCTTAGCCTTTTCTCTTTGTTTTCTAACTTTCAAAGGGGTAGCTTCAATCTGCTCTAACTTCTGATCCAGATGTCCATTTTTGGACTTCCATATACTGTCGGAAAGCTTATTCCAAGAACTATGCAATGGGGAGGGTCTGATTAAGCTTTGAGGAATTATGTGGCTTGGGAAATGGTTTCAAAATTCGTTGCCTTCTTTGCACTCTTTTCACAACTGAAAACACATTTAGCAATGAGTGACAACATTGGCTCCAACTGGGAACAATGCCTTGTTGGAAAGGTGCTAAGAACCTGTAGACCAATATCCTTCACCATTGGGCATGGAGTCAGAAATATAATGAATCTATATAACCAAAAAATATCCATGGGACTTCATTTACTAGGAGTACTTTCCTCATCAAACTAAAATGCAGAAATAGAAATTCTAACAATTGGAAAGTAAATGCTCAGCTAGTGAGCTTATTTATATACATTCCTACTTATGCACAGGGCTTAATTCACCTAAGTGAGTTCAACCCTCCAATGGAGCTAGGCCAACATTTGGGTGCTAGACCTAATGCCTTCATGCTGCTGAAATTTAAAAACAAAACAAGCATGCACCATGAAAAATCTACAAATAAGAAGCTTTGATGCATACTCTAGAAACAACCTCTGATGTTGACTAAAGAATATGCTCATGTACTCAGCTACAAGGTCATGGAATTTACAAGTCATGTTTGCAACTGCCTCTTTTTCACAAATAGTCTGCTAACCAATGTCTTCTTAGTCAGGTCAGCCACACACACTATTTAGCTCCTCAGCCTTAAATTTTTCAAGAAAAACTTCTTGTTGATCTTTTACTACCCATTCTTCAAAGGGCCAACCCTCTTGGAAATCTGCAATATATTCTTCATTATCAAAACTGTAAGAGTTGTAGATTGGAGAATCTACTGAGAGTTCCTGGTAGGAATCCTTCTGCCACAGGTAGTAACAGACTCTGCATGGTCTTTCAACTTTGGGATATTCTTGAAAAAATTGATGTTGGGAGCTTTCTCCCCACTTGCTGGTAAAAAAATTCCTTCTCAACTTCTGCGACCATATCATCCTCCTCTAAATAATATGAATCATAAATTGGAGGAGGATCATGATCTTGTTCTCTAGCTGAAGGGTGTGTATTATAGACTGCAACCTCTTTATTAACCTCCTGGTAGGCCTCCCTCTGTGAATGTTCCCATGAATGGGATTGTGGTGGCTCTACATCACTTGACTCTCCATCATAGTCATATAGATCATAAGAAGGAGAAACATCAAACTCAACTGAATAAGGTCTCTGAGAGTTTATTTTCAGCTCGATGATGTCTCCTTCTTCTCTTTCTTACTCATTGGGTGATGTTTCTTGATGCAAGTAGATATTTTCTTGGAGTGGAGCTCCACAAACATCTTCAGCAGGGTCATCAACCTTGGGAATGTCTTCATCATTAAAATGTGTGCAAGAATCTTCAAATAAAGCATTTGGTAGATATAGTCTTTTGCAATAGTGATTGAATGCTATATGAAAACTACTTAAGGAAGATATGCTGCCACGAGGTATTGTTTTGTACCAAACTCTAGTATCCTCATCTAAAGAATACTTGAACAACGCCATTTGTACATCTTCATGAAAAATACCTTGTTGGTCCATGCATTCGTGAAAATATTTGAGGTGCTGGTTGTTAGTGTCAGCCTTTGAAGCCTTCCTCCAGTGATCAAACATGCTCTTACAAAACGATTTTAAGGTGTCAAAACCAAATTTTGTCATTTCAGTGAGTTTTCAAGTAAAATTTGGTCACTAGGTATTAGGTCTAGGGTTTGTTTTCACTCCTTCCAAAGTTTTTCAAATGTCGGTCCATGTCACCATTCAGCTGAGTGTACCATCATTCAAAGAGTGGTCATCATCATTTCAGGTTCCAATGGGTCATTTTACACCTTGTTCGTGCTTCAGTTGTACTTGGGTAAGGCTCATTTCCCTCTCTTAGGGTTTTGAAGATAATTTATCTTGAATGGTCAAACCATCAACAAAACTTGTATCCTGAAGCTCATACACCTTCCCTTATCCTTAATGTACCTTATTAAACACTTCCCATCACTAATATCCCTCAAATTTTTTGTTTTCCCACAAACCCTAGTTTCTTGCTATAATTTGACAATTTTCTAGGCTAGGCCTGTGTTTTTCCCTTTGTAACTCCTTCCCCTCACTCCACATTTGAAATTCCACTTTCCCCTACTTCTTAACATCCCTCCCTACTTCCCAAAACTTTCTCAAGAATTTAGAAGCCCCTTATCCCCTTCATTTCACTTCATTTCGACAAATCCCCTGTTCCACAAATCGGAATAGGTTTTACTCAAATGATGTTTCTGAGCAAGAAAAAATGAATCTGGAAAAAGTGAGAGAGGTTTTTGTCCATAATAGGCCAAGTAAAAAAAATTCCTTCACTTTTTACATAGATGTCATGGTTTTAGATAAATGTCAAAAATATATTTGCCTCAGGAGAGTTGCTGCACCTCTGGAGTGAGCTTAGGAAAATCAAGATTTCTCCTAGCTTGGTTGGCCAAATGACTTTCTTGATGAGTGAAATGATAACTAGACACAAAGAGCTTTCCAATTAGTTATCATGAACTCAATTTGGAGTTGAGGAAGACTTTCAAAAGTTGACTGCAACAACACTCTGCATTTAGGCAGCCTCATTTTGCACATTTTTACCAGTCTTGGGAGATTTGACTTTTGATAGGGCAAATGAACTCCAAATTGAGAAATTAAAGATGTTTTGAAAAGTAGACTCAATAAGCTTTCCAACGAGCTATCCTGAATCCAATTTTGACAGCGCGAAGGCCTCCAAAATTGGGTTTGAAAGCGGCAATGTGCATTAAATCAGTGGCGCTACGCATTAAATTTCTCAACACAGGTTTTTCCAATAGGTGCGCAGCACCACTGGCGTTGCGCTTTTGTTGTGGACACTTTCTTCCAAAAAGGTTTACATTTTTGGAATCAGCATGGAAAAATATGAAAGCTCAGAAATGGCTAGGAATTTTGGACAAGTTCTAGGTCTCCAAAAGGGCAAAAAACACCCAAAAAGTGCCCTCTCTGCCACTTTTTTGCCACACAGGAAGTAGTCTTGGGAGAATCAATTTTTGGAGGGGAAAATGGACTCCAAATTCAGAAATTCAAGTTGTTCTAGAAAGTAGACTCATCAAGATTTCCAACAAGCTATCTTTCACCTGATTTGGACTCTAGGAAGCCTTCCAAAATTGGCCTAGAAAAAGCGTTGCGCATTAAAATTTTGGCGTTGCGCATTAAATGGATTTTGCCAATTTTGCCTAATTTTCCAGATTTTTCCTAGTTTTCTTGGGAGATCACTTTTTCCTCATTTCTTGGTAAATGTAAGCATGGTAAATGATGAATTTTTGATGTAAATATGGTTGGTTGAAAATCACTTCATAAGGTAGATACATCAAGTTCCAAGTGGTTTTGAGCTGTAATGAAATGGTTTCCTTGGTTTTAGAGGCAAGTTGTTACACTGCCTATATTCCTGTTCTTAGATTAGATATGGTTGAAACCACCCCTCTTCTCATGGATTCGACCCTGATAGATAGCTTGAGTAGTTTCCTTGCCTATATCATGTACTTTTTGATTCATTTGTAAAGGTTTGACTTTGGCAGAAGTGTTGAACTCACTGAACATTTTGTATCAGTAGTTGCAGGGAATAAAACTAGGTTTCACAACTATTTTTGTGGGATTCTTGTGACAATGAGTTTTATGTATTGTTTATTCTTTGTAATGATTTTTTCTGATGTTTTACATGTATCCATCTCTCTCTCTTTCTTCTAAACTAAAATGAATCAAGGTGAATAGACAAAATATACTAGATTTACAGTGCTTTGTCTTGGGATTGTCAGAGTTTCTCATGGTTGAGGAATTTAAGCTAGCACCGAGATAACAGAAGCTTACACTGCTCTATGCCTTCCTATCAATCAGCAGCCAAATCTTCTTTCAGATCATAATGAAGGGAGTACTTGTATTTTTGCTGCTAGATCTCAAGACAAGCTAGTGCTTCAGGACTTTCAAGATCCTTTCGGCATTCTTTTGCAAGCACTAGAGAAGATGGATGTTGCCTGGTTCGTTAGCATAAGCCTTGGTTTCAGTTGTTATTGTGAGTTGCCTACATGTACATCGTTCTACCTGCTCGGGGAAAGTGAGAGCAGAATTTCATTGAGTAGCCATCTATTGGATTGGTTACATTGGAAGGTTCACTTCACATGATTGTACATATTTCATCAGTAGGCAGGTGGTTGTCATCATGATTTGAAGCCCTCAAATCTCGATGGTCTGCTGCCATTAAAAAGCTTTGTAAGTACTTGTTTCAGCTGAGTGTCTAGTTTCAGTTGAGTGTCTAGTTTCAACTTTTGAGTGTATTGTTTTAGTTTTGAGTTAGTCTTAGTTCTTAGTCATTTAAGTTATGATTCTTGAGTCTTGAGTCTTGAGTTTTGATGTTTTTGTTGCCAAGATATTGATTCCATATTGCCCAATGGATAAGGCACTGGTCTACTCTCCCAAAGATTTGCGGTTCTTGTCACCTCCAAGGAGCTACCATCCCCATTGGAGCCAATGTTAGTGTCAGTATTTGAAGCCTTCCTCCAGTGATCAAACATGCTCTTACAAAATGATTTTAAGGTGTCAAAATCAAATTTTGTCATTTCAATGAGTTTTCAAGTAAAATTTGGTCACTAGGTATTAGGTCTAGGGTTTGTTTTCACTCCTTCCAAAGTTTTCCAAATGTCGGTCCATGTCACCATTTAGCTGAGTGTACCATCATTCAAAGAGTGGTCATCATCATTTCAGGTTCCAATGGGCCATTTTACACCTTGTTCGTGCTTCAGTTGTACTTGGGTAAGGCTCATTTCCCTCTCTTAGGGTTTTGAGGATAATTTCTCTTGGATGGTCAAATCATCAACAAAAATTATATCTTGATGCTCATACACCTTCCCCTATCCTTAATGTACCTTATTAAACACTTCCCATCACTGATATCCCTCAAATTCCTCATTTTCCCACAAACCCTAGTTTCTTGCTACAATTTGACAATTTTCTAGGCTAGGCCTGTGTTTTTCCCTTTTGAACCCCTTCCCCTCACTCAACATTTGAAATTCAACTTTCCCCTGCTTCCTAACATCCCTCCCTACTTCCCAAAACTTTCTCAAGAATTTAGAAGCCCCTTATCCCCTTCATTTCACTTCATTTCAACAAATCCCCTTTTCCACACATCGGGATAGGTTTTACTCAAATGATGTTTATAAGCAAGAAAAAATGAATTTGGAAACAGTGAGAGAGTTTTTTCTCCATAATAGGCCAAGGAATAAAAACCTCCTTCACGTTTTACACAAGTGTCATGTTTTTAGAGAAATGTCAAAAATATAGTTGCCTCAGGAGAGTTGCTGCACCTCTGGAGTGACCTTAGGAAAATCATGATTTCTCCTAGCTTGGTTGGCCAAATGACTTTCTTGATGAGTGAAATGATAACTAGACACAAAGAGCTTTCCAATGAGTTATCATGAGCTCAATTTTGATATGAGGAAGACCTTCAAAGGTTGACTGCAGCAGCACTCTGCATTTAGGCATCCTCATTTTGCACATTTGACCAGTCTTGGGAGATTTGACTTTTGACAGGGCAAATAAACTCCAAATTGAGAAATTAAAGATGTTTTGGAAATTATACTCAATAATCTTTCCAACGAGATATCCTGCACTCAATTTGGACACCAGGAAGGCCTCCAAAATTGGGTTTGAAAGCGGCACTACGCATTAAATCAGTGGCGCTGCGCATTAAATTTCTCAACACAGGTTTTTCCAATAGGTGCGCAGCGCCACTGGTGTTGCGCTTTTGTTGGGGACACTTTCTTCCAAAAAGGTTTACATTTTTGGAATCAGCATGGAAAAATATGAAAGCTTAGAAATGGCTAGGAATTTTGGACAAGTTCTAGGTCTCCAAAAGGGCAAAAAACACCCAAAAAGTGCCCTCTCTGCCACTTTTTTGCCACACAGGAAGCAGCCTTGGGAGAATCAATTTTTGGAGGGGAAAATGGACTCCAAATTCAGAAATTCAAGTTGTTCCAAAAATTAGACCCATCAAGATTTCCAACGAGCTATCTTGTACCTAATTTGGACTCCATGAAGCCTTCCAAAATTGGCCTAGAAAAGGCGCTGCACATTAAAATTTTGGTGCTGCGCATTAAATGGATTTTGCCAATTTTGCCTAATTTTCCAGATTTTTCCTAGTTTTCTTGGGAGATCACTTTTTCCTCATTTATTGGTAAATGTAAGCATGGTAAATTATGAATTTGATGTAAATATTGTTGAAAATCACTTCATAAGGTAGATACATTGAGTTCCAAGTGGTTTTGAGCTGTAATGAATTAGTTTCCTCGGTTTTAGAGGCAAGTTGTTCCACTGCCTATATTCTTGTTCTTAGTTTAGATATGGTTGAAACCACCCCTATTCTCATGGATTCGACCCTGATAGCTAGCTTGAGTAGTTTCCTTGCCTATATCATATACCTTTTGATTCATTTGTAAAGGTTGAATTTTGGCAGAAGTGTTGGACTCATTGAACATTTTGTATCAGCAGTTGGTAAGGAATAAAACCAGGTTTCACAACTATTTTTGTGAGATTCTTGTGACAGTGAGTTTTATGTATTGTTTATTCTTTGTAATGAGTTTTTCTGATGTTTTACATGTATCCATATCTCTCTCTTTCTTCTAAACTAAAATGAATCAAGGTGAATAGACAAAATACACTAGATTTACAGTGCTTTGTCTTGGGATTGCATTTAGTTTTCAATGTTTTCTGCAGTTTAAAGAGGATTCATAGCTTCTTATGCCCTACTTAACTCCTTAGTTGTCTTACTCTACCATATCAATCCTTTGCTAGTAAATAAGCTCGTTTCTACCCTGCCCCACAGGACATGACTGTATTCCTGAGTTGATTTCCCGGATCCAATCTGCCTTCTCCAATTGATCCAGCAACCAACCATCAAAATCAAGCTAGAAACCCAATCTACTATACCTAGCCTAAAATCAGCATTCATTTCAGTCATCTCAAGCCCTATTTGCCATATTCTAATTGAGATTGACAAGGAGAGAGCCCTCACCTGACCTGGTAGGGCTACCTACCAGGTTAAGCATGGTTTGATGTTACCCTAGACCTGCCTTCCTTCAGCCTGAGGTAGATTTAGGCACTAACACTGGTCAGGCCTTCTCTCTGTGTTCCCACTGAATCTAGGAAAATAGGTAATCCATTTGAGAAATGAAGGGACATGATTAGGATAATCCAGAAAAGAAGAAAAATCCAGTGGTGCAAATTGGTTGGCCAAGAATGCAGGAATGGCCATCTCGAAACCCACACTTCATGGTTATGGGTCATCCACAAACCCACACTTCATCGAAGTCCATTTTCTGGGCCACACACTGTCAGTATCACAGTTGGTCACAAGCATTACAAGGTATCTCTATCCTCAGATCTTCGTTCATCATGGTTATGGGTCATCCACAAACCCACACTTCATCGAAGTCCATTTGTTAGGCCGCACACTGTCAGTATCACAATTGGTCACAAGAATTATAGGGTAACTCTATCCTTGGATCTTCGTTCATCATGGTTATGGGTTAACCACATAAAACCCTTCTCTTGAGTGGCTCTTCGTATTCAACAAAGGCTTCGTAGGAGGGAACTTCACACAACGGGGACCATTGCTTCTTAAGGAGGGAGGATTGATCTGAATGGAAAATGGCATCAACCCGTGGTATTCATCCACCCATGGAATTTACCCATGGTATTGTAAGTGGCATCCACCCATGGTATTGTAAGTGACATCCACCCATCATATTCATTCACCCATGGTATTTGCCCATGGTATTGTGACATCCACCCATGGTATTCATTCACCCATGGAATTGACCCGTGGTATTGTAACTAAAAAATATTCTAAGTAAGAAGTCGCATTTTGTAAAAGACAATTTGTCCGTCACAATGTAGCTTTTACTGTTATTCTCCGTTTTAATAAAAAAAAATATTTGTGGTTTTGTTTATTAGGCATTCTACTCTTTTTCTTCTGGCAATTTCAAATTTTCAGATCTTGGGGGCCTCCCCCCCCAGGATCCATTTCAATCTTTTAGATCTTGGGGGACTCCCCCCAAGATCTGGATCAGGGTGGAAAGTTGCAGACATGCATCCGAGATGTCCATGAAAAAATTGACAATGTAATTCTCTCGAGTATTTGTTGCGAGTCGACGCACCTTTAATATAAAGAGTACTCATTTTTGTTTAAAAAACAATTTTTATTAGAATAAAAATGGAAAATTTACTTGTCATATCTATATTTTATATTAAAAAAATGTTGAAAAATGTTATGATCTTCTACTTGGTCAATGCTTTGGCTTTTTTGCTTCCGCAAATCCAATTCTTATGTTCTCAAATTACCTTTGCAGCACGTCCTTTTTTTTTGGGAAGTAGCTCAAAAATTAGAATCATATACTTTGATTTTAATTCATAAAGTGCTAAGTGATACTAGCCATAATGTGCACTTGTTACATGGTTCAATTTCCGCTTTCAAATTGACCAAAAATTGTACACCAAAATAATGATAATGAATATTTCCTATAAGAAACAACAATCAAATCTCTATTGCATATGACATAAGTGACTTCTCTCAACACTTCTGTAGAAGGTTCTACCAACAAACACTTATGCAAATGTTTTTGCAAACTGTTGATCCTCCTCTTCGCACCATCCAGCCTTTTGAAATATGATCCCATAACAAGGAAGACAATGATGTTGCTCCATTGTCTCAGATTTGCTAATGGAGTTTCTCTTTCAACAAAGGAAAATTACATCTTTATATGTGAGACATGGAAATTTATATGCCTAAAGCATTGGATCCAAGGAGAGATTGTGGAGGTATTTGTCGTTGAGGGCCACGGGTATATACATTGAGGACCACGAGCTTTACCTTTGAGGGCCATGGGAATATATGTTGAGGATCACGAAGATGGTGCGAGTTGTGGGTAGGTGTGGATTGTGGGTTGGTGTTACTGTAGTGCTGATGGCTTGGCTATGGACAAACGTGAACTTAACATTGCCTAAACTATCAAAGGATGACGTCTACAAGTTATCTCTCAATACTCTTAGCTTTCAAATTTATTGTTGTAGCTGCAAAAACAACCTGGGCAGATGTGGACTGTGGGTTGGTATTGTTGCAGTGTTGATGGCTTGGCTATGGACAAACGTGAACTTAACATTGACTAAACCCTCAAAGGAGGCCATCTACAAGCTATCTCTCAAGACTCTTAGCCTGCAAATATGTTGTTGTAGTTGCAAAAACAACTTTGTCGATAACCACGATAATCAAGGATGGGTACAAAATCTAAATTTCTACTCCAACCTTGGAGGATAATTTTTTTTCTAATACATAGTTAAAATCACCTCTCTCTCTCTCTTTTAAATCTTGATAATTATTAATTAAAAAATCAAAATGTGGTAAATTCATAAAATATAATTTATTTTCCTTTAAATCATAAATAATCTCCACATCAATAAATCGTTTTCCAATGCGATGGGGTTTTCCATCATATTTCAATGTTGGAATCTCCTCTCATGCAGTGGCATCTCCATTGATGTGATACCACAATATTAGCAGAAGTGTCATCAAAAACACAAATTTTATTAACAAAGGAAAAGAAAATTACACAATATGCAAGAACTTACAATAATCATTCATTACTCCGGCAAGAGGAGAAAAATAAGCTTTAAATATGCTTATGTCCTAAACTAGTTTAGTTATGGATCACTTATTATACATGCCGCACACATGGTATTACGTATTCAGTTTTGCTTTGACTGTGCATCAATTTGTCTTTAACCAAAAATTTATGTCGCTTATACATAGTTTAACATTGGGAAATAATTTTTTGTTATTTATTATTATTATTTAAATTTATTTATTTGTAAGTTGATTGGTTTGAGGTCTTATTATGAGTTATTTAGTAACTTCCATTAGTTACTAATTTTTTGTTTTAAGTTTTATTTCCTTTTTATTTAACTTTTTGGATTTGATTTTTTTTCTTTTTTTACTTTCTATTATTCCATTTTCCTCCCTTTTAATTTTTTCTCCATATTTTCAATGTAAGATGACTTATTATTATATTAAAAACATATTTCAAAAAATTTAATTATAAAAAAAGTGTATACATTAATAAATATATATATATGATGATGATGATGATGATAGTGGTTAACGTCCACTGAGACCAAATTGGTCTATCAAACCTTTAATGTTCTTAGATTTTAATTGTCTGGCTCCTCGTCTTTCTTGGCGAGATTGATGCTGTAGTTTTTTTTTTTTTTTCTCTACGGTCTTCCAACTTCCTTTATCTTGCATCTCCTTCATCTCTTCTGGTTCTTGGGACATTGGTGTCTTAGCTTCGCGATCTATTGTGTTCGTCCTCTTGAAGATAGATGGAGAAGAAGTTTGGTCTAGGAGATCTGCTTTGCTGTTAAAAGAAGATTTATTTTATGCGGTATTCGAATCCTCATAACTGTTAATGCTTGAGGGGTTGTCGAGTTAACTTTTTTGTTGCTGGGCGGGGCTTTCTCCCTGCTTGTCTTGAGAGTTGTTTCTTTCTTGCCCGATTTCCTGTGATTCAAAGTTTTCTCTAGAGTATTCTTCTTTGATGACAGTGTAGTGTTCTTTTTGTGCTCCTTCCCACCATGTAGATCTATGGTGGTTTTTTCTAGCAAAATTTTTCTGAGAGGCTTTTGGGTAATTTTTGGCTAGATGGCCCGTCTCAAAGCAAGATCAACCTCTGAAGAGGACACTTTTATAATCGAGTTTCTGGTTCCACACACAGTCTTTACTTGTTAGGTTTATTTCAGCTGGGAATCTGGCGTTGAAGTCCATTTCCACACAGATGTGTGCATAGGTGGTTCTGGCATATTCCTCTATTTCTGGGCATCTGCAGTAAAATTTCCCAATTGTATTTCCAATGGCTTTTAGCAAGGAGGGATTCCAGAGATGCAAGGGTAGGTTTGGCAATCTCACCCAAACTGGTGTGAGGTTATGACTGTTGTTGAGGGATCGAATCATGGGTTCCATGGCTTCATAAATAGGCCTGAGTTTTCCCAAAACCAAGGGCCGGAATCTAGAATACATTATCTGCTTTCAGGATTTTCAAAATCTACTATAAAGAAAACCCTAGCACAAGGGTAGATATTAATTTCATCAGAAATGATAGGCTTCCATACCTCTGAGATCCAATTGTGGAGAGCTGTCAGCCACGGCCTAAAACCATTGAATCGGTAGATTAGGGAACTTTCGGAAAACTTCAAAGCCTCATCGAGTGAGGCCTGAACCACCTGGACAGTGGGAGCTGGGGCTTGACTGACGATATGGGCAGGAGCTTGCCCTCCAGAAGCGGACGAAATTGAGCCAGCAGCTATTTTCGCGAAGCTGGGAGCCATATTTTCCCGTAGAAAGCCGAGACCCAGCCGTAGAGAAATAAGGCAGAAGATTAGATCTAGATCTAGCCGCAAAAGATTAGATCTAGAACCCAGCTGCAAAGAAATAAGGCAGAAGATTAGATCTAGATCTAGATCTAGCCGCAGAAGATTAGATCTAGAACCCAGCAGCAAAGTCTCAGTAAGCCTTTTAATCTGCAAGAAACCCTAGTAGGAAAGATCCTGCTTTTAATACCAAGAATCAAATTCTACTCCAGATAAAAATAAATCACCTACTTTCGCTTCATGAACCATTCGATCTGGAGATGCCCACGTAAAATAACAATGAATCAAAAAACAAGATCTCTGCATTCAAAGACCTCTGAAGATTTTCGTGTCCGTCCTGCTTAAACCACGACACCTCTTGCCATTAACGATTCTGTTAGGTTGCAAGCATATACAGAAGTGGAGGAGGACTTGCTCACAGATGAATTGAAATCTATTTTCGCAGATCTGAGATCGGTGATCCTAGGAACGAGCCCCGCGGCGAATCAGATTCAAGCTCAGTCAACAAGAAAAATGAGACCTTACGAAGAGCACCACATAGAAGCGATCGCAAGAGGAATAGATGCTTCGTTAAGGAATGGCGTACGTTATGGAGAATGCCGAAAGAATAACGCTGCCAAAAAAAAAAAGCTACCAGAAAAATGACACTAAGATTTTTCAGAGCGTGTTTTCTCAATCAAATTTTCGCAGATCTGAGATAAAATGAGACCTTACGAAGAGCACCACATAGAAGCAGATCAAGAGCCACAGATCTGGAGCCGCAAATCTGCTCATATTAAAGTGTATATAAGTTAATATAAACAATAGTTAATAGCATTTCTTAACAATAGAGTTTTAATTAGTTGTTTTATTTTTGCTATGAAATTTTTGTCTATTGTTTTTTAGTTTAATTAAGTTATATTTAAGCTAAGCAGCAGGTACTAGCTACTATGTAGCCCTTGTTATTACCCCTGTCACAAGTAAGTAGATAATGCATTCAGTTTTTTTGGTCAAACACATATTAATTTCAATTTACAAAAAAAATGCAAATTTTCTATAGTTTAACATTACATATTTAAATTTATTATTTTTTAATGATGATTTAATTTATTTATCTTCCACCTGATTGATTAGAGTCTTATCTTGTAATGATAGCAAGAGTAATGTTTCCATATCTTATTATACATGTCTAGTATATTGTAATTAGTTTGGGTAAAAATGTTTTGACTCTTAATTAATTTGCAATTTTTTAAAAAATATTTGCAAAGTTTATTAAAGTTTTGGTAGAATAAAATATTGAATTTACTCTTTTAGAAATTGAAAATTAATTTTTGAATTTTTGATTGGTGGATGACTAATTTCATGTGGTTTAAAATCAATTTGTCATAATTAAAAATTGTTTAAGAAAAAAATTTAATTGCCAAGTGTCTTCATAAATTAATTATCCAAAATATATATATATATGGATTTTTCCATAATTAATATTTTATTTCAATTCATTATCATCTTTATTTTTAACAATAAATATTTATTAATCTGTAATCATTCATCTCTCTCTTTCTATTTATTGTTGAATTCTTTCTAATAACAATATTTGTTTCTAATAACAATCTAATCACACAAAAATTTCTACACCAATTGATGCGTTGAGCCGAACGACGCTCTGCATCTGCGCCTGAGGTTTCTCGGCCCTGTGGCCGCCCAAAGGCTCTCCCGAGTGGTCCATTATCCAGCAAGGAATACGCATCCCCTGCAAGCAGTCAGATCGCATCACCGAGCAGGCTAGATCGACTATGCCCGCCGTGGTTTGGGTGAGCTCGATCCGATCGAGCTAAGGCTTCTCCCATGGAGTCTTCATCACCCTCCCCTGTCGAAGCCAAGGCCTTTGCTAAACTTTTGAATTCTCTGCCAAAAAAGAAAGCAACAGAGGTTTTGAAATTTGTGAAACGCCTGGATGATATCCCAAAGATCTCGCTCCCTCCTGAGAAACCGATCTAGGTTTCCCTTTCCCTGTCTGAGCATGCCTTGGTGGGTCAGTTCACAGGACTCTGGCCCTCCCCCAAATCCATAGAAAGCTGGGTCGCAAGGAACTAGGCACTGCTGATATCGGGCAAGGTCACTTCATATTTCCTGGGGAAGGGTTTCTTCCTGTTCAAATTTTCTAAAAAGGAAGATAAGGATCTGATCTTCCGCAATGGACCCTATTTCATGGACCCTCAGGGTCTGTACCTCAATAAGTAGACGCCCGACTTCGATCCAGCAGTTGACGTGCCCACAGCCGTCCCTGTGTGGATTAGATTACCCAATCTGCCAATGCACTGTTGGAACTAGGAATCCCATACCCTGGGTAAATTCATTGATCGAGCAAACAACGAAGATCAATATGACTATGCTAGAATTTGTGCTGAAGTTGATCTCGAGGTTGGCCTACCTGAGGCAATAAAGATCAGAGTTGGAAGCTGGACGCATGTTCAAAAGCTGGATTATGAACAACTTCCGTTCAAGTGCTGGAAGTGCCAGGTCTATGGTCATTTCGCTAGAGGATGACCAAAAAATATTGAAGCGGAGAAAGGCAAAGAGGACGGATGGACGCAGGTTAAAAGGACCAAAAGCAAAGCCCCTAGAACAGGAAATACTAATGGGAAAACTCTCCAAACAGGATCAGGGTCTCAAAACCCGCACATGGAAGAGAAAAGAAATAAATTTATATAGCTAAGTTCAGCAACAGAGGAAATCCAAGATCTGGAGACACAAAAGGAAGGATCGCCCCAAAAAGAGCCCCCCCAGGGACCAAAGCAAGCAGATAGTAAAGCAGACAGAATGGAAGATACACCCTCAGAAGAGGCTGAGGAAGTACAAGGCTCAGAGGACTCAGAAGAAGAAGGTGAAATAGGTGAATCGCAAACCTCGGCCAGAAGATCTTTGAGGGGCCAAAAATCTGCCCGTGAGAAAAGAGAGCAGGAGACCTACAAAGACAAACTGCAAGGAAGCCAACCCACCCTCGAGAAACTCCTGGCTAAAACTCCGAAGATGAATAGAAACCTGCCCCAGAGCTCTAAAGGAGCTCTCCATTCCAAAAACAAGTGATGAGGATCGTCTCCTGGAACTGTAGGGGTATGGGGAGCAAAATTAAAGAAGAAGCTGTCAAAAGTTTGATAAGATCTGAATATCCTGACATATTCCTCATCCAGGAGACTAAAATGGAGGACAAGGCCTTCCTCAATATCGGCAAAAATCTGTGGAAAAGAAGTGAAGGGCAAGCTGTCTCAGCCAGGGGTGCCTCAGGAGGCCTGGGCACCCTCTGGAATGCAAACAAGTTCACAAGGGTGAAAGAGATCGCCAACACTCATTGGATGTTCTCAAAACTGAAGCACGTTGACTCAAATGAGATCCTCTGTCTCTTCAATGTGTATGTCCCAGTCAGCGCAGGAGAAAAAAAGAATTGCTGGGACTCTATTAGAGAACTGACAGACTTTGAAGATTTAGCAAATATCATCATTGTTGGGGATCTAAATCTCACTTTAACTATGGCTGAAAAACGTGGAGGGAGCATTGTAAGGGATCCAGCGCGAGAATGGGTTGAGGATCTGCTCCAGGACTGGGACATGATCGACATCAAACCTTCGTCGGGCAAATACACCTGGTCCAACAAAAGACTTGGTCCGGGCCATATCGCTGCAAGGTTAGACAGATTTCTTGTTCAAAGTTCTTTTCTTCTTCTTGGTCTAGATTCTAGAATGCATATTCTCCCCTGTAGTGTCTCTGATCACAGGCCCATCAAGCTCGATCTTTTGGCTCACTGGGATCAAGGCCCCATTCCTTTTAAATTCAATCCCCTATGGATCAAGGAACAATCCTTTTTGCATTTAGTAAAAGATACTTGGAAGCAACCAGTCAATGGCTCTGCGTTCTTTGTATGGGAGGAAAAGCTCAGGAGAGTGAAGGCTGCATTAAAAATTTGGGCAAAATCTCTTCCAAATCCTGCAGTGGAAAGGAAGAAGTTACAAGAGTAGCTAGAGATCCACCATCTTAATTCAGAAAATGAAGAGATCACAAAAGAAATTCTCGAAAAAGAGGCGGACCTCCAGCAAAAGCTGCTTAAAGCAAGCCTGGCTGAGGAAGAGTACTGGAGGATCAAATCTCGCAGGCTTTGGCTTAAGGCAGGCGACAGGAATTCATCCTTCTTTCATAAGCAAGCCCAAGCACGGAAAAATTTCAATTCCATCACCGAAATCAAGGAAGAGAACATCATCCATAGAGACATTCAAAGCATAAAAAATGCGGCCTTCCTCCATTTCAAAAATCTATATAGTGAAATAGAGGGGCAGGGTCAAATTCCATCGATTGTAAATGAGGTTCCCACGTTGATATCTATCAGAAAGAATCAGTTCTTGGAAGCAGAAATCACAAATAATGAAATCAAATCCGCCCTCTTCTCTATGGAGTCGGACAAGGCCCCGGGCCCAGATGGCTTTACTGCCAGATTCTTGCAGAACTATTGGCAGATAGTCAAAAAAGATTTATGCAGAATGGTCCGGAAATCTCAAACCTGTCAGAAAATAGGGGGCAGCACTAACTCAGCTTTCCTGGCCCTTATCCCCAAGGAAAGAGGCACCAACTCCTTCTCCAGATTTCGTCCTATATCCCTTTGCAATATAAGCTATAAACTGATAACAAAAGTGATTGTGAACAGATTGAAAACAATTCTCCTTGACATTATTCCAGAGAATCAGGGGGGCTTCATTCAGGGACGACAGATTGTGGACAACTACATCCTGGTCCAAGAAGCAATTCATTCAAGCTTGGCCCGGAAAGAGAAAGGAATGGTCGTCAAACTCGATCTTGAAAGTGCCTTTGACAGGGTGAGGCATAGATTCTTGCTGTATGTCCTACATAAACTCGGATTTGGGCATAACTTTATCAAATGGATCAAGGCTTGCATCAGTGAGCCATGGATTTCCCCTCTGGTGAACGGGAGAGCCACAGACTTTTTCAAAGCCTCAAGAGGGCTGAGGCAAGGGTGTCCTCTCTCCCCTTTGCTCTTTGTCCTCCAAGCCTCACCTCTAAGCTTCCTCTTGAATAGAAAACAGTCAGAGCAAGAAATAATGGGAATAAACATCGCAAAAGGAGTTAAAAGCATAAATCATGCGCTGTTCGCAGATGACTCTCTGTTGCTGGGTGCTGCCTCTTTGGTCTTGGCTAAACAATTTAAAGAAGTAGTGGACGCCTATTGTGCAGACTCAGGAAGCAAGCTCAACAAAGGCAAATGCCATGTCTTCTGTTGGAATACCTCTGTTAGAACACTCCAAGCCATCTCTAATTGTTTTGGCTTCGCAGCCACCTCTTCTTGGACATCATTCAAGTACCTGGGGCTCCCTGTCTTTCAAAAAAGGGCTCTCAGCAGAGAATGGCTGCCTTTGTTGGAAAAATTCAAAACTAAAATACAATCCTAGGGATATAATTGGCTCAATCTAGCAGGTAAGACAGTGCTAATAAAAGCAATTTTGAACAGTCAACCCATTTTTCAGGCAACAGTGATGATGTCTCCCATTGGCATAATGAGGAATATGGAGGCTTACATAAAAAACTTTTTCTGGAAAGGTGGCAAAGCTAACGAGAAGAGAATCCCATTAATAAGTTGGAACACGATTTCCCTACCCAGAATGGAAGGCGGTTTAAATTTTAAAAATCTCAGCAATCAAAATATAGTCATGGGTGCAAAATTGGTATGGAGGATCATCGCTCCAAAACCGGGTTGGGCACAGCTTGCACTGTGGAAAAAATATTATGGTGGGCAGAGAACACGCTGCTTGAACAATCCAAAGATAATTGCAGGTTCGATGATACACAAACTGTGCGAAAAAACCTCAACCCTGATCAAGCAATATGCGCACTGGATTCCAGGTAATGGTCAGCGCATTCAAATTTGGGACGACAGTATCATGGGCAGTGAGCCGCTTGCCGAAGACTGATCTTTAGCCTCTCTGAAAGATTGGATGGACAGTGTAGGTATCAAAACGTTGTGGGATTTATCCCACTGGGAAAACGATGAATGGCAGCGATGGAAACAATTAGAGGTGCCACCGAACCTTGTCAATGATTACGCTGTTTTTCTCTCCCACCTGAAAGGCAAAGCCCCAATGAACAGAAGGAAAGCAGACAGCCGAGGTTGGGGCCCGATCCCTGGTAAATACACTGTCTCGCAGGGATATATCCAGCTCTCCCGCTATCCTAATGTACCGCCCGATCCGAGGCCCTGGCAGGGGATTTGGTCAACAACAACGCTGCCCAAAATTGACTCCTTCTGTTGGCTATTATGTCATCACAGAATTTTGACAGAAGATAGGCTCAGGAAAAGAGGATTTTTAGGGCCATCTCACTGCTCGCTGTGTGAGGAACAAGAGGAAAATGCCTCCCACATGATGTTGTCGTGTAAATTTGCTGCAGATCTGTGGAAGAAGGCTTTAGGCCCATGGAGCATGAATTTCGTCCCTCTCAATCACTGCTCAGAACTGTTCTCTAATTGGAAGCGAATGTACCCTGGTGGCACTGCTCAGAACCCCCAAATCAAAGATGCATGGCTCACCCTGCCCAAATTAATTTGCTGGCATATCTGGCTGGAAAGAAACCAAAGGATTTTTAAGGATAAGAAGAGCGCTTCTAAGATAATCTGGGTAAAAATTAAAAGCCACCTCAAATATTGCATGGGAGACCAGATTGACACGACGGATCTCACTGAACAAGAAATAGTTTGGGGAGCCTCCTTGGATCTCCAATTCTCAGATAAAGTAAAGGCCCCCTTCCCCCCCTAAAACCTTGGCAAATCCGCCTTAAAGACACAGAATTTGCTGAATTTTGCATCAAAAAGGCGAGGAAAGCTCTCTTTTTTGACGGTGCAGCTAAAGGCAATCCAAGAAAATCTGGAGCTGGTGGTGTTATCAAAAGTGCAGAGGGCAGAACAGAAGCTAGATATGCTTGGGGAGTGGGCATTAATACCAGTATTCAAGCTGAAGCACTAGCTCTCCTCCAGGGACTCAAGGTGCTCAAGACCTTGGGAATCAAAGATGCAGTTGTTTTTGGGGACTCTCAGACTATTATAAAGGCCATTGTGGACAACTCCTCTCCCTCAGATTTAAGACTATCTAGATTGCTGAGCAGAATTAACTCCCTGACATATTCCTTCCAGAATTTGGAATTTCTTCACATAAAGAGGGATAACAACAAAGAAGCAGATGCCGAAGCCAATAAAGCGGTTCTCCTTCCTCTCGGAAATTATATAAGAGACGGAGAAGAAGGCTGGGATCCCATCCCCTAGCTGTCCGATAAAAATGTTTTACTGTCTTCTATTAAAGCAGTTTGTTTGCATCTATAAATTAGGAAAGATAGAGAAATCTGCAAGAAATATAGAATGCAAAATTTGCAGGATCTTTAGGAGGATAGTTACATGGTTCCTGGATGTGGCGAAATCTGAGCCCTTCCACCTTTTTTGTAACCTGAATTGAGGCATTTCAGCCAAGAAGTAATATATCAGTCTAACCGTTCCTGTTAAAATTAAAAAAAAAAAAACAAAACAAAACAAAACAAAACAAAAAAAACAAAAACAAAAACAAAAAAATCTAATCACACACTGTCCTCGTAAAGTAATTATAAAAAAAAAAATGTAAATATATAGATTTTTCCAAAGTTAAAATTTTCTTTCTATTTATTATCATACTTATTTTTAACAATAAAATTTTATTAACCTATAATAATTCATTGTTTTCTCTTAATTGTCGTATTCTTTCTAATAGCAATGTTTTTTCTAATAATAATGTTTTTTCACATTTTTACATTAATATATTTTATTAATCATAATATTTTTTTTATTTAATTATTTAATTGTTGTCAACCCTTTTTAATAAAACTATGTTATCATGTACCAAAAGATTATTAGCAATTTGATTCCCCCTAATATAACTAAGTTATACGATCACATTTACCCCACAAGAGTTCTCTACTTTTTACATAAGAGACTGGTAGTAAGCAACAATGCTACATATTACACTTGTTTTGTAATGTTTCCATATCTTGTAATTTTTTTTTCCGAAGGTGGTAAAACCTATCAACTCAGGTGTCAAACCAACAGTGAGGACAGCCATCTCTGGCTGCTATCCGCGAATGCTGGGTTTGACTCATCACTGTTAAATAGGAAAACCACGCCACCTGGCATAACCCTGCTGGTGGTCCGTAATCGGGAGCAGGCTCTCACTCCTGCCAGATGCCTCTGGGTCTTGGGCCGTTAACCTGTTTCCTTACGTCCGAGGAAGACGAGCTCTTAGCCAAGCAGAAGCAGTTTTACGGCATACTCCAGGCCGTTTTCCATATCTTGTAATTGTGGTGACGGTTATATAATTAGTTTAGTTTTATTTTAATTTTACGAAAATCATAGTATAATAATACTAAAACTAATTTGGTAAAAACAAAAAACAAAAAACAAAAAACCAACATGACATCATACATATGCCATTTTGCTTTTTCTAGTTATTTATGCTAACATTCTAAAAAAAAGTTCAAACCTACATCAAATCTTTTTTTATATGGCTAAAAAAACATTAAATTAAATTCTAATATCAACTATATAAATGGCTTGTTTTCTCTTTATAGATAAATTTAAGTTTTAACATTATTATATGTAAAATAAATTTAAAGTTTTTAAGTGCAACCCAAATCTTTTCTTTATAACCCAAATATTATATATTCTCACTATCACTTTCTTTATTTTATCATGTCAATATAACCAAATTCCAACTTGAATAATTTACATTAAAATTTCTACTCTATTATTACATAATAACAATTTTGGGAAAATAAATATGAATAATAACATACTTATTTATAAAAACAATAAATTTAAATAATATATATGTAAAGTTTTATTTTATATGATAATATATTTATTAATAAAAGATAAGTTTAACTAATGCATTTTCTAACCATATGCATACAAATTAGGCTTTCTTCCCTTTGTTCATACATATAATTTTTTTATATGAGATAAATAAATAAAAATTAAATTTTACTTCACATGCTTCTTTATATGCCTTATTACATATTAACATTTTCTCTAACACTTTGATATTCTTCTTTTAAACCTCTTGGATTCCTTTCACATGAAAAAGGACAAATCTAAAAATTAAAAATACATATAAATTTGTTTTCTATTTGCTATTAGATGCTAAAGCAACTATAGATATCTTTTAAACATTATCAAATCAAAGTTGCACTACAAGGTTTTCCATTATATTAAATGTATTACCAATATTTAAACTAAGTGACACTTAGCACTTGTTTTCTATGACAAGTATCCATTTACATTTAATGTATTTCTAACAATTCTCTTAACTTCATTCATTTTATAGATGTCAATTCTATTATAACAAATAGATATTATAAGAAGACTCTAAATAATTAAATATTAAATTATGTACATCAAATCATATATCTAAGAAATAGAACATTGTTTTACCATCTGCTATATGTCCAATGGGCTAAATGTATATATCTTTAACCCTTATATTACTTCCTTTAATAATAATAATAATAATTTCAAATAAAGTTATAATTTGATTAATTTTTATGAATTTTTTTTAATCTTGACAACAAAACATGTATTGTGAGGTAAATATTTTGATGTCTATCCACGTTTACCAATCATTTAATTTATATTGTCATGTTAGATATTTTTATAATTTAACTGAGATGTTTATTATAAAAATTAAAAGGTTTATTATGAGCTTGAAAACAAGTGCAAATTGATAATTTTCGATTGTGAGATAAGAAAATATTCTTATTGATCTTGTTATCTTATATGGATGGTGGTGATGTAGTATTTCTAGAGAATCTTGGAAGAAGATAAAAACAACAACAAATTTTATAAGTTACAATTTTCATATTAAAAACATTAAATATTATAGTAAGAGTCTCTCCCCAATTGAATGCACAACCATGGTTAGGTAATTAATGTACAGTCACAAGATAAACAATATGGATAACCACCACAACAAAAGTGAGGATGACATCAATAGGCCAAGTCTTGGCTAAATCATCGAGGAATATAAGAAGATGTCATCCAACAAGATTTGAACAATATTTAAAAAATATTATGTCTAAATTCAAAGAGAATTTGTGGTGCAATAAAGAGTAGGAAAATAAAATGAAACTAAGATAAGAAAATGAGATGGTCAAACCTAATTTATAAAATCAAAAGTATATTTTAGTTTTAACTAGCCTAAAGAAGAAATATGACATTGTTAAAATACAAATCAACTCCCATGACTTACATAGTGAAACTCGGAGTTGGATAATTCCCAAAGCGCCATGGGATGCAAGAATTGTCATCTTTCTAGAACTAAGACGCTTGAAGACAAAATACACTTTCTCCTAAAGTATCTTGGTTATACCCAAATTAGAACACAATTTTAAACTATATATTACAAAGATGACCCTCCTAACATCCTTAAGTCATCAAAGCTATGGTAATCTTGGAACACTTCTCTTATTACTTTTTAAGCATAGAAATAAGACTCTGTAAGAATCCAAATAATCTTTGATAGATCAGTTAGGGCTTGAATGGAGCTTAATCATCATCGTCAGTTACAAAAAAAAAGTACCAACTAAGCTAATTATTGTAAAATGAATACCATGTTTTGAAAAAAAAAACTAAACAAAAACTTCATAATTTAAGTGGGATGTATTTTATAAAAATAAATCTTAGTTTTTATAAAGTAAACTATAATCACGTGAATTTTTTCTTTTTAAACCACGGGGAATCGATAATTTGTTTGGGTAATTTAAACAAGGTCCAAAGTCAAATTTTTTGACTACCACTATAACACCAAGAGTATATCTAATCACTTGCAAACCAATTATAACAGTAACTCACAACTTAACCAAGAGCTAAGGTATCCCAACCCCACAAGAGTGAACTTTATCCCAAAATCCTACTTTTTGAGCTTTATCATAATAAATAAACATTTCTCTCCATAGAAATTTAACCAATTGATTATTCTCTCGAACCAAACAAACTATTAAAAAAAACCATGTTAGAAAATTCTCTACTTATTTGAAGTGTGTGCTTACTTCCCCAAATAAATGTTTACATCAGTGTACACAACAACAAACAAATATTTCCAAACAAAAATTAAAAACACCTTTAAAGTGTAAGTTTTTGATTTGCCAAGATTTTATAAGATGATAAAAACACCTTTAGAGTGTAAATTTTTTATTTGCCAAGATTGTATAAGATGATAGGTAAAACACATATGCACATCAAAAAAATATTTTTCTCGTTGTTTTAATACGCCAAGATTGTACACAGCATGGGGAAAAAGCATATGCGTATGGGAAAGGACGGAAAACTTTAAACAAAAATGTATACCTCAGAATCTAAGATATGTTATCATATATTCGATAAATATAAACCTTTTTAATTGAAGTGAAAAAGGATTTCCAATTGGATATGATGCTCCAAACATATTGGAGTAGTTAAATTGGCCACAAAATTCTTATAAATAACATAATATAGAGGTGCTTTGTTACAAGTGATGACATGGGATTAGCATCTTGATTAATAATATGTGTGGATCTTCATAGGAGATTTGGTAGCATATATTTTTTTCTTTATTTTGTTTCCTCAAACAACATTTTATGGGATCCTTCATCTTCTTTGGAATATATTGATTGAGCATGATGTTAATTACTTATTGCAAGATTAAATGGAGATTATTAGGGACTTGATTGAATTTGAACCTGTGACCAATAGTCTTTTTATCAACATCATGTTATTTAATGTATGATGCAATCAATTGATCTAATCCTTGGGGCTTTGATATTATATTGGAAAAATGAGGTATATCTACACATGTTGAACACCTCATGATGACTACTCTTGCATACACACTTATCAAATATCAATGTATTAATGTTTGTTATGAATAAATATATATGAAATAATGATTAGTTAATTAGTAATTATTATCATCTACATTATTTCCTATATATTTATTCATAACAATGTTTACATAGTTAAAACCACTAAACGAGTGAAATAATCAATGACCCCAACCAACATTGCTACTCAAGGCAAAATATCAATGTAAAAATAAGATAGATTGCATGAACATTGTTTATTAATCGATCATCTAGGAATGGCTATGATCATCGATCAATCATGTGCTAAGCCATGTATCGAGTGTCATTAGTATTGGGAAGAAGATGAACTATTAGATTATTGCATTTTTATAATAAATTGTAAGAATTCAATTAGTTAGTTACAAACACACACCAAGGAAACACACATTATATCAGGTTGAACTTACTCTTAAGTGTTTAAAACTTCTAACATCAATATAATGAGATCCCTTGAAGTTAATGAAAGGAATTTTAATATCAACCCATCAAAGACTCTCATTAATTCCCCACTTGCTACAAGGGGGAATGATATTATGTGTGTTGTCACTCTTAGAGACAGCATCTGGGTTGATAGGAGACCAGTGCCTAGGACATCTTAATTAGTGCTGACAAATTTGTCTTAAAGACTTGTAGCACCATAGTTTTTCACAAGTAATTTAAATAGGATTGATTCAGAACCATTCGTAAAGATACAATGTATGAACCAACATACACGGAGGAATACATAGGAAATAATCCTTGGTCAGTGGTGGCCAAATCAGATTGAGAGCTTGTTGCAAATCAGTTGTTAAGACATATTTAATGGTAGAAGACAGTAGAGGAGAAATCCATCATACAGAGCTTAAACTTTAAGAATTCTATATATCTGGATTTAGAGAGAAACGAGAGAAAGGGAACGTTTATGTAATGCTAAGATACATGGAGCGCCTTTTAAAGACTTAATTTCCAAATCAATACATGCATTTTCCATCAATAACTTGATCGAATTGAATCTGCATCTAATGAGAAATATGTCTAGCAACTACGTGATATGAAATCTGAGAAGAATATTTAACATATATGAAAACACAAAGGGAGATGAACATATTGCAATCCAATAAGTTGGAATCACCAGAAATCTCGTATTAATTTTCTAAGAAACATACATACATCGAGATTCATAACATGTCTTCATGAAAATAGGAAAGGGTCGTTTCCAAGAGTTCTTTCCAAAAATTATTAACCTTCTTTAAGTGTTTCTTCCCTATTTTTATAAGGAGAGGGAGAGCTTGAACAACAGTTACAAAATATCTTAGTCGAGCTCTAGTTGTCTAATCGACTGGCCGTCTCGGCGTGCAAAGGCTCAGCCGCCCAAATCATTGCAACATATTTGATTCCTTTCTTTAAAATACACAAAATCACAAAAATAACAAAACAGAACAGCTGAATGATGACCGAGAAAAATAGCTTAGCTAAGCTCCAACTATCTGATTGAATAGTCATATCGGCATGCGAAGGATCAGCCACCCAAATCATTGCAACAGATTTGATTTGTTTCTTTAACATACAAAAATATCAAAATGGAACAACCAAATGATGGCCGAGAAAATATATCCATGTCGTGCCTGTGATTGCCTCCGATCAGGCCACGTCTTTTCCATGATGTTCTTCTTCAACTACTCGGTCAGTTCACCTATCATTTTCGCCTTAACTACTTGAATTCCCCACTTTCTGGAGTTGGGAGCGATCACCTATGATGGCCTTAGTGGTGTTCTGTAACATAGCTGTTGACTCATCCATATTTTAACACTTTTGTGTTACATTATCAGAGACCAATATGTCGGAGCTGCAACTCATCAAAACTTCATTTACAAAAGCCTTCTGAAATCATAGAGTTCTGATGCCACATGGCTCCTTTTGTTTAGCCCTTTTCTACATTTCTCATCATAGGACCGAGGGTTGTGGCCTTTCGCTTAGTCTTAAGGTGCTAGGGTGTTTTCGTCCTATCAAGAGCCATTTTTCTTTGTTAAGTGCTTAGCACCCTTAATTCTTTGAGTCTTTGCAACCGTGGTGCCAACCCAATATCGGAGCCCCCTTATTAGAACTTTTTCAAGTATTAAGTGTTACAAAGTGTTGACATCCTCAACCTCTGATACGCTGACCTCCAATATGACGTCATCGCTCAACATGGCACCTCATGAGTGGTGACATGTGTCACCCAGATTTGTCCCCTTAGGCCCCCTCAAAACGCAAACACTACCTACCACGTGTCCTTTCGTACCACCACATCATGCTGAAATCAAATGCCACTGTAGCTTATCAGGACCAATCATATGCCACCATGTGTCCTACTATAGGAGAGAGAAAAGGGCCCGCCCGCCTTTGGTTTTGCAATGAAATCCTTTATTAATCCTTTATCGGCGTTCCCGATAGTTTTTAACACTATCGGCGTTTCACCCATATCTCAAATTTTTAAAAGGTTCTCATGTTCAGAAGTTTTGATTTTCCGATAACTGATATGCCTGACTATAATGTTGTGATGCACCGACATATCTAGACCTCCAATATACGATCATCGATATCTCTAGACCTCCGATATGTGATGCGTCGATATGATTGATGCTCTAATGTTGTGATGTCTCGATATCTCTGGACCTCCGATATGTGATCGTCGATATCTATGGACCTCCAATATGCCTGATGCTCTGATATTGCGATCATCGATATGGTTGATGCTATGATGTTGCAATCGCCAATATCTCTGGACCTCGGATATGCGATCTCTGATATACCGAACCTCCGATATTCCTTCCTAAGGCTTCAATCCTTGAAATTCAACTGACCATATCTTTTGAACCAGGAGTCCATTGTTGGACTTCCACATATCGTTGGAAAGATTTTTCATAGCACTTTCCAATGGAGAGGGTCTAATTTAGGCTTTGAGACATTCTACTACTTGGAAAATGACTGCAAACTTCTCTACTCATTTTGGAAGGCTGAAAACACATTTTGCAGTAAGTGACAGCATTGGCTCCAATTGAGGACGGTGCCTTGTTGGAAAGGTGCTAAGAACCTATATACTAATAAACTTCACCATTGGGCATGGAGTAAAAAATATAATGAACCTATAAAACCAAAAAATATCCATGGAACTTTATATGTTGGAAGTCCTTTCCTCATAAAACTGAAATGCATAACTACAAACTCTAAGAACTGGAAATTAAACACTCACATAGTGAGCATATTTATATAAAACACCTGCTTATGCATAGGGCTCAATTCACCCAAGTGAGGTCAACATTCCAATGATACCAGCCCAACATCTAAGTATTATACCTTATGCCATTGTTCTCTTGAATGTCAACAACTAAAACAGGCATGTACCATTTTAAATCTTGGGGTAAAACCTTTAATACATACCCCATAATTGAGATTGGTTGTTGGCCAAAGGAAGATGCCATATATTCATCTATTGGACCATAGAACTGATGAGAGAAGTTTATGGTTTTCTCCCTTTCTTGAACAGTTTCCCGGCAGGAACCTTTCTGCAATAGGCAGTGACCAACATTGCTTGGCTCTTCAACTATGGGCTCCTCTCGAAGGAGTTGTTGTTGGTAATATTCTCCCACTTTTCTGTAAGTGGGTCTCTTTGAAAGTATAAAATAACCTCATCCTCATCTGAATAATATATTGGAGAATCTTTATCAATTTTAATATCAGCTTCTTTAACTTGTTCTCCATTTGAAGGATGTGGATCATAAACTTGAGCCTCTTTATTAACCTCCTGGTGGGCCTCCTCTTTTTATGCAACTTCCCATGATTGGGACTGTTGTATTCCTACATTGCTCAACATCCCATCAGAGTCATACGAATCATAAGAAGCAGAATCATCAAATTCGGCATAGTAAGATCTTCGTGAGGGTTTATTTGTAGCTTGATAATGTCTCCTTCTTCCCTTTCTTGATCGCTGGGTGATGCTTCTTGATGAAAGTATATGTTTTCTTGGAGTTGAGCCCCACAAACATCTTTGTTGGCATTATGTTTCTGATATGGCTATATGTTACAGATGTTGTACTTGATGGCAACTCCCATGGCAAGGCTCTCAATTTGTTGAAAATTAAGAAGGACGCAGGAAATCAGTTCAGAAGGTGCGTACCCGCAGGTACACCATGCAGGGACCGCGTCCAGATACGCAGGCCAGCCGTTCAGGAGGTGCGTCCCCCCAGTGCACACATTTCAAGGCAGAGAAAAGCACACGTGGGGTTTCTTATGTTTTACTATTGGTATTTAGCCGACATTATTGGGTTATTATGGTGTCGGCTCGTGGTATTGTTCCATGATTTTAGGAGGAGCTTGCCTATATAAAGCAAAGGAGATCACTTGGCTAAGCATCTTTTGCAATTGAATATCTTTAGATCTGAAATATTGGGTTATGGTCTTAAAAGCTTGATCTATATGAAAGGGAGGTTGAAGGCGAATCTGTGAAGGGTGATCTCTCGAGCGCATGATCAGATCTGAGCAACTGTGCCACTCTGGTGGACTGCCTATTCGGCCCTAATCAGAAGGACGCAGGTGTTTAACAGAAGAGCTGCGTGGGTACGCAGTGCAGAAACAGGAGACCTGCGTCGGTACGCAGAGCAGAAACAGGAGACCTGCGTCCATACGCAGAGCAGAAGAAGGAGACCTGCGTGGGTACGCAGAGCGACTAAGGTTCAGGTGCGTCCGTGTAGTAAAAGTACGCGGCGCGATAGTATTTCCAGGTGCGTCCGTACGCGGCGCGATAGTATTTTGGGGTGCGTCCCTGCAGGAATAATACGCAGCGCGGTTCAAGGTACAGTGCGTGGGCACGTAGTTCGGCAGAAGGATTCTTGCGGGTATACGCAGGAAAGCAGAAGGTGAACTGCGTCACGACGCAGGCCACAGAAGGGAAAACTGCGTATCTGTATTAAAATGTTCTGTTGACTGAAATTTTCTGTTAATAAGGTGTTCTGGGTTAGTTCTGTTATTGCTGATCTGATAACTGTAGTGGACTGTAACTTTTATGTACTTGATGATCATTTGATGCTTTATGAAAAGAAGTAGGGGGTTGTAGCTCCCTTCCAGGAGAGACTGGAAAACGAGAGAGAGAGAGTTGTAGCTCTCTGCAGGTTGCAGCCTGCGTACTGGTAAAGGACTGCACCAGTACAAAACCATTGTAAAAGAAGTTTCTAAGTTGAAAGAAGATAGAGACATATTGCAGCAGGTGGTTTTCACCCACATTGGGTTTCCACCTTACATCTTGTGTTCTTTGGTGTGACTATCTGTTTTTCTTCATGCTCATTATTTTATGATACTGACATGCAAAAATAATTCAAAGAACAAATAAGGAAGATTTATTAAAAGAATTAGATAATACTGATTCACCCCCCCCTCTCAGTATTATTTCCAACAATTGGTATCAGAGCAGGTCCTTCAGAGAAGCTTGATCGCTTGAAGGTAGGTCGTTCATCATGAGAAACTACGAGAGAGAAGCATCAATCAGGCCACCGGTTTTTGATGGGACAAACTTCAATTATTGGAAGGTAAGAGTTACTGCCTATCTTCAATCTCTTGGTACAGAAGTTTGGGACATCGTAGAGACAGGCTATGCTTTTCCTTCAGCTACTCCTACAGATGCAGCCGAGAAAAAGAAGTATGAAACAAATTCGAAAGCAGTCAGTAATCTATTAGGATGTATATCTCAATCAGAATTCATGAAGGTAATGCACTATAAATCCGCAAAAGAGATATGGGACAAAATTGTCACGAGCTATGAAGGAGATGAACAGGTAAGGCGTGCTAAACTTCAAACTCTCAGAATTCAGTATGAGACTCTCAAAATGTATAATGATGAAAGTGTGGCTAACTATTTTCTTCGGGTAGATGAGGTTGTTAATTGTATGAAAAATTTGGGTGAAGAAATAAAAGAGGCTATTATGGTTGAAAAGGTCCTAAGATCATTGTCCCCCAAGTTTGAATCTAAAGTATCTGCAATAGAAGAAAAGGAAAATCTACGAATTCTTACTATGTCTCAGCTACATGGAATTCTAACTGCTTATGAAATGAGAAAGGGAGGTCCATCAGACAGAAGAGAAGCTGCTTTCAAGGCATCAGGCAAAGGAGATTATTATGAAGCAAGCCACGTCCCAGAAGAAGAGGAAGAAGAATCAAATTTTGTCAGAAATCTTCAAAGGGGTTCTGGAAGGTTCAGAGGTAAGTTACCTTTTAAATGCTTTGCTTGTGGAAGAGTAGGTCATTATGCTGCAAAATGTCCTTATAAGGATAAAGGAAAGGAACCTGCTAGATGGAACAAGAAACAGAACGCAAACAAGAAAAGCTACTACACTCATGAAGATAGTGATGGTCTATCAAACAGTGATGAAGATGAACAAGGTAATGAATATAAGTTGTTAATGGCATTTGAAGATGATGATTATATGGATGTTGTAGATGTGGATAACCTTTATGATGAAATTACTAGACTCAAGAGATGTATAGAAGAAAAGAACATGATCATTGATACTCTACAATTTCAAATTGATGAAAAGGAAAAACATCTTGAAAAATTAGAAGGTGAAATTGTTGGTCTTAGAAAAGAGATTGAGAAAACAAAAGCTATTAATCTCAAGTTTGTCAAAGGATCTGAAACTTTGGATGAGATTATCAATGTGCAGCGGTCTCCTCTAAACAAGACAGGTCTGGGCTATAATGGAGAAACTTCTCAAGCATCCACCTCAAAAAGTTATCTTGATGCAGCAAGAAGAAATGAACAAAAGAACAATGAAGATCAACAGGTAAAACAGGAACGAATTACAAACAGAAACTATCAAGGGCAATCCATCTTAAGGGTGAACAAAAGTTACAACCAGCCACAAGTAAAATCTTCTCAATTTGGTTCAAGAATAGATGAAAATAGAAATTACAATCAGTTGGCTGGTAGATTCAATAACCGCAGAAGTTTCTTCAATGGACAATGCTTTTCTTGCCATAACTTTGGTCACAAAGCAGCTCAATGTGTTGCATATAAAACGATCATGACTAGGGAAGCTCAAAAACAAAGAAGTATGACAGGGATTACAAAAAGGACCTATAACAACTTTTCGGTTCTTGAAAATGAAGTTGAATGTTCTATTTGCAATAACTTTGGTCATGAAGACTCTGAATGCAGGAGCAGGTTTCAGCAGAAAAAGGAACAAGCCTCAAACACCAAAACATGGAGAATAAAGGAACCTCAAACAGAAATATGTGGGATAGCATTTTATGCAGAGGGACAGGAAAATCTATGGTACATTGACAGTGGATGTTCGAAGCATATGACAGGTGATAAAGAAAAACTCGAGTCTTATTCTGCTCTAGAAAAGGGAAAGAAAGTCTCTTTTGGAAATGATACTCCTGCAACTATAAAAGGAAAGGGCATTGCTCAGTTAAAAGAAAAGGTCAAGGCTGGAAATGTTTTGTATGTTGATGGATTGAAGCATAATCTTCTAAGTGTCAGCCAGATGTGTGATCAAAGAACCGAGGTTATATTCAGATCAAATGGATGTCTTGTTCGTGATCTTGATACAGGTAAAACAGTAATCAAAGGCAAAAGAACTCCAAATAATCTGTACATATTTGAAGAAGGACAACAACAATGCTATCTGAGCAAGGATGATGAGCACTGGTTATGGCATCGGAGGCTGGGGCATCTAAGCTTTTCACAAATAAGGAAAGCATGCAAATATCAGGCAGTTCGTGATCTTCCAGATATCAAAATTCCTGACAACACCATATGCAAATCATGTCAGTTTGGAAAACAAACCAGAACTAACTTTCCAGAGAAGGAAGGATCAGCTAGCATGCCTCTTGAGCTAGTTCATACAGATACATGCGGTCCATTCAGGAAAAGAACACCTAGAGGAGAAGAATACCTGATATTATTCATTGACGATTTCTCCAGGTTTGTCTGGCTAGGACTTATGAAGCACAAAGATGAAGCATTCGAAAAATTCAAATCCTTCAAAGCCTTGGTTGAAAATGAATCAGGTCACAAAATTAAGTGCCTCAGATCCGACAGAGGTGGGGAGTTTACCTCAAATGAATTTTTCGATTTCTATGAAGAACATGGGATAAGAAGAGAATTCTCTACAGCTAGAACTCCTCAGCAAAATGGAGTTGTGGAAAGAATGAACAGAACAGTCCAACAAATGGCTCGTGCTATGCTTGATGAATCAGGAACTCCCGCAACTTTCTGGGGTGAAGCTACACATGCTGCGGTTGTTATTCTCAACAAAAAAAATGTCCGGGTGAACAGCACTCAAACTCCTCATGAGCTCTGGAGTGGTAAGACTCCTTCGGTAAAGCACTTCAAAATCTTTGGGAGCAAATGCTATATCAAGAATACTGATGAGCAGCTTGGCAAACTTGAACCTAGAGCAGATGAAGGCATTCTTCTTGGTTACTCTCCACATAGCAAAGCATACAAATGCTACAATAAAAGACTTGGCAGAATTGTTGACAGCATTGATGTAGTGGTTGATGAGAAGGGATACATTCCTAGGCAAGTACATCATGAAGACATCGAAGAAGATGAAGGCTACCCTCAAAGACAGAATGATGAAGAACCTCAAGAAGAACCAGAGGAGCAGACAAGAATAGAAGAAAAGACTCCATCCAGATATGTTCAGAAGAATCATCCAGAATCTCAGATTATGGGGCAGAAAGAAGCAGGTGTACAAACAAGAAGAACAGTTGCAGAAGCTTCAAGCTATTTGGCATTACTCTCCTCTACTGAACCACAAAGTGTGAAAGAGGCATGCAAAGATGAATGTTGGGTGAAAGCAATGGATGAAGAACTTGAGCAAATCGAAAATAACAACACTTGGGAACTGGTTCCTAGACCAAAGGATAAGAATGTTATCAGAACAAAATGGGTCTTCAAAAACAAATTGAATGAAAATGGAGAAGTAATTAGAAACAAAGCCAGACTTGTTTGTAAAGGGTATGCGCAGCAAGAAGGAATAGACTTTGAAGAAACCTTTGCTCCTGTTGCAAGACTTGAGGCCATCCGAATGTTCCTTGCTCTCTCAAGTTTTCAAAATTTCAAAGTATTTCAAATGGACGTGAAATCAGCCTTTCTGAATGGAGACCTGGAAGAAGAAGTATACATTGAACAACCAGATGGGTTCATTCTTGGAAATGATCCAAATCTTGTATGCAGATTGAAAAAGGCTCTCTATGGTCTCAAACAAGCTCCAAGGGCTTGGTACTACCGTTTGGACAAATATCTTCATCAACAAGGTTTTTCAAAAGGATCAGCAGATAGCAATCTTTATATAAAAGTTGAAAATGACAAATTGCTAATACTTGTTGTGTATGTAGATGACATTATTTTTGGGAGCAATGAAGAAGCTATGAGTCAAAGCTTTGCCTCGGTCATGCAGAAAGAATTTGAAATGTCTTTGCTAGGAGAACTGACATATTTCCTTGGTTTGCAAATCCAACAAAAAGAAGGAGGAATCTTTTTATCTCAAACCAAGTATCTCAAACAGAGTTTGAAGAAATATGGTATGGAAGATGCAAAACTAGTATGTACACCCATGGTCACAGGATGTAGCCTCAGTGCAAATGATGAATCTGCAGCAGTACATCAACCAACCTACAGATCTATGATTGGAAGTTTACTTTATTTGACAGGTACCCGACCGGACATCATGCATGCAGTTGGAATAGTTGGAAGATTTCAGGCAAATCCGAAGGAGACTCATCTTCAGGCAGTGAAGAGAATTTTCAAATATCTTCAAGGGACTCAAAATTATGGCTTATGGTATCCTAGAGATACAGATCTTACACTTCATGCTTATACAGATGCAGATTGGGCCGGAAGCGTGGATGACAGGAAAAGCACTAGTGGTGGTGCGTTCTTTATGGGTTCCAGATTGGTATCTTGGTTCAGCAAGAAACAGAGTTCGATTGCTTTGTCTACAGCTGAAGCGGAATATGTTGCTGCTGCATCTTGTTGCACTCAACTCCTTTGGATGATGCAGACTTTGCAGGATTTTCAAATCACTTGTACACCACCTATCCCCATCTTATGTGATAACACAAGTGCAATCAGCATCTCAAAAAATCCTGTTATGCATTCAAAAACCAAGCACATACCAATCAAGTATCATTTTCTCCGGGAACAAGTGCTTGAACAAAAGGTCAAGTTGGAGTATGTTCCTTCTAAGGAACAAGTTGCTGATATTCTCACCAAACCCTTGCCCAGGGACACTTTTGAATACCTCAGGCAAAAGCTGGGAGTTGTTGATGCATCATCTTATTGTTGAACCTTTTTTGATTGATGGTACAGGTTCAGGGGGAGCATATAATGCATTGTTGGCATTATGGAGGATGGTCAGAAGGAGATCTTGGAAATAGCTGCAATATGTCTCTATCTCTTTCATGGTGGATTATGGTTCTTTGTTGCAGATCGGGTTCATATTCAAGGGGAGCATGTTCTTAGGGGGAGCATACCCCTTTGCCCTTGATGTCAAAGGGGGAGAATGAAGCTGAAGACTGAAGATTGTGAGGTTGCCATCAAGTCCAAAGGGGGAGATTGTTGGCATTATGTTTCTGATATGGCTATATGTTACAGATGTTGTACTTGATGGCAACTCCCGTGGCAAGGCTCTCAATTTGTTGAAAATTAAGAAGGACGCAGGAAATCAGTTTAGAAGGTGCGTACCCGCAGGTACACCATGCAAGGACCGCGTCCAGATATGCAAGCCAGCTGTTCAGGAGGTGCGTCCCCCCAGTGCACACATTTCAAGGCAGACAAAAGCACACGTGGGGTTTCTTATGTTTTACTCTTGGTATTTAGCCGACGGTATTGGGTTATTATGGTGTCGGCTCGTGGTATTGTTCCATGATTTTAGGAGGAGCTTGCCTATATAAAGCAAAGGAGATCCCTTGGCTAAGCATCTTTTGCAATTGAATATCTTTAGATCTGAAATATTGGGTTATGGTCTTAAAAGCTTGATCTATATGAAAGGGAGGTTGAAGGCGAATCTGTGAAGGGTGATCTCTCGAGCGCATGATCAGATCTGAGCAACTGTGCCACTCTGGTGGACTGCCTATTCGACCCTAATCAGAAGGACGCAGGTGTTTAACAGAAGAGCTGCGTGGGTACGCAGTGCAGAAACAGGAGACCTGCGTCGGTACGCAGAGCAGAAACAGGAGACCTGCGTCGGTACGCAGAGCAGAAGAAGGAGACCTGCGTGGGTACGCAGAGCGACTAAGGTTCAGGTGCGTCCGTGCAGTAAAAGTACGCGGCGCGATAGTATTTCCAGGTGCGTCCGTACGCAGCGCGATAGTATTTTGGGGTGCGTCCCTGCAGGAATAATACGCAGCGCGGTTCAAGGTACAGTGCGTGGGCACGCAGTTCGGCAGAAGGATTCCTGCGGGTATACGCAGGAAAGCAGAAGGTGAACTGCGTCGCGACGCAGGCCACAGAAGGGAAAACTGCGTATCTGTATTAAAATGTTCTGTTGACTGAAATTTTCTGTTGATAAGGTGTTCTGGGTTAGTTCTGTTATTGCTGATCTGATAACTGTAGTGGACTGTAACTTTTATGTACTTGATGATCATTTGATGCTTTATGAAAAGAAGTAGGGGGTTGTATCTCCCTTCCAGGAGAGACTGGAAAACGAGAGAGAGAGAGAGTTGTAGCTCTCTGCAGGTTGCAGCCTGCGTACTGGTAAAGGACTGCACCAGTACAAAACCATTGTAAAAGAAGTTTCTAAGTTGAAAGAAGATAGAGACATATTGCAGCAGGTGGTTTTCACCCACATTGGGTTTCCACCTTACATCTTGTGTTCTTTGGTGTGACTATCTGTTTTTCTTCATGCTCATTATTTTATGATACTGACATTCAAAATAATTCAAAGAACAAATAAGGAAGATTTATTAAAAGAATTAGATAATACTGATTCACCCCCCCCCTCTCAGTATTATTTCCAACAATCTTTAGTAGGATCATTAACCTCATAAATATTTTCAACATTAAAATGTGCACGAAAATCTTCAAATGGAGCACCCGGTGGATAATATTTTGCAAAATAGATTAAATGTTATGTGAAAGATCTTTAAGGAAGATATGTTGCCATGAGGTATTTCTTTGTACCAAACTCTAGCATCTTCATCTAAAGAATACATGAACAATTTCATTTTCACATCTTCAAAAACAATACCCTGTTGTTCCATGCATTCATGAAAATCCTTGAGGTGTTGGTTTGACCTTCTATCTGTGTTTCCACTAAATCTAGGCAAATAGGTATACCATTCATGAACTGAAGGGACATGATGGGGATAACCAGCAACAGAAGAAAAATCTAGTGGGGCAAATTTGTTGGCCAAGAATGCAGGAAGGGCCATTTTGAAAACCCCTTTAGGTGAGTGATCTCAAGTTCAAATGTAGGGGAAGTTTTCTGTTGTTTAGCATCAGAGTGAGTATGAGGCCTCTTGAAAGCTAGGATGACCAAATAAGGATATAGACAATGGAGTCGCCAGGGTGTTTACAATAAGATTCAAACAGTGGAGTCGCCAAGGTGAGAGATCTTCAACCCACACTTCCCTTGCTCACCCAACAGAGGGAATGTAAAAATTGTCATACCCAGGGAAAAATATTCTGATTCGTTCCCCGACAACGGTGCCAGAAAGATGTTGTCACTCCTAGAGACAACCTCTGGGTTGATAGGAGACCAATGCCTAGGACATCTTAATTAGTGTTGTCAAATTTGTCTTAAGGACTTGTAGCACCATATTTTTTCACAAGTAATTCAAATAGGATTGATTCAGAACCATTCATAAAGATACAATGTATGAACCAGCGTACATGCATGAATACACAGGAAATAATCCTCGGTTAGTGGTGGCCAAATCAGATTGAGAGCTTGCAGAAAATCAATTGTTAAGACAAATGTAATGGTAGAAGACAATAGAGGAGAAATCCATCATACAAAGCTTAAAATTTAAGAATTCTATATATCTGGATTTAGAGAGAAACAAGAGAAAGGGAATGTTTATGGAATGCTAAGATACATGGAGCGCTTTTTAAAGACTTAATTTCCACATCAATATAGGCATTATCCATCAATAACTTGATCAAAATGAATCTTATAGAGGCATTTTCCATCAATAACTTGATCGAAATGAATCTGCATCTAATGATAAATATTTCTAGCAGCTACGTGACATGAAATCTAATAAGAATATTTAACATATATGAAAACACAAAGGGAGATGAACATACTACAATCCAATAAGTTGGAATCAACAGAAATCTCATATTAATCTTCTGAGAAACATACATACATCGAGATTCATAACATTGTCTTCATGAAAACAGGAAAAGGCCCTTTCCAAGAGTTCTTTCCAAAAAAATTGAACCTTCTTTAAGTGTTTCTTCCCTCTTTTTATAAGGAGAGGGAGAGCTTGAACAACAGTTACAAAATATCTTAGTCGAGTTCCAACTGTTTGGTCCACTGTTCGTCTCGGTGTGGAAGGCTCAGCCGCCCAAATCATTGCAACAAATTTGATTCCTTTCTTTAAAATACACAAAATCACAAAAATAACAAAATGGAACAACTGAATGATGACTGAGAAAAATATCTTAGCCGAGCTCCAGCTGTCTGATCGACTAGCCGTCTCGGCGTGCGAAGGCTCAACCACCCAAATCATTGCAACATATTTGATTCCTTTCTTTAAAATACACAAAATCACAAAAATATCAAAATGGAACAATCAAATGATGGCCGAGAAAATATCTCCATGTCGTGCCTGTGATTTCCTCCGATCAGGCCATGTATTTTCCATGATGTTCTTCTTCAACTACTCAGCCGGTTCACCTGTCATTTTCACCTTAACTGCTTGAATTCCCCACTTTCTAGAGCTGGGAGTGATCACTTGTGATGGCCTTAGTGGTGTTCTATAACATAGCTATTGACTCATCCATCTTTTAACACTTTTGCATTACACTATTAGAGCCCAATATGTCGAAGTTGCAACTCATCGAAACTTCATTTGCAAAAGCCTTTTGAAATCGTAAAGTTTTGATGCCACCAGGCTCCTTTTGTTTATCCCCTTTCTGTATTTCTCATCATATGACCAAGGGTTGTGGCCTGCCGCTTAGCCTTAAGGTTTTAGGGCATTTTGCTCATGTCGGGGGCCATTTTTCTTTGTTAAGTGCTTAGCGCCCTTGGTTCTTTAAGTCCTTGTGATCGTGGTGCCAACCTAATATCGGGGCCCCCTTATCGAAACTTTGTCAAGTATCAAGTGTTACAAAGTGCCGAGATCCTCAACCTTTGATATGGCGACCTCCGATATGACATCATCGCTCCACATGGCACCTCATGAGTGGTGACACGTGTCACCTAGATTTGTCCCCTTATGCACCCTCAAAACGCCAAAACTTCTTGCCACGTGTCCTTCCGTACTGCCATGTCATGTTGATGTCAGATGCCACTGTAGCTTATCGGGACCAATCATATGCCACCACGTGTCCTTCTAGAGGAGAGAGAAACGCCCCCCTAAGTTTGGTTTTGCGATGAAATCATTTGTTAATCCTTTATTGTCATTCCCGATGGTTTTAACAATATTAGCACTTCACCCATATCACAACTTTTTAAAAGTTTCTCATGTTCAAAAGTTCTGATTCTCTGATCGCTGATATGCTTGTTTGCGATGTTGCAATGTGCAGATATCTTTGGACCTCCAATATGTGATGCGCCAATATCTCTGGACCTCCGATATGTGATGTGTCGATATGCCTGATGCTCTGATGTTGCGATCGTCGATATGGTCGATGCTCTGATGTTGCGATGTGCCAATATCTATGGACCTCCAATATGCGATCGCCGATATGGTTGATGCTCTAATGTTGAGATCGTTGATATCTATGGACCTCCGATATTCCTTCCTAAGGCTTCAATCCATGAACTTTAGCAAACCATATCTTTTGATCCAAGAATCCATTGTTGGACTTCAACATATCGTTGGAAAGCTTGTTCATAGCACTTTCCAATGGAGAGGGTCCAATTTAGGATTTGAGTCCTTTTGATACTTGGAAAATGACTGAAAACTTCTCTGCTCATTTACACTTTGGACGCTTGAAAACACATTTTGCAGTAAGTGACAACATTGGCTCCAATTGGGGACAGTTTCTTGCTGGAAAGGTGCTAAGAACTTGCAGAATAGTAGCCTTCACCATTAGGCATGGAGTAAAAAGTATAATTAACCTATAAAACCAAAAATCTCCATGGAACTTCATTTGTTGGGAGTCTTGTCCTCATAAAACTAAAATGCAAAACTACAAACTCTAAAAACTGGAAATTAAACACTCACATAGTGAGCTTACTTATATACAACTCTTCCTTATGCATAGGGCTCAATTCACCCAAGTGAGGTCAACCTTCCAATGATACTAGCCCAACACCTGAGTACGAGACCTTATGCCATTGGTCTCTTGAAAGTCAACAACTAAAACAAGCATGTACCATTTTAAATCTTGAGGTAAAACATTTAATACATACCCCATAATTGAGATTGGTTGTTGACCAAAGAAAGATGCCATATAGTCATCTACTAGATCATAGAACTGATGAGAGAAGTTTATGGTTGTCTCCCTCTCTTGAACAGTTTCCCGGCAGGAATCTTTCTGCAATAGGCAGCCATCGACATTGCTTGGCTCTTCAACTATGGGCTCCTCTTGAAGGAGTTGTTGTTGGTAATATTCTCCCCACTTGTTTTCAACTAGGTCTCTTTGAAAGTCTAAAAAAATCTTATCCTCTTTTCAATAATCTGAATCATAGATCGGAGAATCTTTATCAATTTTAATATCAACTTCTTGAACTTGTTCTCCATTTGAAGGATGTGGATCATAAACTGGAGCCTCTTTATTAACCTTCTAGTGGGCCTTCTCTTTTTTCAACTTCCCATGACTAGGAATATTGTATTATTGCATTGCTCAACATCCCATCAGATTCATACGAATCATAAGAAGGAGAATCATCAAATTCGACAGAATAAGATCTCTGAGGGTTTATTTGCAGCTTGATAATGTCTCCTTCTTCCCTTTCTTGATCATTGGGTGATGCTTCTTGATGAAAGTATATGTTTTCTTGGAGTTGAGCCCCACAAACATCTTCAACAGGATCATTAACCTCAGAAATATTTTCAACATTAAAATGTGCACAACAATCTTCAAACAGAGCACCCGGTGGATATAATATTTTGCAAAAAAGATTAAATGTTATGTGAAAGCTCTTTAAGGAAGATATGTTTCCATGAGGTATTGTTCTGTACCAAACTCTAGCATCTTCATCTAAAGAATACATGAACAATTTCATTTTCACATCTTCAAAAACAATACCCTGTTGTTCCATGCATTCATGAAAATCCTTGAGGTGTTGGTCCGACCTTCTATCTGTGTTTCCACTAAATCTAGGCAAATAGGTATACCATTCATGAACTAAAGGGACATGATGGGGATAACCAGCAATAGAAGAAAAATATAGTGGGTAAAATTTGTTGGCCAAGAATGCAAGAAGGGCCATTTTGAAAACCCCTTTAGGTGAGTGATCTCAAGTTCAAATGTAGGGGAAGTTTTCTGTTGTTTAGCATCAGAGCGAGTATGAGGCCTCTTGAAAGCCAAGATGACCAAATAAGGATATAGACATTGGATTCGTCAAGGTGTTTACAATAAGATTCAAACAATGGAGTCGCAAAGGTGAGAGATCTCCAACTCACACTTTCCTTGCTCACCTGAGAGAGGGAATCTAAAAATTGTCGTACCCAGGGAAAAATATTATGATTCGTTCCCCAGAAATTGCGCCAAAAAGATGTTTTCACTCCTAGAGATAGCCTCTGGGTTGATAGGAGACCAGTTCCTAGGACATCTTAATTAGCGTTGTCAATTTTGTCTTAAGGACTTGTAACACCATAGTTTTTCACAAGTAATTCAAATAGGATTGATTCAAAACCATTCCTAAAGATACAATGCATGAACCAGTGTACACGTAGGAATACACAGGAAATAATCCTCGGTTAGTGGGGGCCAAATCAAATTGAAAGCTTGCAACAAATAAATTATTAAGACAAGTGTAATGGTAGAAGGTAGTAGAGGAGAAATCCATCATACAGAGCTTAAACTTTAATATTATATATATGTGGATTTAGAGAGAAATGAGAGAAAGGGAATGTTTATGGAACACTAAGATACATGTAGCGCCTTTTAAAGACTTAATTTCCATATCAATACAAAAATTATCCATCAATAACTTGATTGAAATGAATCTTATACGGGCATTTTCCATCAATAACTCGATCAAAAATGAATCTGCATCTAATGAGAAATATGTCTCGCAACTATGTGACATGAAATCTAAGAAGAATAATTAATATATATGAAAACACAAAGGGAGATGAACATACTACAATCCAATAAGTTGGAAACACCATAAATCTCGTATTAATCTTTTGAGAAACATACATACATCGAGATTCATAACATTGTCTTCATGAAAACAACAAAAGGCCCTTTCCAAGCGTTCTTTCCCAAAAATTTGAACCTTATTTAAGTGTTTCTTCCCTCTTTTTATAAGGAGAGGGAGAGCTTGAACAATAGTTACAAAATATCTTAGTCGAGCTCTAACTGTCCGTTTTTTCATTTTTGTGATTTTGTGTATTTTAAAGAAAGGAATCAAATGTGTTGCAATGATTTGGGCAGCTGAGCATTTACACGCCAAGACTATTAGTATAATGATGGTCGAGAAAATATCTGCCTACCATGCCTGATTACCTCCAATTAGGCCACGCCTTTGCCATGATGTTCTTCTTCAGCTACTCATTCGGTTCACCTGTCATTTTCACCTTAACTACTTGAATTCCCACTTTCTAGAACTGGGTGCAATCACCTGTGATGGCCTTAGTGGTGTTCTGTAACATAGCTACCAACTCATCCATATTTTAACACGTTTACATTACACTATCAGAGCCCAATATGTCGAAGTTGCAACTCATCAGAACTTCATTTGCAAAAGCCTTCTGAAATCGTAAAGTTCTGATGCCACCAGGCTCCTTTTGTTTAGCCCCTTTCTACATTTCTCATCATAGGACCGAGGGTTATGGCCATTTGCTTAGCCTTAAGGTTCTAGGGCATTTTTCTCCTGTCGGGGGCCATTTTTCTTTGTTAAGTGCTTAGCGCCCTTGGTTCTTTGAGTCTTTGCAACCATGGTGCCAACCCAATATCGGAGCCTCCTTATCTGAACTTTTTTAAGTATTAAGTGTTACAAAGTGTCAACATCCTCAACCTTCGATAAGCCAACCTCTTATATGACGTCATCGCTCCACGTGGCACCTCATGAGTGGTGACATGTGTCACACATATTTGTCCCTTTAGGCCCCTCAAAACGCCAAAACTTCCTACCACGTGTCCTTCCGTACCACCACATCATGCTGATGTCAGATGCCACTGTAGCTTATTGGGACCAATCATATGCCACTATGTGTCTTGCTAGAGGAGAGAGAAAAGGGCCCTCCCACCTTTGGTTTTGTGATGAGATCCTTTATAAATCCTTTTCGGCGTTCCCGACAATTTTTAACACTATCAACACTTCACCCATATCGCAACTTTTTAAGAGGTGCTCATGTTCAGAAGTTTCGTTTCTCCGATCACCGATATTCCTGATTGGGATGTTGCAATGTGCGGATATCTCTGGACCTCCGATATGTGATGCACTGATATGCTTGATGCTCTAATGTTGTGATCATCAATATGGCTAATGTTCTAATGTTGTGATGCACCAATTGTGGACCTCCGATATGCGATCTTCGATATCTATGGACCTCCGATATGCCTGATGCTCTGATGTTACGATTGTTGATATGGCTGATGCTCTAATGTTATGATCACCGAGATCTCTGGACCTCCGATATGCGATCTCCGATATATTGGACATCTGATATTCCTTCCTAAGGCTCAATCCTTAAACCTTAGCAACCATATCTTTTGATCCAAGAGTCCATTGTTGGAATTCCACATATTGTTGGAAAGATTGTTCAAAGCACTTTCCAGTGGAGAGGGTACAATTTAGGCTTTGAGTCCTTTTGCTGCTTGGAAAATTACTACAAACTTCTCTGCTTATTTACTCTTTGGACGACTAAAAACACATTTTGCAGAAAGTGACAACAATGTGTATGTATGTGTGTGTGAGAGAGAAAGAGATATACCTTTCTTTAATAATGAATACAAACATTAGTTGTACATGCCATTTTATAAGGAAAAGGGCAACCACTGTGAGAAAGAAAAATTGGGCTAGTTTAAAAACCAAAATCATGCAACATCAAAACATCACCTTAAAAATATAAGTTTTCAATTTTCCAAGATTGTATACGACATCAAGTAAAAAACATATGCATGTAAAAAAAAACAAACAAACAAACAAAAACATTTCTCCTTATTTTTTATATGCCAAGATTGTACAGGGAATGGGGCAAAAAGCATATGCATATGAGAAAGGATGCAACCTAGTGATATTGTTAATTTTAGGTATGTTCTATGCTATAGCAATTTATTTAAATTTTCACAGTTAGCAATCACATCAACATTAAAGTAAATTGCAGATAGAACATAAATATAAATCGCAGAAGACAAGCCAAGACAAGAGGACACAAGATGTGGCGCCAACTAGGGACAAACCCCAATGTGGGGAAACCCTTGATCAATTCTTCTTTTATGTTCTTCAAAGTTTAGCAGAGAAAGTGAGAGAGATAGTACATTTACAACAGAATTCAACACTTTGACTTATCTAGATCTGAGCATAGATCATCTGCTATAACGATGATACATGAGATCAGTTGAAGACATTCTGCTTCAACTGATTCTCCAAGGTGACGGCTTCACCTATCCATTTCGTTCATTTTCTACACCTTACCGTGTAGCACCATCTCATCTGCTTTCATCATCATGCTGCCCATTATTCTGCATCTTCCATCATTATGCAGCCCTATTCATCATCATGCTGCTCATGCCCATTATGCTGCATCATACATCATCATATTGTCTCATCCATCAGCATCATGCTGCCTCATACATTAGCATGCAATCTCATTATGCTGAGATTATCTAACATGAGATTAGGACCATATCTCTGATTCCATTGAGATAGTAACCAAGTTTATTATTACACGGAGAGCTGAAGTGGTTATGTATAGCATCGAGACACATAAACATATGCCGAGACTATTAGATAACAGGTCCAAATATCCTTCACTGTAATACCAAGATCAATTTTATGGCATGACCGTCTTACTGTTCCATCTCCATCCGAAGTTCTATAGCTACAGGAGTATGATGTCAAGACTGCTCTTATTCATGCGAGATTAACCCAATACTGGAATTCCGAGATTATCTATACGCTCCAATTATCCGAAGTCTTGACTGTGACTGCACCTAATACCCAATCGAGGTGCAGTCAAGCCCTAGATTTGGATATGTTCCTTCATTCCAGATACCCTCATATCTTGATAGCAGCTTCAAGCTTTGACGGCGGCTCTTGACTGCGGTTATGACTGTGTATAATCATATGAACAGCGTGTCAAGGTGTCACATGAACAGCGTATTAAATGTCACCATGACTGTGTATGAAAGCTACTGCGGCTAGGGCATCACTGCGGCCTTTATTACCCTTACAGCGTCTTCATTACCATGACTGCGGCTTCGTTACCCTTACTGCGGTTATGGACAGACTTCTCTGCGACTGTGGATAGACCCTTCTTCTTGCTGTGTATAGACTTCGCCATGACTGTTTCTAGGGCTTCTGCTTTTAGTTCTAGGGCATCATTTTCAGCTAGGGCATCATCTAGGCCAGCGTACTCTTTAGTGTCTCTCCTTCTCCAAAAACCCAAGACGTGGAGAGGAGATCACATGAAGAGTGTGTCACAAATGACTTCATGTCCTCACCTATTTATACTAAAACCTAGATGATGAATAGACATGACTATTGGGCTTCTGAGCCTACACAAGTTGCTGGCTGAATTGAAAATTTGTCCATAATCTAAATAAATTCATATCTTCATAAATACTTGTCGGAATCGGATGATCTTTAGATCAATCCTACACCTCTCAATCAGAGGGATCCAATAAAAATATCAACTGCCATAAATAAGATGATCCACATTGATTTTGGCCCTAGTTGCCAATTTTAACACTCCCTCTCAACTAGGGAGAACTCCATCAGCTGATCCATATGTCCAACTGTACTATCTCTGCCATCAGTGCCCTGCACCGCTCTGCTCAGCTCCGCTCAGCTTTGCTAGCTCTACTTAGCTCTGCTAGCTCCGCTTTGCTCTACTAAACCATGAAGAAGAAGAATTGATCGAGAATGTGTCATGCCATTCTCCACTGACCCGAAGTCAGTAGGTACAACTTCTACCACTGGTCCCAGACTAGTACTCTACTGACTCGAAGTCAATCTCAGAGTATGTACCACTAGTCCCAGACCAGTCCTCTACTGACCCGAAGTCAGTGTCATAGTGGGTACAACTCCTACCACTGGTCCCAAACCAGTATCATTGATCCCAGATCAATGAAGGTCATCCTAGCTTAGGGAGTACGGTAGATACAACGATGTGTCCATTGGTACTACTATGGTCCCTATCCTCATTTCCCTGCTCATTGATCAGATGAGAGGTACTTCCCATGAGTCCTAGACTACATGGGTAGGATGCCTTGACAGGAGACCTAATAATCCTGTCCACAGGAGAGCGAACATCCTGTTCCACAATCGCCATGGAGAACACATCATCCATGCCTCACAGGAGAACTAATCATCCTACCACACAATCGTCATGGAGAACACATCATCCAGACCTCACAGGAGAACTAATCATCCTGCTACACAATTGTCATGGAGAACACATCATCCAGACCTCACAGGAGAACTAATCATCCTGCTACACAATTGTCATGGAGAACACATCATCTAGACCTCACAGGAGAACTAATCATCCTGCTACATAGTTGCCATGGGGTGTCACAAGGAAAGTTTTGATTCTTTTACCCTGTACACGTACACCACCAGGGGATGGTGAGTCACCCTGTGGTCATATGTCGCTCCAAGAAGTACCCCACGCTCCCCTGGAGCTCCCAGAGCTCAGTACATCATACTTGACCCTCGTTAGAGGGTCTCTGAATGACACCAAATCGTTCTCAGAAAGTCAAGAATTTGACCTTTCCTAGGGGCTTTGTTAAAATGTCGGCGACCTGTTCATCTGTACTGATATGTTGGAGCCTTATAGCTCCCCACTGCACCATATCTCGAATATGGTGTTACTTGATATCGATATTCTTGGAGTGATCATGAAATACGGGATTTTCTGATAAACGAATCCCACTCTGGTTATCACATAGGATCACAGTGGTATCCAGTGTAAATCCAAACAACTCACTGAAGAGCTTTCATAACCAGACTACCTCAGCGGTGCTCAAAGCCACCGACTTCTGCTTCCTGCTCATCTAGGATATCGAAGCAGATCCCAAGGAGAACCAGCACTGAGAAGTGCTCTAGTGATCCTCCACACTGCCTGCCCAGCCAGCATTTGAATAATTATGCAGTTTCATATTCCAGGCAATGTATCTCAATCCATGGGAGATTGTGCCCTGAAGATATCTCAGAGGATTCTTGGCATCAATCCAGTGAGGCTCAACCAAATATGAGCTCATCATGCTAACTGCAAAACATATGTCCAGATGGAGGGTCACCAAGAACATCAACGTGAATGAGTTTATGAAACTCAGAGGCATTTCCCAAATCTGGTCTGACATCACTACCATATAACTTCTTAAATTTAAGATCCTCGAGGTAGTCATAGGCTTGCATTTTATCTTTCCACATTCGGAATCCAACTCCCTCTATCTTCTACAAATGAGAGGGTCTGCACCTGTCACACATAGGTGCCGGTATGAGAAGTCTATCATCCACAACCTTCGGGTATTGGTTTGGATCGGTTTCCTAGTGAATCTCAGCTTCATCTGAAACCTATCAATCCTCTCATACTATGCCCGGGGTGTTTTGCTCCAAGCCATAGAGGGATTTCTTCCACCTGTACACGTGAGATTCCTGATCATCAATCTCAAACCCCTCAGGTTGTTCCAAACCTGAGGACCTTTCCATCGATGAGTGTCACCTCATAACGTTTGACTTCCATTGCTGAAATGAACACCAGGTTCTTCTTGCGATCAGGTACATAAAAGAGTTTCTATAAATGAATCGAGTTACCCTCATTCAATTGAGGGATAACATTCCCTGCACCCTTGCCGGGATAGGTGGCATCGGCTCCAAGTATAATCCCATGATTGTTTCCATCTCTACCAAATTAGAGAGTGCACCCTTCTATCCGATGAAGTGCCTTGAAGCACTACAACCAATAAGCTAGATTCCCAAAGAATCTGAAGGAGAGGGCCAATACAAGATAACACTTCTTTATCTTATCAGAAACGACATTTGATTCTTCATACCTGGGGTTCCTTGCTTTCTCTGAAGAGTCGGTCATGTCCTTGATGACCTGCATTACTTATCATTCTTTTGATCATTGAAGATGTCCATGTTGTTATCATCATCAAGTGATGTGTCCCTTCCATTCGGACACTCCTTCGCATGATGGCCGAACTAGTTATCTATCTTTCCTTCCACCCTGAGATCCGATCTTCCAATGAAGTGATCTTTAGGTTGGACATATTCTGTTGTGTCATTCTGATGATATTCTCTGCTTCGACTTCAGCCTTAGTGAATGAGAAGAGGGATGATGATCCCATTGATCCTTTTGTCTTGTCCCAACTATCTTTGGTGATTGTTCTTTCACTCTTGCTTGGGCATTGTCTTCACCTCTGCTCTGAGACCATGTTAATTTTAGGTATGTTCTATGCTATAGCAATTTATTTAAATTTTCACGGTTAGCAATCACATCAGCATTAAAGTAAACTGTAGATAGAACATAAATATAAATCACAGAAGACAAGCCAAGACAAGAGGACACAAGATGTGGCGCCAGCCAAGGACAAACCCCATTGTGGAGAAACCCTTGATCAATTCTTCTTTTATGTTCTTCAAAGTTCAACAGAGAAAGTGAGAGAGATAGTACATTGACAACAGAAGTCAACACTTTGACTTATCTAGATCTAAGCATAGATCATCTCCTATAACTATGATACATGAGATCAGTTAAAGACATTCTGCTTCAACTGATTCTCCAAGGTGACGGCTTCACCTATCCATTTCGTTCATTTGCTACACCTTACCATGTAGCACCATCTCATATGCTTTCATCATCATGTTGCTCATTATTCTGCATCTTCCATCATTATGCAGCCTTATTCATCATCATGCTGCACATGCCCATTATGCTGCATCATACATCATCATGTTGTCTCATCCATCAGCATCATGCTGCCTCATACATCAGCATGCAGTCTCATTGTGCTGAGATTATCTAACATGAGATTAGGACCATATCTCTGCTTCCATTGACATAGTAACTGAGTTTATTATTACACGGAGAGTTGAAGTGGTTATGTATAACATCGAGACACATAAACATATGCCGAGACTATTAGATAACAGGTCCGAATATCCTTCATTGTAATACCGAGATCAATTTTATGGCATGACTGTCTTACTGTTCCATCTCCATCCAAAGTTTTGTAGCTACAAGAGTATGATGTCAAGACTGCTCTTATTCATGCGAGATTAACCCAATACTGGAATGTTGAGATTATCTATACGCTCCAGTTATCCGAGGTCTTGACTGTGACTGCACCTAATACCCAATCGAGGTGCAGTCAAGCCCTAGATTTGGATCTGCTCCTTCATTCTGGATACCCTCATATCTTGATAGCAGCTTCAAGCTTTGACGGAGGCTCTTGACTGCGGTTATGACTGTGTATAGTCATATGAACAGCGTGTCAAGGTACCACATGAACAGCGTATTAAATGTCACCATGACTGCATATGAAAGCTACTGCGGCTACTGTAGCTAGGGCATCACTACGCCCTTTATTACCCTTACAGCGTCTTCTTTACCATGACTGCGGCTTCGTTACCCTTACTGCGGTTATGGACAGACTTCTCTGCGGCTGTGGATAGACCCTTCCTCTTGCTGCATATAGACTTCTCCATGACTGTTTCTAGGGCTTCTGCGTTTTAGTTCTAGGGCATCACTTTCAACTAGGGCATCATCTAGGCCAGCGTACTCTTTAGTGTCTCTCCTTCTCCAAAAACCCAAGACGTGGAGAGGAGATCACATGAAGAGTGTGTCACAAATGAATTCATGCCCTCACCTATTTATACTAAAACGTAGATGATGAATAGACATGACTATTGGGCTTCTGAGCCTACACAAGTTGTTGGCCGACTTGACAATTTGTCCATAATCTAAATAAATTCATATCTTCATAAATACTTGTTGGAATCGGATGATCTTTAGATCAATCCTACACCTCTCAATGAGAGGGATCCAATAAAAATATTAATTGCCATAAATAAGATGACCCACATGGAGTTTGGCCCTAGTTGCCAATTTTAACAGATATAAATAGAAAAACCAAATATATATATATATATATATATATATATATATATATATATATATATATATATTCAATGAATGTAAAAGAGATTTATAGACAACTTTAAAACAAAAATGCATACCTCCACACCTAAGATATGTCAACGTATATTTGATAAACATAAACATTTTTTATTGAAATGAAAAGGGTTTCCATCTGAAAATGATGCTCCAAACATATTGGAGTAGTTCAATTGGCCACACAATTCTTATAAATAACATAATCTAGAAGTAATTTGTTACAAGTAATGACATTAGTTTAGGATCTTGATAAATAATATGTGTGGATCTTCATATGAGCTTTGATAGCATATATTTTTTCTTTTCTTTTCCATCAAATAACACTTTTTGGGATCCCCCATCTTCCTTGGAATATATTGATCGAGGATGGTATCAATTGCTTGTTGCAAGATCAAATGATAACCTTGAAGGACTTGATTGAATTTGAACCCGTGACTTATAGCCTCCTTATCAACATATTGTCTTTTAATGAATGATACAACCAATTGATCTAACACTCGGGGCTTTGATACCATGTTCAAAAAATGAGGTATATCTACAAAATTGAACACTTGATGACGACTACTCACACACACTTATCAAATATCAATGTATTGATGTTTCCATGGTTAAAATCACTAAAAGAGACGTGAAATGATCGATGACCCCAACCAACATTGCCACTCAAGGCAATATATCATTGTAAAAAGAAGATAAATTACATGAGCATTGCTAATCAGTCGATCATCAAGGAATTACTCTGATCATGGATCAATAATGTGTTAATACATGTATCGAGTGTCGTTAGTATTGAGAAGAAGATGAACTATTAGGTCATTGTATATTTATAATAAATTGTAACAATTCAATTAGTTAGTTACAAACATACACCAAGGAAACACACATTAGATCAAGTCGAACTTGCTCTTAAGTTTTGAAAACTTCTAACATCAATCTAAGGAGATCCATTGAAGTTAATGAGAGGAATTTTGATGTCAACCCACTGAGGACTTACATCAATTCCCCACATGCTACAAGGGAGAATGATAGCGTGTATGCATTTGTGTGAGTGAGAGAGAGATTGTTAGGTCCCTATAATATAAGTGTATCCCTCCATATTTTTATTGTTGTGCCCTTACATTATTACTGCTATATAGGCCCTAATTATATTTTGACCCCTTAGACTCTTATATATACCAAGGAAGTATTATCATTTGAATCATCCAAAAATTGTTCATTTTTGTGATGTAAAGGGAGGTTTCCCCCTAGAAGTGACTTATTATACAGTCGTTGATCTATCTTTTCTTATGTTTATGTGTTATTTTAATATGGTTACATAACATTTTCTATCAAGGCTCTTGATTCTAGGGTTTTGGCTGCTTCAAATGGGTTATCATGGCATTTTTGCTATAACACTTTTTTTTTCTTCTTTTTTTTTGTGAAGCTTTAGACCTTGAAATTGTTACCACGTGGAGCTAAAAAAATTTTGAACATATGGTTACAATTTTAGATGTCGGTTTGCTATATTTTCAGATATATGGTCTAAGGAATTTAAGGTTTCTATATACTTTAGAATTCAATCTCAAACATATGTTTCGAGAAAAATTGTCATAAATTTCTCCTTGAGAATCAGATTTGAATTTCGTAAAAAGTGTCTAAAAGTGCAAGGATTTTAGTTTTTTGGATGTGATTTCAAGGATGAAGGTTAAAACAATGACACATGGCAATCTAATAAAAGTTAACTCTACTGAATCAGTCCATAATCAAACCATTGTGGGAGATTTAACATAAATTTATCGTGAAGAGTCCAATCTCAGTCTAACTTGTGGGGTTGGAAAGAAGACACAAATAGTTAACTCGGGATAGAGTTTTAGATCTTTAGGAGCTAAAATTATAGAGATATAATAGTTTCAAGGTTAGTCATATCAACAAGTTCAAAATCAAGCTCTAAAATGTGTGTATTTTTAAATTTGCATAACTTGTGTTTGAAAAATCAATTTGAAGTGATTTAAAGGGCATACTGAAGCATAGATGTCATTAATTGGTTCCAAAATATCTCTCAAAAAAAAAGTGCTACACCCATTAAGCCCTCAGGAATCTCTATTATGATGTGTGAAGAAGAAGAAATGAAACATGATATATCAAAATTTTGGGAACAAGTGCAACAATTTTCACTCTCACAAAGAGAAACGAAAAATGAATTGGGAGCGATGAATGTTAAGATGGATGGTTTAGAAGCAAAAATAAAATGGGATGTAGATATTTTAAAAGTAGGCATACAAAGTTTGAAGGAAGGTTTGGTAAAGTTATTACAAGAAAGGCTTCCTAATGGTGACAAGGTATTCCGCGAAACTCATGATGAAAACAAAAGGAATGTAAATCATGATTTTAGAGACTCCAACTTTGGGATGGAGATCAACCATATTCCAAAGATTGATATGAGGAAGTTTGATGGCAAGGATCTGGTAACATGGATGCTATAGATGGAGCAGTTCTTTGATTTATACGATATGCAACACACACAAAAGGTACACATTGCATCTTTATATTGTGAACCCAATAAGTTTGTGTGGTGTCGATGACTTTGTTCTCGTAAATCACTTGTGACTTGGAAAATTTTTACAAAGCAATTGATAGCATAATATGAAGATACAAAGAAAAATACCTTCTATATCTAATTGATAAATCTCAAATAAAAAGATTCAATTGGGGAGCGCATTGAGGACTTCCAAAGATTGAATATCAAAGTAACTAAAATTCCAGAGGAGCATTTGATTGATGTCTTCATAGGGATCCTAAAGGATAACATCCAAAATGAGGTTCACCTTTGGGAACCTAAGACATTATAGAATGCATCTAGGGTGGCAAGAAAATTTGAAGGCAAAATTATGGAAACAAGGAGGTCTACCACTCACAACAATAAAGATGGAAGTGTGCGCTCATAGCCTCCCACAACCTACAAGGTTGACACCACAACAATTGGAGGAAGAAAGAGCAAAAGGGCTTTGTTATAGTTGTGATAGCAAATACACTAAAGGTCATAAGTGTGCTGAGAAAAAATATTTTACATAGATTGCGAAGAGGGGGGAGAAATGAATAATAAACACCAAAAGAAGAAGATATATGCTAGTAACTAACCCAGTGGTTGAAAAAGAAGAAATGAATTTGACCATTTCAGGTAATGCATTGGCAGGAATTACCACTCTAGAAACTCTCAAGATAGAAGGGTTTATCATGAACAAAAGGGTAATAGTGTTGATTGATTCAGGTAGTACTCATAATTTTATTCATTGTAAGATAACCAATTATTTGAATTGTTTTCTATATCCAACACCAAAGTGTCAAGTGATGGTTGTAAATGGAGGAACTATAAATTGCTCAGGAAAGTGTCATAATATCAATCTAACCATGGGAAATATGTAATGAATAGTCCAACACTTTCCATTCTAATGGTTGGTGCAGATGTTGAATTAGGAGTCCAAGGTTTACAATCTTTGTGGACAATAACTTTTAATTTTCAAGAACTTTTCTTGAATTTTTTCTATGAATGAAAGGAAATTGAATTAAGGGGTATTGCAGGGAAACCTGGGAAGATAATCAACGATAATGGCATGACAAAGCTTTTAAAGAAGGAACAATGAGGGGTAACTACACAATTATGTTTAATAGTTGTTCAAACATCTAAATTATCCATTTCTCTATATCTCCAAAGAGTCCTTAACAACCATTCCAAGGTATTTGAGATTCTCAAAGGTCTCCCACTATTCGCGATCATGATCATGTTATTCACTTGATTCTAGGAAGTGTTCCTCCAAATATCAAACCTTGCAAATATCCCTATGGTCGGAAGAGTGAAATTGAACGTATGGTTGCAAAAATGGCAGAGGGAGGTATAATTCAACCTACCCAAAGTTTTTTATCTTCTCTAGTAGTATTGGTTGTTAGGATATTCTGACACATAGGAAATAATTAAGTATAACTTGGTCTAGTGTATAGTTAGGTAAAGTGTGTTTCTTTAGTATGTATTTTTTGTAACTTACAATCTGATGGTCACGATATGTTCTAGACATGAAGTGATCCGACGGTTCATTCTCTCCTCGGTATTACCGACACTTGATCCGTGGCCTAACACCTGATTGGTCCATGATCTCTATTTAAATAGCATGGAGGGTCTTTTGTCAGGTGACTGTTCATGAGAGAAGCTTATGTAAATTTTCTTTCTTTTACATTAAGAAATTGCCTGAAGTGGTCGCGCTGGCTCAAGCCGTCGACTATTTCCCGCTTTGAGGGTTTTAACCACGTCAGGAATACTGATGTGATGATCTACAATCTTTTTATGAGCTGTGTCATTTGATGTTCTATCTAAGGAACTTACCCTGTAAATTCCTACATGGTATTAGAGCCATTCGAGGGCGCATCCATTGGTGATCCAAATCCGAAGCCAGTACAATTGCATCTGACTATCATTTCATAGATCTATTGTTTATGATCGCTTTCGGGGTGAGAGGGATGCTCTATTGTGTTAGGAGCATCCGTTCCAATGAGGAAACCCTTTCGTTTCATGCGAAAAGGTTTATGGTAGCCCTAGCTACGTCATTTTTAAGATCTTGAGGTATACAGGCTTTATTTGCAGTTATAGTTATTTATCTCTCTGTTTATTTCAGTTTATAGCCCTCTAATTTATTATTAATATTATTATTACCATATCTATACCTTTCATTTATGCGTATGCTCTTGTTTCCAGGAAAACTAGTGTCTTTTCAATCTGCTAGTCCCACTAGGATTGGCAGCTATCCTAGAAACAAACAATCAAAGTAATTTGCGATTTCCTCTATGTAAGATAGATAAGAGAGAAGCAAAGAGACCAACCTGGATCTTTCGCTTGACTCCTTGCTCGATTTCTCTCCCCCTTGATAGAGCTTGCAACTCCTCTCCTACTTGTCCCGTTTAGAGAATATTTGTAGAAACAAAGTAACAAAACAACATCAAAGCATCTCAATCTATTATATCATAAACAATGCAGAATCAGAAATACATTGAACATACAATATCATTCACAAATAGCAAGATTCACAAATACACGATTGTATGGAGGAAAACTCAAAGAACTTTATTAAAATAAAAGGGAGAATTACAACCTAGTTGTCTGATCCAGCATCAAAGCCCTCTTCACCTTATGAAAAGCAAAATCACCAAACAATACAAATTGCAAAATTCCCGCCTCCAGATCTCTAAGATGAGGGATCCATTTATAGATGTCTGCAAGGGTGTGAGTCATCTCTGGGTTTTTGATTAGTGTCATTCCACTTGTTGTTCTTGGTTCCACTTGGAGATTTCTTGGATCTCTTACTCATCCCTGGGTGAATTCAGAGAGGCAAGTGTCATATGAGAAGTTTCTGGAAGATTCCATGAGCATCCACTTAGCAAACTGTCTCGGAAATTTGTCCATCCTCGCTCATCGCACCCCACAGAAGGCCTCTTCAATATGCATCACACCTGGCTAGTGTAGAAGTCAGTATGCATCACACCCTGACAGTGGAGCAGTCAGTATGGTCCAGTTTTGGCCAGTTCTGAGTGGTTTTTCAGGTGGAACTTTTGGGGAATGATGTAATCAGTTGACCATGATCCTTTAGGGTATGAAACAACACTTTTAGGGGTTAAAGAGCCCTTGGTTTATTGACATATAAGATTGGGGTTGCAGTGCCCAAATATGTCTATAACAGTTGCCCCCTAAAGCATGAAGTTGTAAATCTTTTGATGTCGGGTGAAATGCTTTATCATGAGGATCTGAGGTATTCAAACTGGAAGGTGACCTGTATAAGATACAATACAATACATCATCATCATATTATTTTCATGATCTAGCTGAGGCAGGCATTCCCATGCTCAGCTTTATAAATTCATTTTCATGTACATAGGACAGATAATCGTCTGCAGTTGCAGACTGGTGATTCTTCATATGAAGGGTCATCCTCCCTGGCTTAGATGACCATCTGTGCAGCTTCTGTGTACATTTGATGTCTTTATATTCCTGAATATATCGTAGCTCGGATGGATGAAACTAGATCTGAGGTCTTCAAACTCGTTCAATCTTCGCCCGATGTACAAGTCAATCCATGTGAAAAGATGTTCTGAAGTCGAACATGGAAAGACATCGCCTAATTACCAGCCAATAATGTAAGTTGTTAACAGGCGCGAGAGGAATCACCGATAATGATAATGACCCTCAAGGTACTATAGTACAATTCACGTGGTGTGAATATATGATATGATGTCGAACACCACGCAAAATCTTTCGGTCGAAGGCCATTGATGTAAACCTATCACCAGAAGTGAGAAACTTGCCATTGAGGCATGCAAGCTTCAAAGTACTGAAAGGGTTGTTTCTAAGTCAACTTCTTGGATAATGAGTTGATGTCGACAAGAAGTGACCCGTCGTAGGAGGGCCTTAATGTATCCCACATCTACAACGCAAAACGAAGCAAATGATTTTCTAGAGGTGAAAACGATCTAATGATACAAGGTTCTATGAATGGTGGTCATGAAAAATGGAGGGTGAAGGTATTGCAGTGGATGAGGCATTGACTAGATGGTGAATTCTCTAAATGACTTCTCTTGAATATATCGAAAGCACTGAGATGGATTGGTAGCGTTAACCCCAAAAGATGGATGGTATGGAAGACCAATGGTGATATGACCGGTGAATGGAATAACCCAACTCGACTCAATCATGGTGATGGAGTGAAAGTGTCATTTTCAAGAGCGAGCTGCTACAAATAAAATTCTTCAAGTTTTCTTCCCTTTTCCCCTAGTCATTGCTGACCAGTACCTCTTTATTTTTGTCAAGCTTGAGGAGGATAACATATGCTTGTTCTATAATTTTCCCTTCGGGCAAACCTGTCACTATGTTTTAGCGAGTCTAACGACAGTGAAACTCGTTCTTGTCTGGGTGGACAAGTTTGTCGCTATTTTTTTAACGAGTTTAATGACAAAGATAACTCGATCCTTTTCATGTTTAGAGAGTTTGAAAAGGGACGAAAAGAAAACTCCAGTAGTTCTTTTTTGTAGCATAATCCCTTAGGTCCGAAAAAGATTAAAATAATACAAAAGGGATGACTTTTTCTATCACTTTAGCGAGCCGAAAAAGACAAGCGCTCGAACTTTTTCATGAGATAATCCCTCAGGTCTGAAAAGTTTAAAATACACAAGAGGGATGGTGCTTCCAATCACTTTAGCGAGCTAGAGAGGCCAATAGCTCGACAATCTTTTCATATTTAGCGAGTCTGAAAATGGTTTAAAGGAGACTCATTTTTTAGGAACGAGTGGCGTTTCAAGTTAGCAGCTGGTTCCGATTAGGTTTGGAACTTCTCAAAACATGGTGATGTGAAGAGGGTGGCTAATAGGACCACTCGTCGCAGTTGTTCCTCAAAAAGGTAAACAATCAAGTGGAAGCATATGATCGGCCAAAAGAATGGGGCTGATGGCAGGAACACAACCAAGGCTCAAAAGGTTGATGTAATGGCAATCACAAAGGTTATTTACCGAAGGTACGTTCATTTTTTAAAGAGCTTGAACTCTGGGGGAACATATGCTCTGTTGGCAGGTTTATTTTTTAACGAGCTTGAACCTTGCAGAAACATTGCTCATCGAAGTGGTCAAAGATTTTTACTGTTTAACACATGATATTCTTTCGACGGTCGTTTAACCTGCTCAATCACTCCATCAAATTGATTAGAAATACATATAAATGTATGATAAAATGAATTAAAACTACCATTGCACTTGAAGTACGTGAATAGTAACATAAAAAGTAGTTTTACCTTTCATTTTCATCATTTCATTTCAAATTTGGGATTTTGGAGCTCTAGAGTGGTTTTCCCCCTCAAATTTCACTAGCTGTTTTCGAGAGATCCGATGGACTATTCTCTACGTCGTCAGGACCAGGTAGGAGCTAACCCTGAGCTCTTCATTTTCATTCCATCCTTTTTTGATTTTGAGCAAGTTTTCCCATTCTTCTGGGCCCCTGGGGTTTGAAGAATTTGTTCTCCCATCATCGCACCTGTCCCACATCAAAAGGAGCGATGCATACTGAGTTGTACACTGGCCAGTCAGTATGCATCTCACCTTGCTCAAAGGCAAGGTGCGATGGGCGCAGAAGGAAAACTTTGCATAGTGATTTCTCATGAAATTTTTGCCTGTTTTTTCTCAAATTTGGATCCTAACTTATCTTTTGTCTTTGTTTCAGATATTTGTTGGATCAAGGTGGTTGTTACATGGCGTGAACACGAACATGAAGAAGAGGACATGATTGCCTTACATGATCAAGGCACAGTTACTACATTGCGAAATTGTGGTTTGCTCAAATTCTTCCACACATCCAGCATGAGGCAAAAAATTAGTTTGTTACAATATTTTCTCGATGCTTGGGATCCGATCGACCAGGTATTCCAGATCAGAGGAAAATCTATTCCATTGACAGTTGAGGATATTTACTTTCTGATGGGGTTATCGAGACGGGGTGCCCCTCTTTCACTATCAGGATCCGCCCGTGGGGGTGAATCTGTGAGAGATTATATCTGTCAGTTCTATAGAGATGGATCTCAGCCCAGCATAGATGGCAAGATCAATATCCGGGATGTCACTGATCAGCCCTTGAGGACCATCTTATTTACCTTTGCTAGATTGGCTAGTAACGTGGCTCTTCATTTGGCAAACAGATCTTACATGCAGTACGCCCTGGAATGCCTGGAACCAAAGGTGTTCAATTGGTGTGAGGCAGTACTTCCTGTTATAAAAGAACAACTCTTCAAGGTAAAGAATGAAATATCCAAGAATTTTGGCTATGGTTCCATACTAACTGCTTTTGCCTTGGAGAGGATTCCACTGATGTCGCCTCAGTACATTTCACTAGGATTGCCAGCACCGAGGGAACCACGGATGTAGAGATGGGTTGATCGTATGGCCAAACATGATGGTCAGTCACAGATTTCTTGCTCTCGTGCCTTCTTTGAGTGGTTCGACCGTCAGGAGATGGTCTTTGCGGAGTATCCATATGTCGGGATGGATTTCCAAGGCGACTCGGATTTGGCGTTACCAGCTAGCGAGCAGTGGAGTGTGATAGGTAAAATGATTTGACCACATCTTTGTTTATCAGTTTTATAATGTTTTTGTGTTTTTAAATGTTATCAAGACTAATCGAACTCATATGTGTGTGCAGATATTGGGCCAGTGTGACCAGCGGCACGCCCACGGGCGGCAGCTGACACTCCAGTAGGAGAGGTTGTAGGGAGGGCCGTCCTTCGAGATCTGGACATATCGGAGACCCTGTCAGTACTGCAGGATCAGATCGAGGGCCTTACTCTCGGTATTCAGGATGTCAGGACCGATGAGTTACCCTTGAGGTTACAACGCCACACTACTGGCGTGCCGAGTCGATGGACCCGACTCTTGCGCATGATCGCACAGGCGGTGACATGTTATCACCAGCATCATTAGTCTAGGATGCTTTTCTACATTCATTTTTGAGTTTCTTGGTCATGTGACTGATTTTGTCTTGGACACAAAACATTTTGTAAAAAACTATAAACAGTTATATATTTTTTATTTTCGAAGTTTTATTCTGGTTAAGTTATGCAATCCTGATGCAAATATTAATGTAAAATGTTTTCTTTACAAATGCTGCAAATGTCTATCTAACACATAGTTTGCTAATGAATCAGTTAATGTATTTCAATTTCTGGAAATATGTTGACATTGAATGGAATCAAACTGTCTTTCCAAAATTCTTACTCTTAGGAACATATGATAAATCGTTGGGTTTCGAACGGAATAAATGCCAATGAGTTGTAGAATGACGAGTTGTGAATCTAGCCTGACAACGAGTCGGCATATGCCATGTGAAATGGCATCAAAGAGAAGTTCAATCAACGCGTTATACTCAGCGATGTTGTTCATCGATCGACCAATACATATCCCCCTGAAACTCACTAACTCACCGCTTGGAGTGAAAATGGCCCAGGCTGCAGAAGATAGATTCCACGTACTACAACTAGCTCCGTCGACATACCCAACAAATGATTCCAAAAAGTCTGACATCTGCAACAAATGCAAAGCAAATTACCTAACCAAAATGATAACTCTAAAAGAAATCAAAAATGTAACAAAAGTATATATACAAAGAGTGTACTACACTTAATTAAGCATAGTAACGCTTAAGATACAACCCGTTTCGGGGTTGCGACAGTGGAATCCCATCATAATCCACCAGCTCGTAGGCTCCTTTTGTCAATACTCGTTTAACAATGTAGGGGCCCATCCATAATGGTTCGAACTTACCTGCTCCCAATTTGTCAGAGTCCTTATCGTAAAGCAAGACCAGGTCACCTTCTGAGAAGACACGAGGCTTGACATTTTTGTCAAATTGTGCCTTGACACATTTCTTATGTGCTTCATTAGCCAGCGCGGCGTCATGACGGGTTTCATCCAAGTGGATTAGTTCCAAGAAACGAGCCTCTTCCTCCGAAGTTTCGGGAAGTAGATTAATTGCGAGCTTGAGAGACAAAATTTCGCACTGAATTGGTAAGACAGCTTCTAGACCATACACCAATTGAAAAGGCATAAACTTGGTCGAATTTGTCACCGAAGTCCTATATGCCCACAGAGTTGAGTACAGGATTAAATTCCAATTCCATTTGTGGACTCCAATCATTCTCTGCAGCATGCGCTTAAGGACTTTGTTGATCGCCTCAACCTGTCCGTTAGCCTGCAGATAATATGGAGTAGAACTATCGTGAGACAGTCCTAATTTGGTAATCAATTCAACCATCATGTGATTGCGAAAATTCAATCCATGATCTGTGGCTATAGCCTGTGGAACACCGAATCTAGAGACTGCATGATTGAAAAAGAAAAGAGCAACCATTTCGCCGCTATTGTTTAATGTAGGCATTGCCTCGACCCATTTTGTAAAATAGTCGACAGCGACTATAATATACCCATGCCCCCGGTCGAGGTGGGGTTACATGTCATGAAATCAATGCCCCATTTAGCGAATGGCCCAACAACAACTACTGGATGTAGTGGTGCAGGTGGTAATCTGGTTTTGCAATCAAAAATCTGACAAGCATGGCAACTTTTGACTGCAATTATGCAATCTTTGAATATAGTGGGCCAGAAGTAGCCAGCTCGTAAGATTTTTTGTGCAGTAGCGTAACCAGATAGATGCCCCCCACACGCACCTGAATGACAGTCATTCAGAACTTTTTCGGCTTCCTCGTGCGTGAGGCACCTTCGCAGAACTGTATCGACACCACGACAGTAAAGTGTATCACCGACGATCATGTAGTCTTTGGCTTGGTATCGAATACGCCGTTGTTCTGAGCGAGAGGTGTTTGGCCTAAAAGTTTGGGTTTGGAGATAAATTAGTATATCTCCATACCACGGATCGCTTGACGATATCAGAAACAGAATTTCATCCACGATTGATGCTTTAGATGTTAAATCGTTGGACGACGATGGGAGGTCACAAAGTAACTCCGCGAAGACAAGATACTTCTTTGATTTGGATTTAGTAAATTCCGAATCAAACTCTTGCAAAATGGCTATCCATTTGGAATATTTCCCCCCCAGTAATTGACGCAACAAAATGTAGGTCATAGGGTTGCAATCTGACACAATGGTAGTTTTGCGAAAGAGTATATAGTGTCGAAATCTCTGTACTGCTTGAACAACTGCTAAAGCCAGCTTTTCAACTTAGGAGTATTTGCTTTCTGTATCATTTAAGTTTCAACTTAAATAATATATTGGATGTTCTATTCCATCATTTTCTTGCACTAAAACCATAGCGATGGTTGTATCTATGGCAGCGAGATACAAGTTAAAGTCTTTTTGATAGTCAGGAGCATACATTAATGATGCTTTTATCAGGGAATATTTTAAAGCATCAAAGGAAGCTTGTGCAACCTGATCCCAGTCGAAGGGTACTTCTTTTTTCAAAAGACGCATACAACCTTTAGCGATTTCGGCATAATGTGGAATGAACCTCAACAGAAAGTTAGCTTTCCCTTGGAGTTTTTGAATTTGAAGCAAATTTGAAGGTGGAGGCATGTCAAGGATTGCCTAAAGCTTAAATGGGTTGAGCCGAATTCCATCCTTAGAAACTACGAAACCAAGTAATCGACCAAAACCAACACAAAACACACACTTGTGCGGATTGAGTCGTATCTTGTAGTGTCGGAAACGTAGAAATATGGCTCTCAAATGCTGTGGATGATCGGTCCGCTTTCGCAAATGAGCTGGTAGATCGTCGAGATATGGTTGAACGATGTGCTTGATGTCATGGAAGGCATAGTTCATTGCCCTCTGAAAAGTTGCCCCTGCGTTCTTCAAACCGAAAGGTAGTTTACGGTACGCGAATGTGCCCCATGGACATATAAATGTAGTCTTTGACTGGTCCTATGGGCGGATATTGATTTGATTGTATCTGGAAAATCCATCCATAAATGAAAAGATTTTGCATCCGGCACATTCATCAATTATCTGGTCGATAAAGGGTGTAGGATAGTTGTCCTTTGGACAAGCTTGATTTACATCCCTATAGTCGATGCACACTCTAATCGTTCCTTGCTTTTTCATCACAAGAACAATATTCGATACCCAATTAGTGAGAGGAACAAGGTAAATGAAACCAGCATGCAAAAAAATTTCAGCTTCTGCCTTAATGGCGGCGACTTTCTTCGAGTGAACCGGTTGAAGCTGTTGTCTTACTGGTTTGACATCTGGATACATCTTTATTTCATGTTCAACGATGCTCGAGTCAATGCCTGGCACTTCTTCGTATGACCATGCAAAGACATCTCTGAATTCGCGAAAGAGAGCATAGTAAATTTCCAGTTCTGATGAAGAACATGATTTGCCAACATGAATATTCTCTACAACATTAGGTTTGATCGAGATATTAATGGCTATAGTTTCTTCAATATTGGAAAAATTTCGTTCAAAATCCACTGTATTTACAGTATTTGATAGAAAATCACAGACTGAAGGATGATTAAGGTCGTTTGAATAATCTTCATTGTTATCTTGAAGGTGGGAACGATGGTGGTAATCTTCTCATGGCGTCTCTCCCATCATCATCAATCGAATGATTCCTTCGTCTATAGAATGTACATAAGACCAAGGATCAGAAGAGGTACCATACTCTAGAGACCTATCTATCCAAACACTCGCCGAGTGTTGTTTTGGGTTTGCCACCCAGGCCCAGAAAATTGATTGCTACAAAGATTCTATGGGGCTAGGGGAAACACCTATTGATGATCCACAAAATGGTTAGAGTTCTTCTTAATATTTGATGACATAGAAGATATCATATGATAGGTTTCCACTGTGGCCACTTCCACCAGATTACTTGGAGGCGGGAGGGCAAAAGTACCCATTAAGGAAGGGTCTTTTAGGAGACCTACTCCGACATGTTGAAGCGATTGAGAACTTCCATGGATCAATGGAATGCTTCCAGTAGCTTGTGAACTATTGGGGAAAAAGGTTAATTGGTCAACGATTGTAATCCCACCTTGGAAGGGAAATGCAATCTTTCTAAAATATGTTGACACAACGGCAGCCATAGCATAAATCCAGGGCCTTCCTAGCAAGATATTGTAGTCAAGGTTTCCATCAATGACCTCGACTTCAATTTCTACTGTCTTTCCCCCCAGTTCAACTTGCAAGTTACTTAATATCCCATATGGCGTGTATGTTCTTCCATCGAACACTTTTAATGTCGTTGATGATTGTGACAAGGGTGGTGAGCCTAAAGTTTTCTAGCAACTCATTGACATAATACAGGTAGATGCCCCCTCATCAATGATTGTTCGATGAACAGTTTTATTGAGGGCTTTTACCTGTATAAGGAAAGCGAGTTGGGCCGGTAACTGAGGTTCATATCCTTTATGGTTGAAGGCCACAAGATTGGAATCTGATGGGTCAATCCCGCCTATTACTGATAACAAAGCCTGCTTTTGGGAGGGGCAATTTTGCAGTACTTCAACTGTCGACATAGCAGATGGCGATTGAGCCAAATCCTCCACTATCTTATAATTCTGTGTTGCTCGAGCATGAGGATTAAATGTCGATTTATGTACTGCCCCCTTTGTCGGCTTTATATTTAGTTCAGGAATGATGGGCGGAACAACTTCAGGCGAAGTTGTTGTCGAACTACTGGGTTGATCTGTGGCCTTGTTGTTCGACAACTGTGGATTCCCATAATCTTTATTCCTCGTCGATATCAAAGCATCATTTTGTTGTTTCGAGATGGATAGCATAAGCACTTGGGATGGGGAAGCATGATCGACAGCAACCAAATTGGTTTCTGGGCTTGGAAATGGATTAGTCAACACCGATAAGGTACTTGAAGTCTTTAAAATTTTTGTAACCTCAGTATTATGTGGACAATATTTCGTCCAATACTCGTCGTTGCATATGAAACATGGTTGACGAGGTTTCTTTTGCCCAGTAGGATTTTGAGAAGATTTTTCAGGAGATGAATTTTCTTGTCCCTTCTTATTATTTTTCCCTTTCTTCTTGCCCCTGGTTGCTTTGGATTCTTGCCCTTGTCAGATGACACGACATTAATCTCCAAGGCAATAGGTTCATCATTTGCTTTTTGACTAGACACTGCAAGGGCTTTTTTAGATGGAGCCTTTGCGGTTTTCGTGCTTGAGACACCGATTACACCATCACCGGCGTGAGAGTCCCTGTTTGATTTAGGAGGGGGAGGAACAGAAAATTCTGGTCTAGAAGCGTCAGGAATTTTGTCGTAGAGCATGCCAGACTGAGTATAGATCAACTCTAAATATTGTACACGAGCAATGAATTGCTCTTCAGTGACAACTCCTCCCTTAGCCACATCCTCAGTAATAGAAGGTAATAATGACTTAATAAACCACTTAGCTAGAAGTTGATCAAGAACATACGTCTTTGCCATTCGACGACGACATCGCCACTCATGAATATGATCAGATATGTGAGTGGTTGTGGTTTGTTTAAAGTTGGTAAGGAGTTTTGTCCCCGTTTCATACCTTATTGGTAACTGAAAGTGGGTTATAAAAGTAGTGGCAAGGGCGCTGAAGTTATCAAATGAAGCTCTAGGCAATTCAATATACCATTGTGTTGCCGGACCAGTTAGCGTTCATTGAAAAAGGCGAAGCCTAATCGAATCATCATTCAAGGTGTTAGATGAGCACCACAAATGAAAGGTCATTACGTGATTTGATGGATCTTCACCTAGATTTCCATTGAATTTAGGAATATCAGAGGGGAGTTTATGAGGAATCACTAGCCACCAAGGGGCGTATGCAATTGGATCATTTGTCGACCGGTTCAAATCTGGTAATTCTAGAGTCACTACAAAAGGCAACTGTTGATTCAGGTTAGGTGAAGCATACCCAGGATAAGATGGAATTGCCTGAGCAGTAGGTCTTTGCATACTAGCATAATGTATCTGATGCTGGTAACTTTGATAAGGTTGTTGTACATAACCATTATAGTATGGCTATTGATAATCGTTTTGAAAATGCGGTTGTCTGATACCTACAAAGCCTTGTTGCTCAGATCCTTGGTAGGTTTGCTGGAATTGCGGTTGTTGATATTGTACCAGCCATGGTTGTTGGACCATTTGTTGTTGCCCAATACTAGAAGATTGACCAAGATGCGGGGTGACAACACCCGTTTGAGCCTGAATCGTTCCAGGTAAAGAAGCACTAACCTGAGGTTGTGATTGGGCCGTAGAGACAAGAGGTTGTTGTATTGCAACCTGAGAAACTTGAGGTTGACACACAATAGACAGTGCTTGCACTTGCGACATAGTCACAATAGCAGGTGTAGTGGGAATATTCGACACAGGTTGGGTTGGTTGTATTGAATATACAATCCTTGGCTGTTGAGGCAGTATTGGTACCCAACCACTGGATGTAATTCTAATTGGATCTGAATTCTGTTGTAAACTCTCATATGGTTGTTCTCCAAGAGGGAACAATGAAAAAGCATACTGCCCTCCATATGGCGGCAATCCAGTGTTCAAAGGATATATCGGTCTTTGAAGACTGATCTGCCCAAATTGATACTGGCATGCCGGATCAACTTGCTGAGTTTCAACATAAGAAATACCAGATGGGATTGCGGATGAACAAATAGGAACAAACCATGTTGCCGAAATAGTCCCTGAATGGACTCTAGCTAGTGATTGGTAAATAGCTGGGACAGATGGTACACCAGCAAACATTATAGGAATGGCAGCAGGAAGCTCTATTGTAGCTGTATCAGACGATACAGTCCTAGATGTTGATGGTTGCTTAGACATATTTAGTCTATCCAAAAGATTTTCTAGCGATTCGAAAAGAACTTGCGATGAAGGATGATCAAAAGAACTAACTTTAGGAGTATAAGAATATAAGTGGATCCCAGTTCCAAAATGCAATGGGGTACTGGATGGAATATCCTCTACTATCTCTTCTATTGCAATTAGTCCAGGTGGAAGAGGTAGACCGTTAGGTCCGTAAAATATTTTTGGAGCCGAAGAAGGTATTGCTTTTGTAGTGACAGATACCTGAGGGGTGACACCTTCTGAATTCTAGAACTCGACTTCCAGATGTTCAAGTAAGTGAACTTCAGTCTCTGGATCAGCTCTAGCTGGAGCTGCTTCAAGTATAGAAGTGTCTACCATTACACTAGGATCAGTTCTAATGTCCTCTTGCAACTGCAGAACTTCTTCTCTAAAGGCAGATGTACCAGAAATGATCGGAGTAATTGTAGTCTCTGATGGTTTTGAAACACAAGTTTCAAATAAATTAGGTGAATTGGACTCAGTTAAACGAGACCGTTTTGCCCAGAATGGCTTCGTTTCTGGAGTCAAAGACGGTTGACTCGCTAGTCTCCGCGAATGACGGGGTTTTGATTGACTTTCTTCCATGATTGCGGATTACTTGATCAACTCAAAATTAAGGGAAAAATGTTATTCTGAATTTAATAAAATTTTAATGACACTTTGACATAACTTTTCTTTTTCAATTTTTAAGAGTCGAGAAAAAGCTAAAGATGACTCTAGTCCCCTTCGATTTTTAATGAGCCTGAAGTGACAAGTGCTCAGATGGACCTTTTCTTTTAAGGAGTCGAAAAGGAACGAAAGTGACTACTCTGGAAATCTAGACAGAGGGATTACCAAACCAATCGCAAAACTACAAAATACACCTTGGTGATAAATTAAAGAGAAATTACCAAAGACTTATGTATGGAAGTCAATCTTCCCGAATGTTGTATTCAGTGCATTGCGATTGATAGGGCAGCAGACACGGCTTCCTATGGATGAAGGATATAAGCCTATTGTGGTCTCCCAATATATACTCAATGGTACGAGGAGCGCAAGTCCGTGCTAGCACTTGTCGTATCAAAGAGGAGGAATCACCCAACCTTCGATGAAAATGATAATTACTAGATTTTATGACGCCAGAACACGTCTCTAGCCTAGACTTCTGGATCTGTTGCGTTAGGTTCCAAAGCATTGTAAAATTCATTGAAATTTATTTTAGAGTTGATCTTGCTTAGAAGTTTTCCTTTCAAAGGTCCACCGCGCGATGTAGATGTAAAATTCCTAAATATGCAATCTAAAATGATAAACAATCATTGTCTATTTTTTAGCAATGAAAGTCCTACCCACTAAAGAAAGAAGATTACGATTCTTTCAAACAGAAAGCAAACTGCAAACACTAAATGCACTTTTCCTAAATCATTTTTCGCACACAGTCTAAATGAAAATGCAAATGCATGTATTTGTTTTTCGTTCCCTTAATGTGAGAAATGCCAAAAAGGAAAACTAAGTATAGATCTGAAATATTTTCTTCAAAGCGACATTTCGACAATTTCTTTTTCAAAATGAAAGGAAGACTTAAACGACACTTTTCAATTTTGAATATAAAATGCTTTCGACACTTCAAATATCAACAAATCAAATCAAATACATGATAAAAAGTTCAATCGACTATCTAGAGGAGGAAGACTTTACGACACTCCTCTTTTTGACACAAAACGATAGTTACGACACTTTTTGCACCAAAACGACAAATCGATTTACACAACTTTTCGACAAAGGATTGCAAATGATGGAAAAATACATAAAAACATTTACTAATCCTAATCAATGGAGGCTGATCTATGTAAATCAAGGAGGCTTCAGTAATGAGATACTGTTCATAAGCAGCAAAACAATCAAACAGAGCTGAAAACAAGGACAAAAAACCCAAATTTCAAGGAAAGAAATAGGATTACTCAGTCATCGCACCTATGCTTCACAGAAACAGGGATGCATCTCACCTGCTACACTTGGGAAGTGCGATGCATACTGGCTTTCAGTGACAGACAGTACGATGGGCCAGGGAGAGCAACTGAGATGGGTTTTGGATCAAATTTGCAATTGAATTCAGTGACTTAAGTTGAGATATTATGGACAGTAAAGAACAAAGTACATGGGTATGATCTTGGGAGGTTATTGAGCTACCAACAGGGCATATAAAATGCTTGTAAGTCAGATGTTCAAATCATAAACTAAACCGGAGATTGACTGAAGCAGCATTCATCTACTTTGCAATTGCAGAGCAAGAGCAGTTCGAAGGCTATCTGGCTAACTTCAGGCTCCGTCTATAGTTTATAAAACAAACAATCAACAACAAACAAACAAACTATTCACTCCCCAGTATGGTCGCCATTTTGTTTCCGGGAAAACTAGTGTCTTTTCGATCTGCTAGTCCCACTAGGATTGGCAGCTATCCTAGAAACAAACAATCAAAGTAATTTTTGATTTCCTCTATGTACGATAGATAAGAGAGAAGCAAAGAGACCAACCTGGATCTTCCACTTGAATCTTTGCTTGATTTCTCTCCCCCTTGATAGAGCTTGCAACTCCTCTCCTACTTGTCCCGTTTAGAGAATATACGTAGAAACAAAGTAACAAAACACCATCAAAGCATCTCGATCTATTATATCATAAACAATGTAGAATCAGAAATACATTGAACATACAATATCATTCACAAATAATAAGATTCACAAATACACAATTACATGGAGGAAAACTCAAAGAACTTTATTAAAATAGAAGGGAGAATTACAACCCAGCTGTCTGATCCAGCATCATCCTCCCAGCATCAAAGCCCTCTTCACCTCATGAAATCAAAATCACCCAACAATACAATGTTCTTTCTCAAAGACAAACTATCAGCACTTCCTTACAAATTACAAAATTCCCACCTCTAGATCTCTCAAATGAGGGATCCATTTATAGATGTCTGCAAGGGTGTGAGTCATCTTTGGGTTTTTTATTAGTGTCATTCCACTTGTTGTTCTTGGTTCCACTTGGAGATTTCTTGGATCTCTTACTCATCCCTGGGCGAATTCAGAGAGGCAAGTGTCATATGAGAAGTTTCTGGAAGATCCCATGAGCATCCACTTAGCAAACTATCTCAGACATTTGTCCATCCTCGCTCATCACACCCCACAGAAGGCCTCTTCAATATGCATCGCACCTGGCTAGTGTAGAAGTCAGTATGCATCACACCCTGACAGTGGAGCAGTCAGTATGGTCCAATTTTGGCCAGTTCTGAGTGGTTTTTCTGGTGGAACTTTTGGGGCATGATGTAATCAGTTGACCACGATCCTTTAGGGTATGAAACAACACTTTTAGGGGTTAAAGAGCCCTTGGTTTATTGACATATAAGATTTGGGTTGCAGTGCCCAAATATGTCTATAACAGCTCTTTGCCTCGCAACTATGTGCGATCTGGGCAAACCAAAAAAAAAAAAAAAAAAAACATTTTTCTCATGCATATGCTCTTTTCCGTCACTCCTTAGTGTGATCTCGGAAAATCAGAAACATTGAGGAAAATATCTAGTTTCCGACCAAATCTTAATTTAAGTCGTAAGGCTTCGAAACTTCTGCTTTTTCATTTGGTTTGTGTGGTTTTTTTTTTGTTTTGTAGGCAAAAAGAGGTTTTTGAAGTAAGTGTAACATCTCCCATTTTCAAGAACTTGAATTATTATGTAATATTTGCTAAGACATCTGCTAGTAGGGATAAACATGATTATGTGAATGATTATATTTTATTAATAAAGTTATTAATCTTGTGATCTTGAATTTGGAAAATTCATGGACTGACCCCAAAAAAGAGGATTAAACTTGCCAGAATCTGAGAGGATCAGATTCGTCATGATTTTTCCTAAAGAGAAATATATATATATATATATATATATATATATATATGTATATATGTATATATGTATATATGTATATGTATATGTATATGTATATGTATATATATATATACATATATATATATACATATATACATATATACATATATAGATATATATATCTATATATATATATATATATATATATATATATATATATATATATATATATATATATATATATATATATATATATATATATATATATATATATATATATATACTGGGAATAAAAGCATTGCAAGTAGAAAAGCAGGCTTTTAGCTTTAAGGGAAAAAAACATGGAAAAAGCCTAGGCTAAGGGGAAATAGAACCCTTGAAGGCAGGACGCTGCCAAGGAAAAAATTTGTGAATCTAATAATGATAAATAAGCATTATCAAGGTAGAGTAGACGTTACTCGTGCCTGGCAAGTTGTCATATCTCGAGGGGAATCAGAGGATTCATGGTTGGGGGTATGGTGTAGTCAGCCATTGATATCCGAATTCAGGAGAAATTCGTCAGAAAATTCTTAAGTTTGTTTTGAATGATGTCATATTAGTTGCATGTACCTTTTATAGATTGATGACGTTATTCTTAATCTGTGTCGAGTTCAGGTTAATGTCTTTAATTACGAGTTAGTAATTGTTTAGATGGATACTCACTAGTAATTGTACAGTTTCATGTTAAATTCTTTGATTATGATTTAGTAGTTTATTAGATGAATATTCTTCACTTCATGTTAATTTGATTAGTTCTGAATAGATGAACATTTTTATTTAACTGTACAATTTCACGTTAATTACAGTGATTGTGATCTAGTATTGGATTGTCTTTTGTAGATGATTATTCCTTATTAAAGGAAGAGTTTCATGTTAATTGTAAGGAATGCCAATTGTTTGATTGCAACCATCGTGGATGGTTAAGTTTAATAGTTGTAAGGTTGTATATTATTTTGTAACCTATGCATAACGTTGGTTACTTATCTTATTCTATCATTATAGGTCTTGCATGTACGTTATAATAGAAATACTGTAAAAATGTGATTAATTCTCTTGGTACGATATTAAATAATTCGTTACAGGGTTATTTACGCTATAAAAGAAAAATCGGAGCGCATGCTCTTCATATTGGCACAGTGAGAATCTGTACATTAAAGGGTTCCATGCACCCTGGTTAGGTGGGTTAGCTGATATGGCCATACATATAAGTTGGGGTAGGTAAGAGAGGTAAAATGTAACAGTATGTATATTCAAATTAGAGCCTGTAGGTACTCATGAAGGAGACTACGCCCTTCAAAAAGGGGATTTCTATCCAAGAAAATCAGAAAGAAAAATATATGTTACCTTTACTGAGAGACTACAGTAACTATAGTTGTAACGCGGAAGAGTTTAGAGTTTTATGGATAACCATTAGAAGACGTAGATTGTGGTAAGGTTATGGTCAATTAGAATAACTTCAGAGATAAGTAATTTCTATAAATACTAAAAATATTTCGAAGGCAAATTAGACTAGAAAACAACACAGAGATAGTATGAAATAGTTCTTGATTTCTGATGTGGCTACAATTACAATCCATGAAATGGTATACATGCAAGCCTTTCAAACTCTTTGTATAAATTGGAAATTTGAACAGCTACAAACTAATATATTAATATTCTCATAAACTAAGAGATGGAAACCCTTTTTCATTATAACCAATAATAGGTTCATACAACATCTGATAATTATGAGAAAATAAATATAAATGACACGGACAGACCGAAAACAATCTCGGTACCCTTTTTAAAATTTTCGTACATATGGCCTAGCCGTAGGAATATTCATCTAGAACATCATAAACTAGTGAAGACTATGGAAAGAGCCGCCTTCAGCTAAATCTGGAAGCCTGTGAACTAAATCGACTTCCTTAAGTCATAGTCATCTCGATCTCTGCAGATTGTAGAACGAAAGCGATAGAAATTAAAATCAATAGAAGAACCCAATTCAGCAAAAGTCACCAACCTATTCAGTGAATAACCCGCAAAAGTTAGACGTTGAAAAACTGTGAAACCATGCTTCAGATTTCCGGGTTGGGGATACCTGTGATAGAAAACAGTTACCTATATCAGTATTGTACCGAAATAGACCAGTTAACCATTAGAACATAGCAATACAAATAATGAAATGAAATTACCAAATTAAAAATTACCTGTGAAAACATACAAATCCAAGCTTTACTCCGCAACCCTGCGTGAGAGAATATTGTTAGCTAAGAAATTTGGTAGATTAATAACAATAGAAGAATAAAGGAAGAAATGAGAATGAATTAAAAGAGCAGAGAAATAGATTTACCCTACCCAGGCTAGAACTCTCATAAAAACGAAGAAGTGCCCATTCAGGTGGAGGCGGAATGAAGAGGAATGCAGGGTATTCCTTTGCCTAACTATAGAAAACGAAACGATGTTAGCGAGAAAGAAGGGAAAACTTACACAAGCAACAAAAAAAAACCAAAAAACAGAGAGGATAACGGAGATGGGAATTGAATTATTACCTGCATCGCATGGGTAGCCATTCACCAAGCCATTGAAAGGAGACTTCCAACAAATTGCCAGAATTAACTGTACACCAAATTGTTGTAGAACCGACCCTATCCATGTATGTCAAGGGTAGATGGTTGGTCGAAAAAGCGAATCACTGAATCATTGCAGGGCCGACCATTTTCATGTATGCCAAGGGTAGACAGAGTAGGTGCAAGGGTTTCACTCTTTGAGTAGAGAAGGATCTCTCCACAACCATGAGAAATAGTAAACCCTTCAGTTTCGTCGAGCTTTATGGGCATAGGAAGAATGTCAAGGTCAATAGGAAGGGTTAGGTAAACAGGGTAGCTCTGGCAACAGTCCTGAGCCATTGATTGACCACAATACATCTGGAGCGTTTGATTCATCCTCGATCCAAGCAAGGGTTGAAAGGTGTGCCATGGGATGGATGGACAACGTACCATCCTGCTATCACAAGGAAATGTAACGTGTAGGCCGATGGCTACATGAATATAGCAGGGGTCGTATCTAGAGGAGAGATCCATTTGATCCATTGTACACTAAGGTCAGATGCCAAATGTCTCTACCGTCCCATTTCAACATTAATGCATGGTAATCACGTAAAGAGTAACCATTCCATAGAGGGTTGAATGTCACTATGAAATTGACAACAATAATTTGATTAAACCTCATACCTAAAGAGATTACGCCTCATTAAGTTAATAGATAACCTTGGGTATGGAGGAATGGTGTTGTTACATAGCACATACTGTTGAAATGTATTCCTCCTCGTTAACCTAGGATTAATTACTTATAAAATGAAATTCTCCTGAGTGTACTCCAGAAATTAAGGTTATACATTATGGTCATCACACTGTGGATATGTACATATAATAATGAGACATTAGCATAACGAAATTAACAGTAAATTAATAAGAAAAAAAATATTGTGCTAATTGGGTTTTGAAAATTGGGTTCATTACAAATGGTATCAGAGCACAGTTCTACTTTGAACCTGTATAGGGCAACTACGTAAACGAACTGTGCTCAAGGGAATCCTTGTCAAATTATGCATGTGTTAAAATTATTATGCTATCTTTTTCTTTTTCTTTTTTTAAATCAATCTGAATGGTGGTGTAGGTAAAGGAAATCTGAAGGTGAACCGCTATGGAAGGATCTATGCTGCCAATTACTGGGAGTGAAGGGTTATATGTGGATTTGGGGGAAGTTGGCAGTGCTGCTACCATAAGCTCTCAACTAGTAGAAATGGTAAAAACACTGCAAGTGGAGTTAGCTCAACTCCGTGGCAACAACGAAAAGTTGTTAAAAGCCAGTGAAGAACAGGAGAAGCTAATTCGAGAATGGACGGAAAAATCTAATCATAAAAGTGTAAATCAAGAAGATACAAGGAAGATACAATCTGATAAGTCGGGGAGTGGGGAAGAAACTGACCTTGAATCATCAAGGGCACATAAGAAACAAAGGAAGACAAAGCGACAAGGTGAATTCAGAAAGATCAAACCGCCAGTGTTTGATGGTGAGAAAGAGGAGGATGCAAAGGCATGGTTGTTGAATATGATGAAGTATTTTCAAGTATACGAATATGAAAACAACTTGAAAGCGTGATTGGAAATTTACCAATTGCAGGGTAAAGCCACTCAGTGGTGGGAGGAATGTAAGAGCGTCCAAGCACCGGAGGAAAAAATAGTTTCATGGGAAGAATTTCAGCAGCAGTTCAAGGCCAGATTCCTCAGTGAGAGGTATTACGATGACAAGGCTAAGGAATTTCATGAGCTGAAATTGGGGCAACTAACTATGGACGAATTTGTAAACAAATTCACCAATCTGTTGCGTTATGTGCCTTATTTGAAGGAAGAGAAAGCAAAAATTCAGCATTTCCTGAACTTCTTGTCGATCTCTTACAAGGAGAGAATTGACTTTGATAACCCAAAGACCATGGACGAAGTAATAAAAAAACGAGGCTATGTCATCAACAGTTTAAGCTAAAAGTGAAGGTGGAAAACTGTGGAAGAACAAGGAGGGTGGAAGAACTGGTGTGGAAATGAAGAATCAAAAACCATTATATTTGAGGAATTTTGGTAAAGATCATCAGAAGAAGAAAGGGATTAGAGAAGAGACATCCTTGCCAGCTCAGTCTCACACGGTTCAAGAGTAACTAAACAAAATAGCAAAAAGTATGACACCACCAAAGAATCACTAAGGTGTTGGGGATGTGGGGGACCTCATATGTTGAGAGACTGTCCACAAAACTCTCGGTTGATGCATAATATATAGACAGTTCGGGAGGCCACTATAGTAAATGATGTTGCAAGAAGCATGTCAAGGATCAGCGCTACTCTGGAAAATCAACAAGGTGAACATCAAGCTATTATGTTGGAAATAGAAGGCAAAATCTCAAACCAAAATGTGTCTATTTTAATCGATCCAGGAGCTACCTTAAGCTATATTAGCCCCCAAACTGTAGAAAGATGCAATCTGAAAACAAGAAAATTCAGAAATGCATGGTTAGTACAACTAGCCACGGGCACTAAAAGAAAAATACCTCCGTATGTGAAACAATGCCCTGTTGATTTTAATGGTTATTTCTCGGCAGTAGAATTGAATCTGCTTCCACTTGGGTCATATGACATATTAGTGGGAATGGATTGGTTAGAACAACAAGTTGTTGTTATAAATTGTCTATAGAAAACAGTGACATGTGTAGGAACTGATGGGGTTTTGATGGTCATAAAGGGAAAAGTGAAACCGGTAATAGTTAGAAAAATTTCCGCCCTACAATTGAAAAGAAACGCTAGAAAACACTGTCAACTGTATTTGGTATAGATGGAGGACAACCCTTAGGTGTCTGAACAAGAAAAGTTGGAAACGACTCCAGTCATCAAGGAATTTTTGGATGTTTTTCCAGAAGAAATTCCACGATTGCCCCCATCCAGAGATATAGATTTCACAATAAATCTAGTACCTGGGGCAGTTCCAATATCTAGAGCTCCATATCACATGAGCACCCCGTAATTATTAGAATTAAGAATGCAGCTGCAAGAGTTATTGTCAAAGGGATCCCGGTTCTTTTTGTGAAAAAGAAAGATGGTACATACAGAATGTGTATAGATTACTGCCAGTTGAACAATTTGACAGTAAAAAATAGATACCCCCTACCAAGAATAGATGATCTTTTTGATCAATTCAGAGGGGCCTCAGTCTTTTCAAAGATTGATATGAGAATAGGGTATCATCAGTTGCGAATTAAAGAAGAAGATATACAAAAGACAACTTTTAGAACACGTTATGGACACTACGAGTTCATGGTGTTAGCCTTTTCTCTCACTAATGCTCCTGCAACATTTATGTGTCTCATGAACAATGTGCTGCACCGATATCTCAATCACTTTGTATTGGTTTTTATAGATGACATCTTGGTATATTCCAAGAATGAGGAGGAACATCAAGAACATTTAAGGATGGTCCTACAGACCTTAAGGGAAAATAAATGGTATGCTAAAAGCAGCAAGTGCGAGTTTTTACAAACCAAGATACAATACTCGGGACATGTCCTATCTAAAGAAGGATTAGTAGTGGACCCCGAGAAGATGACAACCATTTTGGAATGGCCAGTACCAAAGGATGTGTCGGTAGTTCATTCTCTTATGGGGATTGCAGGATACTATCGCATATTTGTGAAGAACTTTTCTAGTTTGGCATACCCTGTCACCTCATTACAAAAAAAGGGAACGAAGTTTGAATGGACTGAAAAGTGTCAAGAAAGTTTCAATAACTTAAAGAAAATGCTAACCACGGCTCCCGTATTATAGATAGCAGATCCGAAACAAGAATTTGTAGCATGCACAGATGCGTGCCTTGAGGGATTAGGAGGGGTGTTGCCACAAAACAATGTTGTGATAACCTATGAATCCGGAAAATTGAAAAAACATGAGAAGAATTATTTTGTGTATGATTTGTAGTTGGCTGCAGTAATTCATGCAATAAAAATGTGGAGATATTATCTGCTGGGTAAAAAGTTTGTTTTAATGACCGATCACATAAGTCTTAAATATTTTTTTAGTCAATCTGACTTGAATGCGAGATAGGCAATATGGTTAGCTTTCCTCAGCGAATTTGATGTTGAAATCAAACATATTAAAGGGAAGGAGAATAAGGTTGTTGATGTGTTAAGTCAGCATGCCCATGCTACAGTTGCACACATGAGAGTAAGTGTAAAAACAGATTTTGAGGAACAGGTGAGATTAGCAGGACAACATGACCCTCAATACCAAGAATTGTACAAGAAAATACAACAAGGTAAGACAGCAAGGTATGTGATCAATTCTAAAGGATTGACCACCTGCCAAGGCAGGTGGGTTATACCAGATAGTACCCCTCTCAAACAATTAATATTTGACGAACAACATAAAGAGCCATACGCAGGCCACCCAAGATACCAGAAAATGATAATTGTGTTAAGGAAACAGTTTTTCTGGGTCGGAATGAAAAAGGAGGTAGCTGCTTATTTGGCGAAGTGCTTGCAGTGTCAACAAGTAAAAATAGAACATCAACATCCAGCGGGTCTGATGAATCCACTACCTGTTCTAGAATGGAAGTGGGAAATGATTTCCATGGATTTCATAATTGGATTACCAAAAACTCAATATCAGCATGATTCCATAATGGTGGTAGTAGATATACTGATAAAAGCAGCGCATTTCATTCCTGTACAATCCACCTTTGGTACGGCACAAATAGAAAATATCTTCATGAGAGATATTTTTAGATTAAATGGTATACCGAAAATGATCGTGTCGGATCGGGACACCAAGTTTACTTCAAAATTCTGGAAGTCACTATTTGGGAATTTTGGTACAAAATTGAATTTCAGTACAACATATCACCCACAGACGGATGGGCAAACAGAAAGAACAAATCAGGTCTTGGAGGACCTTCTTCGAATGTATGTAATGGATAGACCCACAAAATGGGAGGACTACTTGCATTTGGCCAAGTTTGCCTATAACAACAGTTACCAGGCTTTCATTAAGATGAGCCCCTTTGAGGCTCTTTATGGCAGGAAATGCCATACCCCTCTCAGTTGGAGTCAGCCAGAGGATTGGCTGATCCTTGGGCCTAAACTCCTGGGTGAAATGGAAGAGATAGTGAGAAGAATTCAGAAAAAATATTAGGATTGCTCAAGATAGACAAAAAAGTTATGCAGATAAAAAAAGAGTTTTTAAGGAATTTCAGATTGGGGAACTTGTGTACTTGAGGATCAGGCCTTATAAGAGTACCTTGAGTACTGGCAGCTGCGCTAAGTTAGCACCGCGGTACTGTGGACCATTCAAAGTATTGGATTGAATAGGTCTAGTAGCATGTCAATTAGCCCTACCTGCTCATATTATAGTACATAATGTATTTCATATGTCACTATTAAAAAAATATGTGCATGATAGTTCTCATGTAATTGATTGGCATCTTCTACAGGTGGACCTGAAGGCGATTTCTTGCCCGAACCACTCCGTGTTCTCGAACGGAGGGAAACCATACTACGGAATCGGGTCATATCTCAGGTTAAAGTGCAGTGGCGACACTTTACTCCTGAGGAGGCGACTTGGGAAAAAGAAGAGGTAATAAGGACTGCATACCCTGAGTTATTTTCTACTGAATAATAACACTGAGGACAATGTTAAGTTAAAAGGGGGGGATGATGTAATGTCTCCCATTCTCAAGAACTTGAATTATTATGTAATCGCTACTAAGACATATGCTAGTAGGGATAAACATGATTATGTGAATTATTATATTTTATTAATAAAGTTATTAATGTTGTGATCTTGAATTCGGAAAATTCATGGACTGACCCCAGAAAAGAGGATGAAACTTGTTGGACTCTGAGAGGATCAAATTCGTCATGATTTTCCTAAAGCGAAACATATATATGTGTTAACCGGTGGGAGATAAAGACAGGGAATAAAAGAACTGCAAGTGGAAAAGCAGGCTTTTAGCTTTAAGGGAAAAAACATGGAAAAAGCCTAGGATGAGGGGAAACAGAACCCCTGAAGGCAGGACGCTGCCAAGGAAAAAATTTGTGAATCTGATCATGATAAATAAGCATTATCAAGACAGAGTAGAGGTTACTCATGCCTGGCAAGTTGTCATAGATCGGGGGGAATCAAAGGATTCATGGTTGGGAGGTCTGGTGTAGTCAGCCATTGATATCCGAATTCAGGAGAAATTGGTCAGGAAATTCTAAAGTGTGTTTTGAATGATGTCATATTAGTTTCATGTTACCTTTTATAGATTGATGACGTTATTCTTAATCTGTGTCGAGTTCAAGTTAATGTCTTTAATTACAAGTTAGTAATTGTTTAGATGGATACTCACTAGTAATTATACAATTTCATGTTAAATTCTTTGATTATGATTTAGTAGTTGATTAGATGAATATTCTTCCTTAATTGCACAACTTCATGTTAATTTGATTAGTTGTGAATAGATGAACATTTTTATTTAACTATACAATTTCATGTTAATTACAGTAATTGTGATCTAGTATTGGATTGTCTTTTGTAGATGATTATTCCTTAATAAAGGAAGAGTTTCAAGTTAATTGTAAGGAATGCAAACTATTTGATTGAAACCATCATGAATGGTTAAGTTTAATAGTTGTAAGATTGTATATTATTTTGTAACCTTAGCATAACACTGGTTACTTATCTTATTCTATCATTATAGGGCCTGCATGTATGTTATAATAGAAATACTATAAAAATGTGATTAATTCTCTTTGTATGATATTAAATAATTCGTTACAGGGCTATTTAAGCTATAAAACAAAAATCTGAGCGCATGCTCTTCATATTGGCGTAGTGAGAATCTATACATTAAAGGGTTCCATGCACCCTAGTTAGGTGGGTAAGCCGATATGGCCATACATATAAGTTGGGGTAGGTAAGAGAGGTAAAATGTAACAGTATGTATATTCAAATCAGAGCCTATAGGTAATCATGAAGGAGACTACGCCCTTCAAAAGGGGATTTCTATCCAAGAAAATAAAAAAGAAAAATATATGTTACTGTGACACAGGCAAGTTCCCTCTGCGGACAGAGGCAACCCCTCTAGCCCTAGAGTGGGTCTAGTCACCGCAAAGACAATACCAAAGCAAATTTCCTTAGAAATATGGTGTTATGAAGGCCTACCTTCAGATTGATGTTCGATGAAGTCCTCGTCGTGTCACTCCAGCTCTTGTTCTTCTAATCGCTTGTACCTGAAAACAACATGTAGAGAAACACCACAAACATAATAGGAAACAACCAAACAATCTACTTGAAGAGTCAAGGAACCTCAAGCTATCGACATACAATTTCAACATGCGATATAGGAAACAAGCTATTGATTTGTATTAATATAAATCAAAGTAAAACTTACAACCAAGCCTTGATGTCGTAAGTCTCCTCGAAGGGTCCCATCGGCATGTCTCCGTAAGCATTTACTTGTGAACCATCTCCCAAGGGAACAAATGACTCTCTCTTTAGTTCAAAAGGTTGATGCTAGAAAGTTCTCAAACCAACTCTACTCAAACATCTCTCAAGCCAAAATACATGTGAGGCTACTTCCACACTCCAATAACACTCTCTACCTCTACTCCTCTCTTAGAAATCTGAAGCTACCAAATTACATCTAGCTATCATCCAGTTACATCCAAGCTAGCTGATCTCATTCATGGAGGAGACATTTATAGGAGGGAGAGGTTCCATAAGAGATGGGAGGAAGAGCTTATCTCTTAGGGAAGTTGCACAAAAGGTGGAACAACTATCCCAAAGGAGAGAGGCGAGCTCAACTGACCCAACAACCAGCCCTAGGACTGCCCATGAAGCAATTTCATCTCGAAGTTTCGACGAGTTGTTAAAAAACTTGCCAAATCTGGCTCGTCACAGGTGCAACATAGGGACAGAGCGAAGACTTTGCTAGGGCTAAGGTTAACTTGACCATCTTCACGCATAGGACAATTTGTGACCCACGATGACCCAGAAACTTAGGTAAAAAGGGTTTTACTTCAGGGATAACGAACTGAGGCATTCTTCCTGAGATTACAAGGAAGGTTTTGACACATCATTGGCAACATGACACAGAATAGATGTCAGCAACATGGACTGGTAGTATCTGGGATCAGGGAATGTGGGGTCGATGACAAATTACTGTGTAACAGATGCCCCCTAAAGCATGAAGGCCGAGAGAGTGGGAGGGGTGAAATTCTTTACGAATCCATAACCGAAATAGAACATTCTCACAGAGAACCTGCAGACGCAAGTACAACTGATATCTCTAATACATGAGTACATAGTGAAAGGAAATACATGTTTATAAGGCATGGGTGCAACCATCCAACCAGAGCGACCACAAAAAAGACTCAAGTATGGTTGCAGCCATCCAATCAAAAGAGTCATGTATGAATCAATCCACGCAACCTGGACTTGTGTAATCTGAGCCCAGGGTCTTGAATCCCAACCTGACCATGGTACAATTTCTAATATGCGAATAGATGTGTTGAAGTCGAGCATACTAGAAAATCACTTGATTACCGGCCAATGATGTAAACCATTAACAAGCGCAAGAGAGACCACCAGTAATGTCAATGGTTCTCAAGGTACTACTAGTACAATCCACAAAGTGTGAAGAATGATCTGAAGTCAAACACTCGTGAAATCACTTGATCAAAGACCAATAATGCAAGCCTATCATTGAATGCGAAGAACTTGCCATTGAGGCATGCAAGCTCTAAGGTACCAGAAAGGAGTCTCTAGATCAACTTCCCGGATAATGAGCTGAAGTCGACAGGAAGCGACCGGTCGAAGGAGGGCCATAATGTTTCCCACATCATCGATGCGAGACAAAGGAACAAGATGAATGTGAATGAGACAATAGAATCTGAGGAAGGTATGTAAGGCTCAAACTGCAGAAGGATTGAACTCTTGAACATATTGGTGACACGACTCCGAAATTTGGCAGCATTTTGGTACCACAGGATTAAAGGTCATGATGATGCAACAAGGATTAGATGGAATGAGGAAAAATGAATAACCCAAAACCTGGAAGGCCAACAATAGAATGAGGATATCCCAACCTGACTCGAAACAGAAAGAGTGTCGATGTCCAAGAGCGACAAGCTGCCGTAACAACCAACAGAATGTTTCCAATTTTCCCCCACCATTTTTGGCGAGTACCCTAATTATTTTTGAAACACAAGATTAAAGGGGATAGCATATTCTTGTAATGTAAGTTCATCCTTCGAACAAATCCGACCTAGTGATTTTTAACGAGCCCTAGGAAGGAGAAGCTCGGTCTCGTCATGGTGACAAGTCCAATGTCGTCAGGGTTTAACAAGTCTGACATAGGTAAAACTCGAAGTCTTTTTCATATTTAGAGAGTTTGAAAAAGATACAAAAAAGAAAACTCCAAAGGTCCCTTTTCGTAAATTTGTCCCTCAAATCCGAAAAGGTAGAAAATAATATCCAAGGAAACCTATTGACCATGATAGATCAACGTATACCTTTTTCGTAAGTAATCTATCCCAGCCTGTAAAAGGGGTAAACTTATACTGGGTAGATGATGCTTCGCAGCCTTTAACGAGTTCAAAGCAACAAGAGCTCGATGATCTTTTCTTTTTTAAAAGGGTCGGAAAAGAGCTTGAAAGCGGACCCCCCATTTTATTTCTTTTACGATTCAAAAGGGAAAAATACTCGGCAATATTTTCATTTTTTATGAGTCAAAAAAGAGCTTAAAGGTTACTCACCCTAGAGGAACGAGTGGTATAAAGGGTAGCAACTAGTTCCGGCAATGGAGGAACTGCTCAAAACACATAATGGTCAAGAGGCTAGCTAACAAAACCACTCATCGTTGAGGTTCCTCAGGAAAGGAAAAACAACCAAGTGAAAGCATATGATCAGCCAAAGAGATGGTGGCGATGGAATGAACAACCAAGGCTCATCTAGTAGAAATCAGCTGATAAAAACGACAATCATGAGATGTAAATCGGGTGTGGGTTCATTTTTACACAAGCTTGAATCATGGAGAACCCTACTTGGATTCAGCTTCATGTTTACACAATCTTGAAACGAAAAAACTATGCTTGCTATAAGTTCGCATGCCCCTAGCATAATGACTCAATCGAGGTACATGCCCCCCAAGCTTCATTTCATTCAACTAGGTGGATGGAATGAAGGTTCACTTTCGAGATCTTAGAAAGACTCGACTTGGATTTTACGAGATCTTAATCAAAGACTCGATTTGGAAAAGGGCATTGTTTCATTTTTGAATGAGGTTGACACAGTAAAAGAACTATCCTCATTACCCTTGTTTCATTGTTTAATGAGGTTGACACAAGATAAGGAACTCTCCTCATAATTCCTTGGTTTCATTTTTTAACGAGGTTGACACAAGATCAAGAACTGTCCTTGTGTCTTGTTTCATTTTTTAACAAGGTTGACACAAGAAAAAGGAACTCTCCTCATACTCCTGTTCATGGACCATATGAGAACATGGCTCCCAAGAGGTCTTCACTAGTCAAAAGAACCACGCTCCAGGGGGAATACGTGTCATTTGGTACCGAAGACAGATCGGATTCCAATGCCCCCAGTACATAATGTACCATACCATCTGTGTGATCATCAGCAGATGTGGAGACGGAACAAGTAGCCACATAATTGACCTATGGCGGAGAAGGTATTGTTTGCAAACAAGAGCCGATAGGGGACGATGGTTGCAAAGGAGACACCTGGTAACCAATGAATGACAATTGATCAATAGTCACGATTCTTCCTTCATGCAGAAAACAAACCACACAGAAAAGTGAAGAAACAAGAGCTCCCATGACATAAATATAGTTGCATCCAAGGAGAAGATTGAAATCTAACGAACCTTGGATGACCATCACGTCTATATAGATGGTCTTGCCTCCCAAAGTAATAGGGAACTTCAGAAGGATCCCTAAGGGTTGACTGGTTCCTCTGTTGAAAGCCAATAGATTCTGGGTGACAGGCACAAGTTGTGGGGAGCCCAAAGCTTGCCAAGTAGTGGAAGACATGATGCTAACAGATGCACCTTCATCTAATAGAGTGTCAGGTACTACCATATTATAGGCTTGTACTGTGATCTGGAAAGGCACATAAGATGGGAGGCGGAAAGCAATCAAGTGACTCCAATCGAAAGAAATGATAGAACTACTTGGTGGGGGTATCATATGATTGCCCCCATGCTCTACAAGAATAGAAGAAGGACTCTCCTGAACAACTGGGATGGGAGGGTCACTCTCCGATTGATGAGAATCTAAGGAGACGAGAAGAACATGGGCAGTATGATCACTAAGCTCTTCCATAACAGAGTGAACAACTGGTGACGAAACCAAGTCAGCACTCTTTTCGACCAATGGTTGGTCGAGAACAGGCACAAGATAGTCAGGCTTAGGAAGAGCGAGATGGGAAAGAGATGAATCCAAGTCGATCTCTTTACCAGACAGGGGAGGGTCAGAAGAAAGCTGTTGATAACCAATAGGGAGCTGGGGTTGAGAAGCCGTAAGGTTTTCCAAAACTTTGGAGGCGTTATCTATAAGAGGACAAAGGTGAAGAAGATGTTGTCCTTCACATAACCTACAGGGAAACCTAATCTTCCCTTTCTTCTGACCATCGCTAGCTAAGAGTGTAGCATCGACATGATCCCTAGAGGTCAATGGGGATGGTCGATCTAGATGTTGAGACCATACCTCTAAGACTCTGGGAATGCTAGGATAGTCTCGGAGGAGATGGTCACCCTTACACAACCTGCAAGGGAATTTAACCTTCCGTGGAAGATCTGAAGGTTTGCCGATAGGAGGTGCACTTGGAGTAACATTTGCACAGTTGGCCCCTCACTTAGCTGACTTCTTCTTCTTCGTCTTCTTCTTCTTCTTCTTAGCCTCCTGGTTACTAGATTTGAAACTTTCACCAGGCGAAGTAGAAGAGGAAGGTGAAGAAACAGGGGAAGAAGGCGAGGGGTCAACCTTAGAATCATCATGGCATGATTCGAATGAAGGAGATGGCGGGGCAGGAGTTGAGACACTTGGGATCACTGAGGTCGAAAATAACCAGACAGGTAAACCAATGGTTAACCCAGGGAGGGACAATGTTGCCATATAAGGAGCACTAGCGTTTCCAAAGGAAGGAAAAAGATCAGGATTCCCATCCGAGGGGAACCCTTGACTAGTAGAATCTGGAAACGTTGCCATTGGAATTGACCTTGAAGAATTACTAAGGAAATCAACTTTTACCAAGAATATTTCGTGGGAAGTAATTTTAGAACATTGAAACAAAACTTTGCCTTTTCACGTTTAAAGAGTCGAGAAAAAGGACAAAAGATGACTCTAGTCTCCTTCGAAGTTTAATGAGCCTGAAAGGACAAGTGTTCAGATGATCCTTTTACTTTTAAAGAGTCGAAAAGGAACGAAAGTGACTGCTCTGGAATTCTAGGCAAGAGGTTTACTAGACAAATCGCAAAACTGCATATACACCTTGGTAATAAAATGAAAGAGAAATGACCAAGGACTTCCCGTATGGCAGTCAATCTTCCCGAATGCTATGTTCGATGCGTTACGATTCATAAGGTGGTAGACTCGGCTTCCTATGGATAATAGGATGATAACCTAGTGGGGTCTCCCAACATATACGCGACGGTACAGGGAGCACAAATCCATACTAGTATCTATTGAATCACAAAAGGAGGAATCACCCAACCTTAGTGAAAACAATAGCAACTAGGTTTAACGACGCCGAAACATGTCTCTAGCCTAGACCTCTAGATATGTGAGTGTTAGGTTCCAATGCGTTTTTAAGTTTATTCAATAAATTTTAACAGTTAATCTTGAATTAAGTCTCGGTTTTAAGGCCCTACCGAATGTATCTTCAAAACTCCTAGAATGCAACTAAATGAGCAAAAATACCATTCTCGTTGGATGAACAACTAGCTAAGGAAGAGTGAGAGGTTCAATGCACAAAAATTGAATGGAAAGAAAGCAAACCAATCAAGGAAAAAGGAATACTCCAACCATTTACTCAAACTTGCAAGCAATCTAAACTAGAAAAATGAGAAACACACTTTTTGTTATTCAATGTCTTAATCTCAAGAATCTACTAATGCAAAAATTGTCTTTCAAATCTTAATACAAGATGAATGCAATTTTTTATTTTTTCAAATAAATGATAAGCAACTAAATGCAAAATGAATCAAAGACTCAAAACTAAGGAGATATTTCTTTTTTCAAAACTGGAAAGCTATCTCACTGACCGGGAAACAATGTAATCTATGCCAAGTGAAGGAAGGAAACCGCACAAACAAGACATGAAAGTTTGGTAACCGAACGTCACATACCCATCAAGAAGATGACAAACAACGAATAGGAAGAAGCCTCAAGCAAAGTCAGAGATTATACCAAGCAGAGTCTAGAAATCCTAATGAATGAGCGACCCAAGCAAACCAATCATTCAAGAAACCCTAAGGTATTTAGGTCACACGGTTCAAGAGGAAGGATTTCAAAATGCTTGAAACCCGAAATCGAAAATCCTAACAACCAACACTTCTGATACAATAAAGAGGTAAGAAACAAGCTCAGAGGATAGAACACACTGGCTAATCAACCAACAAACTTCAAAATTTGAAACTTACAGGAATTGTCGCAAGTATAAAACTGGCAACATGCACCAACAACAAATCGTCGCACCCTTATAACTAATCACTTTGCGACGTTGTCGTGAAGGTACATCAGTTAGCTGCGCCGAGCCGATTTCAGGACTTGTCGCGACTGTTAGGCAATTTAATTGCGTCATAAAATAAAAGGTGCAACCCAGAAGACAGCACAGGCGCAACTACTTCGCGACTGTCAGAAAATATACAGCGAAGACCTCATATCAAAGGCAAAAAAACAAAAGTTCAGTTGAGGGAAGGCTAGATCTATCACTCATGAGAGTGGGAAGACTACAGGAGTAGTCTAACAACTTCCATAATAGAGCATGCTACCCAAACAATGAGGGAGACAATAAACAAACAAAACCAATCAACACAAAACACAAAAGACAAGATCCCCAGTATGGTCGCCAACTTGTGACATAGGCAAGTTCCCTCTGCAGACAGAGGCAACCCCTCTAGCCCTAGAGTGGGTCTAGTCATCGCAAAGACAATACCAAAGCAAATTTCCTTAGAAAGATGGTGTTATGAAGGCCTACCTTCAGATCGATGTTCGATGAAGTCCTCGTCGTGTCACTCCAGCTCTTGTTCTTCTAATCGCTTGTACCTTAAAACAACATGTAGAGAAACACCACAAACGCAATAGGAAAAAACCAAACAATCTACTTGAAGAGTCAAGGAACCTCAAGCTATCGACATACAATTTCAACATGCGATATAGGAAACAAGCTATTGATTTGTATTAATATAAATCAAAGTGAAACTTACAACCGAGCCTTGACGTCGTAAGTCTCCTCGAAGGGTCCCTTTGGCATGTCTCCGTAAGCATTTACTTGTGAACCATCTCCCAAGGGAATAAATGACTCTCTCTTTAGTTCAAAAGGTTGATGCTAGAAAGTTCTCAAACCAACTCTACTTAAACATCTCTCAAGCCAAAATACATGTGAGGCTACTTCTACACTCCGATAACACTCTCTACCTCTACTCCTCTCTTAGAAATCTGAAGCTACCAAATTACATCTAGCTATCATCCAATTACATCGAAGCTAGCTGATCTCATTCATGGAGGAGACATTTATAGGAGGGAGAGGTTCCATAAGAGATGGGAGGAAGAGCTTATCTCTTAGGGAAGTTGCACAAAAGGTGGAACAACTATCCCAGAGGAGAGAGGCGAGCTCAACTGACCCAACAACCAGCCCTAGGACCACCCATGAAGCAATTTCATCTTGAAGCTTCGACGAGTTGTTAAAAAACTTGCCAAATCTAGCTCGTTGTGGGTGCAACATAGGGACAGAGTGAAGACTTCGCTAGGGCTAGTGTTAACTTGACCATCTTCGCAGGTAGGATAACTTGTGACCCGCGACGACCAAGAAACTTAGGTAAAAAGGGGTCTGCTTCAGGGATAATGAACTGAGACATTCTTCCTGAGATTACAAGGAAGGTTTTGACACATCATTGGCAACATGACACAGAATAGATGTCAGCAACATGGACCGGCAGTATCCGGGATCAGGGAATGCAGGGTCGGTGACAAATTATTGTGTAACAGTTACCTTTACTGAGAGACTACAGTAACTACAGTTGTAACGTGAAAGAGTTTAGAGTTCTATGGATAACCATCAAAAGATGTATATTATGGTAAGGTTATGGTCAATTAGAATAACTTCAGAGGCAAGTAATTTCTATAAATACTAAAAATATTTAGAAGGCAAATTAGACCAAAAAACAACACAAAAATAGTATGAAATAGTTCTTGATTTCTGGTGTGGCTACAATTACAATCCATGAAATGGTATACATACAAGCCTTTCAAACTCTCTGTATAAACTGGAAATCTAAACAACTACAAACAAATATATTAATATTCTCATAAATTAAGAGATGAAAACCCTTTTTCATTATAACCATTAATTGGTTCATACAACATCTGATAATTATGAGAAAATAAATATAAATGACAAGGACAAATCGAAAACAATCTCGGCGCCTTTTTTAAAATTTCTATACATATGGCCTAGCCGTAGGAATATTCATCTAGAACATCAGAAACTAGAGAAGACTACGGAAAGAGCCGCCTTTAGATAAATCTGGAAGCCTGTGAACTAGATCAACTTCCTTAAGTCATAGTCATCTCGATCTCTGCAGATCATAGAACGAAAGCGATAGAAATTAAAATCAATAGCAGAACCCAGTTTGGCGGAAGTCACCAACCTGTTCAGTGAATAACCTCCAGAAGTTAGACGTTGAAAAACTGTGAAAATGTGCTTCAGATTTATGGGTTGGGGATACATGTGATAGAAAACAGTTACCCTTATCAGTATTGTACTGAAATAGACCAGTTAACTATTAGAACATATTAATACAAATAATGAAACGAAATTACCAAATTAAGAATTACCTGTGAAAACATATAAATCCAAGCTTTACTCCGCAACCCTGCATGAGAGACGATTGTTAGCTAAGAAATTTGGTAGATTAATAACGGTAGAAAAATAGAGGAAGAAATGAGAACGCACTAAAAGAGCAGAGAAATAGTTTTACCCTACCAAGGCCAAAACTCTAAAAAAATGAAGAAGTGCCCATTCAGACGGAGGCAGAATGAAGAGGAATGCAGGGTGTTCCTCTGCCTAACCATAGAAAACAGAAGGATGTTAGCGAGAAACAAGGGAAAACTTACACAAGCAAAAAAAAAAAAAACAGAGAGGATAAGAGAGACTAGAATTGAATTATTACCTGCATAGCATGGGTAGCCATTCACCAAGTCATCGAAAGGAGACTTCCAACATATTGTCGGAATTAACTGTACACCGAATTGTTGCAGAACCGACCCTATCCATGTATGTCAAGGGTAGATGGTTGGTCGAAAAAGTGGATCACTGAATCGTTACAGGGCCGACCATTTTCATGTATGCCAAGGGTAGACAGAGTAGGTGCAAGGGTTTCACTCTCTGAGTAGAGAAGGATCTCTCCATCCATGAGAAACAATAAACCCTTCAGTTTCGTCAGGCTCTATGGGCATAGGAAGAATGTCAAGGTCGATAGGAAGGGTTAGGTAAACAGGGTAGCTCTGGCAACAGTCCTGAGCTGTTGATTGACCACAATACATTTGGAGCGTTCGATTTATCCTCGATCTAAGCAAGGGTTGAAGGGTGTGCCAAGGGACGGATGGACAATGTACAATCCTGCTATCACAAGGAAATGTAACGTGTAGGGCGGTGGCTGCATGAATATAGTAGGGTTCGTATCTAGAGGAGAGATCCATTTGATCTGTTGTACACTAAGGTCAGACGCCAAATGTCTCTATTGTCCCATTTCAGCATTAATGCATGGTAATCACGTAAAGAGTAACTATTTCGTAGAGGGTTGAATGTCACTATGAAATTGACAACAATAATGTGATTAAAACTCATACCTAAAGAGAGTACACCTCATTAAGTTAATAGATAACCTCGGGTATGGAGGAATGGTGTTGTTACACATCATATACCATTGACACGTATGCCTCCTCGTTAACCTAGGATTAATTACTTATAAGATGAAATTCTCCTGAGTGTACTCCAAAAATTAAGGTTATACATTATGGCCATAGTTGTCATCACATCGTGGATATGTACATATAATAACAAGACATTAGCATAACGAAATTAATAGTAAATTAATAAGAAAGAAAAAATTATTGTGTTAATTGGGTTTTGAAAATTGGGTTCATTACAGTAAGCACGCACCCCAAAGTTTCAATTAGCCAAAAAAAAAAACCCTTCCTCCTTTCAAAAAATTACTAACATTTTAAACTAACTCACTTGGTCTCAAGTTACTTTATGAGAATAAAGGTTTTAAGTACAAGTGTTTCTTTTTGTTGAGTTACTTTTTCAAAAAGTAAATGTAACTTATGTTTTAAAGTTAGTTTATGTAAAAGTGTTCTCACCCATTATAAAAAATGAGTCACGTATAATTCTAAAGTCACTTTATCTTTTATTTAAGTTACAATTTACTCGATAGTTCATAAAATACCATTGTAAAAGTGATTCTCACTTATTTATAAAAGTGGGTCACATAAAGTAATCTTTTTTTAAAGTGAGCTAATTAGATTAAGTTTTGAAAGGGGGGAGAGGGTTTAAATATAACGTTATCACCAACTTCCCAACATTCACGTGGTTTGTTGGCATCTTCAACAACTTTTCTTCAAAAAAACATAACTTTTTCATCTCGAAGCCATTTTCAGAGTCATTTTTTTTAATCGGCCAAATTTTTCGAGATTTTTCCATTGGAACACTTCGTTTCAACATATAAAACTTTAGTTTCTTTTAAAATGGAAAGTCCATGCCTAGTTATTCTTGGCAACACTAACTACTTCCAATGATTATTCTACATGGTGGATTTACTTAGAAGTAAAGGTCTTTGTAAAATAACCTTAGGCCAAGAGTCTAAACCTCAAGATGAAGATAAGCAAGACAAATGGGAAAATAAGCAAGATCAAGCACATGGGTTGATAGAGATGTCTATTTCTCCAAACCTTAGATTCCATATCGCAGAAATTGATACCCCCGATAAAGCAATGAAAAAGCTCAATAAAGTTTTTTGAATTAAAAATGAAATTAGAGCTCATCAGCTAGAAAAATGATTTTCTTACGTTGGACCCCAATAATTTTTCTTACATTGAAGATTTTTTGTCCAAGTTCAAGACCCTTAGACTTCTCTTGGAAGGTGTTAAAGTTAAGAAAGAAGAGGGTAGCCTTATTGATTCCATTCTTACTAGGTTGAGACCAACCTACTCTGTGTTTGTTTCCACCTTCCATTCTACTAGAAAAGCCTTTATTTCTCAAGGACAAGACTACAAGTCCCCCTCTTTTGATGCCTTTTGCGATTCTTTAATAAGAGAACAAGAAAAACTCTTACATCTTGGTCTTCTTAATACTAGAAACTCTTCTAAGAAAGCCTTAGCATCCCAACAACAACCAAGTTCAAAGAATCCTAAGAGGCAACATCTTAAAAAGAATGGTCATAAACCAAACAAGGGTCCTAAGCAATTTCAGTCACAAAATGAAAAATCAACTCAACAAAATGATAAGACAAATAAAAACAAAGGGAAGAAGACTGATAGACATTGTAACTTTTGTAATCGTGATGGCCACTTAGAATCCAAATGCTTTAAGAAGATGGAAGCCTTGGAAGCAACCATGAAGAAGCATAACATCAATTTGGAGAACTCTTCAACTTCAACTTCATCTTCAGGAATAACACTTTCTACATGTGGTTGTCAAGCATCTCGGTCTGGTTATGCACTAAAGGTGTCTTCTTCTTCTCATTCTCATGAGTGGCTTATTGATTCCGGAGCTTCTTATCACATGGCCAAGAACAAAGCCATGTTTTCTTCTTTAAATGATTGTAACACCAAAAATATATATGTTGGTGATGATAGATCTCTTAGTGTTGTAGGGACTGGAACTATTCATCTAGACAATGGTCAATTTAATGATTTATTATGTGTTCCTACCTTATCCTGCAACCTTCTATCTGTGTATCAGATAATTCATTCAGGTGAAGGTAAAACCTTTGAATTTTCACCTCATGATGTTGTAATTAAGGACCTAAGAGATCCTAGACAGATTTTAGCTACTGGCATTGCTGATGATTCTACAAGGTTGTATAAGTTTAAGAACTTTGGGTCATCAACTCTTCTCTTGGTATTTGTTGCTCATAATGATGAAGTGAGCAAGCTTTGGCATGAGCGATTTAGTCATTTAAACTATCACTCCCTTCAAAATCTATGTAAAGAAAATATGGTGACAAGTCTTCCTATGGTATCTTGCAGAGATGGTGTTTGTTTTGGATGTGTACTCGGAAAACATCATCATGATAGTTTTGAAAAACGTGCCTCTTAGCATGCCTCAACCCCTTTACAACTTGTGCATAGTGATTTATGTGGTCCACTTCTAGTTGTTTCATTCTCTGGCTACAAGTATTTCTTAACTTTCATTGATGATTTTTCCAGACACACTTGGGTATACTTCTTAAAGTTCAAGAGTGAAGTCTTTAACATGTTCTTGGCCTTTAAGGCCTTTATTGAGAAATAATCTGGACATCAAATTCTTAATTTAATATCTAATAATGGTGGAAAATATGTTAACAACAAATTCATCAACTTTTGCACTGAGCATGGAATTCAATTGCAACATACTATTCCATATACTCCACATCAAAATGGTGTAGTTGAAAGGAAGAACCACACCTTAGAGGAAATGGATAATTGTATGCTTCAATCTAAAGGACTTAGTCTTAATTTTTGGGTAGAATCAATTAACTGTGCAAATTACATAGTAAATCGCACTCCTACTAAGGTTTTAAAGAATATCACTCCAGAAGACGCATGGAGCTCAATTAAACCATATGTAAGTCACTTTTGTGTTATTGGAAGTGAAGCATGGGCCCATATTCCAGATGAGAAACATAAAGCCTTAGAACCTAAGAGTGAAAAATGTATTTTTGTTGGATAATTTGAAGATGTCAAAGAATATAGACTCTTCTGCCTAAATTTAAAAATGTTATCATTAGAAGAGATGTAAAATTTGTTGAAAATATATCGGCCTACGAGCCTAGTTCGGCGGATGTGCCACCTCTCTCTATCCCTGCTACTTCTAAAAATATTCCTTCTTCATATGATGACAACGAGGATGAAAATCCTCCCCCACCTTCTCGAGATCCTCCTTCAGCTCGTCAGCTTCCAAAATGGGTTCGCACTACTCAGGATGCAGCAGGTGCTCTTGCAGGTGATCCTACAAATCAACGTCGTACACATTCTTAGTTCGATAGAGCCTCTTCTTTACTGGCTCAAGTTTCAACGAATTATGATCCTGACAGCTTTGCAGAAGCTTCATGCCATCCAGATTGGGACGCAACTATGAATGAAGAATATTGTTCATTATTAGCAAATGATACATGGGACTTTGTTCCTCTTCCAAAGGGACGAAAACTTGTTAGATGCAAATGGGTTTACAGAACCAAGTTTGGACCAGATGGAAAGTTGATAAACAAAAGGCTCGTCCTGTTGCTAAGGGTTTTTCACAAGTTGAAGGCATTAACTATATTGAAACCTTCTCCCTTGTTGCCAAAATGAGCTCTATTCGCCTTGTTCTTTCCCTTGCTGCCTCTTTCAAATGGGAAGTCCATCTGATGGATGTTAAATCCGCTTTCTTGCATGAATAAATCTATATGGAACAACCCCCTAGCTTTATACAAAAAGACTCTAGCCTTGTATGTCGGCTTAAGAAATCCCTTTATGGTCTCAAGTAAGCCCCTCGGGCTTGGTATTGCAAAATGGATAACTTTCTTTTAGATACTGGCTTTTCTAGGTGTCATTCTAACAATATTGTCTACGCCAAGAAAGTGGGTAAGTCTCTTATCGTTCTTGTTCTTTATGTTGATGATCTTATCCTTACTAGTAGTGATCCCAACCTTGTAAACCATGTGAAGTCTAGCCTTAAAAAGCAGTTTGAAATGACAGACTTAGGACACTTGCATTATTTTCTTGGTTTTTAAGTCGTACAATCCAAAGAAGTTATTTCCCTTTCCCAGTCCAAGTATGCTTGTGATCTTCTACGCCACTTTCACATGGAAGACTGTAAGCCAACCCCTTCTCCCTTTCAGTCTGGAGCCAAACTTTCAGTCACTTGTACTTCCCCTAAAGTTGATGCTACCTTATATCGTCAGCTTCTTGGAAAAGTTTTGTATCTGACCCATACCCGTCCTGACCTTGTTGTTCAGTTTATGAAAAACCCACATGAAAGTCATTGGAAAGTATCTAAAAGAATACTTCGTTATGTTCGAGGTACAGTTCAATTTGGGATTCATTACAGTGTAGGAGCATCTCCTTTATTGGTTAGTTTCACTGATTCTGATTGGGCTGGTGACCTTGAGGATCAGAAGCCTACTGCAGGTTATGTCTTCACTCTTGGTTCTGGACCTATTACATGGGCTTGCAAGAAACAAAGTGCCATTTCTCTTTCTTCAGCAGAAGCAGAGTGTTGTGGTGCCATTGAATCTAATAAGGAAGCCTTAAGGCTTCGTTAGATCTTGTTAGAGTTTGGTTTTCAACAACAACATCCAACTACACTTTGGTGTGATAATCAAAGTTCCATTCAACTATGCAAAGATCTAGTCCAACATTAGCGCAACAAACACATTGAACTAAACATGCACTTCATCAGAAAGCTCATTCATGACCATGTTCTTGAAGTGCAATATTGTTCAACCAATGATCAAGTTGCAGACATCTTTACAAAGGCTCTCACAGAGGCGAAGTTTACTAAACTTTGATTTATGGTTGGAGTTCAAGAAGTTGTCACTAAGTGGGGATAGGCTCTAATGCCTCCTTCCTTCTCTTATTGTGTCATCTTTGTACATCCTTCAATCCTATCCCACGTTGTTCTTAAGGGGGATGTTAGGATATTTCGACGCATAGGAAACAATTAAGTATAACTTAGTTTAGTGTATGTGTTCAGATTATAGAGAGCTCGACAAGCTCACTATTAAAGATAAATTTCCCATTCTTGTCATTGATGAATTGTTGGATGAACTACATGGAGAAATTTACTTCACCAGACTAGATCTTCATTTAGGATATCATCAAATTTGAATGAAGACAAATTACATTCCAAAAACAACATTTAGAACCCATGAAGGTCATTATGCACCTTCCACATTTCAAGGTTTGATGAATTCAACTTTCAAACCCTTTCTTAGAAAATGTGTGTTAGTATTTTTTGATGATATACTAATTTACAACAAGTCTTGGAAAGATCATGTTCAATATGTTGACAGGGTGCTCAAACTATTGGAGGAGAACGATTGTATGCAAAACCCTCCAAATGTTTCTTTGAAGTATAGGAAGTGGAATATTTGGGTCATATTGTATCTCATGAGGGTGTCAAGGTGGACCCTAACAAAATTAAAGCATCAAGGGATGGAAAATCCCCACAACCTTAAGGTATCTCCGAGAATTTCACAGATTGACAAGGCATTATCACAAGTTTGTTAAAAATTATGGGAAAATAACAGCACCTCTAAAAACTTAACTGAAGAAAGATGCATTTTTTTGGACTCTAGAATCAATTGATGTCTTTGAACATCTTAAAGAGGCATTGTGTTGAGCTTTGATCTTAGTTACAATAGGTTTCACAAGAACCTTTATTGCGGGATGCGATGCCACAGGAAATGGCAATGGTGTTGTTTTAATGCAAGAAGGAAGACCCATTGCTTTTGAAATTCGTCCAATCAAGGGAAAGTATTTATGGAAACCTATTTATGAGAAGGAAATGTTGACAATATTACATGCACTGAAGCAATGACACCCTTACCTGATGAGAAGATGCTTCAAGGTAAACGTAGATCATGATAGTCTTAATTACTTCTTAGATCAAAGATTATCTACATAAAAGCAACAAAAATGGGTCACAAAGATGTTGTGTTGTGACTTTGAAATCATCTACAAAAAATGGAAGCAAAATTTTGTTGCAGATGCACTTTTAAGAAGGGATGGGGATGCAGAGGCATTGCTCTATGCCATTTCTATTATCCAACCTGAGTGAATAAATGAAGTAAGGGATGGATGGAAGAATGACGAAGAGGTACAGACACTCATTCAAAAGTTGTAGCAAGATCCCAATGCATCTAATGCATTTATTTGGAAAAATGATTCATTATGGTACAAAGATCACTTATGTTTATGTAAGAACTCCCAACTCAAACAAAATATTCTTTTGGAATTGTACACCTCTCTTATAGGAGGCCACTTAGGATTTTTAAAAACTTACCACAAGGTCAAGAAATATTTTTTTTGCGATGACTTTAAATCTGATATTCAAAAGTTTGTGGCAGAATGTTTGGTTTGCCAACAAAATAAAGTTGAGACAGTTAAGACCCCAAGCCTTTTATAACCATCAGCCATTCCAAGTCAGGGGTGGGATGAGGTCTCAATGGATTTTATCATAGGTTTACCCAAGTTTGAAGGAGAGTGTCATCATGGAGGTAGTTGATAAACTTACCAAGTATACATAGTTTTGTGCACTATCTCATCCTTTCAAATCCAATATAGTCTCTACTGCATTTGTGGAAACAATTCGAAAGGTACATGGAAACCCAAAGATTATTGTAAGTGATAGAGATCCCATTTTCACTGAAATTTTTTAGGTAAAATTATTTTCTTATCTTGGTACTCAATTAGCTCATAGCTCATCTTATCATCCTCAATCTGATGGGAAAACTGAGACAATGAACAAATGTTTGAAAGGTTATCTTCATTGCTTTATATATGTTAAACAAACATAATGGATCAAGTGGTTACCTTCGAGAGAATGGTGGTATAAAACATCATTCCACACCGCAACAAAAATTACCTCATTTGTGGTGCTTTATGGGTATCATCCATTGCCCATCACATCATCTTTAAGAGACAATTCTAAGCTTCAAGGAGTGGAAGATTACATCGAGCATCAACAATAAGTTCTCCAACTCTTAAACGATAACCTAACTCTAGCGCAAATTCAAATGAAACAACAAGAAGATCAACATCGCAATGAAAGAAGTTTTGATGTGACCGATTGGGTATTTTTACGACTACAACCATGCAAACAAATGTCCCTCAAGCAAGCTAAGAAGGATAATAAATTATCACCCAAGTACTATGGTCCTTACAAGGTGCTACAAAATATTGGTACTATGGCATACAAATTAGAGCTGCCTATATCTTCGCGAGTACACCCAGTTTTCCATGTTTCATGCTTAAAGAAGGTTATAGGTGACAAGCTCCCTGTTCAAACTATATTTCTAGAACTTGATGAGGAAATAAAAATCATATTGGAGCTTGAAACAATCACAAAAACAAGAATCCAACAGCTATGGAAGAACTTACCTGTTGAAGACTCTACATGGGAGGACGAGTATTTTATTCAAAAGCATCCAAAACTACTTAGGCATTGAGGACAACACTTTTTTGAAGGAAAGGGCCATGTTAGGTCCTTACAATATTAGTGTAGCACCCATATTGTTATTGTTGTGCCCCATAGAAGCCCACTATTGTTATTGTTGTGCCCTTACATTATTATTGTTACGTATGCCCTAATTATATTTTGACCCTTTAGACTCCTGTATATACCAAGAAGGTCTTGTCATTTGAATCATCCAATAATTGTTCATTTATGTGATGTAAAGGGAGGTTTCCCCCTTGAAGTGGCTAATTATATAGTCGTTGATATTTCTCATGTTTCTGTGTTATTTTGATCTGGTTACATAACACATATGACTTTCTTTAACAATGAATACAAACTATAGTTGTACATGTCATTTTATAAAGAAAAAGGAAGCCACTTTAGCAACCACGGTGAGAAAGAAAAAATGAGTTGTTTTAAAAACCAAAATTGGGCAACATCAATACATAATCACTTGGCCATGCAATAGTAAACAAAGCCTTAGCCAATTAGTTACATCCCATACAAGATATAAGTCCAATTGAAGCAATAATTGGTATAATTCTAATCCCAAGTGAGGGATCATCATGATCTTGGTGGTTGTCCCTTGTTCATCAAGAACAAAAATAAAATAAAGAATTATCCTCTCTTAGTGATCATTTATAAGTTAAGCTCAGAGGCTTCTGAGCCTTAATCATGGCAAGAAAAATGAAGGGGAAAGTCAATCATTATATAAGGTAGCAGGAAGGAGCTAGCTATGTTGTCATCCTCTTTGATCACTTATTCAATGCCTTACTTAACGATGGAGCCTTCCCTCATGGTGCTAAGCTTGTTTGGATAGATTGAATGTGTAGGGAAGGCACCTGGTATATCCTTATCTCAAATGGGGCATGCTTGGTTTAATATTTGGAACTTGGACAACCACCCACCCTAAATGAGGGACCTAGGAAAAATGCTTTGTTGGGTTATGTTAATCATTTTCATAAAACCAAAAAGCCAAAATAACCATTCATGATCTTGATTAAGGTTTTGTTTAAACAACCATCTAATATGGGTTAATAACACAACTAAGTGATAATATAACTATATAACTTAATGTTTTTATTTATTGTTTTTAAATATAGGGGAATCAATAATTCATTGGGATTACTTTGGTGAGGCCTAGATTCAAATCTAGCTAGTTGCCTGGGGGCATCTATGTTTTTAGCCTTATCGCAACAGGCCAAATGTCTCATCAAAGATTTGAACTTGGGTGGAATGAATGCAAGACCTACCTCCAAACCATTCAAGCTATTACCCCTCGATGGTACATAACCTACTGTTACCTTTCAGCGCCAATTTGCGTAGTAAGACCACTCTTACTATGCGAAAGGATCAACCCAACCCTTATAACGAAGATAACACCTCTCATTACCATTTTTTTCTTTTCTTGTTTTCTCTTTTGAAGGTGGCAAAACCTATTGTAATTTAATTATTAACTAATAATGAACACAAGTTAAGGAAAACCACGCCATTCAAAACAACCTAGGAGTAGTCTATAGGAGATAGACTTTCACTCTTACCATGCTTTTGGTCTTAAGTAATTTTTTTTGGTTACATCCAAAAAAAAATGAAAAATTAATAAATTAAATGCAATTCCAAAATATACTTCCAAATTAATAAAATAATCTCCACCTAAACCATATTAAAAAAAAAAAAAAAAACTAATATCTCACACTATTATCCCGAAAACTAACAATAACTTCGCATACTTTTAAATAATATTTAACTTTAACTTATACCTAAAACTAAATATTACCCTATTCCCAATTGAACCTTGTAAAAGAAAAAAAATCTCCAATCCAGCAACCATGACCATTAGTCCTTTTAGTGGTTTTCTTTTTTGTTTTTAAATATAGGGGAATCAATAATTCACTGGGATTACTTTGGTGAGGCCTAGATTCAAATCTAGCTAGTTGTCTTTTTAGCCTTATCACAAGGCCAAATGTTGAATGCAAGACCTACCTCCAAACCATTCAAGCTATTGCCCCTCGATGCTACATAACCTAGTTTTACCTTTTAGAGCCAATCTCTTACTATGCGAAAGGATCAACCCAACCCTTATAACGAAGATAACACCTCTCGTTACCATTTTTTTCTTTTCTTGTTTTCTATTTTGAAAGTGACAAAACCTATTGTAATTTAATTATTAACTAATAATGAACCCAAGTTAAGGAAAACCACGCTATTCAAAACAACGTAATAGTAATCTATAAAAGATAGACTTTCACTCTAGCCATACTTTTAGGTCTTAAATAATTTTTTATTTATTTTTACATCCCAAAAAATAAAAAATTAATAAATTAAATGCAATTCCAAAATATACTTCAAAATAATAAAATAATCTCCACCTAAATCTCACACTATTATCCCGAAAACTAAAAACTAACCATAACTTCAGATACTTTTAAATAATATTTAACTTTAATCTTATACCTAAAACTAAATATTACCCTATTCCCAATTGAACCTTGTAAAAAACAAAAAATTCTCCAATCCAGCAACCGTGACCATTAGTCCTTTTAGTGGTTGGTAAAGTTCCGGACTCATCTTGTTAAACCGGCGTAGTGTTGATAACGACTTTATTGGTTAAGCTCGTTGTTGCCATCATATCGGTAGAGGAGAAATATGAATGTGAAAAGAAATCGCAACCTAAACATGAACATTGGTTATAAGCATCTAATGTTATATAAGGGCCACATGGCAAAGACAATTAAAGATGGTAGATATAACACAACATAGTTGACTACTTAAATTCGGTGGATTCGCTTCATGGCCAAACACTTCCAATTGACATTATGATTTGGCACGGGATGTGGCACATGACGGTGAAAAGTCGTGAGAGTTTGCATGTGATCGATCAGTAACCCCATGCCGACGGTTGTTGACTCACACTCAGTCACCAACAACGAGCATCTCTTTAGCACATTCCAAAGCACATTGAGAAAACGATATCCAATTTAATAATCTCCTGGGAGAAGATGCCAATGCATTCCTCTTTTGACATGCAACCTGCGCTTTGCTCTGGATCGCCTTTCTGTCAGCCTATGCGCTTCCTTTGAATTCGTGTATAATCGATTATAAATATTTCTTCTCACGGCTTGTCTGAGAAATTCGATTTCTTCGTAGCGATGGGCAATTGGCAGGAGATTGCCAACTCTATATTCCTCGCGATCGTCTTTGCCTTTATGGTCGCGAAGCTTATCTCTATCGTCGTTTCTTTCAGAGACGATAATTTACGCGTCGAACGGGATCACTACACACCTGCCGCTGTCGAGGATGATGCCCTGGACCCTCCTGCCCCTGATGTGCAAGATGCCGATGAAAATTCCCAGACCCTGTTGCAAGATCGCGGTGTTCTGCAATCGGAACGCGAAGAGCTAGCTGGGGTTTTATCAGAAAACGAAGAACTTCGCGATCAGGTTGAATTCATGGATAAAAATGAAGACGAAACCCTAGAGATCGCTGAAGGTGAAACGGAGGGCAAGGTAGAAGAAGTGGTGTCCGAACCTGGATATGCCGTGAAGGAAATTGATGTAAAAGGCAAGGGAGCGGAGGGGTTCGGTGGAAGTCTTTTAAGTGACGAGGATGAATGGGAGGGAGTAGAGAGCACGGAGTTGGATGAAATGTTTGGTGTGGCCGCTTCTTACGTGGCATCCATGGAGGCTAACATGTCTCAGAAGGTTCCAAATGAAGCGCAAATGGAGCTGTACGGCCTTTACAAAGTAGCCACGGAGGGTCCCTGCAACATTCCTCAGCCCTCGCCTCTCAAGATCACCGCTCGTGCCAAATGGTTTTTACTCTAACCTCCTGTTTCTGCAGTGCTCTCTCTCTTTTTTCGATTTTGCATGACAGTTCCTTGTTTGGATTTTTTTTTTTTCTTGTTTGATATTACAGATCTTGTATTTATTTATGTCAAATTTATGCGATAGAAGACTGGTTGTGCTCTCTTACTGTTTGCAGTCTAGATCCCGTGGGTATACATTTGGGATCAACTATTTAATTTTCACACTAAAGCAATCAACGGCCCTGCAATCCGTAAACCTTCATCTTTGTACTTGTAAATGTAAGTTCACAATGAAGGACCGCCAGACTACGAGGTCTTCGATTAAGAACTAACATTCTATTGAGTCACGGCCTTCGATGAAGCATTTACGTTCCATTTAATCCTGTCCTTAGGTGAACCGCTTATATTTCATTGAAGAAACATGCATTCCCTGCGGGAAAGTGAGCTTGCAATTTTTGGAGCACCATTAGGCTCGAGATCGGTATTTACATCCACTTAAGCTTTGTTAAGTGGCTCCACTCATAATCTCTGGAGGATCACACACTACAAGAAGGATGAACCTGTACTATAAAAATGCTAATTTGATCCCTTATAAACCGTGGTCTAATTTTGATATTTCAAAATATTAATCATACAGTAGTTATCATGGGACAATTTTCTTTTTGGCAGTATGGAGAGAGGTTATTATATTATTTTCATAAAGGAAGAATGAGATCTCAAACAGCTTCTAGTTCATGAATGAATATTCTGTTCTTCTAGTATATCTCTTACGTTGGACCTATCTCCATTGATGCGGTAAGCATTATATGCACAGTTAGGTGCCAGGTTGCAAATCTCTTTGATCCAAGTTGCAATCAATTGACGGTGATCTCTCATCGGAACATATTTCTGTCCAAGTCACATGGAAGTTGTTTTTAATGTGAAATAAAAGAGTACGACTGATTCAGATTTCCAGTAGTTAGGGAAACTAAATTGTTTGGGGTAGGACAAAATAGGGCTTTAAAATGACAATAAGTTCATGGCAATGCTATTCCATGAGATACATTGTGCCAGAAGCCAGGTGAAACTGATTTGCAAAATAATTGCGACCAGTTGCATCTTAGAAGCCGTATGGGACATTGGGATTTCACTCCTGGAATTGATTCCATAAATCCACCTTGACGGTTCCTAACACTGATGATGTTTAACAATGCCAGCTCCAACATATTTTTTTCCTTGCTTTTTATGTTTTGTAAATGAAAGTTCAGGTTACATCCCGATTTGAGGCCATTACAACAATATATTCATTATGAGCTCAACATGTCATTTGTGGGAATTGAACCTGGGAGGTGAGGATAACAGTCATTTCTCCCAACCATACAAGATAAACCCAATTGACAGGTGCGGCACCTTTATGAGGTTTTGTCATGTTTATCTGATCTTTCTATGAATGATCTAAGATCTGTGCTTTTGTGGATCCATCTATGCAGGATCCAGGATCTGTGTTTCTGAGGATCTACCTATGGGGTATCCAGTGTGCTCAGGATACATTTCTGGTTTGGAAGTGCTGGAGGCTCTGCTTGAGATTTGATTCTTGCTTGCCAAAAATGTGAAGGCTCCGGATCCTTAAAGAATACCTTTTTTTTTAGAACACACCAAAAATTGAAAAAGATGCCTGAGAATCTGCTTGAGATTTGTTTCCAACTTGCCAGAAACGTCAAGTTTAACACATGAAAACCTAAAATAAAAAATGAAAAAGGCAAACTGTGTGGCCCCCAAAGCCGTAACTATTGCCTATCAAAAGCCCTTTCACCTATCCCAAAGCACAGGCCTAAATTATTCATAGAGCGTCTGCGTTCTTGAATTTGTGAGGATGATTTGGAATGAAGTATTTTTGGAGATCTGAATTTTTGATGTTTCAGCTCATGTTTCAACTATACTAGATTTGCCACCCTAGCATGAAAACCAGTTTCTCTTGAAGACTGGAAACACAGATTTGCCAACCACATTGGAACCTCCAAGAAACCAGGGGATCCATTTATGGCAGCTTATGAGCTATTTCCAGCCGCGGGAAATTGTTCCTGCCTGTCACAATTAATAAAAAGAACATAAGAAGAAACCTGCGACAGGTAAAAGGGGATTTGGGAAGGGGTAGATGCACATGGTCTCTTCTAAGCCAATTAGAGTTCTTTCAATTTTAGTATTTTATATAAACAATGCCATTTTTTTAAAAACACTTGTACTAAAACTTTAAATAAAAATTGAAAAAGGCATACTGTGGATCTAAAACCTTAACTTTTTTCTATAAAAGCCCTTCTAAAGACACACGTTCGAGTTTAATTTTTCATAGCCTGTCTGCATTATCGATTTTGTGAGAGTGACTTAGAGCAATTTTTTTTGGAGATCTGAATTTTATGACCTTGGTTCTGGTTTGGAAGTGCTGGAGGATCTGTGTGAGATTTGTTTCCAGTTTACCAGAAATGTCAAGCTATCCGATGCTTGAAGAAAACCCTCCTTTTAAACACGTAAGAAATCATATTTCAAAAAAAATGAAAAATGCAAACTCTGGGGCATTAAAACTTTAGTTTTGCCTAAAAAAACTCAATACTGGTCCCTAAACACCCGAATCTGAGTTTTTCATAACTTGTCTACATTTCTGAGTTTGTGGGATTGATTTGGAAGGAAATAATTTTGGATATTTGTATTTTGATGTTTTTGGGTTATGGTTACTACTATGCTACCAGATCGGTGACTCTGGTGTGGTCAAACCAGTTACTGGTGCAGATTGGAAATCCGGATTTTATAATTTGTACCAGAAACACCAAAAAATTTCCAGATCCATTTCTGGTAGCTCGGCAGCTCAGGAACTGTTTCCAACTGCAGTAAATGGTTCCTGCCTGTAACAATTAATAAAAATAACATTAGAAGAAATCTTTTGGAGGCAAAAGGGGCACATGGACTCATCAAAGTCAATGGAGTTCCTCCTATTCAACTTTAGTATAATTGTATTTAATCCTTCAGACTCTACAAAACAATGTAATCTAAGTAAATATCTTTTATGACCAGAAACAGGACAATAAAACAGCTTCACTGATTCCTTTAGTGAAAACTTAAGTGTCTTTTAAACTAGGAAAATGTCTTAATGAAGAATTCAATGGAATTTGCCCATCCACTTTCATCCTCTACTGAAGGAAGTAGTGGAGGTGGTGACCCTTATGGGCAAGATCATTGTTACTAACGTGGCAGATTGGAGAATTTCTAAGAAATGTTCATTCTTTCTTTCTTGATCAGCAAATTTTCCCAAATTTGTCTTGGTGGTTGATGCTGTCAGCCTGTAGTTCAAAGAAGCCATAGAAAGCTAAGAAAGTTACAGCATTTAGGCAAATGGAAGAATTAAATTAAAAAATACAGAATTGCCTCAGTGTGATATTATAGGCATAACAGGCTTTTCTATTTTCTGGATTCACCACCCCATTCCAGTGTGGTGTTTCAGAAGGGATAATAAAACATTGAATGATTAATGAATCAATGCAAAGCACTTGACTGAATTGGAAAGTTTCACTATGGAAGTGAAGCTTGTGGCTAGATATGTTGATGATGATGTAGGAGGTACGTGATTGACAGTGTGCACTGTGAAGGGCCACATGCTAGATCAACCAGCTACCACTTGCTTCCAAAGTGCTGTGTTGCCAAAGTACGCATAGAATTTTATAAAAAGAAGGAAAGACATATAGGAAGGAACACTGCTGGAAAATACAAAAGGGAGAGGAGGAGTGTTGCAGATGGCAATCTGAAGAGACAGGAACGCCTGGCTTTCCAGCTGCTCCCAGCAAAGCCAATGCTGCCTATAAACCCATGCGCAGCAGTTGAGAAGGGGTTCTTTGGCAGAGTTTGCAAGGAAAATCCTGTGAATGTAATTTGTAGTGTTGCATACATCTCAATTTTTATCTTGAAAAAATGAAATCCTGGTTTTCTGGCCTAGCTGATTTTATCAGCCAGAAAAATCAACAATTTTTTCAGATTTAATTGATTTTTTTGACTTTTTAAATTTTTGTTTTTTGTTTTATTATTATTATTTTATTTTATCCATGTTTGCCAATTTTATTGATATTTTCCTGATTTTTACAATTTTTTGGTTTTCTGAACCCTCCCAATGCTGATGTTTGCAACATTGGTAATTTGTAAATGTTCCAGAGAGGCATGCACACTGTAATTTTTGTAATTGATGAGAAATAGTGACTGGGCATAGTAATGCAACGCAGGAGTTTTTCCTTGGCGTTTCTCCGTTGTAATCTCTGTAATTGCTCTGTGATTCTGCTTTTTGATCTTCTTGCTTTATTCTGGTGGTAATTAATTCCAGCAGCCACAAATTTAATACCTGATCGATCCTCTGCAAGACCACTGAATGGATTGAATTGCTGGTTTGTATCCACAGTGATATCCCTTTGCTTGAATTTTTTATTGGTATCCACAGCCCAGTCGCCAGTTTGTTTGAATTGCTGGTGTATTGTTAGCCACACAATCTATTTCACAAGTTGCAGTTATAGAGACCACATGCTTGTGCTCTATGTAAAGTTTAAACTATCAACCATAGCCCAGAATAGCATCGTATTCTCTGTATCAAACGTAGGAAACCACCTACAGCTGTCACTGGGATCTGATCTGGCAGTACACAACCAATCTGCATTCAAACGGCTTGTCCTCAAGCTCACGTGCTTGATTATTTACATACATCAACACACAATTACAAATAAACATATAATTCACATGAAATTTCTAGCTGTGTCAACACCAGCTACCAAGTCGTTTATTTTGGGGAGATGTAGATTCAAGCTTATAGATATATGAATGCTGCATTCCACCATATATTGATAGCTCAGCGTGGTGTTATATTCACAAGACATTCTGTAGTGATATCTACCTACAGCTTTCTATGCAGAAATATATGTATGTGATAGCTGTAGTGATATCTACCTACAGCCCTTTTATGCAGAAATATATGTATGTTGACTAGTGGTTTTGTTGAAAATAAAGGTCAGAGAAAGAAGCACCATATTCTGTTTTGATGCTCGGTCATATGGAGCATGCAGAGGGTGTGATATTTTATTTTGGCATAAACCAATTAGAGTGGCTTTGTTTCATAGTTTGGCATTGAGCTTGGCATTCTAAAGCAAGTAGCTCAGGTCTTGAAACCAAATACAAACAGAGCCATTCATGCCTCTCAGTGAGTAGGATCTTAGAAGCATGATCTCAGTTGACAGTGATTGCAGAGACATACAATTTAATTCCTCAGAGAATAGAGGGATCCATGTTGGTAAGATGAAAAGGCCACAGGCCTACCGTTTACTGATTAGGTGGGGAACTTATTTCCCGCGTGGATTTGCCAATCCACTACTTGATGGTGGATCTGAACCATCTCCAGCTGCAGGAGGCACCTCAGGAACTGTCTCCAGCTGCACAAAATAGTTGCTGCCTCAAATGATTAATTAAAAAATTGACAAAGAAAACCTGTGGAAGTGTTTGTAGGGAAAGAGAATCTTTTGGGGAGGGGATGTCCTCCCAAGAGCCAATGGAGTTCTGTTCATGAATGGTTTTCTTTGATTTCTTCAAACGCTCTTATGCGTTACCAAATTCACTGCCCAAGAGTTGGGAACTGGTTTCGTTTGTAGATTGGAAATGCAGATTCACCGATTTGCCACTGGGACCCTCAGAAACCATCTTGAGCTGCAGGAAATGATTCCTGCTTGTAACAATTAATTAAGAAAATAATTAAAAACCTGTGGAAGTTTTTGTAGGGAAAGAGATTTTGTAGTGGGGAGGGAATGGGGACCCACAGCCAATGGGAGATCTGTTCTCCTATGTTAAGAGCATGTGTTTGCTCCTAAGAGGTTACAGGTTCAAAACCAGAGGGGGTAGAGTATGTATGCCTTTGTAGATTTAGCAGTCAAATCATTGCGCGTAGGTTGGTTCCTTGTCCCACAAACAAGGGGGTCTGATACACCAATGTGGTGTCTGGGTTGGCTGTGACCTTAAAATTGAATAATATATAATAATTATTTTATTTCTTCAAATGCTCTACTGAATGGTGCAATCTAAAGTGAATCCTTTTTTATCAGAGAAAGGACACAAACAGTTTTGACATTTTTCTGCAATGATAAGTCCCAAAAAAATAGACAAATGTCTCAATGAAGAATTTGATGAAGATTCTCAGTTGCTTTCATTTCCTACTGAAGGTACTAGTGGAGGTGGAGAAAGCCGTTTATGGGCAAGATCATTGCTACCTGTTGTCGTGCGGATTGACACGACAACGCTCAGACCGGGGGCTGTCACTCTGATCCCCGATCCCTCCGTTTAAGCCTGTCTCCCGCGGCTAAGGGGGGTAGACCCTGTGAGATGATGAAGACCAACTGTCGACCAGTTGGTTGGGAGACACGAGATACGACATAAAAAACACTCGATGGATTTGATTAATTTAGCAGACCAGTGCCTTAAGAGATTATGGTTAAGATGATTACTTGTTAGATGATATAAAAAACGTGAACCATGAACAGCAATCATCTATCATCAGCTAAATCACAATGCTCTTAGAATGACCAAAAAGATATCCAGTGACTGAAAATTTTTGAAAAGATGAATGCCTTAAACCAAGAAACTGAAAACCCTAATGAAAACTGCATAGAACAAAATTTAAAACCCTAATGAAGAAAATATTAAAACCCTAGATCAGCCTAATAATTTACAGATTTAGGCCCTTAGCAGCCAGATTTAGCAATAAGAACAGGAAAATTTTCAAAAAAATAAAAATAAAAAAAAATTTAAATGTAAAATGCTTCAGAAGACCCTGCATGCATTCAAAAAAAAAAAAAAAAAAAATTCGAATGATAAGCCCGGGATCAAGAACTGGCTGGGCTCTTTCAGAAAACACAACCCGGGAGTTGGCTGGTTCAGCCGAGAACTTCCCCTAACGCCCGGTTATCTGAAAAAAGGATTTCCTGCACAGCTTAAAATCAACCATCAACGTAGAAGGAGAAAAACAATAGTGAAACCCTGATCAAATGGAGATACCTGCCAATATATTTCAGAATCTAAACTATCATTCAAACCCCAAAGATCAGACAAGATACCTGTGCCTAGATCAATCTTCATTAAGCTATCATTAATGGCTGAAAATAAAATTATGCAGAACAAATAGAACAATCTTACAGCATTTTCAGAAGAGTAACACCAGCAAGATTTTTAACCCCAAAGTCTTCTTTATTGCACAAAAAAAATGAAATACAAGAGAGCTTCTTCAGCCACAGACTCACAGATCCGAATCAATCGACAATGACTCCTAGCACCCTATTTAAAGGAAATGACTCCAACGGCTAGTTCGGTTGATCCATGTAGAAATGATCTCGACCGTTGATGAGGATCAAGACATCTCTTGATCTCATCCGTCGATTTATTCCCTTAAATTTTTTAAATTTTTTTTATTATTTATTATTTTATTTTATTTTTTAAATTTTTAAATTTTTAAATTTTTTATTATTATTTTTTAAATTTTTTATTATTTATTATTTTATTTTTAAATTTCTTAATTTTTATTTATTTTATTATTATTTTTTAAATTTTTAAATTTTTTATTTTATTTTTTAAATTTTTAAATTTTTAAATTTTTTTTTATTATTTTTTTTTTTTTTAAATTTTTTAAATTTCTTAATTTTTTATTTATTTTATTATTTTATTATTATTTTTTAAATTTTTAAATTTTTTATTTTATTTTTTAAATTTTTAAATTTTTTATTATTATTTTATTTTTTAAAATTTTTATTATTTTTTATTTATTTCATTTTTTAAATGGATCATCGAACTAAGCCTTTGGAAACATCACCTAGGACCTAGGACTTAGGACTCACGAGGGGATTTAAACCATTTTCAACCCTCAAGACACATTTCAAGATGACTTTTTACAATTTTCATCTCAAGGGGACAAACCCACTTAATACAGACCCTCACAAAACACCCAGCTCTGCGACACAACGATAATCTAGTAGATTAACACACTAGGATTCTCCTAAAGTTCTAATGACAAAATCCATCCCGGCTTTGGGGTCAGGTTTGAAGGAAAACTCTGCCGATCCGTGGATCGGTGAGACGAAAAACCTTCCGGGACGTAGATTACCACTAGAAAGTTAGGTCCACCTAGGCAAATTTACATACATGACTCATGTCTGCTAAGATTATTTACAATTAATACATGCAGACTGGGTTTACAATCAGATGATCAAGCTGTTGATGACTGCTGGATGGCACGGACACGCTGATCAGGTGCTGCCCCTTTTTGCAAAGAAAAGGGGGGTGTACTGCATGGGTAGTTGACCAGTAGAGGTCAACATCTGGCTCTACTTGGGGACACGTTGCTGCTCTGTAGGAATGTGAGAATCCAGAATCTGCATCCATGCAACAAACAACAAAATATAAGTAGCGTCCGTCCAAAATCATCATATACATTAAGCACAGGAAAGATAAAAGCTCTTCATTTATTAACTAACTAATAACATGAAAAGTAAATCTAATCCTAAAAACAGAAATGAAATGCTGAAAAGACAAGGAGTAGGGCTAGAAATACGATACAAAGGATGCCCCATGGCATCAGATGTGTTCAATATAGTGTATACTGAGCATTTGCCTGCTTTCAGGCAAATCTGTCGGCTGCTTGTCGGATGTACCATGTCCAATTCTGCATAAGGTAGGACTTTTTCCTATCCGAAAATCAAGCTGTTCACGGCCGTCTGATGTATCAAATCTTCGTCTTATCTTCTTTCTCTTGCGCTTTTTCTTTCTGGCTGGTTGAATTACTAATGACCTGGTACTTTCTGTTTCAAAGCTATCAGATGAAGTATGTAAGATATGCGTGCTATGTATTTCTTCATCTTGCATCTGATCTTTATCATTCTTAAGTCTGTCTGGATCACCCTCAATCAACCATCTTTCAATCGAATCAACAGCCTCCCAATAATAAGATGAATCTTGTTGCAGCAAATGAGAAGACTTCTGATCTGTTGATATTTGCTGGTTTCTCTTATCCTCTGCCAGTTGCTGAAACCTTTGAACTTGTATTTTAATGGCATCCATCTGATTAGAGTGTTCAACCTTTGTAGCACTGATTTGTCTGGCATGGTGTTCTTGCATGTCTTTTATTACTTTAACATTCTTTTCCTTTATGTCCATCAAGCAATGCTGCATAAAATTTATTTCTTCTTTATGATTCGCTTGCATGTTAGCCACTTGATTATTATGATTGAACGTCATGATAGTCATTTCCTCATCCATAGTTAATAACTTGTTTTGCATAGAGTCAATTTCCTTATCATGATCAGCTTTCATGGTCACCATATTTTCCTCTAAGACTGACAGCCTGCTTTGCATGATTCTAATTTCTGTTTCGTAATTAGTTTTTATGGCCTCAATTTCTTTAGCATGGTGACTTTGCGTGACCTCAATCTCCCTATTACGTTTTTCCAGGTGGGTGCATAAAGTTTTCACATCATTGACATAATTAGTTTGATTGATTTCCATATTTCTCACCAGCATCATTAGATCTCGTAAAATTTGCTTTTGCTCTTCCCTTTCATTGTTATGAACTTGATCTGCAATATTTTCGGTGGATGACACATTCTGATATGAAGAGTCGTCTTGGGATCTTTCACCATCAGCTGGACCTCTTATCAAATTATTTTCATTCTGTTGCACAATTTTAGAGGCAGAAGGCAAGCTGTTTGGATAACCATATTTATCTTTAAAAGCATCAATAATGTCTTCTAAAGAAGTGAAAGATTCCTTAGGAAAACTGTTAAACCAATTCAAAGCATCATCTTCTAAAGAAAGGACAAATAGACGCATTTTGATATCTTCATGATTAAATTGAGGGGATCTGCAATATATGATCATGATGCGATCAAACAAGCCTAGATGCCTTCTAACAGCGATTGGATCACCACCTGAAAAGATAGGTAATTTAGAAATGGCCTCTTCTGGAAAATCATGGAGATGGTGAATAAAACGACATGGTTTAAATGAATAATCCATGATAAATAATAGGAGATCAAATGGATGATAGAACTAGATCTCTGCTCAAGAAAATCAAAAGATGAAAGAAGTGGAGTCGCCACTTGAACAACGAATCTGATTCTAGGATCCAAAAAGTAACCACACGCAGATATGAGGAAAGCTTCTTGTCTGGGAAAAATGAGAAAATGGAGTCGCCATCCAAACAAGAGACAAAACCGAAGAGATGCTGCTGATATGGGATGAAAAGATGCCAAAAATATTGAATCTGCCAGCTCAACTGAGAGATGAGAGATGAGAAGATGAATGTCGATGAAACTTCCAGAAACAGAAAAACTCTGTCCCCGGCAACGGCGCCAAAAAATGTTGGCGTTGCCGGGCCAGACGAACGATAGGAAGATGAACGATGAATGATGAAAAGTCGTTGAAACACCAAGGACAGAAAAACTCTATCCCCGGCAACGGCGCCAAAAAATGTTGGCGTTGCCGGGCCAGATGAAGAGATAAGAAATGAGAAAAATGATTTGTCGTTTGAAACATCGATAAAAAGCAGTCCCCGGCAACGGCGCCAAAAATGTTGTCGTGCGGATTGACACGACAACGCTCAGACCGGGGGCTGTCACTCTGATCCCCGATCCCTCCGTTTAAGCCTGTCTCCCGCGGCTAAGGGGGGTAGACCCTGTGAGATGATGAAGACCAACTGTCGACCAGTTGGTTGGGAGACACGAGATACGACATAAAAAACACTCGATGGATTTGATTAATTTAGCAGACCAGTGCCTTAAGAGATTATGGTTAAGATGATTACTTGTTAGATGATATAAAAAACGTGAACCATGAACAGCAATCATCTATCATCAGCTAAATCACAATGCTCTTAGAATGACCAAAAAGATATCCAGTGACTGAAATTTTTTGAAAAGATGAATGCCTTAAACCAAGAAACTGAAAACCCTAATGAAAACTGCATAGAACAAAATTTAAAACCCTAATGAAGAAAATATTAAAACCCTAGATCAGCCTAATAATTTACAGATTTAGGCCCTTAGCAGCCAGATTTAGCAATAAGAACAGGAAAATTTTCAAAAAAATAAAAATAAAAAAAAATTTAAATGTAAAATGCTTCAGAAGACCCTGCATGCATTCAAAAATAAAAAATAAAAAAATTCGAATGATAAGCCCGGGATCAAGAACTGGCTGGGCTCTTTCAGAAAACACAACCCGGGAGTTGGCTGGTTCAGCCGAGAACTTCCCCTAACGCCCGGTTATCTGAAAAAAGGATTTCCTGCACAGCTTAAAATCAACCAACAACGTAGAAGGAGAAAAACAATAGTGAAACCCTGATCAAATGGAGATACCTGCCAATATATTTCAGAATCTAAACTATCATTCAAACCCCAAAGATCAGACAAGATACCTGTGCCTAGATCAATCTTCATTAAGCTATCATTAATGGCTGAAAATAAAATTATGCAGAACAAATAGAACAATCTTACAGCATTTTCAGAAGAGTAACACCAGCAAGATTTTTAACCCCAAAGTCTTCTTTATTGCACAAAAAAAATGAAATACAAGAGAGCTTCTTCAGCCACAGACTCACAGATCCGAATCTATCGACAATGACTCCTAGCACCCTATTTAAAGGAAATGACTCCAACGGCTAGTTCGGTTGATCCATGTAGAAATGATCTCGACCGTTGATGAGGATCAAGACATCTCTTGATCTCATCCGTCGATTTATTCCCTTAAATTTTTTAAATTTTTTTTATTATTTATTATTTTATTTTATTTTTTAAATTTTTAAATTTTTAAATTTTTTATTATTATTTTTTAAATTTTTAAATTTTTTATTATTTATTATTTTATTTTTAAATTTTTTAAATTTCTTAATTTTTATTTATTTTATTATTATTTTTTAAATTTTTTATTTTATTTTTTAAATTTTTAAATTTTTAAATTTTTTTTTATTATTTTTTTTTTTTTTAAATTTTTTAAATTTCTTAATTTTTTATTTATTTTATTATTTTATTATTATTTTTTAAATTTTTAAATTTTTTATTTTATTTTTTAAATTTTTAAATTTTTTATTATTATTTTATTTTTTAAAATTTTTATTATTTTTTATTTATTTCATTTTTTAAATGGATCATCGAACTAAGCCTTTGGAAACATCACCTAGGACCTAGGACTTAGGACTCACGAGGGGATTTAAACCATTTTCAACCCTCAAGACACATTTCAAGATGACTTTTTACAATTTTCATCTCAAGGGGACAAACCCACTTAATACAGACCCTCACAAAACACCCAGCTCTGCGACACAACGATAATCTAGCAGATTAACACACTAGGATTCTCCTAAAGTTCCAATGACAAAATCCATCCCGGCTTTGGGGTCAGGTTTGAAGGAAAACTCTGCCGATCCGTGGATCGGTGAGACGAAAAACCTTCCGGGACGTAGATTACCACTAGAAAGTTAGGTCCACCTAGGCAAATTTACATACATGACTCATGTCTGCTAAGATTATTTACAATTAATACATGCAGACTGGGTTTACAATCAGATGATCAAGCTGTTGATGAATGCTGGATGGCACGGACACGCTGATCAGGTGCTGCCCTTTTTTGCAAAGAAAAGGGGGGTGTACTGCATGGGTAGTTGACCAGTAGAGGTCAACACTACCAAAATGGCAGATTGTAGAAGTCCTGCGAAACATTCACTCTGCCTTCTTCATTGAATTTGGCTTCAAATTTCCTAAATTTGTCCTGTTGGTTGATGCTGGGTGCCCTAAACTCATGAAGCGAAAGAAAATTATAGTCTTCAGGCAAATGGACTACCGAACTTGAAATACAGAATCACCTTGAAGAAATTATAGGAATAAAAACTTTGAAATGAACACAGCATCGCCTTGATGAAATTTTAGGCAGAAAACAAACGCAACCACATTGCAAAAACTTAGAGACGTGCTAGAATTACCTTAAAATAAGATGTATTTGGGGCAGTCTCTTCCCACCAAAAATAGACATGTCTTTTTGTTGTCAGGGCTTGATGCCATGATCTGAGCAAAAGAAAGAAAGTAAAGACATTATACTGGAAATAGCACTAGTAATTTATTTTTTATACTTAAATCCCAAACAATAGAGCAATGAGACATCTTGGTAATGGCACTACAACGTTATTATTGCAATGGTACCTCTTGGTAATACCAAGATTAAACAAGTTAGAGCAAGAGAAAGGCATTTGGATGCTGTTAACACAGAGGATACTCGGAAAAATATTACATGAATTGTTTCAACTTCTAATAGCTGAAGTCTTAAAGTTTTTTGTAGATTTTAAAATGTCATGTGATGTCTGTTATCTAGATGTTTAGAATTTATAACTTTGAACTCTCTGATTTTTTCCTAAAATTTCTGTTTCTTTTGCATATAATTACATTATAAGAATTTAGGTAACCACACCCTCCATTCCTAAATTCCACACACAAGAATTGTGTAACCTTGTTCTTTTGGATATTATGCCATTTTCGCAAATCACATCTTAAGTTTTTTTGTAGAAAGTTGATTGAGCATTCAGTCATTTTTTAGGAAACCCCTATACAAACATCCATATGCATATTTTCCTTTCCTATGCTGCATGAATTCTTTATCAATAGATTGTCAGCCTCTTGAATCTGCATCTGCTGCTTGTGAGCGTGGAAGGGGGTGGGTAAGAACAAACACTACAACCAGTTAACTAAAGGGGCACAGTTTGCTTGGTAGCTTATTGGATGACAAAAGTCATAGTGACGGGGAATGAGAGCTGCCATGGCTGAGTGATGGAGGGGACCATTTTTGGCGTGTGCAAGGCATGCTTGGCAACGATTGGGAAACATGAATCCAGAGGAGGCTATGGAGCAATACATTGGTGTCCTCAACAAGATATTTCCTCGTTGGAGTGAAAGCCTTCTAGAAGTAAGTATCTTTCAGTCAAATGGTCATCTTCTTTTTTTATAATCTGTTTGATGTCTACAATTTTTTTCTCCTTGTTCTGGATGCACCTTTTGCATTTAATTGTATTGCAAACTTGCTAATCCCTGTTTTCTTATATTTTATCAGAAGAACAGAATGAAGGATCCTGACAGTTCTCAGAAATCGGCAAGCTCAGGAGGAATGACATCTGTCTTTAGCTCATTTATGCATCAAGAGGGATCAGATGATGAAGCGTAATCCTCTCCATCTCATCCTTTTAGATTTCTGTTTTTATGATTGTCAGAGCATAAATGTGTAGAACATGATCTAAGATTGGTTTTTGAATCATTTATTCATCATAATGTAATTTAATGGAGGCTTTTGGATGGATCATCATGTGTGAAGATGATTGCTTGTTCTTAGACAAATTGCTATTTTTTAATAATTTATGGGATTTTTATATCCCATAAGAATGGCACTAAGTTGACATTTGGTTAAATTATTTCTTTTTGTAATCCATTCATTGGGGGAATTCACTTTTCTATTGAAGTTTGTTCTAATTTTTTATGTAGTGTCCAGGTTCTAGGTAATTTTTTCTGATTATCTGCATGCCTTTGTCTGGTCTGTTCTCTTAATTTCTTTTTCACCCTTTTTAAGAATCTATATTGGACTGATTATTTTCCTTAACTTTGTATGCAGGAAGTTGGAGATGATCCATTCATATGCCAGGGAAGCGGACACTGCAGGTCTGCTTCAAGCATTAGAGCAAGGAGTACCAGTGGATTTAAGGGGTAAGTCATTGGTATTTTGTTATTTCTAAACTGCATTCAGCATAGGTTAACTATTCTTTTTTATTGATCATGCCATTCCAAACTTGAGATTTGATCAATTAACATGCCATGATGATTTGCAACATGTCTTTTGAAGTATCTAATTACTTTCAGATTGTTTTTTTCCCAATCCTATTCTTTGTGAGTGGCCAATAATGGGTACATCCATTTTATGCTACATATTTTTTTTAACAAGATCGGTTATTGATATATTATAAAATAACAAGAGAGGGACTAGGTCCCAGTACATATGGAAAGAGGAGATCAGTGATATTGGAGCAAAATGGGAACGCAGTTCCGTCATCCAAATCACTGTTCAAGCTTCTGAAAATTTGAAAACCATATCGACTGTATTGTCGAAAGAACTGTCCTAACAGTAAACAGAAATTACATTGCATAGGAAAATAGCAAAGGAACCACCAAAACTGGTTAACCGAATCATCTGGAAGCTTGTCTTTCTTGTCGCTGAGCGTGGTCGAGGCTTCGCCTTGCTCGCTTTAGTTCAGTGTCTTTATATATCTTTAAGCCCTTCAATTTCTGCCTTTTGATTCTCAAATTTCTTCTTCTTGGACTTGTTTTCTGACTCCACTTCAGCGTTGAGCTCATTGAAATATTTGATGAAACGACCTATTATGAAGCAATGGGCCTTGCAGAGTGCACAATTGCTGTTGGTCTCAATCTGATCCAAAGGATTGTTGGACATTTTGGAAGCAAAGGGGAAGCTCTTCTTGACCTCGATATAGATATGTGTCAGACGTTTTCTGAGAGTGTATGGGCTGAAAGCCACAATTCTAGAGTTATTGCCCGAAGTTATCCCTTTGGACAGAAGTCTATTGCAGATCAAAAGAGGCTTGTGAATCAGATCTTCACTTAAGGCCGAATGCTGAATGTTCCTGGAGGAGAGAGGGCTAATGAGAGGAAGGGAATGACAATGGTGGAGAATCAGATTAGGCGAAGGAGGATGGAAGAAGAACTGGGGGCTATGAAAGGGAGAAAGTTGCGATGAACAAAGAATTTTCTCTGAGATAGGATAGCGCGCCCTGTTCAAATGCTGAACCACAAAGACAAGCCAGGAGTTAGCGTAAAAATTACAGAGACAAGGAACTGAAACAACGTTACCTCTACCAAAACGCCGGAGAGAAGAGGAGTAGCTACACCTTGGACACCTCCCGAAATAATCACTGCGACCTGTAAAGCACACGCTGATGGGAGGCTTCTTCATATGAAGCAACCTTGACCCGGGCTGCTTCTTATAGAAATTGATGAGAAAATCCTCGTGATCCTTCCTGATTGCTGTAACAGTGTGATCTATTACAAATCTGATATCCCTACGAATGAAAAGACTGATGCCCACTTCTGGCTTGTCTTGAGGACAATAATTTTTATTAAGGTTGATCCTTTGAATATTGCCTGAACGAGAATGAACTTTCGCTCTGTTCTAAGCGGATTTCCTTCGGTCTTTGTGACTGTCATCTGATGAGGGATCATGAAAGGGATTGGAAAGTACTGTAATTCTTGACTGGAGCCTAACTTATGCGAATCCCTTGGACATATTTTTTTTGACTCCGAAAACCTATGCGTATCAGTCTTCCTGCTGAAGATTCTCCACTCTGCTCTATGAAGATGATCTGAGATACTATTGTCAGGCCTGGGCTGGACGATCACTTGTTTCTTTTGCCTATGGAATGTTGTAGCAACTTGGTTGATTTGACTGTCTGTACAATGAGTATTGATCCCGTCCAAAGAGGAGGGGAATTCAGGGAATAGATTTTTCATATATATTTTGAATTTCTTTTACTTGCCCGGCCCTCCGATTCACTGCCTTATTAGCAAGGGAATCGGCCTCTTGATTATAAGCTTTCAGAATGTGCTTATATTTGATATTTCCCAGATGTTTGGTATTATCTAAAATTCTTTGTTTGATTCTGTTTAAAGCCTGGTTTTTGCATTCTCCCTCCGTTTCCATTGCACCGATGATTATTGCTGAGTCACCAATTACAATTGGGTCTTTGGCTTGGAGTTTATTGAGGATGCATGTGCCTAGGAACAAACTGTATGCCTCCGCTTTATTGTTTGTCATGTTACCAAGCCCCCATTCATAGGAGGAGATGACTTCTCCTTTCTGATCATAGATAACTCCCCCAGCTCCTGCTCTGCCTGGATTATTTTTGGAAGCGCCATCAAATCTAAGAGTGTATTTCTTTTGGTTTTGGATCCACTTTTCGATTTCCATTTCATTTCCTTTGAGCTTCTAGCCTCTGTTTCTTCCCCCTGTCTTTGCTGGCAGTTGCTTCCTCACGGAACACACCAAAGGAAGTTTGTTATACCACTCATTTTCTTCATTCTGCCAGTTATTTTGATCAACACTGAACACACATTGGCACTAATCATCTCTGCCACTAGCCCCCACGTTTTGGCGAGAATGAGTCCTGGGTTAGGCTTTTGACTTTTGAATATGCAGCTATTTCTTGCAAGCCAAATTTGCCAGCAGAGAACATATGGGAGACATTTCCATACATAAATAATGGCAGATTTGTTTTGTTTTGTATATGGATAGTTTTTCTCCCAGTTCTTATTTAGAGTTGTGAGCTGATCGAAAATATCACTGGTCATCTCCAGGGGACTTATTATTTGCTTCCAACAGTGCCTTGCAATGGCACAATCCAAAAAGAGTTGCTGATTGCTTTCCTCCTTCTGGCATAAAATGCACATGGATGGCCCTTGTATACCTTTTTTCCTAAGGTTTTCCGCTGTGAGGATCTTACCTTTTAAGAGGGTCCATGCAAAGAATTTTATTTTTGGAAGACACTCATTCTTCCAAACTGCAGACCTGAGGTTCCAGTTCTCAAGATTATTGTTGGGTTGGAGGAACTTATATCCGGACTTCACTGTAAACTTTCCTCCACTAGGTTCCCAAACATAGCTATCTTGGATCTTTTTGTTTATAGGGACAACTCCAGCCAGAGTGATCTTCATATCATCCCACTGTTTTTTCAATCTATTTGGAAGAGGCAGGTCTTTCCAGGCAGTCCAACTGTTTTGCTCCTAGTCTGAGATATCATAGAGAGAGGTTATGTTTTTGTTATCCATCCAGACTTTCAAGGCTCTGTATTGTTGGCTTTGATTCAATGGAGCAGATCCCATAATTTTGTCTGTCCATATGGCAATGTCTTTCCCATTCCCCGGGATCTTCGATATATGGTCTTTGATTTGAGGGATGACTTTTTTAATGAGTTTCCACGCTTGAGTGCATGGTCGCTCTGAGATCAATTCAGTAAGGATCTTTGAGTGCTGGCCATTGAGGTATTTTTTTAACAGTGCTTCAACCCACCAACTGCCTTTCTCAACTAACATTCGCCAAACAAGCTTGAAGCCTAGAGCTTTATTTGTCAGGCTCAGAATCCTAATGGAGATACCTCCTTTTTCAAAAGGGAGAGTCACTTGGTCCCAGCGAACAAGGCTGAATTTTTTTGTGTCTTGTTTCCCTCCTTGCCAGAGGAATCCTCTCATGATTAGCTCCATTTTTTTATGGATGCTGGTAGGAGCCAAAATTATAGCGTACTGATAAATAGGTAGGGCTGAGAGAAGAGCTTTTATGAGAATAGTTTTGCCCGCTAGGTTTAGCCACATCAGCCCCTAGCTTTGAAGTTTCCCTCTCATCTTTTCTATCTGTTTATTCCACACCTCAGACTTGACCCCTTCTTTTGCCAGGGGCAACCCGAGGTAAGTAAAATGTCTTCATTTTTGCTGGACCGGAATGTCCATAATTTGGGAAATCCTTTGCATTACATTTAATGAAACATTCCTGGTATAAATTCTACACTTTTTGTTATTGAGCAGCCCTCCTGAGACAGCAAGAAAGGCATCTAATATTTTCTTAAACCTCCTGGAAATGATACTTGAGGCTCCTCCAATTAGGAGGGTATCATCCGCAAAGAGAGAGTGATTGATTTCTTTAATCCCTCGAGCTATGCTGATGCCAGTTATTTCCCTTTTATTCCTTTGACTTTCAAGCTGAATACTTAATGTTTCCGCCATAATGATATAGAGGAAAGGGGAGAGAGGGCAACCTTGCCTCAATCCTCTGGTGCTGCGAAAGTAACGGCTGGGCCTTCTGTTAATCAGTGGAGCTGTCCATGGATTTGAGATGCATTCCATTATAGTGTTGATGAACTTAATAAAGATTCTGAACTTTTGGAGAACTGCCACGAGGTACTGATGAGCGACTCTGTCAAAGGCATTGGCCATATCCAGCTTGATGACCATGCCTTATTCATTTCTTTGAATACTGCTGTGTATGGCTTCCTGTACAAGAATCACGTTGTCTGTTATTTGTCGTTTAGGAACAAAGCCACCTTGATTTTCAGAGATGAGACTGGGCAGGATCTTTTTTCAGTCTATTTGCTGGAATTTTTGTAATGATTTTATAAGATGCATTACATAAAAGAGATGGGTCTGAATCGGTCAAAAGAGAGGGTTTGGCTCCTTGGGGATGAGCGCCATGTGAGAGGTTTTGGTGTTTTCTCCCATCTTGTTTTTTTTTAAAAACATTTTTAACCATTTTTACAAAATCTTTCTTTATTATGTCCTAATGGGTCTTGTAGAAGGCAATGGTGAAGCCATCTAGCCCAGATGTTTTATCCGAATGCATGTTCCATGTTGCTTCTCTTATTTCCTCCTCTGTCACCTCCTTCTCCAGCTCACTGTTTTGTTGATCGCTGATTCTACTGTTAACTTGCTGAAGGAATTCAACGCTATCCAGTGGTTGTTCTTCTGCTGTTAGGAGGGTTTTGAAATATCTATGAACTGCTTCTTTGATTTCCTCCCTCTCCTTTATTTCCTTCCCTTCAACCTGAATCTTGTCAATTTGGTTGCCCGCTCTTCTTAGCTTGAGATTATTGTGGAAAAAGGAAGTATTTTTATCTCCCGCTTTTAGCCAAAGACACCTGGATTTTTGTCTCAATTCCTCCTCCTCTTGTCTATTTTGCCTATAAAGTTCCATAAATATTTCTTTCTCGTGAACATGTCCTTGCTCCGTTGCTTGCTGTTTTTTATTTTCCTGATTCCATTTTTCCAGTTCTTATGCAGCTCGAATTTTTTGTTTTTCTCTTTTAGAGCGTTTTCTTTTGCCCAAATTTTTATTTTTGCTCTTAAATTTTTTAACTTGGATTCCCAAACGAAGTGAGGGAAACTTGTTACATCGAATTCCCAGCTGTCTTTTATGATCTTGCTAAACTCATCCTTGCTGTCCCAATTTTTATTATATTTAAAAGGGATCAGCCCATAATTCTCCAATCTGTCTAAAATCAGAACCACAGGCTTGTGGTTGGAGGCTGTAGCATGTACAATCTTGCTCTTGATGGATGAGAATCCTGTAGCTATGCTCTCTTGAATTAAGATCCTGTCCAGTGTTTCTTTGATGTTTTGAGTTCCGGCTCTTTTATTGCTCCAAGTAAATTTCTCATTACATGGAGGAATGTCTAGGAGTTTGCCCTAGAAGGGTCATTAAGATACTTCCCTCCCATTTTTTCTTCAATGTTCCGAATTAAATTTAGATCACCTCCTGAAATCAGCTTGTTTCTGTGGCATTCTTGCACTTATTTTTTAACTGAATCCCAGCATAGTGCTTTGTCCCTGTAGTGATTTGGAGCGTAAATGTTTAACAAGGTGTACTCTTCGTTTGTGGTTTTGTTTTTGAGATCTGTTCTGACCCACCAGTTGTTGAGTTTTTGACTAGTGAGATCCCACTTCCCTTTGTTCCATATTGTGCCAATACCTCCTGAAGCTTCAATGGAGTCTGTCACTGTTCCTTCAAAACTTTTTTGTTTCATCATTAATTTTTGGAATTCTTGACTAGTCACTTTGGTCTCTTGGATCATGAAAATATCTGGCTGTTCTTGCCTTATTAAATCTCGGGCTGCGTTGATTTTTAGAGAGGAGCCCAAACCCCTTCTGTTCCAAGAGAGCAAAATCATTATTTACTTGATTTTTGGTGAGGCCCGACCTTCTTCTTTTGCTTTTCCTCGCTTCCTTTTTGTTTAGCCAGGAAAGAGTCCATTGGTTGTTGGGTACCTGTAGCCATTTCTTTTGCTGCTGCCTCATCTCTAATCTCTTTATTCGATTTCCTCCCTGCTTTTTTTGGCTACTCTGAAGTGTTGTTGGATTCTTTGACTTTGTTTCTTGTGAGGATTCGGTCAATGGTGGGTGGAGGGGATGGGAAGTTCTGTATGGGAGAATGGATGACAGCTAAAGTTTTGTCTTGAGTAGGAGAACGAGGGGATGATGGTTCTTCTTCTTCCAAGGTTTCAAAAGGGTTAGATGTCGAGGGTATTGGCTGGACCATGTTAAGGGGAGGAGTGGGGATTGCAACAACGTTTTCAAGGGGCTGTTTGGGGTTTGGACCAGATTGTTTATTGTTGGTTTTCTTTCTCTTAACTTGTTCCCAGGTGCCTTCATTTGCTTCTACATTCTCAGCAGTTTCAGTTTCTTTTAGTTTGTTACATCTATTTGCAAAATGACCGTATTCATGGCATACCTTGCATTTGAACGGGATTTGCTCGTAGTCCAACTGCTGGATGTGAGTCCACTGGTCCACCTTGATCTTTATAGCCTCCAGAAGGCCTTTCCCCAAATCCACTTCTACACAGATCCTGGCACAAGCATGCATATTGTCCTTTGGTTCGCATCTGTCAATGTATTTGCCAACTGCATTTCCGATTGCTTTGACCGATTCGTCTCCCCAGCAATGTAGTGGGAGATGAGGCAATCTGACCCAGACCGACACAGCATTTGGGATGTCCATCTCTGGATCGAAATCTGGGGACCATCTATTCAAGTATAGTCCTCTTGAATCCATAAAATATGGACTGCTTCGGAATATTAGGTTCCAATCTTTTTTGGTTTCGAAGAGTAACGTGTAATATCCCCTGCCACAAAATCTTATTGCTATTTTCCCTTGGATATTGGTGCTCCAGTTGCGCTCCACCCACTTCTGAACCGCTCTAGGGGAGGGCCACAGTCCAGTGAATTGACCTACCAATCCTCTTTCAGATAGTGAAATAGCAGCTTTCCTGGGTAGACTTGGAGGTAAAGAGATTTCCGGAATATCTGCTAGTTTTTTGACAAAAAAGGTTGCTGTTGGCTTGGTTTTTGGTGCACCATTCTCTGAGATTAAAGAAGCAAAGGCTGCTGCTTGTTCCTCAGGGCCGTGCTGTTGGGGTGATTCGCTCCCTTCCATGAGGGGCGAATATCGGGGAGGGCTTGCAGCAGGGCTGCCGGGAGGAGGCAGAGCCCAGACACGCGGGAATGCTAAGAGCCAGATGGGGGAGGCCTAGCAGCAGGAGCTGCCAGGCAGATGAGCTACAGGAGGCAGCGGAATTGGGGGAGCAGAGCTAGGTCAGAGCTTGCGCGCGGGGTCCAAAATTTATGCTACATATTAGCTTAAGAAAGAGAAAATTACAGTGTTCCACGGGGACGCGTCCCCCAGGGTGGGGTGCTCGCACCCGGGACGGGGAGACTCGCGGGGGTGCGTTTCCCCACGTCCCCCTTTTGGGGAGACTCGGGGAGACGCAAGGGGGTGCGTTTCCCCAATGTGGGAGACTCGACTCCCCGAAAGGGGTACTTCTGGGCGTCCCCCCCAAAAATGGGGTTCTTCTGGGCGTCCCCCCGAAAATGGGGTTCTTCTGGGCGTCCCCCCGAAAATGGGGTTCTTCTGGGCGTCCCCCCTTCATTTTTGTCTAATTACCCTTTATAAACCAAAAAAAATTTAAAAAAATGAAAATTAATTTATTAAAAAAACATAAAAAATAAAATTAAACTAAATTAACGATTACAAATAAAAAATTACATGAACAAGTTAGGGTTAACTCCACTTTTCAAGTTTTCATTCTGCCGCCATTCATTATGCTCTTACCTCAACGCATTTTTTTCTTCCATCTGCTCTCACTGCGCCCACGAGAGCTTCAGCGCATCCTCACTCTTCTCCACGCAGCGGCTTGCTATTAGCACTTAGCAGTGGTTTCCCAACAGGTGTTGGCAAAACAGAATTAGCTAAGGCTCTTGCATCCTATTTATTTAATACTGATGAAGCTCTAGTGAGGATTGACATGAGTGAATACATGGAGAAGCATGCAGTTTCAGGGCTGATTGGAGCACCACCAGGGTATGTGGGTTATGAAGAAGGGGGACAGTTGACTGAGTCTATACGTAGAAGGCCTTATGCAGTTATTTTGTTTGATGAAATTGAGAAGGCACATACAGATGCCTTCAATATTCTACTTCAGATTTTAGATGACGGAAGGGTCACTGATTCTCAGGGTCGAACTGTAAGCTTCACCAACACTGTCATTATTATGACTTCAAACATTGGTTCTCAGTACATTCTAAGTAGGCTTGATGATGAACCTGGCTCAAAAGAGGAACTGTATGAGAGAATGAAGAACAGGGTTATGGAAGTGGCTCAAACGACATTCCGCCCTGAGTTCATGAATCGCATTGATGAGTATATTGTTTTCCAACCTCTAGACCGTGAACAAATTAAGAGCATTGTAAGATTACAGGTATGTGGTTCATCTATTGTCATTCTTTTAGTGAAAACCAAAGCGAAATAGCAGAGGTTGGTCAGATATATTAGAAGTTAATTTATTTATAACTTTTCGATTTAATCATATAGAAACAACTGTTTGGAATATATGTTAGTTTCAGTTATTATTTTGGTTTTCAATGTAAATTATAGAATGATGATTGATGAATGATAATTGATATGGATCAATGTACATTGTATTTGAATATTTGAATTTCATATTGAATTTTATTATTGAATCTTATGGTATTGAATCTTGATGAATTAGCATTATTGAACAGTGAATATGAACATGAAAATTTCAAAATTATATACATATATATAAATTTATAATATATATAATTAAAAATTATATTATATATACCTCGACGTCTCCCCGTCTCCCCTAAATTTCCCTAAAATTTCAGGGTTCTCCCACACGTCCCCTTTGTGCGTCTCCCCGCACCCGCGTCTCCCCGTCCCGGAGACTTGGTGGAACATTGGAAAATTATTAACAAAAAAAGTCTTTTGGCCTTCCTAAATGACTTTTCATTTATTTTTCCCTAAAAAATCAACATTTTTTTGTTCTTATCCATGATAAATATCTTCATATTCCATTTCATTGTGTGCTTCATTGAGTTTTGGGGAAATGTCTTGCGGGGTGCCCCCCACCCCCATCCTAGGGGTCTAGAAAGCACGGGGGCCACATCTTCAACCTTGTCAGATGCATCCCCTTAGAACATTGATGTATTGTCTTGGTAGTTCGGCATATTTTGATTTGGAACATAGATTATGTACTTGTCTATTTCTAGTAACATTATAATTTTATGTAATCAAGATTGACAAAAGTATTTGGCTTATAATTAGATTAAATTATTCATGTTTAATTGTTAAAATCCCTTTGACCCAACATATATTGGGAAGCTCCTCTTAACTCGGCTCAACTGCCTTGACTCTCCTCAACTCAGCGTAATCCCACTTTGCATGGGGAGCTCCCCCCCAATTGTCTTGACTCAATCCAATCTAGTTGAACCCTTACCTTACTCAGGGAGCTCCCCGTGATCTATCTCGATTTAGCTCAATCCATCTCCCTTTGATTTGCTCTGATGAATGTTTTAAAACTCAGGCTTGGCCTTGAAATTAGTTGAAAGTATTCAGATTCGGACACATACTTGGCTATGACTTGGTCCAATTTTAATTTAATGACCCAGTTTACTAAAAAATACAAAAAATATTTAAATTTTAATGAAAAATCTCTTTAGTGTTGCTCCAAAATTCCATATGCTCACAAATGTTCAACGATTGAGGTGTGAGGTAAATAGAGGTGGGTGGAGGGGCACGAGGGTCTCTATGGCTAGGGTTTAGGGTGCTACGGCTTAGGAAGAATTTTGTTTCGAAAATTAACTTTTCCTTCAAAATTGCACTGAGGTGAGGTTGAGGACCATCTCAGTCAAGTAGGTACGAACTTGACTAAGTTGGATTGATTGGTTATGGAACCAATTGAGTCAATACTGCACACGGGGTCTGGTTGACTAGGTTTGTGGTCAACTTGATTGAGTTTAAGAACATTGTTCTTGACTCAACGCTATTTAGCTTGACTCCCAAAGACTTTCCTTGACTTTAGTTAAATCCCCCCGACCCCCAAGATTTTTTTATTGCCGCTCGCTTCTTGCTTGCTTCGGTAGGAGTTTCCTGCTTTCCCATCATTAACCCACCCTAGTTTGATGCCCTCATCAACCCTTGGATCTCAAAAACATATGGTCTAATGAAATCGGTTTTCATGCCTAACCTTGGGTTGTGACTTAAAAACAGTTAAGTCACCAACATGGGAAGATGTTGCAAGACACAAATGCATGTTGTAGAATGTAGGCTATAGAAGAGTGAAGTGACGCTCGCTTTGTGCTTGCTTCGGTAGGAGTTTCCTGCTTTCCCATCATTAACCCACCCTAGTTCGATGCCCTAATCATCCCTTGATCTCAAACAAATATGGTGTAATGAAATTGGTTTTCATGCCTAACCTTGGGTTGTGACTTAAAAATAGTTAAGTCACCAACATGGGAAGATGTTGCAAGAGACAAATGCATGTTGTAGAATGTAGGCTATAGAAGAGTGAAGTGACCATGCTATAAATTGCTGCAGATTTTGTAATATAGTACATAAAATCTCCAAAACGTAGTTATTGCAATACTCCCCTATTTATTGCAGAAGAGGATAAGTGGTAAATCCTTTTCATATTTTTTTAGCACAATGGGGGCATATGAAGTTAGATGAAGATAAAATTTGGACTAGATGGCGACCATATCCATATGTCCGCCAAATCTCAGCATCAGATTGGTTGTTTTGTACCCTCAAAGTTGGAAATGCAGTTAGGTAAAACATTTTGCATCTTTCCCAAGGGAGGAAAAATGAATTGGGAGAGGAATGTGAGTGGCCATCAGAGCTAAGGAAAGGAAAATGATGTTGTTTAAAAGCTAAGGGCGCTGTAGAACAAGAGGAAAACAAAGCATTGAGGTAAGGGTATTTTTTAATAAGCAGAAGTCGAGCAGATAGATAGGACTGCCCCAAAGGCCAATTGGACTAGAGATTGTTGGTTCATGGTTGAGGGAGTTGGTCTATCTCACAATGGAGCAGAGGTGGTCATCCAAGTGCATTGTTCACTTACCCTTGTCTCTTGGCCTCCATGTTGAGTGTTTTATTAGAGAAGGTGGAGGAGGAAACTACCGAAGGATTCAATATAGATGTTGCTTAAGAGTACTACCAAAGAAGACCCAATGCCGCAGAACACAACAACGAGCACAATTTAATAATTGAAGAGGCATTTAATAATGACAACATGTTCTGCCACAGAATGAATGCAACTCTGAGATTGTTGTCCATGGTAGAGGGAGCAAAGTCTGTTGCTAGCAGCTAGTATAACCTTTTTTTATGTAAAACGAAGTAGATCAGATTCAAGAGGGAGTTCTTGTAAAAGATGAGGGGATGATTAAGACTTAGGAACATCTTGTCCACAACATTGCAGTGGTGTATTAAAGCTTGCAAAAGTCCACATTGCAGAGAAATGGTAAGAACACTCTAAAATCTCTTATTGAGAGAGTGCTACTGTTTTATTATGCTGCATGTAATTTGCTCTTATTGCTAAAGGAGCCAAAACATCATTTTTCAGTTTTTCCAAGACTGACTTTTTAGAGTATACATGTTGTGTTGATGATTGTATACTTGATGAGTATATTATTTTATGGATTTAAATTCAATCTGCAAGTTTTATTTTAGTTATTTGATACTGTGGAATAGCAAGCAGAGAGATGCAAGTTATTTTCTGTTTTTTTCTGTTATTGAGTCAAAGAATCCAACAAAGACCAAGTTGCCCCTCCTTGGACAAGTTGGCCTATGTGGCACCTATTCAACCCTTCTGGACAACTATATATACAAGTGAACTCGACCTCTTGGAGACTCATCATCATCATCATTTATGTGCCTAATCAAGAAGAAAGGACAACCAGAGTCAAGGGAGAGAGAGAAGATGAATTTTTTGCCCTAGTTCTGCTCACACATGTGAATTTTCTTAGGCAATTTTTGTGTTACTGCAAGCCCGAATTTCAGGAGTTGACCAAATTGACCAACATTGACTTTGACTTGATTGGAGGAGACTTGGAGGAGGGTTGACTTGGGATATTTGTGATAGTTTTGGTCTTGGTCTTGGGTCTTGGATATCTCATTTTGATTTGATTATATAAGAGCAAGATTGGTTGGGTTTTCCCCCTTGTGGGTTTTGAAATATGCCCTGGCTTGGAGCCTAATTTCTGGTGTCTCTTGTCTCTTGTGCATTATGTTCTCTATATTTTGTTAATGTGTAATTATTTGATGATACAACTAATCAAGTAAATAAGAAAAGAATGCATATCAGTGAGAAGTAATTACCATGATAAGAAATTCTATCAGCGACTTGAATTTCAACATAAGGAGTGAAGTTTGTTTTTGGCATTGAGTGATCCTTTTGTAGACAAGAGGAAGTAAACTAGATTCAAGAGGGAGTTGTTGTAGAATATTGAGAGGACAATGAAGACTTAGGAAGGCCTCATTAACAACATTGCAATGATGTACTAAAGCTTGTAAAAATCTACATTGCAAATAGATAGTGAATTCACTCTAAAATCTCATATTGGGAGAGTGCAACAATTGTATTATGCTACATGTAATATCCTTTTATTGCTAAGAGAGCCAAGACGTCGTTATTTGCTAGTTTTCCCAAGATTGGATTTCTAGCGTATATATGCATTATTGTTGTGTTGATGATTGTTTTCCTTCAACACTATTTTATGAATTTAAATTTACTCTACTAGTTTTATTATAGTGATTTAATACGTTGAAATAAAAAATAGAGACGTACAAATTATTTTTTGCATTTAGTATTTGTTTTGGTGAAATGTGTGGGTTACAAGTACCTTGTTTATAGATCACCCTTATTTTGATTTCCATCACCCTCGACCACACCCCATTGCTCTTTGCGCTTGACCTTGACAATGTCCTCTTTCTTCTTCCCCTTGCCACTTCCTTACTCCATTGACCCCCTCACTCGCTTTCTTGTTCGTCTCTTCTTCTCTTGATCTTCTCTCATCCAACCTATCCTCACACCCTCCAACTTCTCCATCCTTAGTACACTTATGACCATGCCATATTTTGATGTCTCTGCCTAGTGCTTCATCTCTTCCCTTGACCTTTTATTGACCTAGTTCCTTGCTTTGATAATATTCATGGAATCACTAGGCTTGATGGAATATTAGATAACCCTCAATTAAAGGACACGAAGTGTAATTATAACCCTATTAATTGGATTTATTGAGTGCAACTGCTTTCCACAACAAATATTCCCCTTTGGGAAACTTGATACAGAGCTGGTCATTTGGACTTTAATAGCAACATATTGGATACCTCTGTTGTTGACCTTACCAATAGAATTGTGGAGGTTGAGTTTGAAAACATAGCCTCAAATAACCAATCATGAAAATGAAGAGTCAAGAGAATCTATCTTCATCTCCCTCTTGGGGAAACAACCTCCTTGTTAATAATCAAAATTTCAAATATAAGGAACATGCAAGAAGAGATGTGCTCCTAATAGGTATAGTTCAAAGAAAAAACAAAAGTTCAACAGCGAACTTTGAAATTGTGGGTACAAATTGTTAGTGGGAGGGAGAAGGCTCCCCACTCATCGAGGTGGAAGAGGTAGTTTAAACTAAAATCATAAAAGAACGTCATAGGCAAGTTAGGAAGTTGAACCTTAGAGTTGTTGGGCTTCCCTATTTTTCTTTGAATCATATGCAAGTGGGTAATGGTTCCTTCATGACAACCTTTATTTAAAGAGCATTGGCCTTGAATGAGCTTGGGTTAAAGATAACTTGATGCTCCTCATACATAAGACCCCAAGTGATTGTGTTAGAGCCCCTTGGGCAAGGGATGACTTTCCTTTCGTCCATACATGTTTTTTCTAGATGCTAACCTCATGAGGTCCTTGCTTGTTGAGTTGAACACTATATATTACTAGTAATGGCAGCTGGGAAATAGGGTAAATATACAACAATTCATGACCTCAATAATTAGTTTGGACTGCCTTCTAGATTGTTCTCTCTCATGGTCCTAAAAAATTATGCCCTTGTTGAGGGGGGGTTGTGGAGGTGTTGAGTTACTTTGTATCTCCATTGCTTAGAATCGTAATGGCACCCTTTGGTTTTTCTTGAGCATAGTTATTATATGGTTAGATTTCAAGACCTTTTTCTTACCAATACACATGTGAGCCTCGAGTGCCAACCTCTAACTATCTTAGTTTACTATTGGGTTTTGGCCAACAAACTTGAGACACACTATTTTAATTTTTGATAGTGTATGGGTTTCAAAGTGGTTGCATGTCTTATTCGTGATTCTCTTTGAGACAATGCTTTTGTGGTCACCTCTAATGAGTATGCCAGGTTCATGTGGATCCTCATTCATGTAAGTGCCTCCCTTGTTCTTGATATATTCATTGTGATATGTTAATCTCCCCTATCTTCCTTATGCTTGCCATGTTGTCATGAGTCTAATGGGGATTTGTTTCTTGACTTGTACTTTAGTATTTCTCACTACTCCACCAATGGTGAGATCATCCTCTTGGGTGATTTCAACATCCAAACAAGGTCCTTATAGGTATCACTTCATGATAGATCGAAGAATGCCTGTTTCCTTGAGGATATTGACTCAGATGGCGTGGGCCATAATAGTTTTTCAAATGATGGCATCAAATCCTTAGAGTGTGCGGGTGGAGAATTTCGTGGCCTACTACTCTTGAATGGTCTTCCTTACTCCCTTGATTCTAGTAAGTTCACATGCTTCAGCCTACAGACCTGAGACTCACTATTTCGATAGTGTAGGTGTTTCAAAGCGGTTGCATACCTTATTCTTGATTCTCTTTGAGATAATGTTTTTGTGGTCACTTGTAATGAGTATGCCAGGTTCATGTGAGTTTGCATTCATATAAGTGCCTCTCTTGTTCTAGATATATTCATTGTGATATGTTAATTTCCACTTTAATGAAGAGTTTGCAGCCTCTTATACCCCTTGCCTTCAACTATTCCCTTACCTCTTCTATTCGTTGCCCTTAGAAATCTGTTTTGCCAAGTATGAGAATCTTTCCAAGGCCATTTGGGAGTTTGCTTTCTACTCTATCTGACATATTTCTTAGGTCTCAAAACTTGACCATTGTCCCATGGATTGTTGGTTCAATGATGAATGAAAACTCCACCACAAACATCTTTGTTTTGTTTGCACACATGGCACATCCGTCAGCCCCACCTTTCACATCCCCATCCGATGGACATCTTTCTGTTGTCTCCTTTGTCGTAAAAAATGAGAATCCATATCATTTACAATATGTGAGCTTTGTGAAGCCTTTGCCAACCACCTGAAGTCTTCTCACACACTTCTCCCTTGGCAAATCAATCACCATCTTGGCTTGGATCCTCAACACATGTTCTTCCAAGCCTTTATGATGTCCTTAGGCCATCTCAAATCCACATCAGCTCTCCCCCTTCAACCTATCATATATTTCTTGTGGCAACATTAAGCGAGCAGTTAAGATCATGAGCATTAGCAGGGTCGTAGACAAGGAAGGCTTTAGGCAGAGTACTTCAATCATGACATGCGCTCTCTTGATGACTATATTGCTGATTTGTTTAACTCTAAGTTGCACAGAATGTGGAAACTTTTGGATGATTTTGAAATGGGTACAACTAGAAACACGAACCCCCAAATCGGAAATGCTGGGTGAAACGTCATATCTATATATATATATATATATATATATATATATATATATATAACTTTTTTACAAATAAGTTAATCACACATTATCTAGCTAGAAAAAAGAACGACACACAAATGACATTTTAGAAGGAAAGCCAAGCTGAGTTTATATTAACTCTTATAGATGACTACATGATGCAAGATCCAAAATTGCCCTTTACAGATGAGGCATGTGCTAAAAATGAAGTAAAACATGATTTAAAGATAAACAAAATTACACATCGTAATAATCCTCATCATCATCAACAAAAATAGAACAAGATGCTTGTTCAACAGAGAGTGCAGATCAAGAGAAGAAGCAACTCTAATTCCGGTTGCGTCACCACTTATATAACGAGCAACGAGAGAGAGATTCAAGTTTGGGCATTCTGCTTCCACTTTTCAATTTTTATGAGGTCCACTTGTATATTCTTCACCCCTAAGAGACACAAGGCATAGGTTTGAAGAGCTTGCCACTTGTGATAGAATAAGAGTGGTAAGGCTTTGCAAATAAACAAAATTTTCCCCATGACAAGTCCACCATTTAATGGAGTTCATGGTCCTCCTCTCATCCAAAGCTGATACATTTTCAAAATCCTCTAATGCAATAACAAAATGAGAAAATTCCTCCCTTATATAAGTTTGTAAAGAAGTTGGAAAAAACCTCTTTCTTCACTCCATTGGTCACCTCCTCCCCTTTATGTGGGGCTATGTTGCATTGGCTGTAGGAACAGGGGGTTATGGGGGGACGAGTTTCTGGGATAGCTGGAGCGCACCCCCAAATTTTCATGGGACGACAGGTTAGGGATGACAAGTGCAACAACTAAATTGAATATTTATAAAAAAATGAAAATGAAAATAAAATTTAATAATTTAGCATAACCAATGAACATGAAATTAAAATATAAAAATTAGAACTATTACTAATTTTGAAATTCAAATTACAAAATAAAATACTAATAGTCTAATACTAATACTATCTAATCATCACTGTGCATCACAAAATCAAATCCGTTATCATTGCCTGTTGTCAAGAACTTAAGAAGTACTATTAGTTTGCTACGACACAATCTACCACTGTCTATATAATCATTCTAAGATGTTGCGATGCATGATGAATCATTTCAAAATTTAAATAACAGCTAGACTTTAAAGCCTAAAGGTAAAATTTAGTAAAACATGAACAAGTCATTAAAATTTAATTATAAATCCCAAATTAAGAGTCTAGAAAGCCATGGATTATAAATTTAAAAATTATAGTTATAGGCTATAGTCCAAAATGGAAAAATAATACATAGTCACTAGTGTAGGTGCCAAATGAAAAAATCAAAATGTCTCAAGACAACAAAAAAGCAAGTATGAGTCAATATCCATAGTAGCATGAAGGTTGAAGCTACTCAGAAATTCATATCTCCTGCATCAATCCTATCTGAAAATGTTGGAGCCTCACTTTCTTCTCTCCTGTCATCATCAATGCTTTGCAACTGCAACTCAATGTCATATAATGGTACATTAATTAATCTTGTATCGATAGATGGCCCAATATCATCATCAATCTGTGAAGCATCCTTAGGATCTACATCCCACTGTGTTGCAGGTCCCTGCCAATACTCTAGTGTCTTCCTTGTAAGAAGGCGAAGACTACTGTGCACATAAACTAGTTTCTCCGTTCTTTTAGACGTAAGCCTATTCCTCTTAATAGAGTGGATAAAACTAAATGTAAACCAATTCCCTTCTGCCACTAATAGTAAACACATAGCAAGAGTGCGTATTTCTGGTGCATTGCCCCCATACATACCTCACCATCCATTGGGACGTCTTTGTGCCATACCCAACAAATCCTCCACCAATTTTCGTCAATCAACACCCTTTCACCATACCTCCCCTCTAAATCTTTCTATCTCCACCCAACCCAAGTTGCATCCACAACCATACTCATTAATGTAAGTTTAACTTCAACAAGGCGACGCAACATGATGAAGTTTGATGCAGAGCTTGTCTCAACAGTTTTGAGCAACTCTAGTTTGGAGTATTCTCAATATATTGCTCAAGACTAGTGGTGGTTGCTGATGAATTATATAATCTCCCTAGCTTGCCTTGTGACCTCCTTAACCCATTTTGTTTTAGCCTCGATCTTTCCCAAAATCAGATTTAGATGATGGAAAATGCAAGAAATCCAAAACATATGATTGTATCTACTCTCAACAATCAAGCCCGCAACTTTGCAAACGGGTGCATTATCTATGATAACTTGCACCACATTTTCTAGCCCTGCTTGTTCAACGACGACAATTAAAATTTCAGCAATGAAATTTCAATCGTTTACCTCATCTGAACAATCTTATGCTTTTATGAAGATGGCTCCTTTTGGTGATGATGCAATGATATTAATCAATGGCATATGCCTTGTATTAGTTCATCTATCTAAGACAATGGAAATCCTTGTGCTACCTCATAAGTTATAGATTTGTCTTTGAAACATCATCAAGAAGTTGCCTCTCTTTGTTGACCAAAAATGTTATGAGTTTTTCATAGTTTGGCCACTTGAAGCCTTGAGGGGTTGTGTTAATTGATCTCGCCAAATCTTGCTAATATGGGGACCGAACCACATAAAAAGGCATACAACAAGCAAAGATGGCCCTTGCTACTCTTGACTCAACTTCTCTAACTTGACTGTTGAGTATGTTCAACAATCTACCATCTTTGGTTGGATTTGAAGGCTTGGATATCTCTTCTTCTATTGTGATTGCCCTTCTCTTATTGCTTCTTGAACAATCCATGGATCATTGTTATCAACCAAGCGAGGATTGCAAGTGCCATCCATATTGATTTTGCATCCTCGATCATTCAACCATTAAGTATCATCTTGCTCTCTTAAATGTAACCCTCACCTCTAGATTTCTAGTATGTGAACAATCTTCATGTTGATTTTGTAACTTTAGAAGTTTTTCGGAAGACACTGGTCTTGCATGTAGGAGAAGAAATCTACTCTAGGTGGTTGTTTGAGAGAAACAACTAATATGATTTCTTTCCTAAGTTTAACTTAGGAAAAACACATTAATTAATTTAATTAATTAATGTTGGCTAATTGAGCAAATTTCAAGTGACTTAAATCTAATTTCAACCATTGATCTAAGTGGGTAGGATTTAATTATAGTTGTCTATCACTTTGGAGATTGAGGGTTAGGGATTTTGCTCAATTTGAAGTTGTGAAATGAGCCTAAGGGAGAGGACGAAGACATAATTGTTTTTGGAGAGATTCCAACAAATTTGCACGGGCTAATTGTAGGTTTGTGAAGAGGCTGAAGAAATTAGAAAAGTGTGCAGTTGGGAGTTCAAATGAGCATAATTTTTGCAGATAGACCACATAAAGGAGGGCCGAGATCTGCTTGAGGTTGAGGTGTGCTGCGAACTTGGAGAGCTTGATAGGGTCAAGGCCGAGTTTGTGGAGTAGTGTCACGAGTGTGAGGAGACCGAGAGGGTTGGGGCTACACTAATGGAGGGGAGTGGAGTGATGGAGCTGCTTTAGAGGGTCGAACTTGTGAGAGACAACCATCAAAGTGTAATATAAATTTTTAGGGTCCGATATTTCCAATTTCCATTAGTTGTATTTTTTGTGTATTTTCAGAGGGTCATTTTCCTTAGTAAGGGAGCCCTTTGATAAGAATTTAACGAGGGAAAATTGGAGTGAAAAATCTTTGTTGTTTGTGTGCAAATTTTTTGAGTATTTCTTGCTCGGTAAAATATTTTTTAGGGATAACTAGTTGCAAAGAAACAAAAATATGAAACTAATGCTTAGAATTAAACACTTAAGTGCTATCAATTTTTCATAAATTATACTTACATTCCCACGAATCCCTAGCACCCTTTTGCTTTACTTCGGTAAAATACTAAAATACTTCCAATGAGGATATTATGAACACTAGAAATACCACTTTGAGTAGCTATGAATACTGCAAAGGTAGTAAATAAATCCACTCACCAAAAAAATCTGATGTCCACAACTATCGTCTTTCTAGAAATGCACCAAGTCTTGCTCTCAATGCTCCAAAACACAAGTAAAATGCTTATTGATGCAGTGCGAAGCTCCTCTTGTTGAAGAGTGTGAAAATTGAGTGAATGAAGTGTTTTTTTTTTATAGAAAGGAGTCTATTAGGATTTGTAGAGAATTCTATTTTTTGTTGAAATGAATGTAAAATTAGGTTAATTAGTTTGTGGAGTGAATTAGAATTAAATTTAATTATAAATTTCACTTTTCTTGGCTTTAAAAGGGTCCCATGCCCTTCATGGGTACTCGAGTGAGTTTGCAAAAGCAAAAAATTGCATTGAAACATAATGGAGTTGGTCTGAAATGGCATTGAAACGTTATTGATCATGTGGTATTGTGTTTTCAAATTGTGAAACGTTGTACGGTACAATTGACAAAGTTTCAATTTTGTTTCAAGCAAGTTTCCACGTTTGGTGGACTTTTTGGTATTGGTACAACACCTTTGGGGGTTGTTTCTTGCAACATAGTTTTAACTATCTTGATTATTCATGTTCTCCTCTGGCATGGGCCCACTATAACATCTAGTCGATTCTCAAATTAAGGGTGAGTCATATTTGACCAACTATATGACTATCATGATTGGGCACATCTTCTCCAAGCTTCATGCTACAATCCTTTATTTATGGCTTTTTGATGAGATTGAACGAAGGCATCTCATTGTTAGGGAACAAGTAAGCTTTTCTTCAAAATCCCAAACTACTGATCATATTTTCATGCTTTAGGCATTATTGACAAGTCTTGTCATCACTCTTTGAAAGCTCTTTGTTGTTTTGTGGAATTTTGGAAGCAGGGAATTTTTTATGGGCGGAATTTCGCTAATTGGCTATTTTTTGGACATTTTCTTTAAAAAATGTTCATTTGGTGAAAAATTCGCCTGTTTTTTACATATATATGATTAAATTGGTTATATTTGCCAAAAATTTACCAATTTAAATAGTAAATTCCATATTTTTTTATTGAATATTCACCTACATTCTATATGCATGATTTTTCAAATCTAAATAGTCACCTATAATACTATACATAGGCATAACATTCGAATCCTTAAAAGTACTTTGTTTGGAAGGTGCTTTACTTTGTCACGAGAGAGACATTGTTTCCTACACCTTTTTTTGGACAACTCGTCTAAAGTAGACCTCATGGACTCGTATTTAGACCCATAATTTTCTACATGGTTATATGTGTGGATACCAAGCTTACTCAAGTCGAATAGGGCCCGCACCTAGAGAGTTCATTCCCTCTTGTTCCATGACATCATCAATTCAAAGAGGATGATCCAATTCAAGTGCTCCTTAGACAAAAGGATGTTGCTTGGCACATCTAAATAGTGTATTGGAAGGGTGTTGATGATCTAGACATATGGCTATTGATTGGAAAAGTTGAGGCACCTATAAGTAACACATGTGGGCACATCTTGAGGTGCAAGTTGAAGCAATGGCCACAAAAGAGCAAAGTGCTAAGTAGGGATACCTATCTGTTCTAGAGGTTGAGTCCCTTGATGTTTGAACTCTATGTAGGAAAGAAACCAAACAAAAGATGAGCCTTAAATTTCGCTTGGATGATACGCTGGGGTACTATGTGTTTTGTGTTGGATGATGCAGATGAGAAGAAAGATTTCTATTCTTGATCCTTGCCTAGTCGTTCTATAGCAAACTCTTTCCCTAAATAGCCAAGCCATATAGGACCATAGGTTTGGTGATTATATCTAGGAGGTGCACTTTGGACAAGATGTCTTGGAACTAGTACTGGAAAAATTGTTTCTTAAGTTAATGGAGCCATATCCCTTACTGAGTTGGGATTGGAGGGCATTAAACTTGCTAAAACAAGGTCCCTCAAATTGGACCCCAGATAGGTGTAAGCTGTCATGATCTCAATCTACCCCGATTCCCACCAAGAAGTAGAAATGTAAGTTAGAAAGCATTCACTTATGCTTTGAATATCATAACCTTGGTTTTAAGTTGACTGTCAATTGTTGAATGTCATCAAAGCTGGTGAGGGCATCATTTTGTTTCTGTTTGTCCATAGGTGAGGAGGTCAGTGGCATCAGAACATGGATGGAGAGGAATACATAAATTAGTACATTATTTAGTTCCTAGGAAGCAACTGTCATCGTTTTGAGTGTTCTCATGGAGGAAGGATTCCGATTATTCAATGAACATCCTTAAAAGGGTCCAAAATTTTATGCACTACTTGGAGATGGGAAAGAACTGACTTGTAAAGTCTCACGATGGCTGCTAGGATGGTCTTCGAGGTACCAATGTCTTGAAGCCTCCAAAACAAAGACTCTCTTAGCATCATGTGAATCCTCCATTCAAATTTCTTCCCCACGACATTGGGTGTCAGGAGAGTTGGGTTTCCTCGCCCTTTTATCATCCTCATAGGATCATGTAGCCCTGCTCACTTGGCCTTGCTTACTCACTAGATGACATCATTTGACAGTACATTGAGCCCTTTATAGTGAGTGGTGGTGACTCTGATGAGGAGCCTGCTTGCTGGCTACCACACTTAGCTTCAGCTTTGAGCACCAGTAGACTTTGACATCTCTCAATTTATATTGAGCATGGGCTCATTTGATTTTTTAGCATTTTCAAAACTTGTATCTTGTACATCTTCTTTTAGCTAAGCTGCTTTCGCACTCTTACTATGTATACAACTGAATGCACTTTTCAGTCCCATTTGACCTACTTATTGTGGTTATTCATTATTTTATTTATTCTCTGAGATTTATTTATTTATTTATAAATATTTTATAGCTGTCCCTGATCTGCCTTCCCTTGAAAATTTAGGGGGTGTGCTCTAGCCATATCCAACACCTGTCACCCAATACTTGTTGTTGCCTCATTCCTGAAACTTTTGCAACTTAGTTTAGAATGCTTGTTTTATTTGCAAGTCTTCATTTCTCTGTACCTTTTTCTAGACCATCATTGTCTTTAACAATTTGGTATCTACAATATTTTGTGAAGTAGAAAATTCAGTGTGTAGCCAATCTTGGGTAACATGAGTGTCACGGTTACATGTTGATAGTTGGGTTTTAGAATTAAAAAATGGGAATGGGTAGAGGAAGTGTTAGGTCATTATCTCTAACCAACTTTTTTGAGTTTTACCAGTAGGTTGGCCAAGTTTTCCATGTTGGCCGATGGGTTGATTATTTTGAGTCAATTAGTTGTGTTAGTTGAGTCAGTTATGAAATGAATAATGTAACTGAGTTGATGCAAATATGAGTGTAGTTAAGGAGAGAGTGAGGTCTCCTGTATGGTAAAACTCATGAATAGAAAGTATATACAGTCAAGAGGAGTATATTGATATACAAAGAGCATTGGTTCCGTTGCTAGTACTAGCTCAAACTCCAGTCAAGAAGATGGATAAAACTCTTGCAGGTCAGGATGGTGAGTAAGACAGTTATAGAGAGGCATTGAAGATTAGTAGGAAAAGAAGATGGTCAACTACCTTATAAGTTATGGCAGAAGAAATAGTGTCTTTATACAAACTACATTAAGGTTCTTAGAAACTCAGAAAATTGTAGAAACTCGGACTGGGGAAATTTCAACTTGATTATGGTAAATTTTCAACGGAGAAGAATTGCAATCTTCTGGATATAGAAACTAAGAAAGCTTAAAGCTCTGTGGACATTGACAATGTTTGTAAGTCGAAGCATGATGTATTCTTTGATATTGTGCCAATTTGGTCACCTTCTGATAAGTGGATAAAATTGCTACCATCTTGTTATTTGATGAGAACAGGCATTAAGTTGGCAATGGAGAGTCATTACAAATTTAATGCAGACAAAAGAGAACTGGAGCTTTTGGAGGGTCAGTTAGCAGGATAAGTCAAAATTTTGCTACTTGTTTAGTGCAGGTTAAAAGAAAATTGATAGAACAGGGGTAGGTGGGAAGAATAGATTAACTAGCTCCTGGAAGCACATCCCTTGTTGATAGAAAGAAAGCAACTACGTGACCAACCTGGCCTTACATGACACATTAAAATTTAAAAATATTTTCCAACTCAATTATCATCCTATGGAATTTGGATGCCCTAGACAGATAATTGCTGACGATGCCAAAGCCATCTGATGCCATAATCCAATTCTGTCAATACTATAATATTATCTGGGGCCATTCAACAGCTTATCATTTTCAAAGAAACGGATTAGCAGAAACTTCAAATAAAAATTTAATTAAAATCGTTAAAAGAACATTATCTTTCTTTAAAGAACTATGTCAGAATCTTGTTAATAATTTGGATGCTGAATTCTTGGTATGAGAATAAAACTGCTATGCCTCTACACAACGTTTGCAAATCATGATGCCTAGTGTGACTACATAATGATACATTGATGTCTGTACTCTGTTGAATATCTTCTTTGGTGCCTCTGTTTTGTTTGTGGTTTCTTCCTCTGGATCCTGTATGGAAACAATTCTTCTTCTGAGACTTTGATATGGCTCTTTGAAAACATTCATGAATGTCGGTACCCTCCAGTCATTCCTCTCCAATCACATATATTTGAAAAGCCTTTTCAATTTGATGTTTCCCATTATTGTTCAGGAGCATCCTGCTTTGATACCATGCCAAGTTTGGATTATATAGCAAGAACCAGAAACATGATAAAAATGGTCTCAGGTAGAAGAATATGCTTTTATTATCATGAAGTCACTGAATACATTGACATTGAATCTCTTTTATAGAGTTCATATGTGATTGGATAACGTAAATTACCTAATATAACTGCTTTTTATCAACAATCCTATTAATGACACTTTTTAAGGTTAATCCTGATGGCTAGTCACTTATACAGCGTTGACTTGATGTTGGACTACAGGAAACATGTTAAAGACCTTGCATCTGAAACTGGCAATATTGACATCCTAATATACATATGAGATTGCAGCGAATGCTTGAAATCCATCAAAATCCTTGCATTTGAAATCTGGTCATTTTGACTCCCTGTATCAGGAACTACCTGTTTTGATCATTGTTTGAGTGTGTAACATTCTAGAAAGGGAGAGTATGTAATTAATTTTCAGGACATTAAATAGCCCCTGTACTGATAATCACTTGCTAAGATGACATGCTTAGATAGATTGATAGATTTTATCAAGTCCTGCTGATGGAAACCAGCCAATGGGATTCTGAGATACAATATATCGTATCCAACCAGCTGTGAAGGCACAAGGTAAAAAAGGCCCTGTGCCCCAAAGAAGAAGAAGAAAATAACACTGTTTGAAATTAGGTCTAGAGATTGTCTCAGGGAACTCTTAAAATGAGAAATCTATAAGTAATCCCAAGTTTTAGAGACTGAAAAGGCAAAATTCTTTAGGAGACAAAGTTCCATATCACCGGGTCTGAGGTGGAAAGTGCAATCATGCTCCTGTGCTTGGGTTGAATGATCAAGACAGACAATGGGAACACAAGTCACTCTCTTGCTATGCTGAATGTATTCAGGGTCAGGCTGCAGTGAAACTACTGAAACTGAAGGAGCCAAAGAAACACTTTCTAGCATCTAAGGCTGAAGGTAGAAGAGAAGAAGCTTGTGATACATTGCCCCAGTTGTAGCACGCTAGTCCTCTAGGGTTAGATCCTCCTTTGGGTTTCCTTCTTTGATTAGGTATACAAGGTCCAGAGATTGAGTTCTCTCGAGATAACTTGCCCTCTAATAAACCAAGTGTTCATCTCAAGGTTCCAAGTGATGGAATAAGGCAATTGAGAGATAAAGAAGACGCCAAAAGTCACACTAGAGTTCCCAAAATTGATAAAGTAGCTAAATTAGGGTTGCTTCGCATGAGAGACTTTTCCACTCAAGTTTCTGTGATGTGCATGGACCAAACTAGAGTAGATCTGACCTTTTCTCTCTAGATAAGGCACACTATGCATGGGTGAAGTGCAATAGGAGAGAGAATATTCGCTTTAATTTAAGTATTGAACACATTATTAAATGCAAAAACTCACTGATGACTAATCACTAACCAAACAATAGTCTGAAAATAGAACTGCTAAAATTACAAACCTTTAAATTAAGAAAATGAAAAAAAAGATGGCTTATCACAACTTCTAACGTTTCTGGGCTGCTGTCACCGAGCTGGCCGAGTAGGCTCGGACTCAGCCGAGCCAGCCGAATCGTTAGACAACTCAGCCGGCTCGGTAATAACCCAGCCGGCCGAACGGTTCGAAGGCCAAGTCGACCCGGTGGGGGCATGACTTGGACCAACTTGGCCGAATCGGTTTCGAGCCGGCCGTTTTTCAAAACAGTGGTTCAAATATATAATAAACAACTGGTACTAACATAACTTTTTGACTTTGTTTCTCAAGCAATTTGTTTATCATTTTTATGAGGTCATTTGTCATGCAATGGACATGTCTATGACTTGCATTCTATATTAGGGGACTTGGATGCTTATGACATGAGCAAGGGCTCAAATACTTATGACACAAGTAAGGAAACCTTGAAAAATGTTTTATTAGTTTCCCAACCGAATCGTTAGACAACTCAGCCGGCTTGGTAATAACCCAGCCAGCCGAACGGTTCGAAGGCCAAGTCGACCCGGTGGGGGCAGGACTTGGACCAACTCAGCTGAGTCGGTTTCGAGCCGGCCGTTTTTCAAGACAGTGGTTCAAATATATAATAAACAACTGGTACTAACATAACTTTTTGACTTTGTTTATCAAGCAATTTGTTTATCATTTTTATGAGGTCATTTGTCATGCAATGGACATGTCTATGACTTGCATTCTATATTAGGGGACTTGGATGCTTATGACATGAGCAAGGGCTCAAATACTTATGACACAAGTAAGGAAACCTTGACAAATGTTTTATTAGTTTCGAAATGTAATTCATAGAGGTTTGGAAAAACTTGAGGCAGATGGTTGTTTTGGGATTGGAAAATCATTTTGGGCAGTTCTTTGGAAAAATGTTCAAATTATGAATAATAGTAATTAGAAGCTTCCCTGGACATTAGATTTATTTTTTCATACTAATTATGTTGAGAAAACATGTCTTTTAACTGATCCTCACATTCATTGTTGTTGCTCTGTATTTTTTCTGTTTAAGCGTTAGACAGGGTATTAATATGCCTTGGCATGTAATGTGATGATTTACTGGGATTATGTTATGAATATAATTAATTAATTAATATTTAACAACACATTACCCCTACTAAGATTTTGGAAATGCAGATAGTCAAGGCAGAACTCCATTACACTGGGCTGTAGATCGCGGCCACATGGAAGTTGTGGAGCATCTCCTTTCCAGGGGTGCAGATGTCAATGCAAAGGTAAAACCATTATCCTTAGTGCTGTAGTGCATGTGTTGACACATATGCATGTATGTTTCTCTATTTGCCATTTCAATATTTTTTACAAATCTATGTTTTATAAAAGAGACAATTGTTAGCAACCAACAATTTTTTGGATGGCCATCGACACTTCTGAAAGCAATAATTTCTGATAATCAGGATTTTAGAAAGTATTTTCAACATGTAGAACATGATTTTAAATTAAGAAACTTGTATTTAAAAATTAAAACCTACTATCGATATGTACTATGGCAGAATAATGGCAATATGTACTATGGTAGATTCGAGGGCTCAAAGTAGAGTTATTTGGATTTAGTGTCAATAGTTAATTGCATACTCTAGATCAAAGGGGGATGTCAGACTAGAAATGTTATATCTTCCTGGCATACATAGTCGATAGGAGCTTTGGTACATACATATAATCTTGCATTATTAGCATCCTTACCTGATCTTAGTGGCCTCAAGATTGTTGACTGGATTTTGTGTAACCTTTATTGTGCACAGGAAAGTCCTTGAATGTGATCCACTGTGCATGGCATAAATGGAAAATAATAGGAGCAGATAGAGCTTTATTTATGGATAACTGAATGCTGGAGCAAATAATAGAATAGAATCTAGATCTCTATTAATAAATGAATGGAAGTACAACAGTGTCTCGACAGCAGCCCATGGGTAAAACCCCATGGGTCAAGCCTAGGGCTTTCCCCATTCTGACCTGACTACAAATACTACCTATAAATTTTGATGGAAATCACTTTCTTTTAAATTTAATAAAATTGACTTATGTTTTGTATGTTGAATTCCATTCCTTGATTGCTGGACCCATGCCAGTGTTTTCTTAACCTTATGAACTTGTCCACATGTACTAGGGATTAGTGTTTACATATTTTTAGAGAAGATGTGCACAAACGTAAGAATAGAGGATATTAGTAATAAAATATCTATTAAGTAGATTCGACATTATAATGTCACACACATTTTTATATGTGCTTGTGTTGGTCAGATTCGACAAGTTATAACTGACCAACTACTAACTAATCACTAACATTAATGTGTTTTTTAAACAAAACAAAATATATTTACATTAAAATATACGAAAAATTACAAAGGCCACAAGCCCATTGTCAATTTATCAACAAATACAACACATATACCACTTTTAAGATTGATTGCGTATGCAACACAAACTAATACCCAAAGTTGTGAATGTCATTTAAAGAAAGCAACAATCATAACAACTTCACTGTCCAAAGGTAGATAGAAGAATACCTTAACAAGAAATTAGCTAGGTTAGTCCTTCTTTCTTCCCTTAGTTGCTATGCCATTAAAAATGTTGCTACTGTCGTAACTTTGATACGTTTTCTTCAATATCACACATCATTGGCAAGCCATTTTCAGCATGCACAAGGAGAGTAACCAAAGAGTGATATGGTGGTATTTGATCTTTAAAAAAGTACTCTTGAACCTCAACAGTTTGTGTCTTTGAATTTTTCATGGGCATAATTGCCAATGATGCTTTCTTTTTAGATATTCTGCTTAATTTGAGGTACAGTCATCTTAACTTTCCCAACTCTCATCTAGACAATATCTCTCAAGCTTCTTCAACAACACTTTTAAATTCTTTCAAGATTGATTTTTCTTCACAAAATCAGTGAAATGATCATCAACAAATAAAGGATGAGGAGATTTGTGAAATTATTTCCACAATTTTCTCAACCATGGTATTCATGCCATTGTAAACCTCTTCCAATAAAAGTTTGTACATGTCGGCACTTAGAGCATCTCACATGCAGGGATGTGAATTTGAGTAAAAAGTCAAGAAATCTATTTTGCTCCACCAATACTCATCAATACACAATTTGTGCACCATAGTTCCCTGCTTTGAATCTGCCTGTCTCCACACAACACAAATTGACTCACTAAGGCAGTGCAACCTGATGAAGTTTGAGGCACATCTTATATCAGTGACTTTTAACAACTCGAATCTGGAGTATTCTCAAAATATTGCTTGAGACAATTGTTATCCTCCCCACCCAGGTTCAATTGCCTCAAATGACATGTTGAGCTCATATCAAGCATTATTTTTGTATGGCCTTGAGCCCTATGGAATATCTTATCCTTGCCTATGGGCTGGAGGGTGGGATGCTTTGTCACATGGAAACTATATATCTAGCTTTGTTGTTTTTATAATAACAAAAAATGGACTCTAACAATTATTTTTATTTTTTTATGAAAAAATTGACCCTAACAATAAAAATTCATTTGTAACTGCTTGAGATTTGATGAGATTCGTTATATTTTGAAAAATATTGCCGAACTTGGTGACTAAGCCTGGAGGCAAAGAGTTGAATGGATCATTGAATCAAACAAGGTGGCATGGATCAGAACATGCATTGAAGTAGGTTGGCCTTAAGTTTCTAGTGTGGGCTGTGCAATGTTGTTGTACTGGGGTTAATGTTGTTGATGCACGTGGGGCCCTAAAATCCTTATTCTTAGCTGTGTGATTTTGCAGCATTATTACTTTGGTTAAGGGAAAGTATCTTATTAAGTGTGAAAGTCTATCCTCTCCTGTACATGTGTGCTCTTGTTTCCAACATAGGTGGCATAAGCATTCCCAGAAGAAAGTGTAGGTGGTGTATTTGAAAGTCCTATTGACCAGTCTTTTGTCCTTGGTGGACATTAGATAACTTTGACTGCTTTTTGTCATCTATGGACATTAAGATAACTACTTTCTTAGCTTTTTCTTCCTTCAGATAATCTACATAAAGCGATTATGGAATTTAGCCTTTTTTGGCTGTCAATGAAATTGCGTCTTTTTTCAGTGTTCAATGTCGAATATAGGGTAAATATAGTTGTTCAGTTTCCCCCTTCTTTTCTTGTCTTGGTCTTGAACTTCTTTTCCACCTTGGCACATCTGTTCTTCTGAATGTTGTTGATAAATGAAGCGAGGTAATGAATGTTGCCCCCATTGCGTCTTTTCTTTTTTCAAAACGTTAATTGCATTATTGATTTTCCAGAGTCAAAGACAAGCCTCATATCACAGCACCCAGAGTGGTTTTTAGTAATTTGACTTTCCCATCGTGATATTTGCTTCTGATATTTCTGACTTATAGTCCTATTTTTTTCCTTTTTGACGTGCATGTATGGTAGGTCAAAACAAAGGTAACATGTAGTCCTTTAGGTATCACGCCCTTTTAGAGTTGCCTATGTTTATTGTTTGGTATAAAATAGCTTGAGAAGCTTGTATAGTTCAAAATGAGTTATAACATGCTGTCCACGAGTACTTATGTGTCGTTGATGCCTTCTTCAGGATATGGAAGGACAGACGACGCTTCATTATGCGACAATGTGTGAGAGGGAGGGCATTGCTAAGTATCTGATAAAACATGGTGCAGATCCATCTTCTAAGGACAATGATGGTGTCACGCCTTACAATCTCTGCCCCAAAGATTGGGACTGGTTGTCTGAAAATGCCTGATTGATCTGTAATATGATATTCTGTCTAATATATATGACACTATGCGTACATATGATATGTATAAAGTTAATGTGCTACTTGCACTTGCTACAATACTTCTCACTCTGATGGATATGATGTGGAGAATTACGGAAAGTACCAATTTGATTAATTTGCCACCAAACATTATGTTATAGCTTACCAATTGACGTAGGCTCTAACCTAATGCTGTCTGAAAATTGGTGTCAAAATAGATTGGGAATACTTGCAAAACATGATGGTGTGCCTAGCAGTTTCAACTACTGGAAATGCAAAATTTGGTTTCTTTCTATGTAAGAAAGAGCAATATATATCTAAATGTCTATTTTACGATTAGGATAAGTGGAAAGGCAGACCATTTCAGTATTTCTTAAGATATGAATGCGTCCATGATTATGCTTTTTTATATCAGGATGAACAAATAAAATGGGAAGGGAATGCAGTATTTAGTGATTTTTTTGTTATTTAGGGTATGCAGTATTTAGTGAATTTTTGTTATTTCTATATTTTATTGAACACTGTTATTTTGCGAGGTTGTCTTTAATGTGAATGCATTATCATATGTTTCCTTACATTTGGAGGGACAAACAATTTGAAGAATTTGTGAAAATTTTTGCAGGTGCACTCTTTGTTTATGGATAGGGTATACAGTTTTTGTAAATCCTTATTTCTAGATTTTCTTGAACTCTGGTAGAGGTTGTCTTGTATATGTATTTGCAGTCATATGTTACGGTATATCTGGCAGGACACAATTTCAGGATTTTGGAAGGTGTTTGCCAGTCCTGTCTTTGATTAGTAAAGCCAATCATAAGTACTTGCATTGTCTTCTAGTATTTCTTATATTGTCCCTTTAGTAATGGTGCATTTTATTGTAGGTGCTTAAATTAAGTCGTGAATATAGCAGTTCCAGTGAGCAGGTGACACGTTTCCTATGGTTCTTAGTGTCACTCTGCACTGTTACATTTTTAAATTCCAAGGAAATCAGTACCGTGATTCGAAATCCATTTATATGTTAATTAGATAACCATTTTCTTATAACATGTATATCTTAAACATGTGCCTTTTGTCTTTGAAAGGTGCGGAGGTTTGATATGTTCAACCTTGTTAGCTTGTACATAAACATGATGTTAGGGCTCCCTTGGACACTTCAAATCTTATTCCCAACTGGAATTTTCCAGTTTGATTTGGTTTCCCGACTTGACCAAATCCTGCCCATAGATTCATGATGACTGGCTCCTTTGTGTTTTTGTTTGGACACTTCAAATCTTATTCCCGACTGGAATTTTCAAGTTTGATTTGGTTTCCTGACTTGGACCAATTTCTGCCTATGATCTCGTAGAGACTGGCTCCTCGTGTTTTCCTTTTGCACTAAAGAGGTCGTGCATGGTTCCTAGATGTCGACATTCATTATTGTGTTGGTTTGACAATTTTCCTTGCTCATGCTTTATTTCAAAGCATGAAATTTTTTTGGTTGCAAACCTTTTCAATTCTGCCTTTCTCCTTGCTGAATTCTCGAAGTTTTACTCTTGATTCCCTGAATTATCCTGTTATTATGGGCTTTTAGCCTTAGGATCTGAATATATTGATGACCTGAAGTATTTCTCCATCTTGATGCTTTGCTTTGTTTTAAGCTTGCATCTCTAGAATTGTGGTCCAATTTGATTTGGGTTGGTTAGAATTGTGGTCCAATTTGATTTGGGTTGGTTAGCCTCTCTAAAATGTTTAACTTCTTAGTCTATGTTTCCTCTTTTTTGTTCTTTCTTTATTGCTTTTTTTCCACTATTATTGACCACAAGTGACATCTAAAGTCTTTTGATCTCTAGTTTTTGGCATGATATGGCTAGGTCCTAGCCATAAGTGCTAGCTTTGTACATGTTTCCTCTTTTTCGTTTTTGTTTTATTGCTCTATATTTTTTATCCCTATTGTTGACCAGTTGAAATTTGGAGTCTTTTGATCTCTTGTTTTGGCCAAAACATGGCTAGGTTGCTTATAATACACTTTTGTCGCACATAGTGTCTAGGCATTGCGACAACGGCTTAGATCGGGGGCTGTCACCTTGATCCTCAATCTCTCCGTTTAAATTGTCTCTCAATCACAGACTAAGGGGGGTAGATCTTAAAGAAATGGAATGAATGAGAATTAGTTGGGAACCAACCAGTTCGGAAGACATAGTTAAACAATCAAGTACTTGTTTTAGATGATTGATACCAATGCCTTATGGAGTCAACTATCTTGCGAGGAAATTTAAGACCAAGTAATTGATGAGCAATTATTGCTTGGATGAATAATTACTTTATATGAAATGCAGATTCTAAAACTAATGTGAGATGCAAGAATGTTGGTTAATTTTAGTTAAATATCTATCTAAGTTTTAACTCTTTGATCATTTCTATATTAAGCCTAATTTTGTAGTAACTCTTCGATCATTTCTATATTGAGCCTAATTTTGTAGTAAGTGACAGAAAGAAGATAAGGTGAAGCACACTAAGTTGTGATTAATGATACATCTCCTGAAAACTTAACATACTCTATGCTTCCGGCATTGTAGAGAGTTGTGTCTTTGACGACTGTAGGGTCAAACTTCTCAAGCAAAGATGGATGGGTACTTATCTTTCTATCGACCAAACTTATGCTTGAAAATAAATTTTAATTATGTGGGACTAGCTTAATATGCAAATGCACGAGATGATTAGAAGATGGAGCGAGATAAAAGTAGATCAAGGATTTAAATCGCTTATATCACGATTTCTTTCTGAGTTATATGCCAAAGCTTTAATTGTCAAAATAAATGTTCAATTTACAAGACAATGACTTAAACTTCTTAAAACAATCATCTTAGTAATGATATCACAATATGAAATTAAATCACAAGCTTATCACTTCAATTTATCTAAATTTTTTCCAACGCAATTATAGTTCAAAGAGAACAAAAACTACTTCACAATTCTTCAATGTCACCCTCTCCTCAAGAGAATGTTAATTTTATAAATGCTCAAAATACTCATTTTAGTAATCGCAAGATATGCAATTTTCCATAAATCCACGATAGAGTATTCAACAATTACTTGAAAAAAAATCTCAAAGTTAAATATACGAGAAATATCCAATAATTTCAAATAAATAAATCCAATGCCAATGGTCACGGAACTTAACATATAAAAAGCTTAAGCATTTAAATTTCAAAAATTAATTACTAAGAAAAACTATGAAATATAAATGAACTATACAAATACTTCCAAGCAATTCCGGAATTAAAATGATTTTTTTAAGTTACTCCTATCCAATAAATATTTATTTTTCCTATAGTCGAACTTTAGAGATATCAAGAAGTTAGAAAGACCCAAAAACCTTTATCACAAAAAAAACACTTTAGTCATATATTCACTGATTTTAATTGAACTTGATGTGATAAATGATTTAAAGGTAAGAAATAAAAAAAATTATTTTTTTGAAGGACCAATAAATCAATAAAGATTTTGACGTGGAAAATTTATTTTTTTTAAGGGGAAGGGGCCACTTTTAAAAAATTAAAATTTTGTATTAAAATGAAAAAACAAAAATTAAGATTTTGACGTGGAAAATTTATTTTTTTAAAAGGGGAAAGGGTCACTTTTTAAAAAAATTAAAATTTTGTGTTGAAAAAAAAAATTGAATTATATTCCTGTATGGGCCAAAGGCCACTTAAAATGTCTATATGAAGGGAAACTCAATACGGTGAAGGAAAAGCGAAGTCGAGGAACGCAGACCAGGGTAGGTTCGATGGAGCTGTCGAAAGAGGAAGTGACAGGCAAGGGCACGAGCAAGAGAGGAAGTGCAACAGGTTTAGGGTGGATAAGCGGGAGATGGCCGAGTGGGTAAGGAGGTTGTGTGGTAGGGAAGAGGACGCAGGGGGCAGCGGAGAGAGGGATGGTAGCAAGAACAGGTTGCGGAAATAAGAAGAGAAGAAAACGAAGGCAGGAGAATGAAGGGTATGCACGGAGGACGCAGAAAGGAAGAGGGAACATGATGAGGAAATGAGGAGGAATAAGGGAGATGAGGGAAAACACAACAGAAAAGAGAAGGAAAACACAGAGGGAGAGAGAAAAAAAACACAGGCAGAGGAAAGAGGGAGAATAAATAAAGAAAAACACAAAGGATAGAAGCTGTGATTTAGGGAAAAAATCACACAACAAATTAATAGCCATAAGGTAGTAGACATGAGAAAAAATGGTAGCGCAAGGGCCCTAAAAAAAATTCCCAAAAAATTATATTTCACACTGTTCTATATTTGCTTTGAATTTTTCTCAAGATTTACTTATGAAATCCTTATATCTAAATTTGAAACCTTTGGACTGAAAATCGCTTTGAATAATTTGTCGTTGCAAAATGGTATTGAGGTCAAATCTTTCCGTCCAGAGTCTAGATATGGCTTCAAATGGATGGAATCCTTCAATTATGTACTTGCACAATCATAAAATGAAATACCCAAAATCCAACATGTACAAAATAAAATGAAATCTCAGGACCCACATATTAAAAACTTCAGACCTACAAAATTTAATCACATATCTATACAAATAATTCACATATCTATCAGATTTGAGGAGTATGAGTCCAACTCCGCTCTCAGATTTGTAGATTTAAGACTCTTTCTAGTAAGATCTAATAATAATATTTTGAAGATAAATATTTTTTTAAGTTGTAGGTACTAGCTCAGAAAATCCCTGCAAAATATATTTCGTTAGATAATTTCAGAGTTTTAATCTAGAAGGCTGTCTAGATCTTAAGTTTTAGGAGTCGATTGGTCCAATCGAAGACTTCCCCAAACACTCAAAATCTCTGAATAAATACGACTTCTGCACACTTAAAATATAATCCATCAAATTAATAGAGACATAAAATAACGATTAAATTTTCAAAGATTGGAGATACCTGCCAATAGAATAAAAATTTTAATGCTATCTTAAAACTCAACAATTTAAGCAAGATACTTGTGCAATAAATTGATCTATAAGAGCTCTTAACTAACAACTTATAAATAAGATCAACAAAAAATTAAACACGTTATCATAAGATACCAAAGAGGAACAATGCCATCAAGTAAGACTCCAAAGACATTGTGTTATATTATTACAGAGTTTTTTTTTACAAGAGCTTCCAAAACTAATACACGATTTAATAATCGGATAGAATAGAATACACCGACACCGACCTCTAATTTATAGATAAATTCTCCAACTGCTAGGGCTTTGTCTTATCCGAAAATCGCGCTGCTCTCGGCCATCAGAGGCATCAAATCACTTCCTTCTTCTTTTATGCTTTTTGCTCCTCTTCTAGGTGGGCTGTGATGTCAACGATGTGACCACTATAGATTTTCTCTGTGAAGATGTTTGGACGAAAGATCTGAAGAACCTGAAGTATGCCCAATCTTATTCTGAATATACTATGTTAATGGTGATACATAAGCTCAATCTTCTTAACCAAAGTCGACTTGTCTTTAATGGGAAAAGTCACCTCCTTGCGATGAGATGGGAAGTGCTTCAGTGGATCGGGGGATCTGAGAGTTGTGACAAACCCTTTATGCTTTGGTATAACCCGAAGTCTCAAAACTTGTACGTTTTTCATCATTTGCAGCTTATCTTGAAGAGTGGTCTTTTCGATTATGATAGCATCAATCTAGTTAGAGTGTTCAACCTTCAAAGCATGGATTTCCTTGGCATGACTTTACTCCATGGTCAATAATTTATTCTGAAGACATATCTAACTAGCTTCCATATATTTTATCAATCGCACTTGATTTTCCTCCATGGCTAAAAATTTGTTCTGAAGAGAAATCTGACCAACTTCCATGTCCTCCATCATTGTGTTATGATTTACCTGAATAATACTCATTTCTTTCTCACGATGATTCCACATGTCGGTCCTCATAGCCTCCATATTTTGAGCACACTTCTCTACTACGATGGCTATGTGATCAGAGTGATTAATTTTCATTATTTCTATCTCCTCGTCACATTTTTCTAGTTTGGTATACAAAGTTCTCATATCCTTGGCGTAATCAATGATCAAATTTTCTTAATTAAGTTCCATGTCTTTTACCAGTCATGTTTGACTACACTGCATGTCTTTAACCAATTGCTTTAGTTCTTTAATAAGATGCTTATCATTTTCCCTTTCATTGTCGACATTGATTTGACAACTTGTTCCTGCTTTTCCACTATCATGGATTTGTCTTGCAGCGATACAATTGAATTCATCATGAGAACGTTCACAATCCCTGCATTATGACATATTATGATATGGAGAATTGTCTTGAAATATTTGATAGTTGGGTTCTTTACAAGATCACTTTCATCATTTTGCATAGTACTAGGGGCACAAGGAGAGCCACCTTGATCTCCATGTCTCTTTAAAAGCATCGATGATGTCTTGTAAAGAAGCGAAAAAATTATGAGGATAATTATGAAACCAATTTCTAGCATCACCTTCCAAGAAAAGGACAAAGAGTCGCATCTTGACATCTTCCTAATCATACCATGAAGGACTACAATATATTAACATACAACGATTAAACTTTAAGAGATGTTTTGTAGCAGCGATTGCATTATTACCCGCGAACAAAGGCAATTTATTAATTGCATCTTCTCGAAAATCATGAAGAAAGTTAGTAAAGTGACACCGGGCAAACAAGTCATCCATGATGACTTGCTTAAAGGGAAAAGGAGGGACCCAATTGATGCTAGAGAGAGACCCTTTGCTCAAAAAAATCAAGAGATCCCGAAAAAGCGAGCTTCTAGCAGAAAATCTTGTAAGAAAAGAAAGAAGTGGAGTTGCAACTTGAACATGAATTTAGCTCTAAGATCAAAAAGGAAAAAATCGAAAGGTTAGTTAGGGAGAACCGGATGGATACTAGGGAGAGTTTCTTGTCTGAGAAATAATGGATGAATAAGTGGATTCGCCACCCAAACAGGGAATCAATTGAAATTTCTTGGTGCCAAAGGGAAGATGAAAGGATTAGTGAGATGAGAAAAAATAAGGTGATGAAAAGATGAAGAAATATAATGACACTAGAAAATGTGCCATTGATGGGATAAGAAATGATAAAACATTGAAAATATGAAGATGAATGTCGTAAAGCCAAGGTCGAATAAATTGGTCCCTAACAACATCACCAAAAAATATTAACGTTGCCGGTAAAAATGATAAAAATGATATGAGGAGAATGAAGACAAAATGTCGTTGAAGCACAGAGAATAAAATATCCCCGACAACGATGCCAAATCATGTTGTGCCGCTTGACTAGATAATGAATGGCGGAAAATATTAGATGATTAGAAAAATATCGTGAGGAGCAAGGATAGAGAAATTCTATCCCCGACAATGACGCCAAAAAATGTTGTCGCACAGAATGTTTAGGCACCACGATAACGACTCAGATCAAGGTTTGTCACCCTGATCCCCAATCTCTCTGTTTAAGTTGTCTCTTAATAGCATATTAAGGGGGGTAGACCCTAAAGAAATGGAATGAAGGAGAACTAGTTGGGAACCAACCAATTCAGGAGACACAGTTAAGCAACCAAGTACTTGTTTTAGATTTAGCAAGACTTACAAGCTTCAATTAGAATTAGACGATTGATACAAGTGCCTTATGGATTCAACTATCTTGCTAGGAAATTTGGAACCAAGTAATTGATAAGCAAATGCTGCTTGGATGAATAACTATCTTATATGAAATACAAATCCTAGAACTAATGTGAGATGTAGGGATCTTGGTTAATTTTAATTAAATGCCTATCTAAGTTTTAACCCTTCAATCATTTCTATATTGAGCCTAATTTTGTAGTAAGTGGCAGAGAGAAAATAAGGTGAAGCACACTAAGTTGTGATTAATGATATCTTTCTTGAAAATCTAACATCCCCGGTGCCTCCAGCGCTGCAAAGAGTTGTGGCTCTAACCACTGCAAGGTCGTTGTTTTAAGTACTATTAAAACCAAGTTTCCCAAGCAAAAATGGATGGGTACCTATCTTTCTATCGACCAAGCTTATGCTTGGAAGTACATTTTTAATTATGCAGGACTAACTTAATATGCAAATGCAGGAGATGATTAGAAGATGGATTGAGATGAAGCTAGATCAAGGATTTAAAACACTTATATCACGATTTATTTATGAATTATATGCCAAAGCTTTAATTGCCAAAATAAATATTCACTTTACAAGACAATGACTTAAAGATAAACTTCTTAAAACATTCAACTCAATGATGATATCACAGTATAATGCCCAATATGAAATTAAATCACAAGTTGATCACTTCAATTTATCTAAAAAATTTCCAAAGCAATTATAGCTCTAAGAGAACAAAAACGTGTCCACAATTCTTCAATGTCACCATCTCTTCAAGATAATGCCAATTATATACATGCTCAAAAGACCCAATTTAAGAAACGTAAGATATACAATTTTCTACAAGTTTATGAGAGCCTTTCAATAATTAATTGAAAAATTCTCAAAATTAAATATGCAAGAAATATCCAATAATTTCAAGTAAATAAACCCACACTTAACACGATTAAAAATATTTAAATCCAATGCCAATAGTCAGGAAACTTAGCATGCAAAAAACTTAACCACTTGAATTTCAAAAATTAATTACGAGGGAAAACTATGAAATCTAAATGGTAATCAAACAAATACTTCCAAACAATTCCAGAATTAAAATATTCTTCTTAAGTAACTCCAATCAAGAAAATATTTATTTCTCCTATAGTCAAACTTTAGTGATATCAAAAAATTAAGTTGCCTTAGACTATGAAAAAAAATTACCGTTTTTTTTGAAAGGCCTAAAAACCCTTGTCACACAAATCCAAAAAAGTAATTTAATCATATATTTATTGAATTGAATTGAATTTGATGTGATAAATGATTTAAATGTAAAAAAATAAAAAATTTAATATAAACCAATAAATCAATAAAGATTTTGATGTGGACAATTTATTTTTTTAAAGGGGAAGGGGACACTTTTAAAAAATTAAAAAAATTTATTGAAAAAAAAATTTGAATTAGATTCTTGTATGGGCCAAAGGCCACTTAAAAAATTCTAAATTGAAAAAGTTATGAGGGAAAACTCAATACAGTGAAGGAAAAGCGAAGTCGAGGAAGTTGGACGAGGGCAGGTTCGATGGAGTTGTCGGAGGAGGAAGCAACAGGCAAGGGCACAAGCAAAAAAGGAAAGGTAGCAGGTTTAGGGTGGAGAAGAGGGAGATGGCCGCGCAGGTAAGGAGAGGTTGCAGGGCAAGGAAGAGGACGCAGGTGGTAGCGCAGAGAGGGATGGCAACGAGAATAGACCACAAAAATAAGGAGAGAAGAAAACAAACGCAGGAGAATGAAGGGTACGCGGAAAGGAAGAGGGAACGGGATGAGGGAAATGAGGAGGAATAAGGGAGATGAGGGAAAACACAACAGAAAAGAGGAGAAGGAAAACATAGAGGGAGGGAATTAAAAAAAAAAAAAAATCGTAGGCAGAGGAAAGAGGGAGAAGAAATAAAGAAAAACACAGAGGATAGAAGCTGTGATTTAGGGAAAAAAAATCACGCATCAAATGAAGAGCCACAAGGCAACAGAAAGGAGAAAAAATGGTAGCCCAAGGGCCCTAAAAAAAATTCCTAGAAAATTATATTTCAAACTGATGTATTTTTGCTTTGAATTTTTCTCGGGATTTACTTATGAAATCCTTAAATCTAAATTTGAAAACCTCTTTGAATAATTTGTCCCTACAAAATGGTATTAAGGTTTATCTTGCCCTCCAGGGTCTAGATCTGGCTTCAAACTAATGGAGTCCTACATATTTATACCTGCATAATTAGAAAATGAAATACCCAAAATTCAATATGTACAAAATAAAATGAAATCCCAGGACCCAGATATTAAAATCTTGAGACCTACAAAATTTAATTACAAATCTATACAAATAATTCACATATCTATCAAATCTGAGGAGTATGAGTCCAACTCTGCTCCCAGATCTATAGATTTGAGATTCTTTCTAGTTAGATCTAACAATTTAGCACAATATCTTAAAAATAAATAATTTTTTAAGTTTTAGGTACTAGCCGAGAAAATCCCTACAAAATATATTTCGTTAGATAATCTTGGATTTTAATCCGGAAGGCTCTCCAGATCTTAAGTTTCGGGAGTCGGTTGGTCCAACCGAAGACTTCCTCAAACATCCAAAATCTCTGAATAAAGATGAATTTTGCACACTTAAAATATGAGCCATCAAATTAATAGAAGTATAAAATAACGATTAAATCTTCAAAGATTGGAGATACCTGCCAATTGAATAAAAATATTAATAGGCTATTTTAAAACCCTAAAATTTAAGCAAGATATGTTGGAAACAATGTTAATATTGAAAAGGGGGTGAATCAGTGTTAAGGCTAATTTTTACTTCATTATGTCAGTTTACTTTCATTATTTAAACATAACACTCATCCATATAACCAAAAACAATCTATAATGTAGAAGCAACATTAACTCAACACACAAACATGCAAACCATAAGCATCATACACATTAGACAGATGTTTTTTCGTGTAGAAACCCTTTCGGGAAAAAAACCACAAAGCTTGTTGTTGTTATTGATGTAAATAGAATCACCTACTCTATTACATAAATATGTTGTGAGCACCCACTCACAGGAAGCACCAAGTCCCTCTGTTTGTAGACACCTGTCCACCTTACCAGAATCACCATATGAGGCACCGACCTCATGTATTTGTTGCAAGCACCAACTTGCAGCTCCTTGGATTTATGAAAGCACCAACTTGCAAGAGGCACCGACCCCTAGGCCTTCCCAAGCTCCACTAGAGATGGAAGCACCTACTTCTTGTTTTGTAAGCACCAACCCACATTCAAATAGGAGCTAAATGTTCATTGAGTTTGGCAACAACTTTGCCTGATAACAACTTTTGATCCTAGCTCACTTGTTGCACTTTGCATCTCTCTGCAGCACTCTTCAACAGCTTTCTGATCTGCTTATCATCAACAATCTCTCAGATCTCGGCCTCTCTGCTCTCCATATCACACATTTTTCTTTCGACCTTGCTTCACACATCACACACTCAACTCATATTTTTGCTCTTTAAGGCACACGCACAAGCTTATTCACACAGCTCAGGAAACTTCCGCCTTTAACACAGAGTGTAGGCACTTCAACCTTGTCTCAACGCTCACAGGAAACTCTCGGCCTTACGCACACAACACATAGGCACTTCAGCGTTAAAGATAGAGTGCTGCTCTCGGGGTTTCTTTTACCTCTGCGTAGGCACTTACTGCCTCTCTCTGTAGAAATGGTTCTCACTTAGCCTCTCATAGGAGTGCACACTCATAGAGCTCTTTCCTATTGGCTCTCTGGAAACTATGATGCTTTCCCCCACATGCTCAATTGAGCTCTTAGGTTTTGTTCCTCTATTGTCTCCCTGTTATACAACAAATTGACCTCCTCATCAACTCAGAGGGGAAAGACATGATAGCTAAAGCAAAGACCAAGATCACATGCATGGTTTCCACATTAACGCTGGCTATGCACTAACAACCTGCTTTATAAAGCTTCTCTGCAAGCCTAAGGGTGCGTTAGTGACCCAACTAACTCATGTTGTTAGTTCGGGAACAGCGTTAGTGGATCCTAGTGAAGTTCTAAGGGTCACTGTTGGGCCGTTAATATGCCATTATTATTATCACTTTTGAACACTTATTTCATCCATTTTGACTTTTCTTTATATTGTCATTTATTATAATTTATTATATAAATCCATTTTATGATGATTTGCTCTTATGAACAAATGTTATTTATTCTCCTTTATTTCTAATAAATTGATGATTATGCATGATTTTATCAATTATAGTTTCAATAAATTGGTTGTAACATCATTCACCATATTTAACCTCCAAGATAATTTCTAGATTAAAGATTTGATCATTAAAAGTCCCAACTCAACAATTCGCTGTAATAAGAAGTGATAGTTTTGTGGTTGAGATTCTGAGCAAATGAAGCGGAATACGGAAAATCCGGAACATGGGTTTTGTCCAGAATGGACCCAATTAACTTAAAAAAGAACGATTGCCCAAATTCGACTTGTATGGAGAGAAACGCGGGGTTCTTTGAGCACGATTTTCTCAGATTTGTTGTTGCGGTCGTCCTCCAAATCTCAGCTGCAAAGCCAAATTCGCCTTACTCTTGTTGATCAATTGGTTAGAAGCAAACCAATTTTGTAATAGAAATTATGTTGTACTTATCTTTATTGTAACTTCTCCCCGATCTCTCTCTATTTAAATGAAAACAGAGATCAGAGATGGGGAAGATTTGGGGGTGAAAAAATGATGGAAAAATGAGGGAGAATTGATGATTTAAATTAGAGATTCAGAAGCAAGGATTCATGATAGGATAGGAAGAAGAAGGGATTGTTGCATGTGGTAACCCTCAAGCTTTTGTTGTTGTAATGATTTCACAATTTGATGATTAATACATGATTTGGGAGTTGTTGTTCATTCTATTCATCTGAAGTAACCCAGCAACATCCGCTGGCGGCTAAGGGCCCAGCCTCTGGTGGAGTACGTTGTTGCTGCTGTATATTATCTTTTTGGTTTATGTGTGGTTTGTATTATCAGCTTGAATCAGTAATCTGGTGTGTTTTGTTATCTTATATCGCAGCTCTGTTATATTTCATATATCGTTCTCTGCAACAAGAAAGTCGTAATGTGCATTCTGATCTTATAACGTATTGCTATTCCTTTAAAGTCGTTAATGTAACATTGTTGTTCTCTACAGAATGCTATTGTTGTTTAATTGCAGAGTAATCACGCTGCAACCTTCTTAAGTTGGTATTACTGTATTTGTCTATGGTTTATACTTCATGCGATTTCTGTTTAATTGACATTGTGGTTCCATTATGAATTGTAATTGTTACCCTTTCTAACCAGGATTAATACTTGCGGTATCAGACTCAGATTACTGTTTTTCTTAATATCTCTGTATGTTGCGTGTATTATTTATTTCAGCACCGTAGGCTCTAAGCGTTGTTCTATATTTCATTTCTAATTAGTTGCCATTCTATTTCCGTTTGTTGTCTGATTTATTCTTAGAGTAAATATTGCTATTAATTTGGCTTTGTTGTTGTTTAATTCTTTTAATTATAAGTTTGTTGTCCATTTACTTCGTTATTCATTTCTGTTGGTTAATTGCAAGATTTTGCTTTTAAAGAGTTTTCCTAATTTACTTTCAATAGCAGCTTTAGTTCAAACTCTATTTCCTTTTAATTGCTTTAATGCAGGGCTGTCAACTGTAGAGAACATTGGTTACTACTTCCTTGTTCTCAAATTGATGTCTTGTTCTAGTTTGATTTCAATTGTATTAATCTATAAAGGGATGAGTTATTGCTACTATATCCTCGATTGATGTTGGCTGAGTGAATAGTTGAATTTCAGAGCATTTGAGTTTATGTTGTTGTAGTTAGATTTCTTTTCAAGCATTCATTTACTTTTGAATTTTGAGCACTGTACTACATCTTTCATAACATTACTCTTGAGTAAATAGCCGCCTCAGACTGAGTACACTTGAAATAAAAAGTCGTCCCTGGGTTGACAATTAATGTGAAGGTAATTAGGAGTTAAAAAGACCTTTTTTTATCGCTCGACATTTTGGCGCCGTTGCCAGGGAGAGTGTAGCCATTTCTAAAGAGTAGTGTGCATCTTATGAGTGCCTGTTAGGAAAGAATTGGGTATTAAAAACGGAAGGTAAGAACCTGCGTACGAAGCATGTAGAAACCCTGCTCCGCCGCCCGCTTTCCAACATATTTGTTAAAGAACTTAGAGTAGAAATAGATGTTTGAATTTTTGTGTGAATGATTAAAAAAAAAAAATAGAAACTTTGAAAAACAAATCTCATGATTTCACTTAAGTGGTGATGTAAGCACCACCCATTTCACTAACCAATTGACAGGAACATTTGAAGAAGGAGTCTCAAAGGAACACATGAAGAATATCTTCTATTATGGTAAGAAATGACTCACATTTCTACTTTTGAATTTCCTATAAAAGATCTAGGAGGAGTGACAAATGCACATAATTCCCCCATCTTCTCTACCAAATTTTCATGGCTTGACAAATGAAGATCCAGATACATTCTTATTTGAGTTCGAAATACTTTGTAGAGGATATGATTATTACACTAACGATCAAAGGTTGAAAGTGTTTCCTCTTACTCTAAAAGGAGCAGCTCTCCGATGGTTTATGAGCCTAGGTGGGAATTGCATCCAAACATGGGAGGACATGAAGAACATATTCTTGAAGAAGTACCAAGACTATTGCAAGGCCAATGAAGATATTTTCAATATGATACAAGGGGAACATGAAAGCTTGGAGGACTATGTGGATCGATTTCAATACAACCTTCAAAAATCAAAACATAAGTATTTGGAGAAAGAGATCTTAAAAACACTCCTTCTTAAAGGAATCAAAGATGAATTTTTAAAACTCTTAAATTTGATAGGAAAAGGTGATGTTTTTCAGTTGTCATATGATGATGTTTGTGAATTGTGCATAAGGTATTCAAGAGGAATCTCCAAGGCTGGTAAGAATTCTAGAGATGTTTGTTCTTTCTTTTCCAAATCTGCTACAAGAATAGGAGACATAAGAGCTGAAATCAATGTTTTATTTGAAAATTTTAAAGTTGATTTTATTAGCTCTCTAAATGCAAAATTGGATGCTTTGCAAGTTTATAAAAATGAAGAATTTGATGAAGTGTTTTGCCCTCATGATCGAAAGGAGCATACTATAGATGGTTGTTCTTCCTTATCTAATTTGGAAGTGGCATATCAAAGAGATGGGGAAGTTGCAACAAGGTCAATAGGTATGGTTCAAAACACTTCCTCTTCATTCTCTTACTTGCATAATCCATTATGGAATACTCACATGTTAAAGCAGCCATGCCAATCACAATATAACCACCACCAATCTTGTCTACAAGTTTGGCATGGTTCATCTTATGATGGCATGACTACTCTCCCTCATCTTGTAGCACAAACATATTCTCCATATTTTTCACCAGCTCTTCCACAACATCCTGCTTGCATACCAAATTCATCCACTCAACCCAATCAACCACATCATCACAATGCTCCATTCCTTACACATTTTCCTGCTCAACTAATTCCACACCCTCACCATAATAAACCAGTACAACATGCTTACAATGTTGAACTGCAAAATTTAACCACCCTTCCCACCCATTCTATCTCACATGCGCCATTTGAAAAAACTTACAATGAGATTCAGAATGTTTCAAATTCAAAAATTGTCGAAGCTATGGAAGAAAATGAGGTTTCTTTTAGTTTGCATCAACAAGCCATTTTAAAATTTCAAGAACTTCATGATATGATGGCTAAGGGAAATCAACAAAGTAAAGGATATATTGAAGATTGGTTTCACTTCATCACTTGTTTGCAGCATCACTCCATACTTCAACAATTTTTGACACCATTTTTTCATAGGAAGTTGGCTTCTCATACCCTAATATTCATTACATGTATTTTTCAAATTTGAGTATGTGCATACTAGAGGCCTTATTTCTAAAATGGTTCCACTGGAAATACTCTTATACATAAACATATTCGATTTTCAAAGAAGAGTAGGATAGCGGAAAAAATAAAATAAATAAAGAAATAAAACAAACACATTTTTTTATTTTTGTAAAACTAGTTGTTTCATTTGTTGCAACACGCTATCGAAATCAACATCGATGATAAATGTTTCAATTCATTTGTGTATGTAGATGATTTATAATAGAAATAACAATTCTACAAACACCTATATTCATTTTTATCATCAATATGAAAAAATGCTTGAATATCATTTTTTTGGCTTGCGGGCTTGATGAAATTTCTGGAAAAACAATCGGGACAGTCATGTTTTGAGGGACCAAAAGTGAATATTTTTAAAAATCTATTTCTACCCTAAGTAGCCCTTGATGTCTACTTTGTAACCCGATTTGAATCACTCAATTTGGATTTGAAACGAAAAAGAAACAAAACATTGACAGGGTGTCTAGTGGGCAGCTCAGGAACATAGTTGGGACAGTCAGTTTTTGGAGGCCTAGATGTTTGAATTTTTAAAACTTGTTACTATGGTAGATTCCTCTATGAATCTAGTTTACAATTCAATTGGAATCACTTATTTTCGATATCGTAAAAGAAAGCTATGACCAAAATACTGACTGTCTATCGTAAATCAGCACCCTTAAAACTATGTCTTTCCGGCTGTTCCTTACAGTATTTGACCTATCAATTCTTCTTGTCTTCAAAACCTATTTCTATTTAAGATAAATAAATGAATCTATTTTCATTTTCAATTTGAATCATTCGAATCCGACATCAAACGAAAAATTTATGCTTGAAATATCAACTGTTGGTCTAAGTTAGGTAATCGAAAATGACTTTGTTATGCAAGTTGTTCTAATTAAAATTGATATATCATATCATTGAATCTTTAAAACCTATTTCTATGGGAGATAAACCTTTGACTTAGTTCTCATTTGGCTTTGGAATCACTCAATTTCGACGAAAAACAAAGAAGTTGTGATTAAAACACTGCAAGTTAACATGATTGGCCACTGTTCTCCCGTAGGTGACAAATAAACGTTACTTTGTTATTTTCTCCATGGATTTGTTATACAGAGTAATTACTTGTATTTTTTGCATAATTCTTGGATTATGAGAGCCCAATCACCTCTCTTTCTCCATGATTTAATGTTTTATTGCAGGTAGACACTCGTTTTTTGCAGGTCCTGAGAAAATAAAGAAGGTCAATTTATGGACGAGTGATTTTTGAAAGAAATTTTAATGAAACAAAGGAATTTCATCCAACTCATTACCCAACAGATTCATAATAGAACAAATGAAGAATTGATTTCAATTTGAAGATTCATGTCTTATCACTGCTGCCAAAACATTTTTCAAATAGATCATTTTTTTTTACATAATATCATAGCTGTTGTAACTTAATTTACATACTATTTTTTGTTGTTTCTTTTCTAATTTCTATTATATTTTGTGTTTCAGATGTTGCGTCATTCAAAGTGTAACTCATCCTTAGCATCAATGTCGTGAACAGCTAATTTGTTTTTTGCATGCTTTCATTTTATGATTGTCCATTTTTTTGTTCCTTTTCCATGGTTCATTTTGCTGTTCCTTTTCCAAAGGAACGACACTTTTCATTTTTGCTGTTCTTTTTCCAAAGGAACGGCACTTGCGTTTTTTTTGTTCCTTTTCCAAAGGAACGGCACTTTTCATTTTTCGTTGTTTCTTCTCTAAAGGAACAGCATTTGCATTTTTGTTGTTCATTTTCCAAAGGAACGACACTTTTCATTTTTGCTGTTCCTTTTTCAAAGGAACATCACTTTTCATTTTTGTTGTTCATTTTCCAAAGAAACGACACTTTTCATTTTTGTTGTTCCCTTTCCAAAGGAACGACACTTTCGTTTTTGTTGTTCCTTTTCCAAAGGAACGACACTTTTCATTTTTGTTGTTCCCTTTCCAAAGGAACGGCACTTGCTTTTTTGCTGTTCCTTTTCCAGAGGAACGACACTTTTCATTTCTGATGTTCCCTTTCCGAAGGAACGGCACTTGCGTTTTTGCTGTTCCTTTTCCAAAGGAACGACACTTTTCATTTTTGTTGTTCATTTTCCAAAGGAACGGCACTTGCGTTTTTAATGTTCCTTTTCCAAATGAATGACACTTTTCATTTTTGTTGTTCCTTTTCTAAAGGAACGACACTTTTAGTTTTTACTGTTCCTTTTTCCAAAGGAACGGAATTTGCGTTTTCACACTTTTTTTATGTGTATTTTGCTTTTTTGTATGCATTTCCTTTGCTGTTCCCTACACGGAACACCACTTTTTGAGTGTTTTTATTGTTCCTTCAAAAGAGAAACACTTTGGGAGTATTTTCGAGAGCAATCCTTCCTTCCTCTTGTGGAATTATTCTTAGTTCATCTCAACCACATTTTACTGATTCCCTTTCATGGCATGAAGTACATTATTTTTATGAGGACAAGAATTATGGATTCTATTGAAGCGAGTTAATATCATTCACGTTATGATTTTTAACAGGACAACTCATTGATGATAGATTCTTTTCAAAAGGGACACAATTATTTATATATTACTTTACTGCATTGTTTTCTGTTGTACATGATACTGATTGATCATCTTAATACCATGATGGTTCCATCCTCCCTGGTTATAATCTTCTATGTCTGTAACAAATGAGATTATGGGTATATTTTTTTCTATTGACATGTTCAACTTCTTCCACCATCCCTGCTCTTAAGGAGTATTGAGCCTCCCTCTTTTTATCATAAAAATGTGTAATAACAACAAAATTTTGTTCACAGATGGAGGATAGGGGGTCTCATTACGAGCCAGCCTACCATGTTCATAAGACAGTAACAGAGTGACATTCCCATTATGGCCACCACACCAGGGTTATGATCCATTGGATAGCCAAATTATCCTTGGAACAGGAGGTCTTATCACGATCCGGCCTTATCACTTTTGCTACATCCTAGTGAATGGCAGTGTGGTTATCTGGTTACCACGCCAGCACACTGATCTCTTCTGTAGAACAACACTGTAACTCTTCATTTATAAATTGAGGATCCTGGCTCATATGGGTTAAAAAGCAACCCTGCCGAGGCTATGGATCCCTGCTGGCAGCGGAGGCTCTGCTTATGGTATTGAAGTTATATCTTACCGTCAGTTATTACTATAATACCCTTTTCTTATTTTTTCTTTTTATCAGAGAAGTTATTTCCTTAATTTTTTTTCCCTATTTTGAACCTTTATGCATGAGAAATTGTTTTATGATCAATCATATCATTTTCAGCTAGAATACCGTCAGTAAAGCATCTTTTTGGCATATTGTTGTTCTTTTTCTTTTTTCGCATAACTTATCATAAATCCAAAGCGTCCTATCTCTTATTCATAACTATCTTTACACACTCTGCTCTCATTATAACCATAACTCTCGCTGTCCTATCATTGATATGTGTACTCTGCTTCATTTACTGTTGTATTATTCATTCCCTTGCCTTGCCGTCAGCATAACCCCTCTCATACGCTTTATGGTCATGGAATTCCTTTTCCAATTGGAGGGGGGAATGTATGCATTATGGGATAGCATGAGATATGATCACTGCACTTTGCCATAACTTGTTGATTTGACAAAATATTAGTATTGCATGTATACAAAAGTTTTTTTGATTGCAATTTTTTGCATGCATCTTATATGTTGCTATTCAAAACTAACATTGTGGATTCAAGAACATTGTATGCAAAATAGTGATTTGTTTACAGGAAAACAACAAGTATGGGCAAAATTCTATTCGCAACATGACCACACTATTGCAACTAAAAAGGCTTGAGCAACGCGCGAATGTGAACAATTCTTCCGACATGATGTGCTTACCTAGATTCCACCTTTTGCATCACTTTTCAGCACCAACTCTGCCTACATCAGCTTCAACATATGCCAGTACATATATGTCCTTCCACATTTTTCTTTTTTGAGGTAAACCTTGAGGTAAAATAGCATAATTTTCTGATTTATTACGAATTTGGGAGAATTTCATCAAAATCCATTTAGCATTATTTATCATCCTTCATTTCACATTTTTACCACTTCACATTTTTCAGCGGCATATCATCTTTCGGTTTGGAGGAGTGTCGCTTTCATTCATTTCTTTCTTATAACCATGTCATTCATAGTCTTTATCATCTATTGCTATTCTTATTCATTCTCAACACCTCCCTTATTCCATGTTGTTTTACACCAAGCATAGAATTCAACAGCTGGTAGCAACCACCTCTATTTGTTTTCTAGCATTGCATGAGGGCATGCTAATTTTTCAGAGAGGGGAAGGAATTGCTACGCATGATGGATGTTTTCTACTTTCTTTCTTAAAGCACACAATTTTAGTGCAAAAATTGATTTTTACATACTTTTAAAACTATGAATTCAATTCTTGTGATTTCTGGATAACACAGAGATATTATCAAAATACACATATCTAGATAATTTCAAGATAAATTGGTTCATAAAATTTCGGAAATCATGCACTATTACCTACAACCATTTTGTTTATATCTCATGATCTGTGCATCAAAACGATCTAATCTTTGGATCATAGAGGCATTCATATATTGTAAATTTACTTGCAACATTTCAACAAAATCTGGTTTGTAGTTTTGAGAAAATGGTTAATGAAGTTTGTTGTTATCTATATCATATTTTGCTACAACTTCATACATGTAGTTGAATGTCAATGTAAAAATTGTTATGCCTTCATCAAGATTGCGAAAATTGAATATTCATTAATTAAGGAATAATTCATTTGTTCTATCCATTTCATGAGCTAGGATGAACAAATTTTTTATTGCTTGGGTAACACATGGGTTTTGTCTTTGGGTTGCATGAGGACATGCAACATATTGAGTGTGGGGGTATGTTGGGCTGTTAATATGCCATTATTATTATCACTTTTGAACACTTATTTCATCCATTTTTACTTTTATTTATAATGTCATTTATTATAATTTATTATATAAACCCATTTTATGATGATTTATGCTCTTATGAACAAATGTTATTTATTCTCTTTTATTTCTAATAAATTGATGATTATGCATGATTTTATCAATGATAGTTTCAATAAATTGGTTGTAACATCATTCACCATTTTTAACCTCCAAGACAATTTCTAGATTGAAGATTTGATCATTAAAAGTGCCAACTTAGCAATTCGCTGTAATAAGAAGTGATAGTTTTGTGGTTGAGATTCTGAGCAAATGAAGCAGAATCTGGAAAATCTGGAACATGGGTTTTGTCCAAAACGGACCCAATTAACTTTATTGAAAAACGGTTGGCCCAAATTCGACTTCTATTGAGAGAAACGCAGGGTTCTTTGAGCACGATTTTCTCAGATTTGTTGTTGCGACCGTCCTCTAAATCTCAGTTGCAAAGCCAAATTTGCCTTACTCTTGTTGATCAATTGGTTAGAAGCAAACCAATTTTGTAATAGAAATTATGTTGTACTTATCTTTATTGTAACTTCTCTCTGATCTCTCTCTATTTAAATGAAAACAAAGATCAGAGATGGGGATGATTTGGGGGTGAAAAAATGATGGAAAAATGAGGGGGAATTAATGATTTGAATTAGAGATTCAGAAGCAAGGATTCATGATAGGATAGGAAGAAGAAGGGATTGTTGCATGCGGTAACCCTCAAGCTTTTGTTGTTGTAATGATTTCACAATTTGATGATTAATACATGATTTGGGAGTTGTTGTTCATTCTATTCATCTGAAGTAACCCAGCAACATCCGCTGGCGGCTAAGGGCCCAGCCTCTGGTGGAGTAAGCTACTGCTGCTGTATATTATCTTTTTGGTTTATGCGTGGTTTGTATTATCAGCTTGAATCAGTGATCTGGTGTGTTTTGTAATCTTATATTGCAGATCTGTTATATTTCATATATCGTTCTTTGCAACAAGAAAGTCATAATGTGCATTCTGATCTTATAACGTATTGCTATTCCTTTAAAGTCGTTAATGTAACATTGTTGTTCTCTACATAATGCTATTGTTGTTTAATTGCAGAGTAATCAAGCTGCAACCTTCTTAAGCTGGTATTACTGTATTTATCTATGGTTTATACTTCATACGATTGTTGTTCAATTGACATTGTGGTTCCATTATGAATTGTAATCGTTACCCTTTTTAACCAGGATTAATTCTTGCGGTATCAGACTCAGATTACTGTTTTTCTTAATATCTCTGTATGTTGCGTGTATTATTTATTTCAGCACCGTATGCTCTAAGCGATGTTCTATATTTCACTTCTAATTAGTTGCCATTCTATTTTCGTTTGTTGTCTGATTTATTCTTAGAGTAAATATTGCTATTAATTTGGCTTTGTTGTTGTTTAATTCTTTTAATTATAAGTTTGTTGTCCATTTACTTCGCTATTCATTTCTGTTGGTTAATTGCAAGATTTTGCTTTTAAAGAGTTTTCCTAATTTACTTTCAATAGCAGCTTTAGTTCAAACTCTATTTCCTTTTAATTGCTTTAATGCAGGGCTGTCAACTGTAGAGAACATTGGTTACTGCTTCCTTGTTCTCAAATTGATGTCTTGTTCTAGTTTGATTTCAATTGTATTAATCTATAAAGGGATGAGTTATTGCTACTATATCCTCGATTGATGTTGGCTGAGTGAATAGTTGAATTTCAGAGCATTTGAGTTTATGTTGTTGTAGTTAGATTTCTTTTCAAGCATTCATTTACTTTTGAATTTTGAGCACTGTACTACATCTTTCATAACATTACTCTTGAGTAAATAGCCGCCTCAGACTGAGTACACTTGAAATAAAAAGTCGTCCCTGGGTTGACAATTAATGTGAAGGTAATTAGGAGTTAAAAAGACCTTTTTTTATCGCTCGACATTTTGGCGCCGTTGCCAGGGAGAGTGTAGCCATTTCTAAAGAGTAGTGTGCATCTTATGAGTGCCTGTTAGGAAAGAATTGGGTATTAAAAACGGAAGGTAAGAACCTGCGTACGAAGCATGTAGAAGCCCTGCTCCCCCGCCCGCTTTCCAACAGATTTGTTAAAGAACTTAGAGTAGAAATAGATGTTTGAATTTTTGTGTGAATGATTAAAAAAAAAAAATAGAAACTTTGAAAAACAAATCTCATGATTTCACTTAAGTGGTGATGTAAGCACCACCCATTTCACTAACCAATTGACAGGAACATTTGAAGAAGGAGCCTCAAAGGAACACATGAAGAATATCTTCTATTATGGTAAGAAATGACTCACATTTCTACTTTTGAATTTCCTATAAAAGATCTAGGAGGAGTGACAAATGCACATAATTCCCCCATCTTCTCTACCAAATTTTCATGGCTTGACAAATGAAGATCCAGATACATTCTTATTTGAGTTCGAAATACTTTGTAGAGGATATGATTATTACACTAACGATCAAAGGTTGAAAGTGTTTCCTCTTACTATAAAAGGAGCAGCTCTCCGATGGTTTATGAGCCTAGGTGGGAATTGCATCCAAACCTGGGAGGATATGAAGAACATATTCTTGAAAAAGTACCAAGACTATTGCAAGGCCAATGAAGATATTTTCAATATGATACAAGGGGAACATGAAAGCTTGGAGGACTATGTGGATCGATTTCAATACAACCTTCAAAAATCAAAACATAAGTATTTGGAGAAAGAGATCTTAAAAACACTCCTTAAAGAAATCAAAGATGAATTTTTAAAACTCTTAAATTTGATAGGAAAAGGTGATGTTTTTCAATTGTCATATGATGATGTTTGTGAATTGTGCATAAGGTATTCAAGAGGAATCTCCAAGGCTGGTAAGAATTCTAGAGATGTTTGTTCTTTCTTTTCCAAATATGCTACAAGAATAGGAGACATAAGAGCTGAAATCAATGTTTTATTTGAAAATTTTAAAGTTGATTTTATTAGCTCTCTAAATGCAAAATTGGATGCTTTGCAGGTTTATAAAAATGAAGAATTTGATGAAGTGCTTTGCCCTCATGACCGAAAGGAGCATACTATAGATGGTTTTTCTTCCTTATCTAATTTGGAAGTGGCATATCAAAGAGATGGGGAAGTTGCAACAAGGTCAATAGGTATGGTTCAAAACACTTCCTCTTCATTCTCTTACTTGCATAATCCATTATGGAATACTCACATGTTAAAGCAGCCATGCCAATCACAATATAACCACCACCAATCTTGTCTACAAGTTTGGCATGGTTCATCTTATGATGGCATGACTACTCTCCCTCATCTTGTAGCACAAACATATTCTCCATATTTTTCACCAGCTCTTCCACAACATCCTGCTTGCATACCAAATTCATCCACTCAACCCAATCAACCACATCATCACAATGCTCCATTCCTTACACATTTTCCTGCTCAACTAATTCCACACCCTCACCATAATAAACCAGTACAACATGCTTACAATGTTGAACTGCAAAATTTAACCACCCTTCCCACCCATTCTATCTCACATGCGCCATTTGAAAAAACTTACAATGAGATTCAGAATGTTTCAAATTCAAAAATTGTCGAAGCTATGGAAGAAAATGAGGTTTCTTTTAGTTTGCATCAACAAGCCATTTTAAAATTTCAAGAACTTCATGATATGATGGCTAAGGGAAATCAACAAAGTAAAGGATATATTGAAGATTGGTTTCACTTCATCACTTGTTTGCAGCATCACTCCATACTTCAACAATTTTTGACACCATTTTTTCATAGGAAGTTGGCTTCTCATACCCTAATATTCATTACATGTATTTTTCAAATTTGAGTATGTGCATACTAGAGGCCTTATTTCTAAAATGGTTCCACTGGAAATACTCTTATACATAAACATATTCGATTTTCAAAGAAGAGTAGGATAGCGGAAAAAATAAAATAAATAAAGAAATAAAACAAACACATTTTTTTATTTTTGTAAAACTAGTTGTTTCATTTGTTGCAACACGCTATCGAAATCAACATCGATGATAAATGTTTCAATTCATTTGTGTATGTAGATGATTTATAATAGAAATAACAATTCTACAAACACCTATATTCATTTTTATCATCAATATGAAAAAATGCTTGAATATCATTTTTTTGGCTTGCGGGCTTGATGAAATTTCTGGAAAAACAATCGGGACAGTCATGTTTTGAGGGACCAAAAGTGAATATTTTTAAAAATCTATTTCTACCCTAAGTAGCCCTTGATGTCTACTTTGTAACCCGATTTGAATCACTCAATTTGGATTTGAAACGAAAAAGAAACAAAACATTGACAGGGTGTCTAGTGGGCAGCTCAGGAACATAGTTGGGACAGTCAGTTTTTGGAGGCCTAGATGTTTGAATTTTTAAAACTTTTTACTATGGTAGATTCCTCTATGAATATAGTTTACAATTCAATTGGAATCACTTATTTTCGATATCGTAAAAGAAAGCTATGACCAAAATACTGACTGTCTATCGTAAATCAGCACCCTTAAAACTATGTCTTTCCGGCTGTTCCTTACAGTATTTGACCTATCAATTCTTCTTGTCTTTAAAACCTATTTCTATTTAAGATAAATAAATGAATCTATTTTCATTTTCAATTTGAATCATTCGAATCCGACATCAAACGAAAAATTTATGCTTGAAATATCAACTGTTGGTCTAAGTTAGGTAATCGAAAATGACTTTGTTATGCAAGTTGTTCTAATTAAAATTGATATATCATATCATTGAATCTTTAAAACCTATTTCTATGGGAGATAAACCTTTGAATTAGTTCTCATTTGGCTTTGGAATCACTCAATTTCGACGAAAAACAAAGAAGTTGTGATTAAAACACTGCAAGTTAACATGATTGGCCACTGTTCTCCCGTAGGTGACAAATAAACGTTACTTTGTTATTTTCTCCATGGATTTGTTATACAGAGTAATTACTTGTATTTTTTGCATAATTCTTGGATTATGAGAGCCCAATCACCTCTCTTTCTCCATGATTTAATGTTTTATTGCAGGTAGACACTCGTTTTTTGCAGGTCCTGAGAAAATAAAGAAGGTCAATTTATGGACGAGTGATTTTTGAAAGAAATTTTAATGAAACAAAGGAATTTCATCCAACTCATTACCCAACAGATTCATAATAGAACAAATGAAGAATTGATTTCAATTTGAAGATTCATGTCTTATCACTGCTGCCAAAACATTTTTCAAATAGATCATTTTTTTTTACATAATATCATAGCTGTTGTAACTTAATTTACATACTATTTTTTGTTGTTTCTTTTCTAATTTCTATTATATTTTGTGTTTCAGATGTTGCTTCATTCAAAGTGTAACTCATCCTTAGCATCAATGTCGTGAACAGCTAATTTGTTTTTTGCATGCTTTCATTTTATGATTGTCCATTTTTTTGTTCCTTTTCCATGGTTCATTTTGCTGTTCCTTTTCCAAAGGAACGACACTTTTCATTTTTGCTGTTCTTTTTCCAAAGGAACGGCACTTGCGTTTTTTTTGTTCCTTTTCCAAAGGAACGGCACTTTTCATTTTTCGTTGTTTCTTCTCTAAAGGAACAGCATTTGCATTTTTGTTGTTCATTTTCCAAAGGAACGACACTTTTCATTTTTGCTGTTCCTTTTTCAAAGGAACGTCACTTTTCATTTTTGTTGTTCATTTTCCAAAGAAACGACACTTTTCATTTTTGTTGTTCCCTTTCCAAAGGAACGACACTTTCGTTTTTGTTGTTCCTTTTCCAAAGGAACGACACTTTTCATTTTTGTTGTTCCCTTTCCAAAGGAACGGCACTTGCTTTTTTGCTGTTCCTTTTCCAGAGGAACGACACTTTTCATTTCTAATGTTCCCTTTCCGAAGGAACGGCACTTGCGTTTTTGCTGTTCCTTTTCCAAAGGAACGACACTTTTCATTTTTGTTGTTCATTTTCCAAAGGAACGGCACTTGCGTTTTTGCTATTCCTTTTCCAAAGGAATGACACTTTTCATTTTTGTTGTTCATTTTCCAAAGGAATGGCACTTGCGTTTTCGTTGTTCCTTTTCCAAAGGAACGACACTTTTCATTTTTGCTGTTCCTTTTCCAAAGGAACAGCACTTGCGTTTTTAATGTTCCTTTTCCAAATGAATGACACTTTTCATTTTTGTTGTTCCTTTTCTAAAGGAACGACACTTTTAGTTTTTACTGTTCCTTTTTCCAAAAGAACGGAATTTGCGTTTTCACACTTTTTTTATGTGTATTTTGCTTTTTTGTATGCATTTCCTTTGCTGTTCCCTACACGGAACACCACTTTTTGAGTGTTTTTATTGTTCCTTCAAAAGAGCAACACTTTGGGAGTATTTTCGAGAGCAATCCTTCCTTCCTCTTGTGGAATTATTCTTAGTTCATCTCAACCACATTTTACTGATTCCCTTTCATGGCATGAAGTACATTATTTTTATGAGGACAAGAATTATGGATTCTATTGAAGCGAGTTAATATCATTCACGTTATGATTTTTAACAGGACAACTCATTGATGATAGATTCTTTTCAAAAGGGACACAATTATTTATATATTACTTTACTGCATTGTTTTATGTTGTACATGATACTGATTGATCATCTTAATACCATGATGGTTCCATCCTCCCTGGTTATAATCTTCTATGTCTGTAACAAATGAGATTATGGGTATATTTTTTTCTATTGACATGTTCAACTTCTTCCACCATCCCTGCTCTTAAGGAGTATTGAGCCTCCCTCTTTTTATCATAAAAATGTGTAATAACAACAAAATTTTGTTCACAGATGGAGGATAGGGGGTCTCATTACGAGCCAGCCTACCATGTTCATAAGACAGTAACAGAGTGACATTCCCATTATGGCCACCACACCAGGGTTATGATCCATTGGATAGCCAAATTATCCTTGGAACAGGAGGTCTTATCACGATCCGGCCTTATCACTTTTGCTACATCCTAGTGAATGGCAGTGTGGTTATCTGGTTACCACGCCAGCACACTGATCTCTTCTGTAGAACAACACTGTAACTCTTCATTTATAAATTGAGGATCCTGGCTCATATGGGTTAAAAAGCAACCCTGCCGAGGCTATGGATCCCTGCTGGCAGCGGAGGCTCTGCTTATGGTATTGAAGTTATATCTTACCGTCAGTTATTACTATAATACCCTTTTCTTATTTTTTCTTTTTATCAGAGAAGTTATTTCCTTAATTTTTTTTCCCTATTTTGAACCTTTATGCATGAGAAATTGTTTTATGATCAATCATATCATTTTCAGCTAGAATACCGTCAGTAAAGCATCTTTTTGGCATATTGTTGTTTTTTTTCTTTTTTCGCATAACTTATCATAAATCCAAAGCGTCCTATCTCTTATTCATAACTATCTTTACACACTCTGCTCTCATTATAACCATAACTCTCGCTGTCCTATCATTGATATGTGTACTCTGCTTCATTTACTGTTGTATTATTCATTCCCTTGCCTTGCCGTCAGCATAACCCCTCTCATACGCTTTATGGTCATGGAATTCCTTTTCCAATTGGAGGGGGGAATGTATGCATTATGGGATAGCATGAGATATGATCACTGCACTCTGCCATAACTTGTTGATTTGACAAAATATTAGTATTGCATGTATACACAAGTTTTTTTGATTGAAATTTTTTGCATGCATCTTATATGTTGCTATTCAAAACTAACATTGTGGATTCAAGAACATTGTATGCAAAATAGTGATTTGTTTACAGGAAAACAACAAGGATGGGCAAAATTCTATTCGCAACATGACCACACTATTGCAACTAAAAAGGCTCGAGCAACGCGCGAATGTGAACAATTCTTCCGACATGATGTGCTTACCTAGATTCCACCTTTTGCATCACTTTTCAGCACCAACTCTGCCTACATCAGCTTCAACATATGCCAGTACATATATGTCCTTCCACATTTTTCTTTTTTGAGGTAAACCTTGAGGTAAAATAGCATAATTTTCTGATTTATTACGAATTTGGGAGAATTTCATCAAAATCCATTTAGCATTATTTATCATCCTTCATTTCACATTTTTACCACTTCACATTTTTCAGCGGCATATCATCTTTCGGTTTGGAGGAGTGTCGCTTTCATTCATTTCTTTCTTATAACCATGTCATTCATAGTCTTTATCATCTATTGCTATTCTTATTCATTCTCAACACCTCCCTTATTCCATGTTGTTTTACACCAAGCATAGAATTCAACAGCTGGTAGCAACCACCTCTATTTGTTTTCTAGCATTGCATGAGGGCATGCTAATTTTTCAGAGAGGGGAAGGAATTGCTACGCATGATGGATGTTTTCTACTTTCTTTCTTAAAGCACACAATTTTAGTGCAAAAATTGATTTTTACATACTTTTAAAACTATGAATTCAATTCTTGTGATTTCTGGATAACACAGAGATATTATCAAAATACACATATCTAGATAATTTCAAGATAAATTGGTTCATAAAATTTCGGAAATCATGCACTATTACCTACAACCATTTTGTTTATATCTCATGATCTGTGCATCAAAACGATCTAATTTTTGGATCATAGAGGCATTCATATATTGTAAATTTACTTGCAACATTTCAACAAAATCTGGTTTGTAGTTTTGAGAAAATGGTTAATGAAGTTTGTTGTTATCTATATCATATTTTGCTACAACTTCATACATGTAGTTGAATGTCAATGTAAAAATTGTTATGCCTTCATCAAGATTGCGAAAATTGAATATTCATTAATTAAGGAATAATTCATTTGTTCTATCCATTTCATGAGCTAGGATGAACAAATTTTTTATTGCTTAGGTAACACATGGGTTTTGTCTTTGGGTTGCATGAGGACATGCAACATATTGAGTGTGGGGGTATGTTGGGCTGTTAATATGCCATTATTATTATCACTTTTGAACACTTATTTCATCCATTTTTACTTTTATTTATAATGTCATTTATTATAATTTATTATATAAACCCATTTTATGATGATTTATGCTCTTATGAACAAATGTTATTTATTCTCTTTTATTTCTAATAAATTGATGATTATGCATGATTTTATCAATGATAGTTTCAATAAATTGGTTGTAACATCATTCACCATTTTTAACCTCCAAGACAATTTCTAGATTGAAGATTTGATCATTAAAAGTGCCAACTTAGCAATTCGCTGTAATAAGAAGTGATAGTTTTGTGGTTGAGATTCTGAGCAAATGAAGCAGAATCTGGAAAATCTGGAACATGGGTTTTGTCCAAAACGGACCCAATTAACTTTATTGAAGAACGGTTGGCCCAAATTCGACTTTTATTGAGAGAAACGCAGGGTTCTTTGAGCACGATTTTCTCAGATTTGTTGTTGCGACCGTCCTCTAAATCTCAGTTGCAAAGCCAAATTTGCCTTACTCTTGTTAATCAATTGGTTAGAAGCAAACCAATTTTGTAATAGAAATTATGTTGTACTTATCTTTATTGTAACTTCTCTCTGATCTCTCTCTATTTAAATGAAAACAAAGATCAGAGATGGGGATGATTTGGGGGTGAAAAAATGATGGAAAAATGAGGGGGAATTAATGATTTGAATTAGAGATTCAGAAGCAAGGATTCATGATAGGATAGGAAGAAGAAGGGATTGTTGCATGCGGTAACCCTCAAGCTTTTGTTGTTGTAATGATTTCACAATTTGATGATTAATACATGATTTGGGAGTTGTTGTTCATTCTATTCATCTGAAGTAACCCAGCAACATCCGCTGGCGGCTAAGGGCCCAGCCTCTGGTGGAGTAAGCTACTGCTGCTGTATATTATCTTTTTGGTTTATGCGTGGTTTGTATTATCAGCTTGAATCAGTGATCTGGTGTGTTTTGTAATCTTATATTGCAGATCTGTTATATTTCATATATCGTTCTTTGCAACAAGAAAGTCATAATGTGCATTCTGATCTTATAACGTATTGCTATTCCTTTAAAGTCGTTAATGTAACATTGTTGTTCTCTACATAATGTTATTGTTGTTTAATTGCAGAGTAATCAAGCTGCAACCTTCTTAAGCTGGTATTACTGTATTTATCTATGGTCTATACTTCATACGATTGTTGTTCAATTGACATTGTGGTTCCATTATGAATTGTAATCGTTACCCTTTTTAACCAGGATTAATTCTTGCGGTATCAGACTCAGATTACTGTTTTTCTTAATATCTCTGTATGTTGCGTGTATTATTTATTTCAGCACCGTAGGCTCGAAGCGTTGCTCTATATTTCACTTCTAATTAGTTGCCATTCTATTTTCGTTTGCTGTCCGATTTATTCTTAGAGTAAATATTGCTATTAATTTGGCTTTGTTGTTGTTTAATTCCTTTAATTATAAGTTTGTTGTCCATTTACTTCGCTGTTCATTTCTGTTGGTTAATTGCAAGACTTTGCTTTTAAAGATTTTTCCTAATTTACTTTCAATAGCAGCTTTAGTTCAAATTCTATTTCTTTTTAATTGTTTTAATGCAGGGTTGTCAACTGTAGAGAACATTAGTTACTGCTTCCTTGTTCTCAGATTGATTTTCTTGTTCTAGTTTGATTTCAATTGTATCAATCTCTAGAGGGATGAGTTATTGCTACTATATCCTCGATTGATGTTTGCTGAGTGAATAGTTGAATTTCAGAGCATTTGAGTTTATGTTGTTGTAGTTAGATTTCTTTTCAAGCATTCATTTACTTTTGTATTTTGAGCACTGTACTACATCTTTCATAACATTACTCTTGAGTAAATAGCCGCCTCAGACTGAGTACACTCTTGAAATAAAAAGTCGTCCCTAGGTTGACAATTAATGTGAAGGTAATTAGGAGTTAAAAAGACCCATTTTTATCGCTCGACAGTCACTAGATATTTATGAGTCAATTCGTTCCTTTGACCCTTAGAAATTCACTACGATCCACTAACGTTGTTCCCGAACTAGCAACTTGAGTTAGTTGGGTCACTAACGCACCCTTAGGCTTGCAGAGAAGCTTTATAAAGCAGGTTGTTAGTGCATAGCCAATGTTAGTGTGGAAACCAGTGATGTGATCTTGGTCTTTGCTTCAGCTATCATGTCTTTCCCCTCTGAGTTGATGAGGAGGTCAATTTGTTGTATAACACTCCCTGATCAATGATGGCACGTTGTCCTGTGTAAACATTGTGCATTGTATCTCGGCATGGCCCTGTACTCTGCTATCTGCATTGGTCACGGTCTCTGCCACTGCGTTCACTTAGAATGGGCACCTCACAATTTCCCCATAATGAGAATTAATTCTCAGTCCACCTGCTTACTCAAACCAAGCACAGTCCTCTCTATGTTGTAGCTCTCCCATCACTGAGACTCTCCATGCCTATTCAAGGCTCACAGAGCTTGACAACACTTCAACATGGCTTCACTGTACTCAGGCATAGACATTCTATGGACCATTGTCCTTGTTTCCTTGTTCTCAGAGATCTTCGATTGATCCATGACAGTTTTCATTCATCCTGTGATCAAACCTCTATTCTGCATTCACTCCTGCAACTGTCGACCCATACGCCATCAATACACCTATGTGCTGAGATATCATAGCTTTTCATAATAGCACCACACTAGCGCAATGTTTCACATTGCGGATTGTCAATCTTTGATATTCAAGCCCCTTCTCCTATATCACCCTGATATATCTCAACCATAGGACCGAGTGTTGTGATAGGGGGCTTAGCCTTAAGGCGCTAAGTCCTTTAGACTCTGTCGGGGGCCTTTCTCCTTGTGTTAAAGCTCTACGCCTTTGGTTTCTTATTATCCTCACAACCAAGCGCTAACACATATCGGAGCCCTCTTTATCAACGTTTTTCATTTGTGCCATTGTGCCAGCAACAACAAACCGTCGATCGTCGATCTCTGATTTCCTAGCTCCCTGCTGCTTAGCCCTTCCCGCGCATTTCTCACCACAGGACCGAAGGATGTGACCTAAGGCTTAGCCTTAAGGATCTAAGGCCTATAGACTCCTTTCGAGGGCCTTTTTCTCTTTATAAGGTACGGTGCCCTTGGTTTCTTTAAGCCTTCGTGACCATCTGCTATCTTACATATCGATGAAATTGCATTTTGGCACATGAGCCAACCATTGTAAACCTCAGATCGCTGATTGTTGATAGGCCCCTATGTTTAGCACTAACCCTTGGTTCCTTAACACGTTGCGACTACTTGCTAGCCCCCATGTCGGAGCCTTCTAATCGGTGATTTCCAAATGTGGCTAATGTGCCAACCATCGCAAACCTCTGATTGTCGATATGATGTCATCACCTACCATGTGGCACTCTCCGATTGGTGACACGTGTCACCCGGATATGGCCCATTTAGCCATCCAAAACGATCGAATTCGCCTGCCACGTGTCCTTCCGTACCACCACTTGAAGCTGACGTCAGTTGCCACTTGGCCTTAACAAAACCAATCAGATCCTGCCATGTGTCCTCATCAGAGCTCACCACTTGCTTCCATGTGTTCTTATTAGAGCTTACCAAACGTTTCCATCTGTCATTCTCGGAGCCTACCACCAGCTTCCATGTGTCCTCATTGAAGTTCATCACCAGCTTCCATGTGTCCTTATTAGACCCAATTGGATTCCACCACGTGTCCTGCTTAGAGGAGAGAGAAACTACCTCGCCAACCTTTGTTTTATGATGAATTCCTTTGTTAATTTGCATTAGTCTCTCCCCTGACGCTTTAACACTAGAGGCTCAAATCTCGGTGATTTAACTCAATCGACGTTCACTGAACAACGAATTCCAATGGATGTCATATATGAAACCGCCGATCAATGATCTCCAATGCATCACTGTGTGCCGACTGCCAGGACCTATGCTATGCAATATGACAAATCACACATTGTTGTTGCACTGCACCACTGATTCTCCAATCGCCAAGACCTCCGATATGTGAGACCTCCGATTTCACTGCCATTTGATTTCCGATTACCAATATGGCTTGGCCTTCGATCTTTGATCTCTTATATGTTCAATTCCCCTACTTGAGGCTTTAAACCCCTGAACTTCAGTAGGTCATAACTTTTGAACCACAAGTCCATTTTTGGACTTTCGCATATCGTTGGAAAGCTTATTTTGAACACTATCCAATGGAGAGAGTCTGATTAACCTTTAAGACCATATTCTACCTCAAAATATGGATCCAACCTATCTGCCATTATTTTTCCCCTTGACTCTCCAAACAGCTAAGAATCACACCCACAATGATGATCCTTTGCATGAGGCCTGCAGCTACCATGAACTTCCTTCCTAGTTCATCATTGTAATAATTATTTTATGGCTTCTCCAATAAGCTTGCTACTATGTTGATTTTCTACATGAAGCCCACAACTACCTTGAGATTTCTTCTGGGTCATCACTACCAACATCTCCTACAACAAACAACCAAGCTTGTTTGGTTGACATCAATGCCAACACTACTGCCAACTTCCGAACACATCTCCACAACATGACTGTTGACATCAATGCCTACACACTTGCCACTGGCCATGCACACGATGTCAATTGTCCAACAAGATACCTATGCAATAAATTGATCTACAAGAGCTATTAACCAAAAAATTATAAATACGATCAACGAAAAAATAAACACACATTACCATAAGATCCCAGAGAGGAACACTGCCATCAAGTAGGACCCCAAAGACTTTGCGGTGTATTATTCCAGAAAAAAGTTTACACAAGCTTCAAAAGCTAGTACACAATTCAATGATCGGATAGAATAGACTGGCACCGACCTCTAAAGAACCTCACCCTGAAAAGGGAAGTCTCAACCTGTGATGGTTTAAGGTTGATCACCAACCGAAGGCATGCTCAGGGGAATCTTTGTCTTTGGCTACAACTTTGAATCTGGTATGGCAGGTTGTGGCCCAGGCTCGCTTGATGTGGCTTTGAATATTGTAGATGACCATCACTACCCACCCTGTCAGATACAAGCTGAAATGATGGAGAAAACTCAACCGCAAAATTTTTCAATACTCTAGAACAAGTTCTGACATATGACTAAAATATTTTCTTGGTTGTTGAAGCCCATTGCCAAGATGAATCTTTGTTCTTGCAGGAGACTTGTTTCTGAAGCATCTGCTTGAAAAGTGAGTGGTTTTATGACAGTGCTCACATGGATGAAAATCAAAACAATGATCTTTCATATGGCCAACTCGGTCACAGTGTTGGCATTTAACAACTTTTGGTTGCAAATGTGGAGGCGCAGAATCTAGAAAAGGGGAAGGTGAATTGTCATGAGGAATCCAACACTTTGAAACTAGATGGGTTTTGAGTAATCTGGAATATGAAAAGACACATCTTTGTCATATCCAAAACTAGTTTTGTGCTTGTTATGGATAAGCTAAATAGGTTCAGAATGATGACTCCACTGTTGTAATTCTTCTTGCTGTAACTTTGTCTCAAGCTGCAAAAATTCAATTTTGTCATGTGCATCTTGTAGACAAATTTGTACATCAGTGAGAGTGGTTTTTCTAATTTTTATTGTATCATGATCAGTGGAGTGTATCAAAGTTTTTAAGAACTTTAATACCTCAATCATTTTGGCCATTTTCTCCAGATTAAGTAAATAAAAGGTACTCTATGCCACTAAGAATGCACTACTATCAGGGTTCTCTGTGAGCAAAAGCTTTCCACAACAATTTTAATATGGAAGCAAAGAAAGAAAAGTAAGAAATTTCATTTTAGATCAAAATCACAATGAGAGGAAGTGATTCCACTATGCGCAAATAAATTTCTGGATCCGAGCTTCCTTAAATTGCTTAATGTCGAACCTTTGTTAGAGTTGTACACAGTAACACAAGAAATTCAAATATACTAGCTTGAATATGTGCTTCTACAAGTCTTCCCAAAATCATAACAGTTGCATTTATACCATTAATTGTTCAAGTGTCCCTCTTATCTCGACTGTGGAGACCACCACCAGTATCAACATGTTGCAACCGAATAATTGTTTTGCTTGTAATTAGAACACCTTATGTGATGAATCAAGTATTGGTTTTACAATTCAATAACTATTGCCATTATAAATAACTTGGAAACCAATTTGGATGCTATAGGAGAAGCCAAAATTTAATGGTGGCTATTGGGTTGTGAATAGTCGGACCAACGTTATATACGAACCGACATGAAACAACTCCAACACATATATAAAACACGAGTTGGAGATTAATCAACACACACCTAAATCATCGCTCTGACAATTGCATGCACTAGTTTGAATGACCACTATTGCAAACACAAAATTTATGAACTTAATTGAAATATTCTTCAAACACCTGCATGCCATTTAGATTGTCTCCTCCTAGGTCAAAGCATTCCTTCTAATTGCTTACACAATGCCAAACACATGGTCTATTCTACGAAACTGGAGTTTGCTCTCTCTATTGGTTGCCCAAACATGCAAAAGCTTACCACGCCGACGATTTTGTTATCATTGCCACTCTGCTCCTTTGAAGCGTTGTGTGATATCTCATTCAAATTATATGAGCGATGTTGTTCTACTGATGCCCAACAGGAAGGTGTCGTCGTAAACAATACACTTTCTCCAAGTCATAACATAAACAAACCAAACTTTTGAAGGAAATTCATATGATTGCAGGAGACCACAAACGTTGTGGTGGTATGCCAAGTCGAACCGGTGGTTGCAGTGGAATGGTGCGGTCCATGCGAGTTGAGGGTAGTGTTCAATAGAACGTTGAAGACAACATTCAACAAAGGTGGGTCCTGCTGTGCAATAGGAAGAGCGAGGAGTCAAGGCATCAGTGTGAGGAGTCAAGGGTGTATAAACTGTGAGAAGGGTGGTGGGCCACCACAGGGAGCACGGTGCTAACTGGAGTGTATGGGGCGTTATGCCTGAAGGAAACCAGTGGAACAGTGGGAGGTCAATCAAAGGTATTGCAGGCGTTAACAATAATACATTAAAACGAAAACCAATCTTTCTCCCACCATTGTCTTTCTCCCGCTAGCAATGGGATTGAATAGTTGTCATTGTTCTTTCTTCCAAGAATAACTGGACCCAAATCACTACCTTCGGTGGTAGCGGTCTTCACACAAAACGTTTTGTTTTATGCCATCCGTAGCTCATCCACATCCACGTTAATTAGGGACACCCTCAAAGTTGGGCATGTGCGAGCAAAAGAGGAAAGGAGAAAGAATGGAGAACTTGAGTGACCAAACCAGTTTGATTCCACTAGAGAAGCTTGATTGTTTGGCCAGAGATGCAACAAATGACTGGCCGTGTTGAACAGGTGGCAAATCCAAATCCAATTCAGGAATCATAACGACAATTCTTTACAAGGAAATTCGTAGACCACAGAAGGTAGTTGCTCATCCAAAACATAAACACTCTTGGTAGCTGTTCTGACATGAAAAGACAACAAAGCACCCAGGTACTTTAACATTTCTACAATCTAAAATTCAGGAGTAACATTTCTACAAGAACGCACATTTTTCTATTTGGAGGACCGTGGGCAGAGAATTCAACTTGAGTTTGGTTGAGAAGACATTCAAAGGTGCAGCACTAATAGCATAAAATTTATGGATATAATGTCAGAGTCACACAACAATAAAATTGGCAGGGTAGTAGGATACCAAGATAAGCAAAAATGCAGCAAAACTGACAAGTAAAGAAAGGCCACAAAAACCAGTGACTCAAATTTGAGCAGGGCAAGAATACATCTACAACTCTGATACCATGTTAAACACATACATGGCGAATGCGGAATATGAAAGATAATCATTGAATTGCATCTATTATTCACAATAATACATATATATAATACATTGGAGTGACAGTTGGATTCCATATTCCAAGGCCTCTTGGACTCTGGTGGCTGTTCACATTCCACACCAACCCATAAAGGATTAGGTGTCCAACATTCTATAATATTGTGTAAGTGCTAAAGCATTGGAGGCACTATTCATCACTTAAGGAGTTTGTGTCGTTTATAGATCATCAAAACCTAAAGTTCATTAGGACACCAAAGAAATTGAATCAATGACATGTTAAGCGCAAGGCAAATTTACAAAGTTATACTTTTGTAGTGAAACATAAGTTAGAAAAAGAGAACATGACATGTGCACTATATAAGAGTGTTATTATTGCCCAAAATAAAAAAGGACTTATAATTGATTTAATGAGCCATTTGCAATTTCACAATCTGAATTAAGGAGATATATGGGAGTGATAAAGATTTTGTGTGCATTTATTGAATGAGTAAAAACTTGATGCTGCAAAATATAGAAACATAGATCGATTACTTCATGTAGGATGATATGTATTTAAAAGTAAAAAATTGTGAATTCCATAAGGTTCAATTGTAGACAATCTTGTAAGATATTCACATTGGTTGATTAGGTTGACATTTCAAGTAGGACAAGATGTGGGGATTGTTGGAAGAGTGTCAATATTAGTCAAATATGAAAAAGGAAGTGAAAAAATGATTGATTAATGCAAAATTTGTTAGATGAAACAGGGAAAAGATTAGAGTATAAAGGTGTATGCATTGTTGCATGAGCTTCAGTTTCCATGAAAAAATATATTCATGGAATTTATACTTAGATTATTAAGGACACATTATAAATTCCATACAATGTTTATTGTGTTTGTGAGAGATTTTTCGGCGAAAATCACATGGGATACCATTTGTCGACGCGTTTCGAACCAACTAGTGTGGTTCATCGTCAGGACAAGTTGAAGAAACAGATCCAGCTTAGCAAGTTAAATAGTCTGAGCAGAGCCTCCAACGGCTAGTTTGACTCTAGGACCAAGGTCAAAATTATTTTATTAATTTAATTAGTAATATTTAGGACCAATCCCTTAAAAATATAAAAAATATTTTTAATGGGTATTTAGTTCAAAAAATATTATTAAAATTATAAGTTAAATAGTATTTAAAAGGAAATTTAGTTAGATAAAGGACCTTATAATATATGAATAAATTAAATGCCTAAATACAAATATATAAAGTAAAAAGTTAATTAATAATTAAATGGAAAATTAGTTACATAAAGGACCTTATAATAAAGTAAAATTATAAGGATGTTAGGTTAGTTAGAAAATTAGTTAAAAATATAAGTTGATTAGAATTTAAATGGAAAACTAGTTATATAAGGGACCTTATAATAAATTATATGCAGGAATATATGAAGTAATATAAAATATATATATATAAATAATTGAATTGGGTGATTATTCAGAAGTATTATTAAAATTAAAAGCTAATTAGAAATCACATGGAAAATTAAAGGACTATAAGAAATGAAAAAATTAACTCTAAAAAATCATTAAATAAATAAATGAAAGGAGAAAATAATGAAGAGAAAAAATAAAAATAAATCAATAAATAAATAATAATAATTAATAAATAAATAAAAAGAAAAAAAACCTTAAGAGGAGGGCGGAAAAAACGACTAGGAAGAGAGTGCTGGGACCCAACACCTACTGAATTTCCAACCATCCTCTCTATTGAGATTGCTTGGCCTCTTTTCAATCTCAAGCGCTTCCCTAAATTTTCGATGATGGAAATGCGAAACCCTAGCAATAACACTAGCCTCCTCAATACAAACATGATGATTGATTTTCTCAGCATGTTCAGCTAAAGCGGAAGACTTAGCTCTCCTATGCTTAAGGTCCGTTGCGTGCTCGCTAATCCTTTGATTAATGGAGCGACCAGTCTCCCCAATATAGGGGATCCCACAAGAACAAGGGATCATATAAACACCTTTCATATCCTTAGGGTCGATAGGATCCTTCACTGATCTAAGGGACATACGAATGGTGTTCAGGGGCCTAAAGGTCACAGGGATACTATGCTTCCTGAGAATCCTTCCAATTCTATCAGTGGTCCCCTGAACATACGGAAAATGGACACCTGGAATTCGTTCCTTCAGTTCCCTTTTGGTCAGAGAATTCTTGGAAGCTTTAAGGAAAGCCCTCTGACCCATATATCTACTATAACCATTCTCAACAAAGACATCAAGCAGATGGGATTTTTCTTTCTCAAAGCTCTTCTTGTCCGAGATCCTTAGGGCCCGAGTAGCAAGGGTATTGAGAACACCCATATTTTGAGCCGGGAAATGGTGGGAACTGGCATGAAGATACTGCTCCGTATGAGTTTTCTTCCGAAAAACTTGATGGGCGAGGGAACCATCACTATTCTTAGAAATAAGAATATCAAGGAATGGAAGGCATCCATCAACTTCCTGCTCCTTAGTGAACTTAATCGCTGAGGATTGATTGTTGAGATGATCAAAGAAGAGATCAAGCTCATCCTGGCCATGAGACCAGATGGCATTAGTGTCATCCACATACCTTTTCCACAGCTTTGGCAAGCGCCGGGAAGAGTTAAGAGCCTTGGACTCAAAATCTTCCATAAACAAATTAGCAACGACATGGGAAAGGGGTGAGCCCATTGCAACCCCACAGGTTTACTCGAAGAACTCTCCCTCAAAACTGAAGAAGGTGGAAGTGAGACAGATCTCAACTAACCTGGCCGTGTCAGGATCTGTTAGGCGGTTTATCACCTCCATGGCCTCATTAATAGGGATGCAAGTGAATAGGGAGACAACATCAAAACTAACAAAAATGTCCCTAGGCTCAAGCTTAATGTCCTTGAGTTCCTCAATAAAGGAAGCAGAGTCTTTTACAAAGGACTCCGTACGACCAACTAAGGGCTTCAGCTTTAACACAAGGAACTCTCTCACAAACTTGATATGGATCACAGAAGCCTGAACTCTATAATGTTTATTGTGGTTATAAGTTTTTGAAGATGGCATGCTTTCAATCTTTAGGAAGATTGGTGATGCAAGCAATTACATTGAATTGTCATTAAGGGAGCTTTTATGAATACATGGATAATTGAAGACAATCACTTTGTATAGAGATAAGATTTTGAATCATTTTTTGGAGAAGTTACGTAAAAATATGGGAACCTATGATTAATTGATAATGTCTTGAGTGTGTTTACCAAAGTTTGGGAATACAATTTATTAGTAGTCAATAGTGCATAAGGAGAATATAAATTAAATGATTAACGAATATCCTCTTGCAAGGTGTCTAATACCTCTTTATTCTATATTAATTTATGCCATGGTGGGTTGACAAGAAAATTCAAAGTTTTCTTTTATTTATTGCACAAGATTCTGATTGAAATTGTTGTCGAGCATAATCATTATGTATTTCTCCATACTCTTAAAAAGTAAGATTATCATCTTAAGTAAAACAACCCCCCCATGAACTTGAGTAAGAGATCCCTACAAGGTATTGACCTCATCATAATTTGGATGTTAGTTTGATAAATTGAAGTGACATGTATATCAAGACTTGTATTAGATTCTTGCAAATGAAAAATAACTTCCAACAAAACAATGGCAAGGTTACGAACAAGACTTCAAAGCTAGTTGCATAAAATGTCTTCTCATCATCTGAGTAATGTTATTGTTGAATAGCCAAGGTAAGCTCCTTGGTTTACTTATGATATGCCAAATTGTTTAAGATATGATCCTTTATAATGCCTCACTCTGCCAGAATGCTCAAAAAGAAACTCCACCTCCGTGCAACAATTTGACTGCTAAAATCTACAGAGGCATACATACTATCCCCCTCTTGAATTTGAACCTATGACTTCTTATGAGGAAGCATATGTTCCCGCCTATTAGGCCCACTCAATATAACTTGTTCATGTTTCTTAATTTTCCTTATTATGAAGGCATTAAAGGAATCCTAGATGGGTAACTCAAGTAGTTGAAAAGCCTATTTGTTTTCCATCCACCCAAATTTAATTCCAAAAAGTATGTGTGACACATTATGATAATATATTGTCCTCTTTTAATATATCAGATCTACTTTGAATTAAATGCTTACTTTTGCAAATTTTAAAATAAGTTAACCAACCATGGTTATTCTTAACACTTGAATCAATATTCCATGTACAATATAAAGTGGAGTTGAACAAACACTTTATTTAAGATACTTATTATGATAATATATTGTCCTCTTAATATGTCAAATATACATTTAATTAAATGCTTACTTTTGCAAACTTTAAAATAAATTAACAAACCATTGTTATTCTTAACACTTAATCAATATTCCAGGTGCAATATAAAGTAGACTTGAACAAACACTTGATACTTAAGATCTTTTTTTGGGAAGGGGTTTCACAGCGGTGATTGTATCTATATCTCTTAACCACTACAGACACAACAGAGCCCAATTCTCTTGATTGGTTCCATACATGTTATTAAATTTAAAATGCGATTTCCATGTAACAGTGTGGGAAATAAGTAACAACAAGAAAGCAAAGATATATCAGAGATTTAGGATAATCTGCATGTGACAGTCCAAAAACACACATCAGGTATCAGTTTTCAGAAACAAAAACATACCTACAAAACCCTTGTTATGACCCTTTGAAACGAAAACATCGGCCTAAAACCCCTGCTGGAGCCCATTTCCTTTTGCTGGTTTACTTTGAAGGAACCCTTTAAAGAAATTGAGGCTGAAGTTTTGCTCTACTTGCAATAGATTTAATTTTACAAATTAGTTTAGTGAGCACGTCTACGGTTATGTAGATTTCTTTGGTTTTACAGAACCAACATTTACAAAGTAATACAAAACAAAAACTGCTAAAAAACTACGACAGTTTACTGAGATTGGTCAGAAGAGTGTTCCGGATGTTTTTCAGCACCACAAAGAACCACTAAATAGTTTTTGGGTACCAGTGAGCAGTTCTGGGAATGGTTACTGAATACAGAAAATATTAGCTTTCCAGCACAAAACAGTAGACAGGATTCACTTAGTAATTTCTTACATAAATTAATTTTAGGAAAGATGTGATGCCTACATTAGTATCTTACTACACTGGCATATCCCTGGGATTTCGTTGCACATTGATACTCTCGTGAGTATAAAGATGGGAAAACATAAGAAAACTGAAAATGTAGTCAGATCCAATGACTCGCGTTGCCTTCACAGAATGGCTTTTCGACCCAAGTCTGCTGAATGGTCAATTGTTCGACTAAAATTTGAAATCTGAGAAATCTCTACCAAAAAAGAAATAAAGTAACTCCTGAAATTGCATCACTCAAATCTGACAACAAAAAGAAATAAACTCCTGAAATTGCATCACTCGAATCTGACAACAGAACACAAGATTGTGAAACTAGTTGGCCACGGTGCCTGGAATTAAACCATTAAGTGTATCCCCTCATCTCAATTACATTTCAGTTTGATACCCTTGACATGATATGCTAGAAAGCGAGTGATTATATACAGGAAACTAAGCCATGACAATCAAATAAATAACATAGATCACTGCGCTTGTAATTGAGATGCCCTGGCAGCAGCCCTCTCCAAGGCCTTCAATCGATTCTCTTCCATCCGAGCTTTCTGTTCCTCTGTGATCTGGTTCTGGCTTTTTCCTTGCTCATTCACCTCATTTTGTGAATGTTGCCAGCCTTGCTCCTCGGGAGTAGTATTTAGAATCGGTGATTGAGAGAAAGAAAGGCTACCAACTTCATTTGCTGAACCCTTTTGGGAAGAAGAAATTGGATTCTGAAAGCAAGTGCATTTATTCAATAAGAAGGCAGAAAGAAAACACGGGGTTTTATTAATTAATCATACAACCGAATTGCAGTTACTGGGGAAGGCATTACCTCTCCTACTGCGTGCCGATAGAGTTCATCAAACAAATCCTCTTGAATGTCGTCATCTACAACATCTTTATTTGGGTCCTCTGATCCAACATCTCCATCTACCATAACATCTGTGCATTGGTGCAAAGAAGGAACTTTAATCAAGTGTCAAAACCCAGACAAAGGCCAGTAAATTTTCAGATATTTTGCACTTGAAAAGGAGAAAGTTGTTGGGGAAGTGGCCAAGGAAACCTTGCTCACTGTCGAGTAAAATAGGGCAAGAGTCAATGATGCATTGGTTCGTTGGTGAGGTTGACAGAGTGTTGAGTGACGAAGTTAACAGAGGGTTGAGTCGTCGGCCAGGTTTCATTATAGATCTGATCAGCCCCACATAAGTGAAATGTCAAAAAAGAAGATGAGATCAGGTGAGAGGAGAGTCAATATTCAGTTATTTTGCCCTTCAGAGAGTAAGTGACCAATGGGGCCTTCGTTCAGTAATTAAGTAAAATAGGGTAAGGAGCCAAATGGACTTGAGCTTAATCTGATTCTAGATTTGGATCTTCGGTGGCCCGGTGACAAAGTCAACCGTTTACTCGTTGACTGTCTATAGCCCTTCCCATGATCTACCATTGTCCTGCAAAAGTGGCCTTCGGATTCTGATGAAATTGACTGTGTTTTCCGGTTATCTAAGTTGTGGTTTTTAGACGATCGGACCCACCCAAATGGTGCGTTAAAAAAGATGAAGCAGGTTGGAGGGGCAGATTTGGAAGTTGAGTAAGTCTGTATTTTACAGCGCTGCCCATTGGGGTGTCTTTTAGATTTGGAAGAGGAAAAAAAGAAAAATTTAAAACAATTTAACCAAAAAAAATTGTAAAGGACTGACCATCTACAGGTGAAGTCGGCTCCACGGGAGGCTCGTGCAGGGTTTTTGGATTCTCTCCTCTGGCGACCCTTTCTCTTAGCTCTCGAAGGCAGTTCTGGTAAAACCCAGCAAAAATGCATAATTAATAAACTAAATTCTGGGTATTCAAGAAGTTCAAGGCAAAATGGGACAGAATAACAAAGGCAGGCATACCCTAACACGTTTACTGGCGCCGACCTTCTCGACTCTGTCAACAAAATACTGGAAAGAGACAGAAGGTAGCAAGCGGGAATGCCATTGAATGAAAGCCTCAATCAGGTTACCCAGATCACTCACCTGCCAAGAAAAATGAATCCAACCACAACAAAAGAAACAGGGGATGTAATGGAGATGAAATCCCAAAAGTAAGCCGATCATAATAAAAAGAATCAAGAATGTGATGGAGATGAAAACCAAATAAAAGAATAGGAGAAGGAGATCGGACCTCATGACCAGGGCCCCTGAAGTGAAGCATGCGGGGGATGTGCTCCAGAACGTAGCCGAGGCCGTCATTGGAGAGGAGGAGATCGGGAGTGAGCTTGGGACGAGTGCGTGGCGGCTTTTTCACCTTCTTGTTGCTGCTGCTTCCCTCCTCCAGCCGCGGCGGAGGGGAAATTAGGGGGCTTGGATGTAGTAGGGGGAAATGTGCAGTCTCGAGACCAATGACCTGCCCTGCCACACTTGTAACACCCTGTTGGTGCAGGCGCCGATGATCCATTGTTGATCTTCATCTTCTTCTCCATTCTGATTCCAATTTCGTTTTCACCCTCAGCCTCAACAGACGAGCATTTGCATCTCCATTTCTATTTTTCCCCTCACTTTAGGCGGGAAACTTTCTGGCACAAAAGAATGTTATATAGCCGAAATATATATGTATGTCGATGTGGAATGGTTCATTAATTTTTTTTCCATCTTATATATTTTAGAAATTTTTAATGTTCTCAGATAGGGGTGATATAAATGTAATTGGATTTAATGGTTAAGAGTATGAGTTTTCTCTTAAGAGGTGATAAGTTCAAAACTAGGAAGTGGTGGAATGTTTGGTGTTTTAATTAAACTCTATAAACCATTGAGAGAGAGAAAAAGGGTGAGGGAATATATATGTCTGTGGGCGTATTTGTTGTTTTAACTCAAAAAACATGTACTAGTTTCCACAATCTAGTTAGTTAAATTGAAGACATAAAAATGTAGAGAAACCATGAGACTAGTGATAAAATTGTATCTACCTACTATTATTTCTTATTTCCACAAAGATTATTGGCCAAGAATATGGACAAGTTTAGTGTAAACTGAAGGTTACCTCAAATTACTCTAAAAATTCTTTATAGTCTTCCAATGTTTAAATTCAAAACCTTTACACTAATTTAGATACTCATTTGTAAATATTTCAATGAGTCTACAACAACATGTCTATCAAATCCCATCGATTAAACTATAAGACAAAAAATGGGGATTATAACATGGATACAAGTGTGTCCATCTAGGTTTAATATGGTTTGGCATCAGTACTTTGGTATGACTATTTAAATGTTTTTACTTTAGCATATGTCATAGATTCATGTCATAACAAGTTTCACGATATTATGCTAGGATGATTTCAAACTCCACTCCATAATGGCCGAGATTAGTCTTCAATAATTCTAAGATATCAAGTATCTCTTACAAACCCCCATATCAATGAGCTTATGTAAGCCTATATAAATTTCTTTGGTTTTAATATGTCATGAAGATATGATATTGCACAACTACATGCTACTATTGTTTATGTTTTATCACTACAACTCTACTTGATTTTCACCCAAATATGGTCTAAAAAGCCACAATTGAAGGCATGGTGGTTGTTCTTGGTAATGCCACTCCAATTGTCTTAGGATTCTCTACATTAACCTTACCAAAAGAATGGAATGCCACTTATTAACCTCTAAGCCAAAAATATTTACCACCTGCACAACCAATGTCAGAAACATAAGAGATGATGAATGCATATAGGAGGCTCCCCCTGAATTTGTCTCAATTTTACCAATCAATGAGATGTATATGTGTCTGTGTAACTCAGAAACCGCGTACATACACGCCTATCCTTCACATCATCCGCTTACAAAAATTAAACTGTAGTAATTTACAGTCTCATCTCCCCCTAAACATGAAATACCTGTCAGAATAGTTAGCAGAGTGATGAAGCAAGAATCATTCCTAATTTCTCTTTGAGATATTCAAAGGAATCACGTGGAAGTGGCTTTGTAAATATATCTGCAACTTGTTCCTTTAGAGCAACATATTCCAATTTGACCTTTTGTTCAAGCACCTATTCTCTCGGAAAATGATATTTGATTGGAATGTGTTTGGTTTTTTAGTGCGAGAGGATTTTTAGAGATACTTATGGCACTAGTATTGTCACAGAGAATAAGTACATTTTGATGACAAGTGATTTGAATGTCTTGCAATGTTTGGATCATCCATACAAGTTGAGTACAATAAGATGCAACAGCAATATATTTTGCCTCAGCAATAGATAAAGCGACAAAGCTTTGTTTATTGTTGAACCATGACACCAAGCGGGGTCCCAAATAAAATGCTCCTCCACTAGTACTCTTGCGATCATCAATATTACCTGCCCAATCTATGTTTGTATAAGCATGAAGTGCAAAGTCTACATTTTTGGGATACCATAGACCAAAATTTTCAGTTCCTTGTAGATACTTGAATATTCTCTTAACTGCTTGGAGATGAGTTTCCTTAGGATTGGCTTGAAATCGTCCAACAATTCCAATTGAATGCATAATGTCTGGTCTTGTACCTGTAAGGTAGAGCAAGTTGTCAATCATAGATATATATTCTGGTTGATTGATTGAAGGAGAATCATCATTTTGACTAAGATTGCATCCTGTTACCATTGGTGTGCATACCGGCTTGCAATCTTCCATTCCATATTTCTTCAAAATCTGTTTGAGGTACTTGGTTTGAGAAAGAAAGATATCATTATTAGTTTGTTGAACTTGAAGACCAAGAAAGTATGTTAGTTCACTAAGTAGAGACATTTCAAATTCTTGTTGCATAACTGAAGCAAATCCTTGACTCATAGATTCTACATTGCTTCCAAATATGATGTCATCTACATAAACAACAACTATCAAAAGTTTATCTTTATCCATCTTGATATATAAGTTGTTATCTGCAAACCCCTTTTTGAATCCTTGTTGTTGAAGGTACCTGTCAAGACAATAATATCATGCACGATGAGCTTGTTTCAATCCATACAATGCTTTCTTAAGTTTGCACACAAGATTTTTATCATTGCTAAGAATGAACCCTTCAGGTTGTTCTATGTAGACCTCTTCTTTTAGATCCCCATTTAAGAATGCAGATTTGACATCCATTTGATATACTTTAATGTTATGAAAACTTGAAAATGCAAGAAACATTCTTATGGCTTCAAACCTAGCTACAGGTACAAATGTTTCTTCAAAGACTATCCCTTCCTGTTGAGGATAGCGTTTACATACAAGTCTTGCGTTTTTCCGAATTACATCTCCATTTTCATTTAGTTTGTTTTGAACACCCATTTTGTCCCAATAACACTTTTATCATGAGGCCTTGATACTAATTCTCATGTATGATTATTTTCTATCTAATCAAGTTCTTCATTCATTACCTTAACCCAACATTCATCTTTTCTTGCTTGATTCACATTTTGGAGTTCAATTGTGGATAGTAAGGCTAGATAACTAGAAGTCCCAAAAAGAGTTCTTCTATTTTGTATTCATGCTTCCTTTTCACCTATAATTTGAGATTCGAGATGATTTTTCTGAACATATCTTGAAGGTTTATTTTCTTATGTATTCGTATCTTCATTTCTTTCTTCTGATGCTTCTTTATTTCCTTCTTTTACAACCTTTTGGCTTGTAGTACGATATTCAATAAAGAACAAGACTTTATGATTTGACCAAACATGACCTTTCCTATCACCAATGGCTCATGAGTACATCAATCACCCAACATAGTGGGGTTACATATTTGACCCAGATTACATCAATTTCCCAAAATAATGGAAATACATATAAGACATGACTTGATCCCAACATTACATAAATGTCTCAAAAATACAAAGCATGACTCAATAGCCCATACATGACTGGATATTACAATGATTACATCATGTTTATTTACATGACCTTTACATAGGTAACCAAAACCACGACCTCAACAATGAGGTTGAAGGACCATGATAGTCATCAACAACCACCATATACCATATACAAACCTGCAACATGAATATTTGATAGCAGCCATAGAGAAGCAACATGAACATCCTCATCAAGCAGTAAGATAGGGCAATGAAGCATCTATCTATTCAGCATCATTAAATCATAGCAGGCACATCCTCCTCATCAAGCATGTCAATAGATAAACTTTATCATTTGGAATCCATGCATCATAGTGACTGAACAATAACATATAGATTACCAACAGTAACAGTAGAAATATCAAATCATTAGCAAATATATACAACAAGACATGCTTATGGAACCATAATGCCAACAAAGGATAATAGTTGCCCCCTAAACCAACAGACTATAGCAACCTAATGTCAAAAATAGAAGAGATGATGAATGCATATAGGAGGCTCCCCCTGAATCTGTGTCATTTTTACTAATCACTGATATGTATATGTGTCTGTCTAAACTAGAAACCATGTACATACGTGCCTATCCTTCACATAATCCACGTACAGAAAGTAAATTGTAATAATTTACAGTCTCAGCTTCCCCTGTACATGAAATACTTGTCAAAATAATTAGCAAAGTGATGAAGCAGGAATCATTCCTAATTTTTGTCTGAGATATTCAAAGGAATCACGTGGAAGTGGCTTTGTAAATATATCTACAACTTGTTCCTTTGAAGGAACATATTTCAGTTTGACCTTTTGTTCAAGCACCAGTTCTCTTAGAAAATGATATTTGATTGGAATGTGCTTAATTTTTAAGTGTGTGACAGGATTTTTAGAGATACTTATGGCACTAGCATTGTCACAGAGAATAGGTACAGGTTGATGACAAGTGATTTGAATGTATTGCAATGTTTGGATCATCCATAGAAGTTGAGTGCAACAAGATGTAGCAGCAACATATTCTGCCTCAGCAGTAGATAAAGCGATGGAGCTTTGTTTCTTGTTGAATCATGACACCAAGCAGGGTCCCAAATAAAATGCTCCTCCACTAGTACTCTTGTGATCATCAATATTACCGTCCCAATTTGAGCCTGTATAAGCATGAAGTGAAAAGTTTTCATTTTTGGGATACCATAGACCAACGTCTTAAATTCCTTGTAGATACTTGAATATTCTTTTAACTGCTTGGAGATGATTTTCCTTAGGATTGGCTTGAAATCGTCCAGCAATTCCAATTGAATGCATAATGCCTGGTCGTGTACCCATAAGGTAGAGCAAGTTGCCAATCGTAGATCTATATTCTGGTTGATTGATTGAAGAAGAATCATCATTTTGACTAAGATTGCATCATGTTACTATTGGTGTGCATACCGGTTTGTAGTCTTCCATTCCATATTTCTTCAAAATCTATTTGAGGTACTTGGTTTGAGAAAGAAAGATACCATTCTCTGTTTGTTGAACTTGAAGACCAATAAAGTATGTTAGTTCACCAAGTAGAGAAATTTAAATTCTTGCTGCATAATTGAAGCAAATCCTTGACTCATAGATTTTACATTGCTTCCAAATATGATGTCATCTACATAAACAACAACTATCAAAATTTTATCTTTATCCATCTTGATATATAGGTTGCTATCTGCAAATCCCTTTTTAAATCCTTGTCTTTAAAGGTACCTTTCAAGACGATAATACTATGCACGAGGAGCTTGTTTCAATCCATACAATGCTTTCTTAAGTTTTCATGCAAGATTTTTATCATTTCCAAGAATGAACCCTTCAGGTTGTTCTATATAGACCTCTTCTTCTAGATCCCCATTTAAGAATGCAAATTTGACATCCATTTGATATACTTTAAAGCTATGAAAACTTGAAAATGCAAGAAACATTCTTATGGCTTCAAGTCTAGCTACATGTCCAAATGTTTCTTCAAAGTCTATCCCTTCCTGTTGAGCATAGCCTTTACATACAAGTCTTGTTTTGTTGTGAATTACATCTCCATTTTCATTTAGTTTGTTTTTGAACACCCATTTTGTCCCAATAACATTTTTATCATGAGGCCTTGGTATTAATTCCCATGTATGATTTTTTTCTATCTTATCAAGTTCTTTATTCATTTCCTTAACCCAACATTCATCTTTGTTTGCTTGATTCATATTTTTGGGTTCAATTGTGGATAGTAAGGCTAGATAACTAGAAGTTCCAACAAGAGTTCTTCTAGTTTGTATTCCTACGTCCTTTTCACCTATAATTTGATATTCGGGATGATTTTTCTGAACATACCTTGAAGGTGTCTTTTCTGATGTATTTGTATCTTCATTTCTTTCTTTTGATGCTTCCTTGTTTCCTTTCAGCTTGTAGTACGGAGAGGTTTGTCATCTATTAGTTCCTTTTTGGTACCTTTGGATGCTTCATGAATTACAACATCTATGCATTCAAAAATATTTTGAAGCCTTTTAATATAGCATTTATATCCCTTGCTTCTAGAAGAGTATCCAAGAATGATTCCGTCATAAGCTCTAGATTCAAATTTTCCAAGCTTATCATCGTTGTTCTTTATGTAGCACTTGCTTCCAAAAATTCTAAACTGTTTGACAATTGGAGGCTTACTAAACCATAGTTCATATGGAGTTTTTTCATTGTTTACCTGAAGATGAGCTTTGTTAAGAATGCTCGCAGTTGTATGTGTTTCTTCCCCCCATAAGGTATGCAGAGTTCCTAATTCATCAAGCATGACACGTGCCATTTGTTGGATTGTTTTGTTCATTCTTTCTACTACTCCATTTTGTTGAGGAATTTTAGCAATAGAAAATTGTCTCTTAATGCCATGTGTTCACATAAAATAAAAAAGTCATCTAATATAAACTCTCCTCCTCTATCAGATTTAAGACATTTGATTTTTAAGTCTAACTCATTTTCTACCAGAGACTTAAATACTTTGAATTTATCAAACACTTCATCTTTATACTTTAGTAATCCAATCCAACACATTCTTGTAAAATCATCAACGAATAGTATGAAATATTGTTCACACAAAGAGACTCCTTTCTCATAGGACGACATAAATCAGTATGAATAAGTTCAAGTGGCTTACTTGAAGTACCTTCTTTAGCATTAAACTGAAATCTTGTTTGCTTACCAAATTGGCATGATTTGCATATGTTATTTTCTGGTGGAGAGGTGTTGGGAAAGTCACGAAATGCTCCCATTTTGCTTGATTTGTATAATTGATAAAAGCTAAGGTGTCCCAATCTTTTGTGCCAAAGCCAACTTTCTTCATATTTGCTTAAGTAACAATGTTCTTGGCTGCCTTCCAAGACATAGACATTGCATAGAGTTCTTGTTCCCTTTATTATGATCTTACCAGTGTCGAGATTTCTTACCACACAATTCTTTGATCTGAAAACAACTTCATGTCCTTGGTCACATATTTGACTAATACTCAACAAGTTATGTTTTAATCCATCAACAAATAAAACATTTCTAGCCTTGACCTTTTTCTTTAACAAAACGGTTCATTTCCCTTTGATAGCAGCAGGTGAGTTATTTCCAAAGGTTACATTCTTTTCTTTCTTCATTTCATTAAAAAACCTAAACTTATCTTTGTTCCCTGTCATATGTTTTAAACATTCGTTATCAATGTACCACACATTTTATTGATCTCCTACATATAAATCTCGACCACAATTTTAGAGTCTATGGTTTTATTTTTCCATACCTTGGGTGTTATTGTCTTATGTTCATGCTAATAGGATGATCCTATTATACTTCTGCATTCAGTGTCTTTATGACCAAAGTTATTGCAAAAGGAACATTTAATTTCATATTGAAGAGGTGAAGACATTGTAAGAAGATTTCTTTGCCCCAATCTCATTCTTTTGTTTTCTTGCTTCTCTAGTCATAATAGTTTTATAATCAACACACTCAATAACTTTATGACCAAAAGTATGACAAAGTGAAGTTGTAACACCCTCCTCCCAATTTACCCAAGCAATCGGCCAGCTGGGGTAAACATGCAACAAGAGGCCACTATGATATGATTCGACCTCCTAAGTCACATTAAGGAAGTGGAACTGACGGAAACACGCCATACAAACATTAATTATCACCTACAGGACCCTCGGGAACCAATCCAATACTTTAGACAACTTGCCTTAGGGTCCCACTGAGATTTTGGACAATTTAAGGCTCAATCACTCCCATGTTATAGGCATGAGTGCGACCAACAACCCAAATTCGCTCTCACAGGCTTGCCTGCCAGCGACCAGAGACCAAAACTGTCAGTGTTATGCCAGTGACTCTAGGATTTGAGCCACTTTTTCAAGCCTAGAGCCCAGGTCACTGCCCAGAATTGAACCATCTCTTCAGATCAGTAAAATAACATGGAAATGACAGTATTAAAGCAAATACTTGTTTAAGACCTTGACTGGACCCCTACTAGCCATGACAAGCATTTCGTCAAACATATTGTAAATGTGTAATCTACAGGTGTAGTTAATAGTTATGAGCATAGGGGTCTCATACTTAGCTGAGAATCGCTAAGAACCATTGATGCCTCAATACATCAACTGACATTCCATCCATTAGGTCATAGATACATTGATCATTCAGTTACAAGTAAAAACATGATGAGAGCCACACATGGTTGTTGTCATAAAACACATACATAACTAGCATAATAGCAGCAGAAATACTCATGAAAGTACAACCATATAGACCACATACAATACATCAAAATTCTCATAGAAATACAAGGAGAAATAATATTTCATTAATGATGCAAAATCCAAACCTGGGATGGGACTTCCACGTTCCACTTAACTATAGAATGGCTAAGCCAAATATCTCTTCAACCATTCACCCCCGTGCCATATTCCAAGCATGAATGTGGGATCTCATAGAACACATCAATCAAAAATCATCCAGGGCTTCTAGAGGCCATCCACCTCAACCCATCAAACAATGATTCCACCTCACGGTCGGACATCACAAAACCATCATCAGATGTGTCTCCATCTAAGCCTTCCAGGGCTTCCAGAGCGTTTTTCCAACCAAGGCTTCTAGGACTAGTAACTCAATCCACAACTTATTTAGGGATTCCAGAGTGCTTGTCCAACCGCGGCTTCCAGGACTAGTAACTCAACCCAACAAGGGCTTCCAGAGCGTTTGTCCAACCAAGGCTTCCAGGACTAGTAACTAAAACCAAGCTGTTATAGGGCTTCTAGAGCATTTCTCCAACCAGGGCTTCCAGGACTAGCAACTCAACCCAAGCTAAGGAAACATGAGAACCAACCAAAACAAAACAATTAAAGTAAACCCACAATCACCATGGCTATCCAAGAAATGGAAAGGCTAGGCAATCCACTGCCAATCCTGGTCATCCTCCATGCCAATGACAGATCACAACCAAAAATCCACATGCATATGCCATGCATGCCAAAACTAGTGAAGGAATGTTATGAAACCAACTCACAAAAAGATAGAAAAGATAGTTGAACACCTTAGAATTCAGCCTCTTCGAGGGGGCAACCTCCTTTACATTACAGAAATGAAAAATTCTTGGATGATTCCAATGACAAAACCTCCTTTCTATATATAAGAGTCTAAGGAGTCACAATATAACCCAGGCGACCTAACAATAATAATATAAAGCCACAAAAATAACAATAGAGGGATTCTATGGGGCACAATAATAACAATATGGGCACAACAATATTAATAAGGGATACAACTACAATAGTAATGGGGTAATCACTAGTATTATAGGGACCTAACATGCCCCTCTCCTTCAAAAAAGTGTTGTCCTCAACGCTTGAGTAGTTCTGGATGCTTCTGTATAAAATTTTCATCCTCCCATGAGGAATCTTCAGCGGATAAGTTCTTCCACTTGATAAGATACTCCGAAATTGATCGATTTCGTAGTTGTCGAGTTCTTGTTTCTGTGACTGCTTCCGATTCCAATATAATTTTTCCTTCCTTGTCAAGTTTTGGCAATATTGTTTGAACTGGGAGCTTGTCACCTATAACCTTCTTTAAACATGAAATATGGAAACCTGGGTGCAATCGAGAAGTTGCAAGAAGCTCCAATTTGTAAGCCATAGTACCAATCTTTTGCAACACCTTGTACGGACCATAATACTTTGGTGATAATTTATTATCCTTCTTAGCTTGCTTGAGGGACATTTGCTTATATGGTTGTAGCCGTAGGAATACCCAATCACCTACATCAAAACTTCTTTCGCTGCGATGTTGATCTGCCTGTTGTTTCATTCTATTCTGTGTCAACACGAGGTTATCCTTTAAGAGTTGGAGGACTTGTTGTTGATGTTCGATGTGATGTTCCACTGCTTGAACCTTAGAATTTTCTCTTAAATATGATGTGATGGATGGTGGCTGATATCCATAAAGTGCCATAAATGGGGTCATTTTTGTTGCTATATGGAAGGAAGTGTTATACCACCATTTAGCCAGAGGCAACCATTTGACCCATTGTGTTTGTTTATCAGATACAAAGCAACGAAGATATCCTTCCAAACATTTGTTTACTATCTCAGTTTGCCCATCAGATTGAGGATGATAAGATGAGCTATGAGCTAACTGAGTACCAAGACAAGAAAATAATTCTGTCCAAAAATTTCCAATGAAAATGGGATCTCTGTCACTTACAATAATCTTTGGGTTTCCATGTAGCTTTTGAATTGTTTCCATAAATGCAGTAGAAACTGTGCTGGCTTTAAATGGATGTGATAATGCACAAAAGTGTGCATACTTGGTAAGTCTGTCAACTACCACCATGATGACACTCTTTCCCTCAAACTTGGGTAAACCTATGATAAAATCCATAGAAACCTCCTCCCAACGTTGGCTTGGAATGGATAGAGGTTGTAATAGACCCGATGTCTTAATTGTTTCAACTTTATTTTTTTGGTAAACCAAACATTCCGCCACAAACTTTTGAATATCCGATTTTAGGCCATCCCAAAAAAAATCCTTCTTAACCCTGTGGTAAGTTTTTAAAAATCCTGAGTGCCCTCCTAAGGGAGAAGTGTGCAATTCCATAAGAATATTTTGTTTTAGTTGGGAATTCTTACAGAGGTATAAGTGATCTTTGTACCATAACGAATCATTTTGCCAGCTAAATGTATCAGATGTACTGGAACCTTGTTGTAACTTTCGAATAAGTGCCCACACTTCTTCATCATTCTTCCATTCCTCCCTTGCTTCGTTTATCCAATCTGGTTGGATAATAGAAATGGCACACAACAATGCTTCCACATCCTCATCCTTTCTTGAGAGTGCATCTGCCACCACATTTTGCTTCCCTTTTTTGTAGATGATTTCAAAGTCATAACCCAACATCTTTGTGACCCATTTTTGTTGCTCTTTAGAGGATAATCTTTGTTCTAAAAAGTATTTAAGGCTATCATGATCTATTTTTACCTTGAAGTGTCTTCCCATTAGGTAGGGTTGCCATTTCTTAAGTGCATGGAGTATTGCCAACATTTCCTTCTCATAAATAGCTTTGTGTAAAAACTTTCCCTTGATTGGACGACTTTCAAAAGCAATGGGTCTTTCATCTTGCATTAAAACAACACCAATTCCATTTCCTGAAGCATCACATTCCACAATAAATATTTTTGTGAAGTCCGGCGTAGCTAAGACCGGTGCTTGGCACATTGCCTCTTGAAGATGTTCGAAGGCCTTTGTTGCTTCTGGAGTCCATGAAAATGCATCTTTCTTCAATAATGTTGTTAGAGGTGCTACTATTCTCCCATAATTCTTAACAAACTTGCGATAATACCCTGTCAACCGAAGAAATCCTCGCAGATGCTTTATGGATATGGGGATTTTCCATTCCTTAATGGCTTTAATTTTGCTAGGGTCTACCTTAACTCCTTCATGAGATACAATATGACCCAGATATTCCACCTACTCCAAAGAAGCATTTGGATCTTTTTGCATATAATTGTTTCTCCTCCAATAGTTGTAGCACCCTGTCAACATGTTCAACATGATCCTTCCAAGACTTGTTGTAGATTAGTATATCATCAAAAAATACTAACACAAATTTTCTAAGGAAGGGTTTAAAAATGGAATTCATCAAACCTTGAAATGTAGAAGGTGCATTGGTAAGGCCAAAAGGCATGACCAAAAATTCATAATGACCCTCATGAGTTCTAAATGTTGTTTTCAGAATGTCTTCAGTCTTCATTTGATGATATCCTGAACGAAAATCCAACTTGGTGAAGTAAATTGATCCATGCAATTCATCCAGTAATTCATCAATGACAGGAATGGGAAACTTATCTTTAATAGTGAGCTTGTTGAGCTCCCTATAATGGAGCGCCATGATCCATCCTTCTTGTGCACGGCAGAGAAAGAACTTTGACTGGTTGAATGGCAACCATACGTTCAATTTCACTCTTTTGGGCATAGGGATATCTGTACGGCCTGATGTTTGGAGGAACACTTCCTGGAATCAGATGAATAGCATGATCATGATCACGAATAGGTGGGAGACCTTTGGGAGTCTCAAATACCTTGGAATGATTGTCCAAGACTTTTTGGAGATCTGGAGAAATAGATGATTCCAATGTGGAAACATCTAGCGAACATAATTGTGCAATTACACCTCTTTGTTCCTTTTTTAGAAGCTTTGTCATACTGTTAGAGCTGATTATTTTTCCCGGTTTCCCTGCAATACCCCTTAATTCAACTTCCTTTCCTTCCACAGAAAATTTCATGAAAAGTTCTTGAAAATTAAAAGCTATTGTACCCAAGGATTGTAGCCATTGGACTCCTAGTACAACATCAACACCTCCCATTGGAATGGAAAGAATTGGGCTATTCAATACATATTCTCCCATGGATAGCTTGATATTATGGCACTTTCCAGAGCAATTTATCGTTCCTCCATTTGCAACCATTACTTGACACTCTGGTGCTGGATATAGGAAGCAATTCAATTCTTTTGTTGTCTTACAATGAATAAAATTGTGGGTACTTCCTAAATCAATCAACACTATTACCTTTTTCTTCTTGATTTGTCCTTCTATCTTGATGGTTTGAGGAGTGGTAATTCCAGCCAATGCATTACAAGATATGGTCGGATTCATTTCTTCTTTATCTAGGCTTTGTTCCTGGAGTATATCCTCTTCTTTTGACCTTTTTGCTCCTTTTCTTCTTCCTCTTCACAATCGATGTAGAATAATTTCTTCTCAGCACACTTATGACCTTTAGTGTATTTGCTATCACAACTGTAACAAAGCCCTTTTGCTCTTTTTTCTTCCAATTGTTGTGGTGTCAACCTTATAGGTTGTGGAAGACTAGGGGAAACAACACTTCCATCTTTATAGTTGTGAGTGGTATGCTTCCTGGTTGCCATAATTTTGCTTTCCTTTTTTCTTGCTAACCTGAATGCCTTCTCTAATGAATCAGGTTCCCAAAGGCGAACATCATGTTGGATATTATCCTTTAAAGTCCCTAAGAACACATCAATCCTATGCTCCTCTGGAATATTTTTTACCCTTATGTTCAATTTTTGGAACTCCTCAATGTGCTCCATTATTGAACCCTTTTGTTTGAGACTTATCAATTGGCTAAAAAAAGTGTTGCTTTTTGTATCCTCATAATGTGCTGTCAATTCTTCCATAAAAATTGCCCAAGTGATAATTTGTTTACGAGATAAAAGCCATTGATACCATACAAACTGATTTGGTTCCAAATATAAAGTTGCAATACGTACCTTTTGTGTGTTTTGCACATTATTGAGATCGAAAAATTGCTCCATTTGTAATATCCATGTTGCGGGATCCTTGCCATCAAACTTCCTCATATCGATTTTTGGAATATGGTGGGTCTTCGGTCCAACATTAGAGTCTATGAAATCATGATTAACATTTCTTTTGTTCTCATCATGAGTTTCATTTACTACCCTTTCAACATTAGTAAGCATTTCTTGTAGAAACTTTGTCAAATCTGTCTTCAAATCTTCCATGCCTGTCTTCAAATCTATCTTCAAATTGTCCATCTTAGCTTCCATGCCATTCATCTTAGCTTCCACGCCCTTTATCTTAGATTCCACGCCATTTATCTTAGATTCTGTTAGCTTTTGTGAGAGTGACATTTGTTGCACTTGGTCTTGTAATTTTGATATATCATGTAACATTTCTTCATCTTCTTCATGAGTCATGCTAGAGCTTTCAGGTTGCTTACTAGGTGTTTGCATTTTATTTCCTTGGGGCATCAGTTACCGATAATAATGCTCTACTATGCCCTTTGAATTCTTTAAAATAATTTTTCAAACCAAGCTTAAGAAAAATTTTAAAAATCTACACACCTTTTTTCACTTTGTAGGAGCTTGATATTGCCTCTGATGTATCTCTGTAATTTCGGATCATCCAGTTTTGAAATTGTGACCTGCAGTAGTCCTCTGTGTCCTATTTCCAATGCCATCAGTCTGATCCAAATTGGATTCTCCAAGGAAGAGTTATGCCAAATCTCCCACAGTGGCCTGATTATAGACTAGTTCAGTAGTGCGAAGTTGTACGACGTTCCACGAGTCACTGTTTCGACCTTTTTCTCTGAAAATGTATACAAGAAACTACAGTCCGTCCTCTTTCTGTACCTTCTTACGAAATTTCAATCCGATGCTCAGAGAGAAAGTTATGACGATTTTCCTCAGGTCACCTGTTTGGAATGTAATTCAGGAGTCTGCAAAAAGACCAACTTCCTCAGATCATATCTCCGCAAATATAGCGCGAAAAGCTCTGAAATTCGGACCCAAGGTTCATGCGATTTCTTCTCAAATGGGTTTTTTTTTAGCTTCTAAAACGTCGAAAAAAAAAAAAAGTTATAGCGAAAATGCCACGATCACCTATTTGGAGCAGCGAAACCCTAGAATCCAAAACTCTAATACCAAATGTTATGAAACCAGCTCACAGAAAGATAGAAAAGATAGTTGAACGCCTTAGAATTCAGCCTCTTCGAGGGGGCAACCTCCTTTACATTACACAAATGAACAATTCTTGGATGATTCAATGACAAAACCTCCTTTCTATATATAGGAGTCTAAGGAGTCACAATATAACCCAGCCGACCTAATAATAATAATATAAAGCCACAAAAATAACAATAGAGGGATTCTATGGGGCACAGTAATAACAATATGGGGACAATAGGGAGACAACAATATTAATAAGGGATACAACTACAATAGTAATGGGGTAATCACTAGTATTATAGGGACCTAACAAGGAAACATACATGCAACTCAGTACTTGCAATAAAATATGATGTAGTTACTGATCCCGATGCCCTCTTACGCTTTCCTGCTCATCCTTTTCCTTCTTGCTCCAAAAATCCAAGTATGCCACACCCTCCAAGAGTGCTCCAAGAAAATGCTAAGTCTCCAAGAGTATGAGAGAGAGATTTAATAACGAGAGAGCTCCAAAATTGAACTGAAAAAAGGTTACCAACTGATCCTCATAAGCCTTTTTATGAATGAGGCCTCTATTTTCTTCATTTTCCATTATTTTCCTTCATTTTCCTCCTCACATGCAACCTGTGACCTTTCACCTCCCTTTCTCCTAATTTCCATTATTTTCATAAATAAATGTGCCAAAATGCCAGTTTGCCTTTCCAAAGCCTTAGTCATTGCCTTTTCCAATTTCCTTAGCCATAAACAATCACAAATGATCCCCATCACTAGTATTTTTCCCAACATTCAGCTTGGAATAAGTGTTCCATCATCTGTGGTTATTATTTTGCCTTTATTTACTTTTATTACATGGAATTTTCACCAGGGTTGTTACAGAACCCTCCCCCTTGGGGGACACCATCCTCGGTGTTCAATCACTCATATACCTCAGTAACCTACTGAAAGAAGACATACAGCTCATGGAGCTTTATATCACAGCTCGATGCAATATTTACAATGAAAGAACTGCTCAAAAGAAAAACATCATGACAACATGACAACATACCGCATAGTGGAGCTTTATAACATAGCTCATGGCGATATTTACATCCATATACATGTGTACATATAGCAACATTATCACAAATATATACCAAAACATATATCAAACCATATATCAAAACATATACTAAATACCATATCTAAGCATATATCAAAACATCATATAGCATATACCAAACCATCATAAAGCATATATCAAGCACCATAAAGCTGTTATGAAACCAACTCACAAAAAGATAGAAAAGAGAGATAAACGCTTTAGAATTCAGCCTCTTCGAGGGGGCAACCTCCTTTACATTACACAAATGAACAATTCTTGGATGATTCAAATGACAAAACCTCCTTTCTATATATAGGAGTCTAAGGGGTCACAATATAACCAAGCCGACCTAACAATAATAATATAAAGGCACAAAAATAACAACAGAGGGATTCTATGGGGCACAGTAATAACAATATGGGGATAATAGGGGCACAACAATATTAATAAGGGATACAACTACAATAGTAATGGGGTAATCACTAGTATTATAGGGACCTAACATGCCCCTCTCCTTCAAAAAAGTGTTGTCCTCAACGCTTGAGTAGTTCTGGATGCTTTTGTATAAAATTCTCATCCTCCCATGTGGAATCTTCAACGGATAAGTTCTTCCACTTGATGAGATACTCCGAAATGGATCGATTTCATAGCTGTCGAGTTCTTGTTTCTGTGACTGCTTCCGGTTCCAATATAATTTTTCCTTCCTCGTCAAGTTCTAGCAATATTGTTTGAACTGGGAGCTTGTCGCCTATAACCTTCTTTAAACATGAAACATGGAAAAATGGGTGCACTCAAGAAACTGTAGGAAGCTCCAATTTGTATGCCATAGTACCAATCTTTTGCAACACCTTGTATGGACCATAATACTTTGGTGATAATTTTTTATCCTTCTTAGCTTGCTTGAGGGACATTTGTTTATATGGTTGTAGCCGTAGGAATACCCAGTCACCTACATCAAAACTTCTTTCTCTGCGATGTTGACCTCCCTATTGTTTCATTCTATTATGCGCCAACATGAGGTTATCCTTTAAGAGTTGGAGAACTTGTTGTTGATGCTCGATGTGATGTTCCACTGCTTGAACCTTAGAATTTTCTCTTAAATATGATGTGATGGATGGTGGCTGATATCCATAAAGTGCCATAAATGGGGTTATTTTTGTTGCGGTATGGAAGGAAGTGTTATACCACCATTCAGCCAGAGGCAACCATTTGACCCATTGTGTCTGTTTATCAGATACAAAGCAACGAAGATATCCTTCCAAACATTTGTTTACTATCTCAGTTTGCCCATCAGATTGAGGATGATAAGATAAGCTATGAGCTAACTGAGTACCAAGACAAGAAAATAATTTGTCCAAAAATTTCCAGTAAAAATGGGATCTCTATCACTTACAATAATCTTTGGGTTTCCATGTAGCTTTTGAATTGTTTCCATAAATGCAGTAGAAACTGTACTGGCTTTAAATGGATGTGATAATGCACAAAATTGTGCATACTTGGTAAGTCTGTCAACTACCACCATGATGACACTCTTTCCCTCAGACTTGGGTAAACCTGTGATAAAATCCATAGAAACCTCCTCCCAACGTTGGCTTGGAATGGATAAAGGTTGTAATAGACCTGGTGTCTTAATTGTTTCAACTTTATTTTGTTGGCAAACCAAACATTCCGCCACAAACTTTTGAATATCTGATTTAAGGCCATCCCAAAAAAATTCCTTCTTAACCCTGTGGTAAGTTTTTAAAAATCCTGAGTGCCCTCCTAAGGGAGAAGTGTGCTATTCCAGAAGAATCTTTTGTTTGAGTTGGGAATTATTACAGAGGTATAAGCGATCTTTGTACCATAACGAATCATTTTTCCAGCTAAATGTATCAGATGTACTGGAATCTTGTTGTAACTTTCGAATAAGTGCCCACACTTCTTCGTCATTCTTCCATTCCTCCCTTGCTTCGTTTATCCAATCTAGTTCGATAATAGAAATGGCGCACAACAATGCTTCCACATCCTCATCCTTCCTTGAGAGTGCATCTGCCACAACATTTTGCTTCCCTTTTTTGTAGATGATTTCAAAGTCATAACCCAACATCTTTGTGACCCATTTTTGTTGCTCTTCAGAGGATAATCTTTGTTCTAAAAAGTATTTAAGGCTATCATGATCCGTTTTTACCTTGAAGTGTCTTCCCATTAGGTAGGGTCACCATTTCTTAAGTGCATGTAGTATTGCCAACATTTCCTTCTCATAAATAGCTTTGTGTAAATACTTTCCCTTGATTGGACGACTTTCGAAAGCAATGGGTCTTTCATCTTGCATTAAAACAACACCAATTCCATTTCCTGAAGCATCACATTCCACAATAAAGGTTTTTGTGAAGTCTGGTGTAGCTAAGACCGGTGCTTGGCACATTGCCTCTTTAAGATGTTCAAAGGCCATTGTTGCTTCTGGAGTCCATGAAAATGCATCTTTCTTCAATAATGTTGTTAGAGGTGCTGCTATTTTCCCATAATTCTTAACAAAATTGCGATAATACCTTGTCAACCCGAGAAATCCTCGCAGATGCTTTATGGATGTGGGGATTTTCCATTCCTTAATGGCTTTAATTTTGCTAGGGTCTACCTTAACTCCTTCATGAGATACAATATGACCCAAATATTCCACCTCTTGTACTCCAAAGAAACATTTGGATCTTTTTGCATATAATTGTTTCTCCTCCAATTGTTGTAGCACCTTGTCAACATGTTCAACATGATCCTTCCAAGACTTGCTGTAGATTAGTATATCATCAAAAAATACTAACACAAATTTTCCAAGGAAGGATTTGAAAATGGAATTCATCAAACCTTGAAATGTAGAAGGTGCATTGGTAAGGCCAAAAGGCATGACCAAAAATTCATAGTGACCCTCATGAGTTCTAAATGCTGTTTTCGGAATGTCTTCAGTCTTCATTCTGATTTGATGATATCCTGAATGAAGATCCAACTTGGTGAAGTGAATTGATCCATGCAATTCATCCAATAATTCATCAATGACAGGAATGGGAAACTTATTTTTAATAGTGAGCTTGTTGAGCTCCCTATAATCTGGACACATGCGCCATGATCCATCCTTCTTGTGCACCAATACTACTGGAGCAGAGAAAGAACTTTGGCTAGGTTGAATTATACCAGCCTCTAGCATTTCTGCAACCATACGTTCAATTTCACTCTTTTGGGCATAGGGATATCTGTACGGCCTGATATTTGGAGGAACACTTCCTGGAATCAAATGAATAGCATGATCATGATCACGAATAGGTGGGAGACCCTTGGGATTCTCAAATACCTTGGAATGATTGTCCAGGACTTTTTGGAGATCTGGAGAAATAGATGATTTCGATGTGGAAACATCTAGCGAACATAATTGTGCAATTACACCTCGTTGTTCCTTTTTTAGAAGCTTTGTCATACCGTTAGAGCTGATTATCTTTCCCGGTTTCCCTGCAATACCCCTTAATTCAACTTCCTTTCCTTCCGCAGAAAATTTCATGAAAAGTTCTTGAAAGTTAAAAGCTATTGTACCCAAGGATTGTAGCCATTGGAATCCTAGTACAACATCAGCACCTCCCATTGGAATGGAAAGCATTGGGCTATTCAATACATATTCTCCCATGGATAGCTTGATATTATGGCACTTTCCAGAGCAATTTATGGTTCCTCCACTTGCAACCATCACTTGACACTCTGGTGCTGGATATAGGAAGCAATTCAATTCTTTTGCTATCTTACAATGAATAAAATTGTGGGTACTTCATGAATCAATCAACACTATTACCTTTTTCTTCTTGATTTGTCCTTCTATCTTGATGGTTTGAGGAGTGGTAATTCCAGCCAATGCATTACAAGATATGGTCAGATTCATTTCTTCTTTATCTAGGCTTTGTTCCTGGTGTATATCCTCTTCTTTTGACCTTTCTTATTCCTTTTCTTCCTCCTCTTCACAATCTATGTAGAATAATTTCTTCTCAGCACACTTATGACCTTTAGTGTATTTGCTATCACAACTGTAACAAAGCCCTTTTGCTCTTTTTTCTTCCAATTGTTGTGGTTTCAACCTTATAGGTTGTGGAAGGCTAGGGACAACAACACTTCCGTCTTTATAGTTGTGAGTGGTAGGCTTCCTGGTTGCCATAATTTTGCTTTCCATTTTTCTTGCTAACCTGAATACCTTCTCCAATGAATCAGGTTCCAAAATGCGAACGTCATGTTAGATATTATCCTTTAAAGTCCCTATGGACACATCAATCCTATGCTCCTCTGGAATATCTTTACCCTTATGTTCGATTTTTGGAACTCCTCAATGTGCTCCATCATTGAACCCTTTTGTTTGAGACTTATCAATTGGCTAAAAAAAGTGTTGCTTTTTGTATCCTCGTAATGTGCTGTCATTTCTTCTGTAAAATTTGCCTAAGTGACAATTTGTTTACGAGAGCAAAGCCATCGATACCATACAAACTAATTTGGTTCCAAATATAAAGTTGCAATACGTACATTTTGTGTGTTTTGCACATTATGGAGATCGAAAAATTGCTCCATCTGTAGTATCCATGTTGCGGGATCCTTGCCATCAAACTTCCTCATATCGATTTTTGGAATATGGTGGGTCTTCAATCCAACATTAGAGTCTATGAAATCATGATTAACATTTCTTTTGTTCTCATCATGAGTTTCTTTTACTACCCTTTCACCATTAGTGACCATTTCTTGTAGCAACTTATTCAAATTTATCTTCAATTCTTCCATCTTATCATCCATGCCATCCATCTTAGCATCCATGCCATTCATCTTAGCTTCCATGCCATTCATCTTAGCTTCTACATCTTTCTTTAAACCATCCATCTTAGATTCTGTTACTTTTTGTGCGAGTGACATTTGTTGCACTTGGTCTCGTAATTTTGATATATCATGTTGCATTTCTTCCTCTTCTTCATGAGTCATGCTAGAGCTTTCAGGTTGCTTACTAGGTGTTTGCATTTTCTTTCCTCGGGGCATCAATTACCGATAATAATGCTTTACTATGCCCTTTGAATTCCTTCAAACTAATTTTTCAAACCAAGCTTATGCAAAATTAAAAAAAAAAACTACGAACCTTTTTTTCACTTTGTAGGAGCTCGATATTGAATCTGATGTATCTCTGTAAATTCGGATCATCCAGTTCTAAAATTGTGACCTGCAGTAGCCCTCTGTGTCCTCTTTCCAATGCCACTAGTCTGATCGAATTTAGATTCTCCAAGGCAGAGTTATGCACAATCTCCCAAGATGACCTGATTATAGACCTTTCCAGAAGATCGAACTTGTATGAAGTGCCACGTGTCACTGTTTTGACCTTCGAATCTAAAAAATATACACAGGAAACTACAGTCTGTCCTCTTTCTATAACTTCTTACAAAATTTCAATCTGATTCTCAAAACAAAAGTTATGACGATTTTCCCCAGGTCACCTGTTTGGAATGAAATTCGGGAGTCTGCAAAAAGGCCAACTTCCTCAGATCATATCTCCGCAAATATAGTGCAAAAAGCTTTGAAATTCGGACCCGAGGTTCATCACGATTTCGACCCAAATGGGTTTTTTTTTAGCATCTGAAACGTCGCAAAAAAAAGTTATAGCGCAAATGCCACGATGACCTGTTTGGAGCAGCAAAACCCTAGAATCCAAAGCTTTGATACCAAATGTTATGAAACCAGCTCACAAAAAGATAGAAAAGAGAGATAAACGCCTTAGAATTCAGCCTCTTCGAGGGGGCAACCTCCTTTACATTACACAAATGAACAATTCTTGGATGATTCAAATGACAAAACCTCATTTCTATATATAGGAGTCTAAGGGGTTACAATATAACCAAGACGACCTAACAACAATAATATAAAGGCACAAAAATAACAATAGAGGGATTCTATGGGGCACAGTAATAACAATATGGGGACAATAAGGGCACAACAATATTAATAAGGGATACAACTATAATAGTAATGGGGGCATCACTGGTATTATAGGGACCTAACAAAATCATATACCAAACCACCATATTGAAGCTGCTTTGCCTCAACCAGCAAACAAGGAAGGATACATAGCCCACATCTAATCCGCCATCTCCCATGTAGCTTCGTTGGGCCCAAAGTGTTTCCATTTCACTTTAACTTGCTCGATTGCTTGGTTTCAGAGCAAGAGCACATTTTTCTACAATATACAGTGAGGCTCTGGCTGGAATTCTCCATATGGTTCCACCTGCAATATAAACCATCCAATCACATGATCAACATCCTTAACATACTCTTAAGCAATGATACATGGAAAACATCATGGGCTCACTATTGGAGGCAGTGCAAGTCGATAAGCTACTGGCCCAATCCTCCCAACATTGCTGAAGGGTCCACAAAAACATGGTGCCAGCTTAGCACATGATCTAATTTGCAAGGAGCTCTTCTTTGGTTTGATGCGCAAGTACACATGTTCCCCAACTTGGAAATCCTTGAACAACTTGTTCTGAAAAGCATAGCTTTTTTGCATATCCTGTGTTGCCTTTAGATTCTTTTTGATTACCTACATTTCCTGTCCCATGCCCGCTAACATATCTAGTCCAATCAATACCCTGCTAACCGGATCACTCCAACTGATGGGAGTGTTACAACTCTGCCTATACAATGCCTCAAAAGGACTCATCCTCAATGAATCATGATAACGTTGTTGTATGCGAACTCTACCAAAGGGAGATACTCTTCCCACATCCTTTTTTGATGCATCACATACATCCTCAACATTTCCTCCAATATCTTGTTGACCCTCTCTGTCTATCCATCTGTCTGTGGATGATAAGATGTGCTAAAGACCAAGTTTGTGCCCAAACCTGCAAATAACTCCTTCCAAATCTTGGAAGTGAACTTCGCATCCCTGTGTGACACAATCTTCTTTGGAACAACATGTAGTCTAACCACATCTCTGATGAATACTTGTGCCACATCGCTAGTTGAGAACATAGACTTCACTGGAATGAAGTGTGCAACCTTTGTTAACCTATCCACAATGACCATGATGGAATCATGCTGCTTCACTGTCTTCGGTAAACTTGTAATGAAGTCCATGGAAATAACCTCCCATTTCCACTCTGGAATCGCGATCGGCTATAGTAGTCCACTTGGATGTTTGCATTTTGCTTTCACTCACTGACAATCAAAACATCTAGCCATAAACTCTGCTACATCTCTCTTCAAATTCGGTTAATAGTAAAATCTCTTCACTATTGTCAATGTCTTCTGATAACCTGGGTGACCTTAATAAGGTTTTGCATGAAAATCCCTCAAGATCACCTTCTTGAGCTCACTGTTATTCGATACATATATCATGTCTCGGAATTTGACCAATCCATCCGTTGTAAGACAATAATCCATACCTTGTGCACCTGCACCTGTACTTGTACCTGCACCTCTACATGTACATGTACTTGCACCTATACATGTACCAGTACTTCGCTGCAACCTGTGCATAAACTCCATATACCTAACATCCTGCTGACATGCATCCAAGATCCTATGTTGTAAGTTTGTCCCATAGGAGCTCATGGCTTCCAAGTGATGTACCTATACCCGTCTACTGAAAGCATCTGCCACCCTATTCTCTTTACCTTTGATGTACCTAATCTTGAAATCAAACTCGTTGATCATGGCCAACCATATAGCTTGCCTGGCATTCAGGTTCGGCTCGTCAACCAAATACCTCAACCCAATATGATCACTCATCAGTAAAAACCTCATGCCAAGAAGATAGTGTCTCCACATCTTCAATGCATATATGATTGTTGCTAACTCCAAATCATGTGTCGGGTATTTTTGCTCGAGCTTGTTTAATTTCTGGGACTCATAACCTACCACATGTCATGTTGCATAAGGACTCCACCAAGTCATCTCTTGCAAGCATCTGTGCATACCACAAAATCTTTGTCCAGATTTTCAATATGTAGCATTGGTTCATGTGTTAACAACTACTTGAGTTTCTCAAAGCTAGCCTCACACTCCTCAGTCCATTCAAACTTTTTACCTTTCCTTTGCAATGATGTGATAGGATAAGCGATCAATGAGAAGTTTCTAGTGAACCTCTTATAGTAGCCTACCAAATCCACGAAGGATCTCACCTCATCCACATTTGTAGGAGCTACTCACTCCATGATGGCTCTTATCTTTTTTGGATCTACTGCAATGCCCTCCTTGGAGACAACATGCCCCAAGTAGTGTACCTCAGTCTGAAAGAAACTACACTTGTTGAGCTTAGCATACAACTGATGCTCTCTCAACAACCTCAACACTGCTGCTAAATGCTCGACATGCTCTTCCTCATTTTTAGAATATACCAATATATCAATGAACACAATAACAAACTTATCCAGATATGGATGCAAGACACTATTCATCAAACACATGAATGTAGCTAGAGAATTATTTAAGCCAAATAGAACAACAACAAACTCATAATGCCCATACCTGGTTCTGAACACAGTCTTGTAAATGTCCCCTTCTTTGATGCATACCTGATGGTATTCGGATCTTAGATCAATTTTTGAGAACATTAATGCTCCCTTCAGCTGATCAAACAAGTCATCAATCCTCGGCAATGGGTAACTATTCTTGATTGTCACTTTATTTAACTATCTGTAGCCAATGCATAATCTGAGAGTACCATCTTTCTTCTTCACGAACAATATCGGTGCGCCCCAAGGTGATACACTCGGCCTAATGTATCCCTTGTCTAACATGTCTTTAACTACAACTTTAACTCAACCAACTCAGGTGTACTCATCCTATAAGGTGCTTTCGATGCTGGAGCTGTCCCAGGCACTAACTCAATAGAAAAGTCTACCTCCCTGTGAGGTGGAAACTCTAAAATGTCCTTAGGAAACACATCCTTGAACTGTTGTAAAACCAAGTACCTGCTCAACACATCTATACCCTCAACTTCCTTACCCTTATCGCTAGAAATGTGCATTGTGAATAACTTACACCCTTTCATGCGGCTACATTTTGCTTGCATAGTTGTCACCATCCTAATTGATGTGGATTTCTTCTTTCCTTGTAAGACTCTTGGTTCCCCATTATCATCAACACACTCAATAGCTTTATCATAACAATCTACCTTGGTTCTATGAAGATACAACCAGTCCATGCCCGACAACATATTGTATGAACCTGACGGTAATACATTCAGATGTGTTGTAGTAGGCATACCATTCAAGTCAAATGCACAAGCTCTTACCCAATGATGAACTCGTTTCTTTGTATCTGTAGCCAACTATACTAACCAAGACTCTGCATGCAATTCCTTACTCAAACCACACTTATCCACCAAGTCAGGACTAACATAGCCATAATTAGATCCAAGGTCAATCAAAATAGAAATAACTTGATCACAAAGCTTATCGTCCATCTCAATGATAGATGCTTGGTGTTTTTCCTTCCTGTTGTCCACTACTGCATAGATACATGGAACACTCTGACCAACATCCCCAACTGTCTGTGCCTCATGTGCACTATATATCTAAGGTCTACCACAATGATTCCGCGGACAGTGTCTCTTGCGATGATCTTTTCCACAAGTCCAACCCTCTATAGGCTTCCAACCTATCTCCTTGTTCTGTTCTCCTAACCAAAATCCCTGTCCTCTATCTGATGTATTGAACTTCTTAAGTGGCGCAACATTCTCCTTATTTCCTGTATCTTATGGTCGTACTCGCTTCTTGTTCCATGTGCCTTTGTTCTTTGCATTACCTCTCCAGTCTTGCTTAGTCTCAATTTTGTGCTTCGATTGTTCATAGAAATGCTTCAATTTTCAAATGGCCTCCTCTAATGATCTAGGCTCGTCGAACTCAATCCTATCTTTGAATGCAACTAGTAATCCACTAATGAATCTCTAAATCTTAGCCTTCTCCTCCTTGAGGTAAGGCACATAGCTCAACAACTCCAAGAATTTTCTAGTGTACTCATCATCTATCATGGATCCCATATTTAGCTCATAGAATTGTTTCCCCCAGTCATCAAAGTATATTTCTGACAAATACTTCTTCTTGAATAGTTGCTCAAACTCACTCTAAGTTGAATCTTCCTCATTTATACCTTTGACATTCCTCACATCTTCCCACCAAATGTATGCTTTTCCTTTGAGACTTAATGTAGCCACTCTAGCTTTCATGTTCTCTGAATAGTCATGCAATTTGAAGAACTTCTTCATGCCTACAACCATGCATCTACATCTTGCGATTTCTTTACATCTCCATCAAAAGTAGGTGGCTTTGCTTTCTTAAACTCATCTGGAAAATACCCATTATCACTCCTCTTGTAAGGATGATTCTAATGACGATCATAGTTCTTATCTCAATCAAAACAAGAATCATACTTGTGTCTATCCCTTCTCCTATCGGGAGTGTCCAACAATGTGCCATCTCTGATGGCATCATCTCTATCTGATCGGTGACCACCATGCGATCTACTACCATATGCCCCATTAGTTCTATCATCCTGCTCATGGTTGATCCGAAGTGGTCCCTGTTGCTGCAAATCTGACAAGATCTGAAGTATGACTGCATTTACCTCTACTAAATTTTCCTATGCCTGTATGATTATGTCATTATCTGCCTTACAACTCCTTATTTCTTCCTTTAAACTTCTTAGTGTCACTGCCAAGTCGGAAGAGTTCCCAACACCATATTTCTCTTTTGATTCATAGGGAGAGTCTTTGTAGTCAACCATCTTGTTAACCATTTGATATTTCTTCTTGTAAGGTATATCATGTCAGCTAAACCAAATCACAATAAACCAATGTACCTTAGTATAGCTCGAGGAGGTTACCTTGTATGCAAGATCAACAAATCAATGTGATACATGTATAACATAATCATGATAACATATAGAACATAAAACATAAGCATATGACCATGCAACCGTCATTCTAGCTAGGGTCCAGTCATTAATGCATGACCTCAACAACAACTCACACCATGACCTCATGCATGACAACCACCATCATTACGTCACTGTACACTTGACCACATGCAAACATGAACATGCATGAGTGATGCATAACCATTCACACATATGACCAAGCAAGAATGAACAATATTTGAAATCAAACCTGCAAGAATGATACATGCAACCAAGCATGCAAGAATGTAACCAAGCATACTACAACGATACATGTAAGCGACATAAATTGACATGTAACCATTCATACACTCACAACGATGCATTCCACAATAACACCTCAAATCTCACATGACGACATCACTACAACCATGAACATCATGCAAATGCAACAAGCACATGGAATGCAAATGTGATAGACACACATGCAACTGACATGCATGCATGACCAACACATAGCCCATCCAATCTAAGGGGTGAACCATGCTTTGATACCAATCTATAACACCTTCTTCCACATCTACCCAAGCAATCGACTAACCAGGGTAAACATGCGACGAGAGGCCACTATGATATGATTCAACCTCCTAATTCATGTTAAGGAAGTGGAACTGACAGAAACACACCATACAAACATTAATTATCAGCTACAAGACCCTCAAGAACCAATCCAATACTTTAGATAGCTTGCATTGGGGTCCCACAGAGCTTTTGGACAATTTAAGGTTAAGTCGCTCCCATGCTATAGGCATGAGTGCGACCAGCAACCCAAAGTCATTATCACAGGCTTGCCTACCAGTGACCAGAGACCAAAACTGGCAATGCTATGCCAACAACTACGGGATTTGGGCCACTTTTTCAGGCCCAGATCCCAGGTCACTGCCCAGGATTGAACCATCTCTTTAGATAATTAAAATAACATGGAAATGACATAATTAAATGAAATACGTGTTTAAGATCTTGACTAGACCCCTACTAGCCATGACAGGCATTTCGTCAAACATATTGCAAATGTGTAATCTACAGGTGTAGTTAACAATTTTGAGCATAGGGGTCTCATACCTAGCTGAGAATCGCTAAGAACCATTGATGCATCAACACATCAACTTCCATTCTATCCATTAGGTCATACATTCACTGATCATTCAATTACAAGTAAATAAAAACATGATGAGAGCCACACATGGTTGTTGTCATAAAGAACATACGCAACCAACATAATAGCAACATGAATACTCATGAAAGTACAATCATATAGACCACATACAATCCATCAAAATGATCATATAAATATAAGGAGAAGCAACCTTTCATTAATGATGCAAAATCAAAACCCGGGATGGGATTTCCACGTTCCACCCGACCGTAGAATGGTTGAGCCAAATCTCTCTTCATCCATTCACCCCCGTGCCATATTCCAAGCATGAATGTGGGATCTCATAGAACACATCAATCAAAACTCATCCAGGGCTTCCAGAGGCCATCCACCTCAACCCATCAAACAATGATTCCACCTCATGGTTGGACATCACAAAACCATCATCAGATTCGTCTCCATCTAAGCCTTCTAGGGCTTCTAGAGCATTTTTTCAACCAAGGCTTCCAGGACTAGTAACTCAACCCACAACTTATTCAGGGCTTCCAGAGCGTTTGTCCAATCACGACTTTCAGGACTAGTAACTCAACCCATAACTTATTCAGGGCCTCTAGAGTCTTTGTCCAATCGCAACTTCCAGAACTAATAACTCAACCCACCAAGGGCTTCCAAAGCATTTGTCCAACCAAGGCTTCCAGGACTAGTAACTCAACCCAAGCTGTTACAAGGATTCTAGACGTTTCTCCAAGCAAGGCTTCCAGGACTAGTAACTCAACCCAAGCTAAGGAAACATGAGAACCAACCAAAACAAAACAATGAAAGTAAACCCAAAATCACCATGGCTATCCAGGAAATGGCAAGGCTAGGCAATTCACTGTCAATCTCGACCATCCTCCATTCCAATGACATATCATAACCAAAAATCCACATGCATATGCCATGCATGCCAAAACTAGTGAAGGAAACATACATGCAACTCGATACCTGCAAGCAAATATGATGTAGATGTTGATCCTGATGCCCTCTTGCGCTTTCCTGCTCTTCCTTTGCCTTCTTGCTCCAAAAATCCAAGTATGCCATACCCTCTAAGAGCGCTCTAGGAAAACTCTAAGTCTCCAAGAGTATGAGAGAGAGAGAGAATAATGAGAGAGCTACAAAATTGAATTGACAAAAGGTTACTTTAGAAAATTTGATGGTAGATTAACCCAATAATGCAATATAAATCAAAGCAGAATACTATAACCTACTTCTACTATCAATTTGCGAAAGCTTAAAGATCGAGCTGAACAAAATAACCAAAAGAAGAAGAATCAATCGCACAACACACATGAAAATACTTTGGGTAAAGCCTCAGCTAAAAACCCCACACTATTGTATTATCATACAAGGTGGAAATACATAGGAATTATACAAAGCCTTAGCTCTCATAGCTAGCCAGCTCTCAGTACAATCCTCACAGATGCTCACAGGAAATCTTGGCTTCTCTCCAGCCTTCCTCCTAGCCCTCCAAGCTCCTATTTCCTTGCGTCGTTCCTTGTGGATGATTCTATTGTTACCAAGTGGATGATCTCCTACCAAGTGGATGATCAAGCCTCCAAAACTGCACAATCTTCAAGGATGATGCCTTGACTGCATGCATGAGTTTTCTTTATAAGAAAACACATGAAACTGATAGCACATTTTCCTTGACTTTAATCTCAAATGGGTCTTTCTCATAATAGACGTGCATGAGTTTCTGATGAGGGAACCTTCAGTTAACTGGAGTAGCACTAGTTGAGTGCATGCATGCATCAACTAACTATTAACTCTCTATTAGTTCCTCAAATAGTTTGGAACTAATTTAACTTGACTTAACTCAGTAAACTGAGTTAACTAATTACAACTCAAATATAACTCAATCTTGTCTCCTTAATTTAAGGGATAACTCTTGCATGACTTCTAAAAGACTTCTAACTTGAATTTCTCCAACTAATTAATTTAAAATAAATTAATTAATTATTTCCAAGTAGCTGTTAAGACTAAATTCGATTTTAATTCACAATTTAATTCAAGGACAAATTAAATTGGAATATGATTGTTGACATATTTCAACACTCCCTCTCAACAAGAAAGGGATTATCTGCCACCCCGATCTTGTCTCTATGGAACTCGAATTTACACTTTGACAACGCCTTTGTCAAAATGTCAGCATCTTGCTCCTCTGTCGAAATATACTGTAGCAACATGATCCTCCTCAACCTATGAAAAGCCACAGGCAACAATCTTTCCTTATGGTTCTCCACACTACCATCAATAGCTTGCTTTACCTTGTAAAGCCAACGGGAACTCACAACTGACTTGTTCTCCCGTCTCGGAACCACGTCCCAAACATTGTTACGAACTATGGAGTCATACTCCTCCACCATAGCATCAACCCAAATTGGCTGCTGCACTGCTTCCTCAAAGCCAACGGGAACTCGAATTTACACTTTGATAATGCCTTTGTCAAAATGTCAGCATCTTGCTCCTCTGTCGAAATATACTGTAGCAACATGATCCTCCTCGACCTATGAAAAGCCACAGGCAACAATCTTTCCTTATGGTTCTCCACACTACCATCAACAGCTTTCTTTACCTTGTAAAGCCAACGGGAACTCACAACTGACTTGTTCTCCCGTCTCGGAACCACGTCCCAAACATTGTTACGAACTATGGAGTCATACTCCTCCACCATAACATCAACCCAAATTGGCTGCTGCACTGCTTCCTCAAAGGAAGATGGCTTTGTCTCAACACATTCCCCAGCAAGGGCCATGTACCCAATGTACCTCTCAGGTGACCTCCTCTGTTTGTGCTGAGAATATGGTGCTCCCACATTCTCTCCCACATCCTCCAACAATCTGTCAGCTTCTCTTATGCGCTTCCTTCCATCTCTGGAAGACTCTGTTTGAATGGATGTCTCCACTCTTGGAACCTATGCATGTGGTTGCTCTGCATTAGTCTGAGGCTCCTCCTCCTTAGGAACCAATAGTTCCTCCATGGTCTGTAGTTGGAGATCCCTCTCAAGGGAAACTTGCATGGCCTTCTGCTCATAAAACTTGAGATCTCTACGAATCACTATCCTTCGACTGGTAGGCAAGTACACCCAATAGTTGTGAGGTGTATCAGTGTACCCCACAAGTATTCCCAACTCTATTGTCAGCTCAAGCTTCCTCCGTGCATCCTTTGTCACATGGAAATATACCGATGAGCCAAAGATCCTGAAGTGACCCACATCTAGTCTCTTACCAGAGAAAGCTTCTTCTGTTGTCTTCATCCCAAGTATGCGATCCGGGCTTCTATTCTGCAAATAGACCACTGTGTTCCATGCCTCAACCCACAAGTGAAGTGGTAGGCCTTGGTCATGCAGCATTGCCTGTGCTGCCCCTACAATAGTTCTGTTCTTCCTCTCGACCACCCCATTCTGCTGTGGGTTATGAGGTTCCGTCAACTCTCGTTTAATTCTTTCCGCTGCACAGAAGTCCTTAAACTCTTGAGAGACATATTCTCCACCGTTATTGCTTCTTAAGGCCTTTATCTTCTTCCCTAACTCTTTCTTGACTAAAGCTTTGAACTCACAAAACTTTGTGAAAGTTTGGTCCTTCTTCTGCATGAAATAAATCCAACATTTACGAGAATAATCATCAATGAAAATCACAAAATACCTTTGCTTCGTTGTGGATGTCATTGAGAATGGTCCACACACATCAGTATGAACTCGCTCTAAGATGGCCTCTGCTCGACTGTCTCGATCATGAAAGGAAGACATGGTGTACTTTCCCAAGGTACAACCTTTGCATGTGTCAACTTGCTCAAGTTTACCTTTGGGGAGTCCTGTAGATATCTGCTGCATTATCTTCAAAGCCCCATGATGCAAATGGCCCAACCGAACTCGCTAATGTCTTGGCTTTGCAACAATTCTACTTTCGTACTCAATGCTGCACAATCATCTACCTCTAGTTTATAAAGATTCTTCACCCGAATCCCTATCCTCTTGGTCTAACCCGTGGCTATGTGTCTTAGGAACGCCTTTCCTTTACTGAAGACAACATCGTAGCCTTTTTCCTCCAACATCACGACCGATACCAAGTTCTTCTTCACTCCAAGCACATACTTCACATCTGCCAAGGTGATAGGAGCTCCATGCTCCCTCTGAAAAGCAACCGTGCCCACTCCTGAAACACTATACCTTTCGTCGTCACCCATATCTATGCGCATCTTGAGGTCCTTCTCCTCCAAGGCATTAAATAAAATTTTATCACTGGTCATGTGGAATGAGGCTCCACTGTCAAGATACCAGACACAACCCATCATCGATGACACCATGCATGTGATGAGGGTAAAGTCCATTTCGAACTAAGAGGCTAATGCCTCACCTTCTGAGCCTTTCGAGGATCCCTTCTCGGACTTCTTCGATGGGAAATTAGTTGCATAATGTCCCATCTCATGACAATTAAAGTATCTTACTTTAGACATGTCACTTTTCTTCCCTCCATGAGAAGAATTCGAATTGGAATGGGAACCCTTCCCCTTCCCTTTCCTTGCCTTACTTGCTAAGGCCAAATTTTCTTCATCATCATCCTTGGATGAAGAACCATCTCGTGTGCTCCTCCTGATCTTCTCTTGCATAAGATCTGACCATAGTCGTTCCCAATCCAACATTTTCTCCCTTCCATTCACAGAGTCCTGGTAGTTATTCCAACTCTTTGGAAGGCCAAGGAGAGTGAGGCTCACCATATCATCATCAGCAATAGTTATTCCCACCCTTCCAAGCTCATCTCTGTAGGTGGTGAGCTTGTTCAGATATGTGGAAATAGTATCACCCTTATCCATCTTGATTCTTCAAAGCTTATCCTTGAGCGCCAATTACTCTGGTCGCTACTATTCTGGTAGAGGTCCTTCAATATCTTCCACATTGAAAATGGAGTATCCTTCCCATGGAGTGCTATAGACATATTTGGGCACTGCAACCCAAAACTCATATTTCCATAAACCAAGGGCTCTTTAACCCCTAAAAGTGTTGTTTCATACCCTAAAGGATCATGGTCAACTGATTACATCATTTCCCAGAAGTTCCACCTGAAAAACCACCCCGAACTGGCCAAAACTGGACCATACTGACTGCTCCATGGTCAAGGTGTGATGCATACTGGTTGCTACACTAGTTAGGTGGGATGTATATTGGAGAGGCCTTCTTTAGGGTGCGATGAACGAGAATGGACAAATGGCAGAGGCAGTTTGCTAAGTGGAAACTCATGGAATCTTCTAGAAACTTCTCCCATGACACTTGCCTCTCTAAATCCGCCCAAGGATGAGTAAGAGATCAATGAAATCTCCAAGTGGAACCAAGAACTATCACTGGAATGACACTAATCAAAAACCCAGAGCTGGCTCACACCCTTTCAAGACATCTATAAATGGATCCCTCATCTGAGAGATCTGGAGGCTGGAATTTTGTATTTTGTAAGGAAGTGTTGTTGGTTTATCTGTGAGAAGAGACATTGTATTGTTGGGTGATCTTGCTTTTCATGAGGTGAAGAGGGCTTTGATGCTAGATCAGACAACTGGGTTATAATCCTCTCTTCTACTATTAATAAAGTTCTTTGAGTTTTCCTCCATATAATCGTGTATTTGTGAATCTTGTTATTTGTGAATGCAATTGTATGGTCAATGTGTTTATGATTCTGCATTGTTTATGATATTATAGATTGAGATGCTTTGATGGTGTTTTGTTACTTTGACTCTACAGGTATTCTCTGAAGTGGGACAAGTAGGAGAGGAGTGGCAAGCTCTATCAAGGGAGAGAGAAATCAAGCAAGGAACCAAGCAAAAGATCTAGGTTGGTCCCCTTTGCTTCTCTCTTATCTATCATACATAAAGGAAATCACAAATTGCTTTGATTGTTTGTTTCTAAGATAGCTACCCGTCTTAGTGGGACTAGTAGATCGAAAAGACACTAGTTCTCCCGGAAACAAAATGGCGACTCCACTAGGGAGCGAATAGTTTGTTTTTTTGTTATTGTTGTTTTCTTTATAAACTACAGATGGAGCTTGAAGTTAGCTAGATAGCCTTCGAACCGCCTTTGCTATGCAATTGCGAAGTAGATGAATGTTGCTTCAGTCAATATCCGGGTTGGTTTATGAACTGAACATATGACTTACAAGCATTCTAAGTGCCCTTGTGGTAGCTCAATAACCTCATAAGATCATACCCCTATACTTTGTTCTTTACTGTTCATAATAGCTCAGCCTTAATCCCTGAACTCAGCTGCAAATTTGACCAAAAACCCAACTCAGTTTCGCTCCCTGGCCCATCACACTTTCTGTGAGTGAAAACCAGTATGCATTGCACCTCCGCTGTGTAGTAGGTGAGATGCATCCCTATTTCTCTGAAGGACAGGTGCGATGACTGAGTGATCTCATTTCTCTCTTCGAAATTTGGTTTTTTATCCTTATTTTCAGCTATGTTTGATTGTATTACTGCTTATGATCAGTATCTCATTGTTGAAGCCTCCTTCCTTTCCATACTTCAGCCTCCATTGATTAGGATTTGTAAATGTTTTTATGTATTTGTCCATCATTTACAATCCTTCTTTGTCAAAAGTAGCTTAATCGAACTGTCATTTTTTATGCAAAAAGTGTCGTAACTGTTATTTTGAGTCAAAAGAAGAGTGTCATAAAGTCTTCCTCTTCTAGATAGTCGATTGTACTTTTGTCATTGTATTTGATTTGAATTGTTAATATTTGAAGTGTGGAAAGCAGTTTTCTATTCGAAATCGAAAAGTGTCGTTTTAGTCTTCCTTTCATTTTTTGAAAAGAAATTGTTGAAATGTTGCTTTGAAGAAAAATAGTTCAGATCTATACTTAGTTGCCTTTTTGGCATTCTCACATTAAGGAAATGAAAAACAAATACATGCATGTGCATTTGCATTTAGACTGTGTGCGAAAATGATTTAGGAAAAGTGCATTTAGTGTGTGCTCTTTTCTCTCTGTTGAAAGAATCGTAATGTTCTTTCCTTAGTAGCTAGGATTTTCATTGCTAAAAGAAAATAAACGATTGTTTATCATTTTAGATTGCATATTTAGGAATTTTACATCTACATCATGCGGTGAACCTTGAAAGACAAACTTCTAAGCAAGATCAACTCTAAAATAAATCTCAATGATCATAAAAATGCTTTGGAACTTAATGCAACACATCTAGAAGTCTAGGTTAGAGACGTGCTTCGGCGTCGTAAAACCTGGTAACTATCGTTTTCATCAAAGGTTGGGTGATTCCTCCTCTTTGATACGACAAGTGCTAGTACGGACTTGTGTTCCCTGTATCGTCGAGTATATATTGGGAAACCATAATATGCTGATATCCTTTATCCATAGGAAGCCATGTCTGCCGCCATATCGATCGCAATGCACTGAACACAACATTTGGGAAGATTGACTACCGTACATAAGTCCTTGGTAATTTCTCTTTAATTTATCACCAAGGTGTATTTTGCAGTTTTACGATTGGTTTGGTAATCCCTCTATCTAGATTTCCAAAGTAGTCACTTTCATTCCTTTTCGACTCTTTAAAAGAAAAGATCCATATGAGCACTTGTCACTTCAGGCTCATTAAAAATCGAAGGCGACTAGAGTCATCTTTAGCTTTTTCTCGACTCTTAAAAATTGAAAAAGCAAAGTTGTGTCAAAGCATCATTTAAAATTTATTTATATCGGAATAACATCCCCGTTCCTTTGTTGATCTTAGGTTGAGATAATGGAGTCCACCAATCAAGGAACCCCTCTTGAGGGGAATCCTAGTCCTTTCTCTTCTTGGGGAGATATTGGTGCTCCGTATATGGCTACATTGTCCCTTCCAGGAATCATAATTGGTTTGCCATTGTGGCTATTCTCAACCTCTATCGTTAAAAATACCATGATTCCTCAGCAATCAAATCAGCAACCAGATGATACTGAAGTTGTCCCTTCACCTTCTACTTCACTTGTTTCTCCCTCCCCTTCTTCCTCTTCGCTTGGTGAAACTAGTGATACTAAAAACCAAGTAGCTGAGAAGAAGAAGAAAGGGAAGGAAAAGAAGAAGAAGAAGTCAGTTAAACAAGAGGGAAACCATGCATCGTCCGGTGAAAAACTACACACCAAACCTTCCAAGCACAGATCTCCATGCATAATTTGCAAGGGAGACCACCTTCATCGAGATTGTCCTTGCATTCCGCAGATCTTGAGAGAATGGTCTCCCCGTTTGCACCATCCGGTGTCATCAACCTCTGGCAATCAGGTTGACAGCACACCATCAACTAGTGAAAATGAAGTCAATGGACAGAAAGGAAAGGTCAAATTTCCATGTAGGTTATGTGAAGGTAATCATGCTCTTCACTATTGTCCTTTTATGGATGAAGCCAAAAGTGTCTTGGATAACCGTCCTGCTTCACCACAGCGACTTCCACCTGGATGCAAGAAACTCTCACCAAGTCCGTCGCTAGTTGAAAACCTGACTGGCATAACTCAATTGTCAATTGAAATGCCTATTGTTGAAAGTGAACCTTTTGAGTCCATACCGGACCAAAGACAACAGGTCGAGATGGTAGTCAAACCAGTCTTTCCTTCAGAAGGTCCACCTTCAGATGATACAATTTCCAAAGAGAATGAGAACGCCATCGTTCAAATTCTTTTTGTCAATACAGAGTCTGATGAACTTGGGGGCAACCCACCCGTTCCTTTACAACAGGAGGAAAGCCCCCCGGTTCATGAGGTCCATCCAGCCGTTTATTTGGTACCTCCTCCGAGCAGTCTAGTCATTTCCTTTGATTGGAACCAAATAGCAAGACCTCGCCTGCCATCTAATGTACCATTTCGGATCATAGTACAAGTTTACAAAATGATCGTGTCTGGCACTATCATAGATGAAGGGGCTTCAGTGAGTATCCTTTCCTCAACTGCTTGGAAAGCGCTTGGTTCACCATCGCTTCTGCCTGAGACACAAAATTTGTCAGGCTTTAACAAAGGAATCAGTTGACCGTTAGGGATCCTTTCAAAGTTACTGATAACTTTGAAAAGGAAAATCGTTCACTTGAACGTGATGGTAGTCCAAGGGCCATTAGATTACAATCTACTCCTTGGGCGTGACTATGTTTATAGCATGGAAGCTATTGTTTCCACACTCTTTCAAGTGATGTGTTTCCCGCATGAAGGCCAAATGGTGCAGCTTATCGACCAACTTTCATTTCCCGGTTCAAACATAGCTACGAGTCAAACATCATCCCTAAATGGTCTCTTTGCATCAAGAATGTCTCTTCAACCTTCATTTCATCCACCTAATTACCGCGGGTAGTCTGGTGAATGTAACGAAGCTTAGGGGGCATGCACCCTGGTCTGCTTCGACAGGCAAACCCAGCTGAAAAGATAGGTTTCCCGACAGGTTATGTGATTGGAAGCTCACACCATTCACCTTCGTCTATTTCAATGGACAAAGCCAAGGAAGTGTTTTTTGTCTACCGCTGACAGAAACAATCCTGCCTAACCGCAGGGACTTCCATATGGTGACCTGGAAACTCTCCTTTTCTTAATACCTGGGGGCATGCAAACCTTTGTATGCAAGTGAAAAACGACCAATTTCATTTTTTAGCTTTTTAGCATTTTTAGATTTTTAGCTTTTTAGTTCAACTTCTTAGGTTAGGTGATTGGTCTGATCCACCATTCACCTTTGTCTGCATCGTGCGGACGAAGCAAAGGAAGTGTTTTTCCTCGGTGGAGGACAAAACCATCCTACCTAACCTCAGTAGTTCCTTAGCTTTAGTGTAGTTAGCTTTGTAGTTTGGTCATTTCTAGCTTACATAAAAAGGCAATGAGCACATGTTATCGTAGAGTTCAAGCTCACTAAAAAATAAACCTACCAATGAGAGACATCTTTAAACGACTGGCATGAGCAATGTTTCCACAAGGTTCAAGCTCATTAAAAAATAAACCCGCCTATGAGCATAGTTTCTCCCGGCTCAAGCTCATTAAAAAATGAATCCACCCTCAGTAAATAACCTTTGTGATTGCCCTGCTATCAGCCTTTTGAACCTTGGTTGTGTTCCTACCGTCACCTCCATTCTTTTGGCTGATCATATGCTTCCACTTGATTGTTTACCCTTTTGAGGAACAACTGCGACGAGTGATCTTATTAGCCACCCTCTTCACACTGCCATGTTTCGAGGAGTTCCAAACTTACCTAGAACCAGTTGCTACCAAAAACACCACTCGTTCCTAAAAAACGAGTCTCTTTTAAAATCTTTTTAGACTCGTTAAATATAAAAATATTGTCGAGCTATTGGCCTTTCCATCGCGTTAAAGTAAGGGGAAGTGCCATCCCTCCTGTACATTTTAATCTTTTTGGACTTGAGGGATTATTAAACAAAAAGATCGAGCGCTTGTCTTTTTTGGCTCGCTAAAGTGATCGAAAAGTCATCCCTTTTGTATTATTTTATACTTTTTCGGACTTAAGGGATTATGCTACGAAAAAGGACTGCTGGAGTTTCCTTTTCGTCCCTTTTCAAACTCTCTAAACATGAAAAGGGCCGAGTTATCTTTGTTGTTAAACTCGTTAAAATAATAGCGACAAACTTGTCCATCCAGACAAGAACGAGTTTCATTATCGCTAGGCTCGCTAAAATATAGCGATAGGTTTGCCCGAAGGGAAAATTATAGAAAAGCATATGTTATCCTCCTCAAGCTTGACAAAAATAAAGAGGTACTAGTTAGCGATGACTGGGGAAAAAGGGAAGAAAACTTGAAGAATTTTATTGGTAGCAGGTCGCTCTTGAACATGACACTTTCACTCCATCACCATGATTGAGTCAGGTTGGGTTATTCCATTCACCGGTCATATCACCATTGGTCCTCCGTACCATCCATCTTTTGGGGTTAACGCTACCAATCCATCTTAGTGTCACCGACATGTTCAAGAGAAGTCATTCAGAGAATTTACCATCCAGCAAACACCTCGTCCGCTGCAATACCTTCACCCTTCATTTTTCATGGCCACCACTCCTGAACCTTGTATCATCAGATCGTTTTCACCTCCAGAAAAATCATTTGCTTCGTTTCGTGTCGTAGATGTGGGATACATCAAGGCCCTCCTACGATGGGTCACTTCTTGTCGACATCAGCTCATTATCCAAGAAGTTGAATTAGAAACAACCCTTTCAGTACTTTGAAGCTTGCATGCCTCAATGGCAAGTTTCTCACTTCCGACGATAGGTTTACATCAATGGCCTTCGACCGAAAGATTTTGCGTGGTGTTTGACAACGGCTCATATATTCACACCACGTGAATTGTACTGTAGTACCTTGAGGGTCATTATCATTATTGGTGATTCCTCTCGCACCTATTAACAACTTACATTATTGGGTGGTAATCAGGCGATGTCTTTCCATGTTCGACTTCAGAACATCTTTTCACATGGATCGACTTGTATAACGGGTGAAGATTGAACAAGTTTGAAGACCCCGGATCTAGTTTCATCCATCCGGGCTATGATATATTCAAGAAAATAAAGACATCAATTGTACACAGAAGCTACACAGATAGTCATCTAAGCCAGGGAAGATGACTCTTCATGTGAAGAATCACTAGTCTGCAATAGCAGACGATTGTCTGTCTTATGTACATGAAAATGAATTTATAAAGCTGAGCATGGGAATGCCCGCCTTAGCTAGATCATGAAAATAATATGATGATGATGTATTGTATTGTATCTTATATAGGTCACCTTCCAGTTTGAATACCTCGGATCCTCATGATAAAGCATTTCACCTGACATCAAAAGATTTATGACCTCATGCTTTAGGGGGCAACTGTTATAGACATATTTGGGCACTGCAACCCCAAACTAATATGTCCATAAACCGAGGGCTCTTTAACCCCTAGAAGTGTTGTTTCATACCCTAAAGGATCATGGTCAACTGATTACATAATTTCCCAGAAGTTCCACCTGGAAAACAACTCAGAACTGGCCAAAACTAGACCATACTGACTGCTCCATGGTCAAGGTGCGATGCATACTGGCTGCTACACTAGCCAGGTGTGATGCATACTGGAGAGGCCTTCTGTAGGGTGCGATGAGTGAGAATGGACAAATGGTAGAGACAATTTGCTAAGTGGAAACTCATGGAATCTTCTAGAAACTTCTCCCATGACACTTGCCTCTCTGAATTCGCCCAGGGATGAGTAAGAGATCAATGAAATCTCCAAGTGGAACCAAGAACTACCAGTGGAATGACAGTAATAAAAAACCTAGAGCTGACTCACACCCTTGCAAGACATCTATAAATGGATCCCTCATCTAAGAGATCTGGAGGCTGGAATTTTGTATTTTGTAAGGAAGTGTTGTTGGTTTATTTGTGAGAAGAGACATTGTATTGTTGGGTGATCTTGCTTTTCATGAGGTAAAGAGGGCTTTGATGCTAAATCAGACAGTTGTAATTCTCTCTTCTACTATTAATAAAGTTCTTTGAGTTTTCCTCCATATAATCGTGTATTTGTGAATCTTGTTATTTGTGAATGCAATTGTATGGTCAATGTGTTTCTGATTCTGCATTGTTTGTGATATTATAGATCGAGATGCTTTGTTGGTGTTTTGTTACTTTGACTCTATAGGTATTCTCTGAAGCGGTACAAGTAGAAGAGGAGTGGCAAGCTCTATCAAGGGAGAGAGAAATCAAGCAAGGAACCAAGCGGAAGATCCAGGCTGGTCCCCTTTGCTTCTCTCTTATCTATCATACATAAAGGAAATCACAAATTGCTTTGATTGTTTGTTTCTAAGATAGCTACCCCTCTTAGTGGGACTAGCAGATCGAAAAGACACTAGTTTTCCCGGAAACATGGAGACTCGAGACAATATGGTCTCAAACTCCCTCAAGGATGATCTCTCTTTCCTTCGCCACACACTTCTTCCACTCAGCCAACTCTTGTGCATTAGTTGAAGCTGGCTTTCGGATTTCTTCATCAATGAATTCCTTAAGCCATTGTCTTCTAATACAACTTCCATTATATCTTTCCATACTATGTAATTTGAGCTACCTTCCAAGGCATACTCGAGTCTCAAGCCATAAAACACCATTGGCCAACCTTGAATTATGATATGAATTTGATTTGCACCTGCAACCCCGAACTTCAAAATTCAAAGTCTCTTCCCAGTATACTGTTCACAGCTTTGATACCATGTAGAAAATTTCTACAAATCCAACTCTGATACCATGTAGAAAATTTTCTACAAATCCAACTCTGATACCATGTAGAAAATCTGATGGTAGGTTAACCTGATAATGCAATATAAATCAAAGCAGGATACTATAACCTACTTCTACTATCAGTTTGTGGAAGCTTAAAGATCGAGCTGAACAATATAACCAGAAGAAGAAGAATCAATCGCACAATACACATGAAAATACTTTAGGGAAAGCCTCAGATAAAAACCCCACACTATTGTATTATCATACAAGGTGGAAATACATAGGAATTATACAAAGCCTTAGCTCTCACAGCTAGCCAACTCTCAGTACAATCCTCACAGACAATCTTGGCTTCTCTCCAGCCTTCCTCTCTACCCTCCAAGCTCTTATTTCCTTGCATTGTTCCTTGTGGATGATTCTCATGTTACCAAGTGGATGATCTCCTACCAAGTGGATGATCAAGCCTCCAAAACTGCGCAATCTTCAAGGATGATGCCTTGAATGCATGCATGAGTTTTATTTATAAGAAAACACATGCAATTGATAGTACATTGTCCTTGACTTTAATCTCAATTGGGTCTTTCTCATAATAGACATGCATGAGTTTCTGATGAGGGAATCTTCAGTTAACTAGAGTAGCACTAGTTAAGTGCATGCATGCATCAACTGTCTATTAACTCTCTATTAGTTCTTCAAACAATTTGGAACTAATTTAAGTGGACTTAACTCAGTAAACTGATTTAACTAATTACAACTCAAATATAACTCAATCTTATCTCCTTAATTTAAGGGATAACTCTTGTATGACTTCAAAAAGACTTCTAACTTTAATTTCTCCAACTAATTAATTTAAAATAAATTAATTAATTATTTCCAAGTAGCTGTTAAGACTAAATTCGATTTTAATTCACAATTTAATTCAAGGACAAATTAAATTGGAATATTCTTGTTGCCATATTTCAACAATTACCAACTGATCCTCATAAGCCTTTTTATGAATGAGGCCTCTATTTCCTTCATTTTCCATTATTTTCCTTCATTTTCCTCCTCACATGAAACATCTGACCTTTCACCTCCCTTTTCTCCTAATTTCCATTATTTTTCATAAGTAAATGTGCCAAAAATGCCATTTTGCCTTTCCAAAGCCTTAGCCATTGCCTTTGCCAATTTCCTTAGCCATAAACAATCACAAGTGATCCCCATCACTAGGATTTTTCCCCACATTTAGCTTGGAATAAGTGTCCCATAATCTGTGGTTATTATTTTGCCTTTATTTACTTTTATTACATGGAGATTTCACCAAGGTTGTTACAGAAACATTGGCCATTCAAGTAGGAAAACCTATAAGTATAATACCTTCTTGAGTAGCTTCCCCTTTGGTTGTGGTATGGTTGTTTTACTTGAGAGATATTTGATCCTTCATTCCTTTGCTAAGAGCTGGAATTCCGATGATTGCTTCCTTTTACTGCATTGAGATAACTTCCTATACCTGTTTCAAAAGATTTTATAGTTTTTGATGATCCACCATTATATCCAAGACCTGTCTTAATTAAAGGAATTACAAAATAAGAATGTAGCATTAAATGAAATCTTTGGTAACATACCTGATTTAGCTTTAGGAAAGATTATGTACTGTGAATCTGCAAAGGAAGTATGGGATAATATATAGGAAATCCATAAAGGAAAAACAAATGAAGATTGTTCATGAGGAGAACCAACATGTAATATTATTTCTAGAGAAAATAATGATGTATCAAAAGATAAGTATGTTATGTCAGATGGAGTTACTGATTAAGAAGAAGACAGGTTAGAGAAAGTTCTCAATCTTAGAAGAAAACTTGATTTTTCTTTAAAAAGGATTAAAAATCTTAAGGATAAGTTGCAGGAATATGATAATGGGGATAATGTTAAGTCAGTAAGTGCTACAGTAGAATCTAAACAATATTGTGAAGGACTTGAAGCTGAGATCGTCTCTCTAAGAGCAAATATTGAAAAGTTAAACAAGAGAAATGAAGAGCTATTTCAAGTATCTGAAGAACAAAAGAACGGGTTGAAGGAAGAGATTATCAAATTGAAGGAACAATTGGGATAAGGAAGAAAGGAAGGAATGAGGAAGAAGTATAGGGAAAAAGGAAGAACAATACCAAAGAATGGAGGTTGAGGTAAACATTCTAAAAGGTAAATTAGAAGAAAAGGATAAACACTTGAGATTTCAATATATTACTAAGATTTTGGATAACATTCTTAGTAATCAAAGGTCTCCTTCTGTTAAATATGGTTTTGGTTTTCATGAAATTGTAAAAGGATAATCTAGTTCACAGGCTTATACAAGGATCTTGAAGGATAACAATACAAAATCTAAAATTCTTGTTAAAGAGGTAAAAAGTCAACGAGATCAACATCCAAGGAAGATGAACTTTCAAAAGAAATCACTTGCTCCCAATAATAGAAACATTAATCGATTCTCTCCTTTGATCAATAATGTTGAATGCTTTATATGTCATAATTATAGACATGTTGCATTTGTTGTCGCTTTTAATGGCACCTGTAGCACAAGTGCTTCGGGAGACATAGAAAGCTTCCTAGAGGCAACCTCTGGGTTGATTGTAGACTAGTGCCTAGGACATCTTAAATAGAGGAGTGCATGGAAGATTATCAGTGAGGGGGTTTCTGCAGCACTCCAATTGTCATGTAATTAAAAGAAAATAAAGGGGGCTTGGTTCAATAGTTTGTCATCTAGGTAAACTCAAGCTGATACATGGATCCAAATGCCTAGGGGATAAATCAGGCCAACCTCAAAGAGAAATGTCTGGTTCTGGTGGCTGACACACAACAATAGGCAACTGTGAAGAGGAGGAAAGGAAGGAAGGAACCCAATGCATAGGGCTTAAAAAACCAGACATAATCCTAAGCAGCAATGTTCCGACAGAAGGATGGAATTCGATGCATAGGGCTGTAAACAACATAGAATCCTAAGCAATGACTTTCTGATAGAAATATGGAAGAGGGAGGAGATGAAAGAGCGGAAATAGTGGAGCACAAATTAAGGTTTCAGGCCATATTACTCATGGGCACATTTGTATCCCAAAGCTCAAGCAAATATGTGCACATTACAGGTACTTAAGTAAATGTATAGCCAACACAGGTTCTATTGCTACTTGGTAACAAATATACAATCACGAACAAGGGAGAAACCGACAGCTTCATCACATTATTTTTAGAAGAAGAAAAACATATATGGAATGAGATTACAGAGGGGAAAACATACTGCGCATTGACCTGCTTGGAATCACCAGGGATTTTCATTAATAATTGAAGGGTCCAAATACCAGTCTATTACATTTAACATGCGTCGCTTTGATCTCTCATGAACAGGCCATTAGAACCAAGAATGGCATCTCATAATTCAGACCCCCACGCGTGCGAAATTTTGGAACCTCGGTTAAGTGTTTCTCCCTCTTATTTATAAGAAGAGGGGGAGAGGGAATTAACAGTTATAAAAATATCTTCACCTGAGCTCCAGTTGTCTCATAGACTAGTTGTCTCGGCGTGCAAGGCTTTGTTGCCCCGAATGATTACAATCAGGATTTGATCTCTTATTGGGAATAAAAATAAATTACAAAATAATCGGATATAAATAAAAGTGAAAGATGATAGGAGGAAGTATCCCTCTGTTGTTCCTGTGAATACGCCTGTTCAGGCCATGTCTCTATCGTCGTGCGTCCCTCTAGCTGTTTGGCTGGTCCCATCACTTTCATCTTAACTGCCCGACTTGACCACTCTCAGGAGTTGGTAGTGATCGACTGTGTTTACTTGTCACAGAGTAGAAGCAGAGCTTGTCCTGGCAGTCCTTCATTGTGTATTTGAGTGGAGCCCCATGTTGAGCCATTAAGTCCTCTTGAGCCTCCCATACTAATTTATCACTGCACCATGCGTTCTTTCAATACTTCAACTACCAACCCATCACGCTTTTTAAGTTCTGCACTACCTGTTGTGGCAGTAGGGGAGTGGAGGTGGAACGGGAGTGAGGGTGACGTAACCGAGAGGATGTAATGGTCAGTTGATGTGGAGCCGAGCGATAGGTGGAAAAGGGCACGTGACTGTGGTGGGAGAGAGTGTGAGGATGAGTGGTTTTTGGAGGGGGGCATGAGCGGTAAGTGGTAAGTGAGGGGGGAGGTGAGAAATAATATGAGAGGGACACATAGCGACGGGGCTCGGCGGGGAAACCGCTTTTTCGGACCCCCCAGTCGATAAAAGGGTGGGTGGGGGGGGAGGCCTGAGAGCCGTCAATCCAAGCGAAGTCAATCTGGGTCATCCAAAGATGGGGGGTGTTAAATTAATATGCGGCCTTTGAAAAGGGATGGACCTGATAGCCCTTTAAATCTATTGTATAAAATATCGCTTTTGGAAGAGTTCCCGCATGTCGCAATCGCAAGTCGGAAGGAACTTTGGCAGAGGAGGAGGGACTTTGCTTTGTGCGATCGTCGATTTCTAATTTGCGATGGGTGACATCATCAGTTCCACATGGCACTTCCTGGGTGGTGACACGTGTCACCCGGATATGCCCCCATAGGATCCCTAAAAATGCCAAATATGCGTGCCACATGTCCTTTGTACAGCCACGTCATGCTGATGTCAACTGCCATGTGTATTCATTGGGACCAATGGTATTCTACCACGTGGCCCACTGGAAGAGAGAGAAAAGGGCTCGCCTAGCCTTGATTTTTCATTGCAATCCTTTGTTAAATGGTTTTCGGCCCCTCTAGCGCTTTACACTATATCGAGACTCTTACACTTCATAGTCTTTTTAACCCCAGTCCAATCCAGAATCGTCGATCGCCGATAAGCCGATAAACTGTGCTTGGGACCCTTCGATCACCAATTTGCGGTTTGTGATATCGACTGATCATAGATTTTGATGCCTTCCCTTGCCGCTGCTTTGGTAAAACCCCATTTGTGATTTGTGATGAGCCCGACCCTTAGCCATTTTTCCTTTGTTTTCTGGCTTTGCAAAAGGTATCTTCAATCTGCTCTAACTTCTAATCTAGGAGTCCTTTTTTGGACTTCTACCTACCGTTGGAAAGATTATTCCAAACAATATCCAACGAAGAGGGTCTGATTAAGATTTGAGAACTTATGTGGCTTGGGAGATGGATTCAAACTTCACTGCTCTTTCTCACCCTTTTCACAGTTGAAAGCACATTTAGCAGTGAGTGACAACATTGGCTCCAACTGGGGACAGTGCCTTGCTGGCAAGGTGTTGAGAACCTGTAGACCAGTATCCTTCACCATTGGGCATGGAGTTAGAAATATAATGAATCAATACAACCAGAAAATCTCCATGGGACTTTATTTGCTGGGGGTACTTTCCTCGTCAAACTAAAATGCAGAAAAATAAATTCTATCAACTAGAAAGTAAAAGATTAGCTAGTGAGCTTATTTATATACATTCTGACTTATGCATAAGGCTCAATTCACCTAAGTGAGTTCAACCCTCCAATGGAGCCAGGCAAACATTTGGGTGCTGGACCTAATGCCTTCATGCTGCTGAAATTTAAAAATTAAAATAAGCATGCACCATGAAAAATCTTCAAACAAAGGACTTGATGCATACTCCATAAATAACCTCTAATGCTAACTTAAGAATGTCGTCATATAGTCAGCTACAGGGTCATAGAATTGACAAGGAAAGTTTGCAGCTACCTCTTTTTCACAAACAGTCTGTTGACCAATGTCTTCTTGGTTAGGGCAACCACAAACACTATTTAGCTCCTCGGCCTTAGATTTTTCAAGAAAAACTTGTCGTTGATCTTTTTCTACCCATTTGTCAGTGGGCCAACCCTCTTGGGAATCTGCAATGGAATCTTCATCTTCTGAACTGTAAGAGTCATAGACCGGAGGGCCTACTGAGAATTCTCGACAACAATAGGTAATCACAGACATTGCTTGGTCCTTCAGCTTCGAGCTCTTCTTGAAAAATTTGTTGTTGGAAGCGTGCTCCCCACTTGTCGGTAAACAACTCCCTTTGAACCTCTGTGACCGTCTCAGGCTCCTCTGAATAATATGAATCATAAATCAGAGGAGGTTCTTGATCATGTTCTCCATGTTGAAAATGCAACAAGATGATGGAGCTTAGTGGAAAGGAGTCGCCTTCACTAAGTGGGCCCGCAGGCTATTTTTGGCACAAAGTCTATTTTTAGACTATGTCTATTTTTAGACATATGGATCATGGTCTATGAGTTGCAGGATGCTATTTGTGGATGATTGGTCATGTTGGTAAAAATAGATGGACTTCTATTTTTAGACATATGGGCAGAGTCTGTTTTTAGACTGCCAGGCTAAAAATAGAACAATCAAATATTATTAGCTGTTAATAATATTTGGACTATAAACTTTATCTTATCCTCTTGGAGCACTTTAGTTTGAGCTACGGATGTGGCACATGCAACTGTCAGAAGGAAATACGCTTTTCTTATGGGTTAGTTGAACTATTGCATGATGGAATTCAGTTAGAACTCAAGTGCTTGAGTTTGGTGGAGTTGATTGAGGAGTTGATGGAGTTGTGTTCAGTTTGACTTAGTTGAACTAGTTGTATTTAGTCTAACTGTAGAATACACTAGTGATGAGTGATGTGAATTAATTATTAATTAATTCACTAATTATTAACTCATAAATCAACTAAAGCATACATCAGTTAACTCAGTGCATGGACAATTCAGTGGAGACAAGTGTTAGAGGTGAGTGAAAGGGTAAGACAACTGTTAGTTGTGACTATAGTTGTGCATGAGATTTGCACAATCAATGGATTGAGTATTGCCAATGAGGATTGCGCAGTGGAGGCATGCAAGAAGCGGAGGAGATTTGAACCTGTGATTGATTCAGATCTGAGCTAGTTTGTGTGTAACAAGTGGAGATAGTACTGAGTACTTGTGAGGAGTGTTGTACCATGAATTGTTACATGTTCTCTATCATTATAATATATAGATAGTTGGGGGTTTTCAGCTGTATGCTTTCCCCAGTACATACTGTATTAATGTGCGCATGTGATTGATGTTTCATTGTTTTTAATTCCGCAAAATTGATGATCAACGTAGAGGAGGTTATGTATTATGCATGCATTCCGCAAATAGTGTATAATTGGGATAATCTCCGTGAATAAGTGTTATATTATTCAAAATTTCTACATTCCAGGTGAAGGATGTGCATTGTGGATTGGAGCCTCTTTGTTGACCTCTTGGTGGACCTTCTCTTCTTGTGCAACTTCCCATAACTTGGAGTGTTGTGGCTCTACATCACTTGACTCTCCACCAGAGTTGTATTCATCACAGGAAGGAGAAACATAAAATTCGGTCGAATTAGACCTCTGAGGGTTTATTTGCATCTCGATGATGTTTCCTTCATCTCTTTCTTGATCATTGGATGATGCTTCTTGATGCGAGTAGATGTTTTCTTGGAGTGGATCTCCACAAACATCTTCAGCATGGTCATCGACCTCGAGAATGTCTTCATCATTAAAATGTGTGCAACAATATTCAAATAGAGCATTCAATGGATATATTTCTTTGCAATAGTGATTGAATGATATATGAAAACATTTTAAGGAAGATACGCTCCAACGAGGTATTGTTTTGTACCAAACTATAGAATCCTCGTCTAAAGAATACATGAACAATTTCATTTGTACATCTTCAAGAAAAACACCCCGTTTTTCCATGCATTCATGACATTCTTTGAGGTGTTGGTTAGGCCTTCTATCTATGCTTCCACCGAATCTAGGAAAATAGGTATACCATTCATGAAATGAAGGGACATGATTGGGATAACTAACAATAGAAGAAAAATCCAGTGGGGCAAATTTCTTGGCCAGGAATTTAGGAATGGCCATTTCGAAAACCTTCCTAGATGAGTGATTTCAGGTTCAAAGGTAGGGAATTTTTTTGGCTGCTTGAAAGCTCATATGATCAAATAAAGAAATGAAAAGTAGAGTCGTTAGGATTTTTACATAAATTTGACACAGTGGAGTAGCCAAGGTGAGAGATCTGCAACCCACACTTCCCTTCCTCACCTAACAGAGGGAATGTAAAATTTTGTCGTACCTAGGGGAAAATATTCTAATCCATTCCTCGGAAATGGTGCCAGAAAGATGTTGTCGCTTTTAATGGCACCTGCAGCACAAGTGCTTCGGGAGACATAGAAAGCTTCCTAGAGACAACCTCTGGGTTGATTGTAGACCAGTGCCTAAGACATCTTAAATAGAGGAGTGCATGGAAGATTATCTGTGAGGGGGTTTCTACAACACTCCAATTGTCACATAATTAAAAGAGAATAAAGGGGGCTTGGTTCAATAGTTTGTCATCGAGGTAAACTCAAGCCGACACATGGATCCAACTGCTCAGGGGATAAATCAGGCCAACCTCAAAGAAAAATGTCTGGTTATGGTGGCCGACACACAACAATAGGCAGCTGCGAAGAGGAGGAAAGGAAGGAAGGAACTCAATGCATAGGGTTGTAAACTAGACATAATCCTAAGCAGTAATGTTCCGACAGAAGGATGGAATTCGATGCATAGGGTTGTAAACAACACAAAATCCTAAGCAACGACTTTCTGATAGAAATATGGAAGAGGGAGGTGATGAAAGAGCGGAAATAGTTGAGCGCAAATTAAGGTTTAAGGCCATATTACTCATGGGCACATTTGTATCCCAAAACTCTAGTAAATATGTGCACATTACAGGTATTTAAGTAAATTTGTGGCTAACACAGGTATTGTTGGTACTTGGTAACAAATATACAATCATGAACAAGTGAGAAACTGACAGGTTCATCACACTATTTTTAGAGGAAGAAAAACATATATGGAATGATATTACAGAGGGGAAAACATATTGTGCATTGATCTACTTGGAATCAATAGGGAGTTTCATTAATACTTAAAGGGTCCAAATACCAGTCCATTACATTCAGCATGCGCCACTCTGATCCCTCATGGACATTCCATTTAGAACCAAGAATGGCATCTCAGAATTCAGACCTCCGCAGGTGTGAAATTCCAGAACCTATGTTAAGTGTTTCTCCCTCTTATTTATAAGAAGTGGGGGAGAGGGAATTAACAATTACAAAAATATCTTCGCCTGAGCTCCAGCTGTCTCACAGACTAGTTGTCTCAGCATGTAAGGCTCTGCTGCCCAAAATGATTACAATCATGATTTGATCTCTTCTTGGAAATAAACAGAAATTATAGAGTAATCGGAAACAAAGAAAACTGAAAGACGATGGGAGTAAGTATCCCTCTGTTGTTCCTGTGAAAACCCATGGTCAGGACACATCTATGTCATCGTGCATCTTTCTAGCTGCTCGGTTGGTCCTGTCACTTTCATCTTAACTGCCTGACTTAACCACTCTTAGGAGTTGGAGCGATCAATTGTGTTTACTTGTCACGGAGTAGAAGTAGAGCTTGTCCTGGTAGTCCTTCGCTATGTATTTTAGTGGAGCCCCATGCTGAGCCATTAAGTCCTCTTGAGCCTCCCATACTGATTTATCACTGCACTATGCCTTTCATTCAATGCTTCAGGTGCCGACCCATCACACCTTCTAAGTTTTGCACTACATGGTCATGGCAGTAGGGGAGTGGAGGTGGAACGAAAGTGAGGGTGACGTAATCGGGAGGATGTAACGGTCAGTTGACATGGATATGAGCGATATGTGGAAAAGGGCGCGTGACCATTAGCGGGAGAGAGTGTGAGGATGAGTGGTTTTCAAAGGGGGGCATGAGCGGTAAGTTGTAAGTGGGGGGGGTGCCAAATAATATGAGAGGGACACATAGCGATGGGGCTCGACGGGTAAACCGCTTTTTCGGACCCCCCTCGCTGATAAAGGGAAACATGGCCCGGGGGGGGGGGGTGCGAAATAATATGAGAGGGACACGTAGCGATGGGGCTCGACAGGGAAACTGCTTTTTCAGACCCACCCTCGCTAATAAAGGGAAACATGCAGGGGGGTGTGAAACAGCATGGGGGCCCTCAATCAGGGCAGAGTCAATCTGGGTTGTCTAGAGATGGGGGTGTTAAATTAATATGCGGCCTTTGAAAAGGGATGGACTCGACAACCCTTTAAATCTATTGTATAAAATATCTCATCCGAAAGAGTTCCCGCATGTCGCAATCGCAAGTCAGAAGGGACTTCGGCGTAGGAGGGACTTTGCTTTGTGCGATCGCTGATTGCCAATTTTCTATGGGTGATTTCATCAATGCCATGTGGCACTTCCTGAGTGGTGACACATGTAACCCAGATATGCCCCCATAGGACCCCCTGAAAGCACCAATTATGTGTGCCACGTGTCCTCCGTATTGCCACATCATGCTGACGTCAACTTCCATGTGTATTCATTGGGACCAATGGTATTATGCCACGTGGCCCTTGGAGGAGAGAGAAAATGGCGTGCTTGGCCTTGATTTTTGCTACAATTTTTTGTTAAATGGTTTTCAGCCCCTCCCAGCACTTTACACTATATCGAGACTCTTACACTTCACAGTCTTTTCAACCCCAGTCCCATCAAGAATCGTCGATTGCTGATAAGCCGATAGACTGTGCATGGGACCCTCTGATCGTTGATCTGCCTTACCTTGGCCCCGTCGATTTGTGATTTGCTATATCAATGATCAGTCGATCACAAATTTCGATGTCTTCCCTTGCCACTGCTTCAGTAAAACCCCGATTGTGATTTGCGATGAGCCTCACCCTTAGCCATTTTTCCTTTGTTTTTTGGCTTTGAAAAGGTATCTTCAATCTGCGCTAACTTCTGATCCAGGAGTCAATTTTTTTACTTCCACCAACCATTGGAAATCTTATTCTGAACACTATCCAATGGAGAGGGGTTGATTAAACTTTTAGAGCTTAAGTGGCTTGGGAGATAGCTTCAAACTTCACTGCTCTTTCTCACCCTTTTCATAGCTGAAAGCACATTTAACAGTGAGTGACAACAACATCCAATTGCAGAAGCAAATTGTTTCTATCTCAAGAAAATATCCACTTCACAGGAAGATCATCAACTTCCATGTACTCAGGTCTCTTTAAGGGACATTGTTTTTCTTGCAACATATTTGGTCACAAAGCTATTGATTGCAATAGAAGGAATATGAAAGAGACATACAATGATTCGTCAACTCCATTTTCTAGTCATATAAGATGTTATGCTTGTAACAAGTTTGGGCATTTAACAAAAGAATGCAGAAACAAGCCAATGAATCTCCACGGACAACATGGAAAGAAATCATATAAGAATATTGTTACCAAAATATATGAGAAAGATGGAGCCACTAGCACTTCTCATAATAAGCAGAAAGAAGAAGAACAAACAAGGTGTGGTCTTTCTCTTTGCTCATTTGAAGATGAAGAAGAATGGTACATATATAGCGGATGCTCTCATCACATGATTGGAGATAAAGACAAATTTTACTTTCTCATGAAAAACAAAGATGGTAAGGTGATTCTTGGAAATAGTATTCTAGCAAAAGTTATGGGAAAAGGTAGAATCAAACTTGAGAAGTATGCAAAAGAAGTTGATCCATTACTAGTTCAAGGGCTAAAGCATAACAGTCTAAGTGTTGGTCAAATGGTTGACAAAGGACATATAATTGTGTTTACATCAACTAAATGAAAAGTTATAGACAAAGGAAATGGAAAGGTTATCATACTTTTAACAGTGACTGCAAAAGGGATGTGAGAGTGGGGGATGATTATCAGGTTCACGAGATCACTGATATATGATCCTAGGGGTATCTACGCATGAGTATCTTGGTGATAATTCTCTATTTTAGTTTGATATTCCTTTAACGATGTTTTGGTGTTACTGACATTACATTTGATGAAGTAACAATGAATAGGTACAAATAATACAAGTTCAAGGGGAGTTGTGACTATAAAGAATCAACAATTTACTTTCTATATGTAGATTAGTTAAAGGACAGTCACGTATATACTTGATTTTTGATCTAAATTGTCATGTATGTTTCTCTGAGATGAAGAAACAGTAGGATAGACTTAGAGGGAGTTTCTAATATGCTTCAATTAGTTATTATTGGTTTCTGGTTCTGACATTGATTAGTTACAATCAGTTGATGATGCTCAAGTGTTACTCACAAATGATGTTGGTTTATGATTTGTTGAAATGTGTCATTGTTGCTTTGGTTCTCTTGATGGATGTGTTGATCGATGAGTTGGATATAATCAGATTTGATGGCACAGGTTCAGGGGGAGCATCTGCTATGCTTCTAATAGGGCATTGCTGGCATTATGATTTCTTGAGCATTCCTTGTTCCATGTTGGTTTATAATGAGTATATATAATTAAGTGATGTATAGTTGTTGTTGTTTTTATTTATAAAGATACATATGTTGTTGTCATTCTATCATTAGTAATGATGAAGTCATGGATGATCCCTATAATTCTTAAGTTGCACTTAGTGAATTTCGTCCTACATTTGATGAAGAGGATGTGCATGCTATGGTTGATGATGATGAGTTTATGATTCACTCACTTCTTGTTGACATTTATATGTTGTTTTCATTTTGTCTTCAATGATGCATAGGTTGTATTAGGGTCCTATAATAATATGATTCATTATTTTGAATTGGCTATGGTTAGTCTTGTAATATTGTACATACTTTTGCTTTCTGCAAAATGTTTTCCATATTAAAAATTAAAAAATGTAAAGAGGGCATGTCCTAAAAGAATAATCAAAGGGAAAAAATAAAGGAAAAGATAAAAAAGTGAAAAATATGAACCCCAAAAAGAAATAAAACAGATCATGAAAGTGTGCAAATTCAAATGCCACTACTTTTTACTTTTATGCAAAATAAGGTTGTGTCCAGCTTGTAACAAATGCCACAACCCATGATGGTCAAATAGCTTAATCTTGACTTATTCATGTTTTAAATTTTATGTTGATAGATAGAGATTGAAGATCTAGCCAAATTGTTTAACCTTGGCAGATCAATAATTAGGTAGAGAATAAAATTGAGTTCATCAGCTTAATCTGAGCCATTGGAAGTTATAATGTTAGAATTAGATAGTTTGCTTGTCAAAAGAAAAGGAAATAAAGGGTCAACAAGCTCAAATGCACCCAATAATATGAAGAAAAAATGTTAGGATAAATAAAGGGTATGTAGAAGAAAGGTTGCAAATGTACAAGGTTGTTGAGTCAAAAGCACATTTATCCTGCTGAATCCTATGTTTCATGTGCAGGAGCATTTATGAGAAAGAAAAGATGTTCACAAGCTGGTCTAACTAATTTCCCCTCATTTCAGTATGCCCCCACATGCTTATTTGCTAATTTCCCCATTATCCCTTTATTAGTTATAAATCTCCTTTTCCTTTCATTTTGACTCTTACCCCTTGGTTTCACACATTTCCCTAGTAATTATCCTTCAAAAATCACCCCCCTACCCAAAACCCCTTTTCCCTAGTGTGAAACCCATTTCCCATTGCAAATATTACCCTCCCCCCTTATTAATTTCCCTATTTCCCTTCAAAAACCCATAAAACCCCCCTTATCCTAAGTTTTTAACCCTCCTGCATTATCTAATTAATTTCCTTGCTTTATATTTCTCCGAAAAACCCTTTTTTAACCCACCAACCCTTGGTACAATTAAAAAACCCCGCCACATAACCCCTGGTCGCACTTTATTAACCCGTTGCTTATATTTAATCCCGACCTTATACACTAATTAATTACAATTTGCTGTAATTAAACCTTGGGCCTCGAAAATCCCTTCCTCGATTCCCTTTGTGCAGCTTAACCACGTGACAACCATCCGATCTCCTGCCCCTAGATCCGATGGTGCACATCCATATCGCGTGGCTTCACCGTCCGATCGATAGCAGCCCGAGAGCACGTGAGATTTACGGTTTTGCCTTGGCATTATTCTGCTATGTGGCGGCACCAAGTGAGATTGCGTGCTCGCGAAAAATACCGCCTGCCCTCTGAAAGTGGTGCGATGGCCCAGAAAACCACCTCCCCGCCTAAGCCAAAAAACTACCCACTGTTCATTTACATTTTCCGCGCCAAAATGTGACCGTTACCCGTTAAAAAGCTGGAAAAGCCCCAATTCACTCTTTTCACTCATTTTTCACTGCAACTGCTGCTCAAGCCATTTTGCGACACCCTGAACCTCTGCAACCAAGTTGACCACCATCTACCGCCTGAAGAAGCTCCGGACATCCAATTCAGGCAACCAGTTCACAGTTGAATCCACCAGACCCTCTACATTCACCATTGAACCCAGCTTACAAGCTAGACCGCCAATTTCTAGGTATTCTTGGGAAAACCAGAATGACCCTTCAATTTTAAAATGCACAATCTAATTGAAAGTTTAATTAATTGAATAAAATTAAGAAATTTTCCTAAATTGAAGACAAGCTTATTTGTATACCCCAAACCCTCCTTTTACAGTTTGTAATTGCTCACTCACTGTACCAGAAACTCCTAAAACTTCACTTCTAGAACCTCTACAAGCCTAATTGATATCTCTAAACCCAGTTATGGCTCCCCAAACCTCTCTAGACGTGAGACCTCTGCAAACTACTCACCTGGACATCGACCACCTAGCATTAGCAGACAAAGATTTTCAATAATGGATACTGCTTCCCTAGCTTACCTTCTAAAGCTCCACTGCTAGAGTAAGGATATATTCCTAAACCAAAACGATGATATTCACCTTTGGGAGTCTAATTTTCCCAAGTATTTGTTCCCAGAAGTACACCCATTCCCTGACATCATCCACTTCTGTCATGCCTGTTACATTCCTAGCCAAAGGGCTATTATCACCCCTAACCAGCAAGTGTTATTTACTATCACTGCAGAGTCTAACCAAATGCTGAAGGTCCAACCAAGCCCTAATGAGACCCCACTATCTATTGGAGACTTGCTGGACCTCTATGTCAAATTAGACCTGCCCAAAATAGTCCAAATTTTCCAAACCTTCATCATATAGGACTGCCATACTCCCACAGATAGTCCCCCTTATGCTGCCACCATTTTTTCAGAGAGAGGCAGAAAAATTATTACCATGCTCTCATGCATCTTAGGATATACCACAGATGAGCATGTGGATGAGGTTGTCCTGGCCTTTCTTTCCATCTTTATCCCAGGCAAGCCTCCTGCTGTTATTTATAACTATGACTAGTTCATTGCAGACAGGATGCATGAACAGTTCACCAAACTACCAACTGAGAGAGTTTTCAAGTATTCTTCTGTTGGGTCCCTATAATACTAGTGATTACCCCATTACTATTGTAGTTATACCCCCTATTTATATTGTTGTGCCCCTATTACCCCCATATTGTTATTTCTGTGCCCCATAGAATCCCTCTATTGTTATTTTTGTGGCTTTATATTATTATTGTTAGGTCGGCTGGATTATATTGTGACTCCTTAGACTCCTATATATAGAAAGGAGGTTTTGTCATTTGTATCATCAAAGAATTGTTCATTTATGTAATGTAAAGGAGGTTGCCCCCTCGAAGAGGCTGAATTCTAAGGCGTGGATTTATCTTTTCTATCTTTTCTTGAGCTGGTTTCATAACATTTGGTATCAGAGCTTTGGATTCTAGGGTTTCGCTGCTCCAAACAGGTCATCGTGGAATTTTCGCTATAACTTTTTTTCTGTGACGTTTCAGAAGTCGCAAAAAAAACCCATTTGAGAAGAATTGGCGCTGAACCTTGGGTCCGAATTTCAGAGCCTTTCGCGCGATATTTTCGGAGATATGATCTGAGGAAGTTGGCCTTTTTGCAGACTCCTGAATTACATTCAAAACAGGTGACCTGGGGAAAATCGTCATAACTCTCTCTCTGAGGATTGGATTGAAATTTCGTAAAAAGTTACAGAAAGAGGATGAACTGTAGGTTCTTGTATGTGTGTTTCAGATTCAAAGGTTGAAACAGTAACTCGTGGCACGTCGTACAAGTTCGCTCTACTGAACCAGTCTAAAAGCAAGTCACTGTGGGAGATTTCACATAACTCTTCCTTGGAGAATCCAATTTGGCTCAGACTTGTGGCATTGGAAAGAGGACGCAGAAGGCTACTACAGGTAGCAATTTCAGAATTGGATGATCCGAAATTACAGAGATACATCAGATTCAATATCAGGCTTCTATAAAGTGAAAAAAGGTGTGTAGTTTTTTTTTAATTTTTGTGTAAGCTTGGTTTAACGGAATTCAAAGGGCATAGTAAAACATTATTATCAGTAACTGATGCCCCGAGGAAAGAAAATGCAAACACCTAGTAAGGAACCTGAAAGCTCTAGCATGACTCATGAAGAAGAGGAAGAAATGCTACATGATATATCAAAATTACAAGAACAAGTGCAACAAATGTCACGCTCACAAAAGCTAACAGAAGCTAAGATAAGTGGCGTGGAATCTAAGGTAAATGGCGTGGAATCTAAGATAAAGGGTATGGAAGCTAAGATGGATGGCATGGAAGCTAAGGTGAATGGCATGGACGCTAAAATTGATGGCATGGATGATAAGATGGATGAATTGAAGAAGTTGCTACAAGAAAGGGTCACTAATGGTGAAAAGGTAGTAAAGGAAACTCATGATGAGAACAAAAGAAATGTTAATCATGATTCCATAGACTCTAATGTTGGATCGAAGACTCACCATGTTCCAAAAATCGATATGAGGAAGTTTGATGGCAAGGATCCCGCCACATGGATATTACAGATGGAGCAATTCTTCGATCTCAATAATGTGCAAAACACACAAAAGGTACGTATGGAAACTTTATATTTGGAACCAAATCAGTTTGTATGGTATCAATGGCTTTGTTCTCGTAAACAATTTATCACTTGGGCAATTTTTACAGAAGAATTGATAGCACATTATGAGGATACAAAAAGCAACACTTTTTTTAGCCAATTGATAAGTCTCAAACAAAAGGGTTCAATAATGGAGCACATTGAGGAGTTCCAAAAATTGAACATAAGGGTAAAAGATATTCCAGAGGAGCATAGGATTGATGTGTTCATAGGGTCTTTAAAGGATAATATCCAACATGATGTGCGCCTTTGGGAACCTGATTCATTAGAGAAGGCATTCAGGTTAGCAAGAAAAATGGAAAGCAAAATTATGGCAACTAGGAAGCATACCGTTCACAACTATAAAGACGGAAGTGTTGTTGCCCATAGTCTTCCACAACCTACAAGGTTGACACCACAACAATTGGAAGAAAAAAGAGCAAAAGGGCTTTGTTACAATTGTGATAGAAAATACACAAAAGGTCATAAGTGTGCTGAGAAGAAATTATTCTACATAGATTGTGAAGAGGAAGAAGAAAAGGAGCAAGAAAGGTCAAAAGAAGAGGATATATTCCAGGAACAAAGCCTAGATGAAGAACAAATAAATCCGACCATATCTTGTAATGCATTGGCGGGAATTACCACTCCTCAAACCATCAAGATAGAAGGACAAATCAAGAAGAAAAAGGTAATAGTGTTGATTGATTCAGGAAGCACCCACAATTTTATTCATTGTAGGGTAGCAAAAGAATTGAATTGCTTCCTATATCCAGCACCAGAGTGTCAAGTGATGATTGCAAATGGAGGAACAATAAATTGTTCTGGAAAGTGCCATAATATCAAGCTATCCATGGGAGAAAATGTATTGACTAGCCCAATGCTTTCCATTCCAATGGGAGGTGTTGATGTTGTACTAGGAGTCCAATGGCTACAATCCTTGGGTACAATAGCTTTTAATTTTCAAGAACTTTTCATGAAATTTTCTGTGGAAGGAAAGGAAGTTGAATTAAGGGGTATTGCAGGGAAACCAGGAAAGATAATCAGCTCTAATGGCATGACAAAGCTTCTAAAAAAGGAGCAAAGAGGTGTAATTGCACAATTATGTTTGTTACGCAGTAAATTGTCACTGTCTCCCTGTCAGTCACCCTACTGTGTCAGGAGTTCACAATAATCAAGTTCATGCCTTCTGAACTGGCCAAAAACCCACTTTTCCAAAGTTTTCCTCATCAGCGCGTCTGTTTCTAAAATATCCGCGATGACTGGCGCTTCATAACAGACCACGTGCGCTGCCAGCGCGGAAGCACACGACTTTTCCGCGCTGATCGAATTTCATGACCAGCGCAGCCTATGTTTGTATTTACCCGCGCTGACATGGCCCTTTCCATTATGTCATTGCGACGTCAGCGCGCCAGACCAGTTATGCACCCGCGCTGATCCAGTTTTGGCGAATTTGTTCCAACAGCCAGCCTTCCAGATAACTCCAGACTTGGTTGTTGGCTTTGTGAGTATCGCCTCCCTTCTATGGCATGTCTGTTCGACCCTTTGCAACTACTTCCCTTGAAGATAAGCTCATCCTTCCACCCTTTTAGGAGGCTCCTTCTCCTATATAAACTTCCACCATTACCATGAGCAGCTAGTTTTTGGACAGCTTGGATTGTGCAGAGCTTATAGTGCTCAGATTGCTGCTATTATAGGTAGTTGGTGTGATAAGTGTGGAAGTGCATGATAGCTTAGGGAAGGTTGTGTTGTGTTGCTTGTGTGAGAGAGAGAGTTTCTTGTCTTGGGAGAATCATTTCCAAAGGTGAATGCTTGAGACACTTGCTGACTGGCCCCTCCTGAGAAGGTTACCGACGTCAGAACATTTGGTTGTACTCTTCTCTGCTTGATTAATAATAGATGACTATTATTATTGTTCCATTCTCGTTTGTCTATGCAATGGTTAAATGTGAATTACATCTTTTCTGACTGATGTATGGTTGCTTTTATTAGATTTCACGCTTGTGTTTGTTTCTTCTTCGTGTGTGCAGGTGTCTATTCGCGGAGATCGCGGAGGATCGTGACCAGCCAGAGCGAAGGTGGCATCTCTTCACCAAACAACAGCGCTGGAATCCAAGTAGGTGCTCTTTACCTCTTATTTAATTGCAATTAGGAACTTGCATAGTAGCATTGACTGATTGTTGCTAGACCCTTGCTGGGCTAGTAGGGATCGCCTCTATCCGTAGAGGGGATTTACCTCTCCAACAATTTGGCGACTCCACTGGGGATCAGCCTTTTGTCTCTTGTGTCCATTCTTTGTGTTTGAATTTGATTGTTCTCTCTTTTCAAGTTTTGGGGATTGTTTCTCTGCTTGTAGCCTTCCTGGGTCCATCTGGGAAGTGTCTTAATTGTTAAAAGAGTTTCTACCTTTGGTTTGGGAGTTTTTTGCTTTGATTCTACTCGTTTTTACCCTCAGCGCGGTTTAATTCAAAACAGACGCGCTGACGTCGCACACCTGCTTCTTTGTTTTCCCTGTCATCGCTCCTGTACGATTAACAGTCGCGCTGACCTCGTTTTTGAGACAGCGCGCTTTATCCATGTGCTTCCGCGCTGACGTCGCAAAGTTGCTACAGGCCTTCTCTTGTCAGCGCCGAGTTGCTGAAGGCCACCCGCGCTGATCCTGTAGAATTCATTTTTGTCCAAATTAGCCTCCTGAACCTGTTGCTTTGACTTTCCCCTCTTCTCTCCACTTGGTTTGTGACTTGTTTTTCATTACCTGAACTCTGAGCTACTTGTTTGCGAAGTCTTGTTCCACAGGGTTTCGTTTTTGCTCATTTTTCGGTTTTGCAAATACCTTCCTCTTTGCTTTCGCTGCTTGGTTTGTATTTCCGCCATCACTTTTATAGTTGCTGGATTGTGTTGAATCTCTAATTGACTGGTTGGGACTCTTATCCTCCGGGTGTTTGCTTTTCTCCATTGATTTCGCACTCTAGCCCTAGGGCATCTAGTGGCCGTGTGTGTGTCAAGCCTTCCGTAGGGATCTTGTTCTCTTGTTTGACCAGCCAACTTCAGATTTGTTTTTTGCACTTGTTCGTTGATTGGTGAAGTGTTTTTTTGGTTGTGTTTCCGAGTGGTTTTTGCTTCTTCCTTGCTTGAATTCCTGTTTGTCTTGCCGAGCTTAGATCACATAGCTCGTGCGGAACTTGGTTTTTCCTTTTGATTTGGAAATCTTTGTTGGATGTTTTGGGAACTTTGTGTGCTTTCATTAAGTGATTTGCTTGGTGTTCTTGTCTCTCAAAATTTGTTTTAAAGTGCATTAGTGCCATTGAAAGAGAATCGAACTAAATCTTTTGCATTCAATAGTTAATGAAAAGAAGAGCATTTTAGTGATTTGTGTTCTTTAAAAAAGAAAATTTTCATTTCTTTGTCATTAGCTGCATTAGGTTGTTTGATGGTTTGATTTCATTTTGTTTGATTGAAGAAATCTTAACCTTCTCATAGTTAGAATTCATCGAACAAAATGGTATTCTTTGGCATATAGCTTGCATCTAGGAAATTGTGAGAGACCATACGATAGGGCCTGAAATCGAAACTTAATTTCAAGATCAACCATAAAATGAACCGAATGAATCTAAAAACGCATTGGAACTAAACGAAAACATCTAGAGGTCTAGGTTAGAGACGTGTTCCGGCGTCTTTAAACATAGTCACTATTGTTTCACATTACGGTTGGGTGATTCCTCCTTCTGTGACTCGATAGTGGTCTAACACGGACTGTGCTCCCACGTATAGTCGCGTATATAGGGAGACCCCACTAGGCTTTTATCCTTTATCCATAGGAAGCCGAGTCTGCCGCCTTGTGAACCGTAACGCACCGAACACAGCATTCGGGAAGATTGACTGCAGTACGGAAAGTCCTTGGCTCTCATACGATTGCTAAGGTGTATAAGCAGTTTTACGGGTCGCTTGGTAAACCCTATACCTAGAGTCTCCAGAGCAGTCACTTTTGATCCTTTTCGGACTCCCTAAATGAAAAGGTGCCTGTGAGCGTCTTGTCACTTCGTGCTCATTAAACATTCGAAGGAGACTGGAGTCATCTTTTCGTCCTTTTCTCGACTCTTGAAACATGAAAAGGTCAAGTTTGGTTCTTGTGTCTTAAAATTTATTCGGCCACGATAACATCACCTGGTTAGATTTTGTGTGCGTTAGTTTTGAGTAGGGTCTTTATCGTTAGTTTGCTTTAGGTTTTCTAAGGGGTCTTGTCATCCTGGCTGACCCGTCAACTCCCGGTCCGAGTGATCAAGGTTCTCCATCTTCTGTTGCTCCAGAGGTACCAGTTGTAAGCGATACTCTTCCCATTGTTCCGAGTATCCAGCCTATCAACGTACGTGCCCCGGGCGACGAAGATTACATAGAAGATTGGAATCCTATCTGGGAGCCTGACAGCGATTATACCCCTCGTACTCCTCTCGGTATGTCGTCTCCGATGTCCACTTCCCCCATGGATGAGACATCTTCCGGCACAGGTGAAACACCCGTGGTGACAGATATTGAAACTCCGATCCCGACTTCCTCTCCACTCCCTCCACGATATCAGTCAATGAGGGATAGGATAGCTGCTAGAACTACTTCTACGACTATATGGGATCCCAGTCTTATTGCCACCACGGGGCCCTTTATTTCGCGACCTCTCAATACACCTGTTACTTCAGGTCTTAATACGCCCGTTACCTCAGTTCCTACCAATCCAACCGTTTGTGTAGCGCGCCCGACTCCGGTCGTCAGTGCTGTCACAGCATCCTCATCTACGAACCCTGGGGCTGGTCCCTCTTACGGTCAAGGCCAGCCAGGGGTTTCGTCTGGAGTCATTGATCCTGCACAAGGTGCTCAGCCCTCTTCTGGTGGTGTTCCAGGAGCAGGGCCGTATGATGCCCATGGGCAGCCCATTGTGGACCCAGATTACCAAGGTCCACTCTTTTATTATGATGCTAATGGTCAGTACCTCGAGAACGTTTCATCCCTGCCTCGTCGACCTTTCGAGGAGAACTCGGCACCGTTGGATGTTACGTATGATCCCGTTACTCATACTTTTCGTGGGCTCCGGAATCCTCCCGGACAGCCCCAAGGACCACCCAATCAAGGCCAGCCGCCTTATGTGCAAACCCCTCAAGGGCAACCACTTTATGGCCCGCCTTACCCAGGACAATCTGGGGGCCCGCAGGGACAACCCTACCCGGGACAACCCTCGGCCGTTGGAGGTCCGTCATTTTCGTATCAGAATCAACCTTCTGGATATCCAGGGCAACCTGGTACCCAGCAAGGTTACCCAACTGGACAACCAGGGCAACCTTACATTCAACAAGGCCAACCCGGTTTCCAGCAGGGGTACCCATCTGGACAAACTGGGCAAGTTTATACTCCTCAAAATCAACCAGCAGTCCAGCAGGGATATCCTCTTGGGCAGGGGGGGCAACCCTACTTACAGCAGGGCCAACCTACTGCCCAGTCTGGTCATCTTTCTGGGCAGGGTGGGCAACCCTACGTTCAGCAGGGTCAACCCACTGCTCAATCCATGCATCCTTCTGGGCAAGGGGGGCAGCCTGCTATACAGCAAGGCCAACCCACTGCTCAGCCTATGCACCAAGGGGGGCAGCCTGCTATACAGCAAGGCCAGCCCTCTGCTCAGTCTATGCACCCTGGGGGGCAGACGGGCCAACCTTCTATGCAGCAAGGTCAACCCGCTGTCCGCCCTAATCATCCATCTGGACAAGCTGGCCAACCTCAGGGTCAACCAGCTGTTCAGCCAGCTCAATCATCCGTTCCGCAAGGACAACCCTTGGTGGTCCACGGACAACCTGGCACCCAGCAAGTTCATCCTGCTGGCCAACCAGGTCCATCTCAAATCCAACCAAGTCAACCTTCGGGCCAGATGATTCAACCCCAGCCGGTTCAAGGACATTACTCTGGGCCTCAAACTCAGACAGGTTATCAAATGCAAGGTGGGCCACAGCCTCAACCTTCTTACCAGATGCAGCCTCCCTATCAGGCTCAGTATGGGGCCCAGCAACCGTATGGCTACCAGCAACCCCAGGGGCAAACTCAGTTTGCTCCTTATCAAAATTATCAACAGCCACAGGTCACTCCTTACCAAAATTATCAGTATGTTGCACCTGTAGGGCAAATTGCTAATACATGGGGAGCTGGGGGGCAGACACAGGGACAGCCGTCCGCATATGGCCAGAATCCGTATGGACATAACCCCTATGGACAAGGTCCCTATGCGCCAGGCCCTTTTGGGCCAGGTCCATCGGGACAAAGTTCTTACGCGCCAGGCCCTTTTGGGCCAGGTCCGTCCGGACAGAGTTCGTGGGGGCAACCACCATCTGGTTGGAACCCTAATGTCGCCTCGAATCCACAGCCACAAATGTCCTTTAACCCTCAGTTACCATTCTTAGCGACGTTGGAACTGCCTGATGTGTCCAAGTTAACAAATGATCCTATTTTGCATAATCCATATTGGCCACCGGTTCCAACCAAAATACCAGGTGATTGTCCAAAGTTTGATGGCAAAGCTGGTGAAGACCCTCAGGCCCATGTAATGACTTATCACCTTTGGTGTTCATCGAACTCATGGCTTGATGATTCTATTTGGCTCCGCCTCTTTCAGAGAACTCTCACTGGTTCAGCAGCTAAGTGGTATATCGAACTGAATCGCGGCATGTTTCAATATTTCAACTCGTTGGCTATGGCCTTCTTGACTCATTTTCAGTTGCCCATTCGGTACGAGACTGGGACACATCTCCTCACGTCTCTCAAACAGGATACGACTACGCACATCTCTGATCATATACATGAATGGAGAAGGCGTCGTCGCTTGATCAAATTCTGGATTCCTGATCAACTCCTGACCGACTGGTTCACGACTTCCTTTGTCCCTAAGATTGCAAAAGACATCGCAATGGGAGCGTGTGTAACTGAAGAGAAAGCAATCGCGCGAGCTCAGTACCTCGATTTAGTGTACTCTCAGTCGGGTACTTTGTATGAGTATTTGCCAGATGCCCCGAGGCCTGGACAGCCCAAAGCTCCACCAAAGCCTTCTGTTGATGGAGTCATTGGTTCTGTGAATTCGTGATCAAAGAAATCGACCGCGAACCCTGGGAAGCAGAAACAGAACGCCTCTAACGAAAATGCTTCTCAGGGCCAATCAATTTCTGGGAGTACCTCCAAGGTAAACGCCGTCCAGTCCACCGCGGCGGACAAACCCTCGAAAGGGAAAAAGAAAGGGAAAGTTAAAGATAAATCTGGACAGCCCAAGCAAGATCCCCCTAAGCCTCCCTCCGAGGAAGGAGCTAAGCAGAAACCTAAGTATCCTTGTCTCATCTGTGATGAGGATCACTATACCAAGGATTGCCCAAGGCGGTCCGAAGTTAGTCGACTTTTGAAAGGTGTTCCGGGGCCTCCTGTTGTGCTAAGAGAGCCTTTCCCTTCCCAGCAGACCCAAATGGTGGCAGATCCCTCTCAATCCTCTTCCTCGTTCGGTTCTCAAGTGTTCATGGCTGGAACGATTCCCATCCATGTTTCAACTCGAGCGAAATATTATCCATCTCAAGCCGAGAAAGAGCCGGAGGTTCCCTCCAGCACTCCTCCGTCCAGTTCTGGTCCCCTTCACATCGAACGGCCCAGCACTGAGACGATCCCCCGACCCCCTCCCAAAGGTGTACTCAGGAAGTCATCTTATAACCCCAATGCTCGTGCCGCCCAACACTATAGCATTGTCGAGGACTTAGCTCAGGCTCCGTCTGCTATGTCCGCGTTAGAAGTCCTTCAGAGCTGCCCCTCCCAGAGGAATTCCTTGCTATCAGCGATTGGTGGCATCGACCCGGCAGATTCGGATTTAATTTCTTTTGATCTCGAGGGTTTCACACAGAGACTGCCTCATCAGGTGGCTTTCCTTATACAGGTCCTCATCAATGGCAAAACGATTCATCGTACAGTCATTGATGAGGGTGCCTCAACCTGCATCATGTCAGTTGCTTGCTGGAAGGCTATTGGTTCTCCTGCTCTAAGCAAGTCTCCTACGACCCTGGAAGCTTTCGATGGAAGAGAATCTCGTCCATATGGTATCCTCCCACGATTGCCTATCTCTTTAGAAGGGAAAACCGTAGAAGTAGAGGTGGAAGTTGTGGACGCTAATCTCACTTACAACCTCCTCCTCGGACGAAGCTGGACATACGCCATGCAAGCCGTGGCTTCCTCCTTGTTCCGTGTCGTTCGCTTCCCCCATCAAGGAAGAATCGTCACGGTGGACCAGCTGTCCTTTTTTGCTTCTTCTTCTGAAGGAAATGTGCCGTTCGTGGAGCATACCTCCAAGTCATTAGTGAGTGTGGGTGCCGGACTGTTCAAAGATCCCTCCTTAATGGGAGTCTTTCCCCTCCCACCTCCAAATCTCGCCCCTGTCAACATGATTTCAGTACGTTCTGATCCATGGGTTCTTCCTCCCTTGAATCAGGAAGACTCTTGGGGTGATATGATGCCGTTGAGTCCTGCCGAGCTCAACTACATCGAGATTGTCGCTGCATCGGCTCCCCCTCCTGAACCTGCTTTTTTAAGCAGTGTTCCTGATTCATATGATCATTTCCCTTGGCTGGGTGATGAGGCCACTTCGGATCCCTTGAAGTAAAAATTGCCCTCCGATGAGGCCATCATAGAGACTATGTCTCTCGAAGAACTTCCTTGGTTAGATCACCACCATCGCTCTTCGTTTCTCCCTCCACATTCGGAAATGGTCGCATGTCTCGAGCGGTTTGCTTCATGTGTCCCATCTCCGCCCCTCCAAACACCTGTTCAGCTGTATCAAGTGTCTTCGGAGGGCAATATGGGTAACATCACGTAGACCCAGCCTATCGACATCTCTGTCAAACCAGGGATTGTCGAGAATATTTTCATTGGAGTCACATGCACTCTTGAAGAAGTTCAACTTTATACCGCTTTATTTCGTGAATTTCGTGATGTCTTCGCATGGTCTTACGAGGAAATGCCCGGCATCGACCCTAGTATTGTGGTGCACGAAATACCTACTTATCCAGGCGCTAAGCCCGTTCGTCAGCGCTTACGCCCAGTGCACCCTCGAAAGGCTGCAGCCATCAAGGCCGAAGTCGAAAAGCTTCTTCGAGCTGGTTTTATTTATGCCATCCCCCTCACAGAGTGGGTGTCCAATATAGTCCCTATGAATAAAAAGCAGGGCACTATCTGGGTCTGTGTTGATTACCGCGACATCAATCGTGCCTGCCCAAAAGATAACTTTCCTACGCCTTTTATTGATCAGCTTATTGATGACTGCGCAGGAAGTGAGATTTATTCGTTTATGGACGGATTCTCTGGTTATAACCAGATCAACATAGCCCCTGCAGACCAGCATAAGACAGCTTTCATTTGTCCTTGGGGCACCTTCGCTTATAAGAAGCTTCCTTTCGGTCTCAAAAATGCCGGTGCCACTTTCCAGCGTGCGATGTCGTATGCTTTTCATGATATCCGACACATCGTACAGCCTTACCTGGATGACCTCCCAGCTCATTCAGCTAAACGTCAAGACCATCCATCTCATCTACGCGAAATTTTTCTCCGCTGTCGACACTACCGTATTCGACTCAATCCGCATAAGTGTGTCTTCTGCGTAGAATCTGGCCGACTACTCGGGTTCATCGTCTCCCGAGAAGGCATCCGTCTGGATCCCCTCAAAGTCGAGGCCATTTTGAATCTTCCTCCCCCTGCCTCTTTGCAGCAATTGCAGAGCTTGCAGGGTAAAGCTAATTTTCTCAGACGATTCATCCCGAATTATGCCGAGGTGGCTAAGGGTTTCACACGGTTATTAAAGCGAGACACACCCTTTCGTTGGGATGCTATCGCCCAAGAATCTTTCGAGCGCCTTAAAGACCTTCTTGTCTCAGCTCCACTCTTAAGACCTCCGAACTACCACCGTGATTACACTCTCTATTTAGCTGCCGCTGACACCACCATCGGCATGGTTCTAGTGCAGGATGACGATGCCGGCACAGAGCACGTTATCTATTATCTTAGTCGCAACCTTCTGGATACGGAAACTCGCTACGCACATGTCGAGAAGTTGGCATTGGCAGCTGTCTGCGCCGTCCAACGATTCCGGCATTATATCGTGTTGCGCACAACGACCGTGATCTCTGACTGCAACCCCATGACCTACATTTTGTCGCGTCAACTGCTGGGGGGCAAGTACTCGAAGTGGATTTTAATCCTCCAAGAGTTCGACTTGGAATTCACTGCGGCCAAGTCTAAGAAATCTCTGGTCTTTGCTGAACTGCTCTGTTCCTTACCATCTCACTCTGCACCATCTCGTTTGGAGGAGCATATCCCGGATGAAACATTGTTTCTCATCAGCACCCTCGACCCGTGGTACGGGGACATTATCGTATATTTGCAGACGTCTTCCTTCCGTCCAAATGTATCGAAAGATGCTCGACGGCGAATTCGTCACCAAGCTCAACCCTATCGCATTTTGGGCGATACCCTGTACCGCCTCGGCGTTGATTCTGTTCTCCGCCGATGTTTGACTCTCGAGGAAGCTGAGAGGGTGTTAAATGACTGCCACTCTGGTGCTTGTGGCGGTCACATGTCCGGATATGCTACCGCCCAGAAAATTCTTCGTGCTGGTTACTTCTGGCCTTCTATTTTCAAAGATTGCATTCTTGCCGTTCGCACATGTCATGAATGCCAAGTATACCACCGGAAAATGCGTGCTCCTCCTGCACCACTGCACCCTGTTGTCACCGTAGGTCCATTTGCCAAATGGGGCATCGATTATACGTCCTGTAACCCTCGTTCGGCCGGGGGGCATGGGTACATCATCGTTGCCGTGGATTATTTCACCAAGTGGGCCGAAGCGATGCCTACATTGAACGAAGACGGTTACACAGCGGCGCAGTTTTTATTCAATCATGTCATTACTCGCTTCGGAGTCCCTCAGGCTATTGTCACAGATCACGGAAAGCATTTCCGTAATCACATGATGACGGAACTAACGACCCAACTAGGCTTGCGTCAAGATAGTTCGACATCGTACTATCCACAATCCAACGGTCAAGTCGAGGCCGTGAACAAAGTTTTGATCACTATGCTTCAACGCACCGTCAATATGCACAAGTCTAATTGGCATCTGATGCTGTTCCCAGCCTTGTGGGCCTACCGGACTTCTGTGAAGGACGCCACCGGTTTCACTCCGTTTCAGTTGGTTTACGGACTGGAGGCCACCCTTCCCGTCGAATGTGAGATTCCTTCGTTGAAATTAGCTGTCGAGTTGCTTCCCAACACCACTCCGGTGGAGGAACGACTTCTTTACCTAGAACGGTTAGACAAGACCCGTCGTTTAGCTTCTCTGGCTATCGAAGCGCAAAAGAAGAGAGTCAAGGCTCACTTTGACCAGAACATTCATCCTCGTTCCTTCGTTGAGGGAGATCTAGTACTGCTCTACGATCAAGCTAAAGATAAGCTGGGGGCAGGAAAACTCGAATCCATGTGGCTAGGTCCCTATATCGTGAAAAGAGTTTTACAAAAGGGCGCATATGAGTTGATTGATTACGAAGGAAATCCTCTTGACAAGCCCCGCAACGGGCTTTATTTGAAGAAATATTATCCATGACTTCGTGCACTCAGTTTGTACATACGCGTGTTTAGTGTGTTTTGCGTGCATGATTTCATGTTTTGCTTTAGTGTGAAGGCGTGTTTGCCTCTTATTGTGTTTTCTCCTTCTTGTGCAGATGTCTGGTGCACCTTATGTTGGTTTCGCTGATGGCGCCTGCCGTAGTACTTGCAATTTGTCTTTTGCGGCATGGGCGATCTATGATCCTCACGGGGAGTTGCTAGATCTTCAAGGAGTCTGCCTCGGTCGTACCACTAATAATGTTGCCGAATACAGTGCCGTAATTGAGCTACTAGCCGAAGCAGTTGATCTCGGCATTCGAGCAATGATGGTAAACCTCGACTCCCAGCTGGTCGTTCATCAACTTAACGGGCGATATTCCGTCAGAGACCAACGTATCCTAAGGTTGTATCTACGTGTCAGATTGTTAGAAAGGAATTTTGACTATATCACATATCAACATATTCCGAGACGATTAAACACGTTGACTGATGCATTGGCAAATCATGTGTTAGATAGACATTTGCGAAATAGATAACATCGTACAAGAAGACATAGAAAGCATAATAGAGTAAAGCATATGTAGATAAGATATTTTCCAAGCATAGTTTGCATGCGTGCTGTGTGTGCTTTTAAGCTTGCATTAAAAACATTAAAAAACATGGGTCGTGTGTTGTGCAATTCATACATAAGATTACATTTGTACTGAACATTTGCATAACATAAAAAAAACATTATCATATGTAACAAGATCCATCCAAAAATCGGTATGTATATATATATATATATATCGTGTGGCGCACTAAGGCGCTCAAAAATAAGTGTGTATGTCAAAAATAGAGTCACTGTCCTCAGTACATCCGAGACATATGTCTCTCAAAACATCAGTAGAAGTGAACCTAGGCGACTATTGTGCTGGGTTATGCTCTCTGTAGCATACAGCTGCTCGTGCCACCCGCCTCAAAAGGCGGTGCATCCTGGGTGCCACCCCCACTGTGTGGATCTGATGCTCTATCGGGACCTCCTCGACCCCCTGGTAATCCGGCACTCCCTCCAGCAAACCCTCAAGGTTGCGGGCCACAGTCTCCGACGTATCCACTCCTGGAGGAACTAAGGCCAGGGCTCCAGCTCCTTGCCCCTCTCTCCGTGCCGTTGGGGCTAGGCCAATGGGTCTCACAGGTCCCACATCTGCATACGGTGACATTTATTAAGACATGTACATGAAAAACCAAAAACATCAAAAAATGTTAAAATGAGATCAAGTGACATACCTCCATCATCCCAATGCTCTCCTGCGGGCAGTGGCATGTCAGGATCATTGCGGAAGTCCATGCCGGCATATGGCCAGTCCTCCACGATGACAACCTGGCGGTCCAACCACTCTCTGAAATACACTCCCCAAGATACTGGGCGGCCTCCACCTCCACGTGGCATGACACGGGCCCATCGGCTGGCCCTCGTCTCCCGGGGACCTCTAGGTGGGTCCACAGCCATCGTCTGTAACTGTAAAGCTGGCACCCGCTCCAGCATGAGCGGAAGAAGAAGCGACCCATATGCAAACTGCTTCGTCTCTCCACGACGGCAGTTGCTTAGTTGCCTCTTCATGCTAGTGGTCACAGCAGTCGCCCAGTCAAAGATGGTGGGCTGTAGGCACTCCAGAGCTAACAACAGTTGGTTCTTCGAGGCCTCATGATTGGCCAAGGAACCCGCTGCCTATGTCACTAGGAAGAGTATCGTGCGGAGAGGCATGTCTCGCACTGTCGGGATAGCAACCTTCCCGCTCCGTGTCTTTTCAGCTCCTGGGCATACTCTAGCCATCAGCTGGTCCAGAGTCTCGCCGCTGGGTCGCTGCCCCTCCAGGATGGGCCTCTGGCCCCGGCGCGACAAACCAGTCAAGAAATAGATATCCGAGGCATCGAACTCGATGTCTTGGCCGCGGATGGTGAATTTCCCGTCTATTGGGTTCCAAGCTCTGATCAGGAACTCCAGCAAGTCAGGTTGCGCTCTCAGGCGCGGAGTCAGGAAGAACTTCAGGAAACCGCATGCCCGCATTGCATTCCGGCATTCGGCAAGTGCATATGCGGCTATATCTTCGTTATCATGGGCTCTCTCTTGCCATACAAAAGCCATTGTGCCCTGCAAAGCCATGAAGAAACATTAGAATGCTGTTTGTGGAAAATTGTACGTTCATTTTGTAAAAAATCAAATTTTTCCGCGCCAGCGCGACTGTTTTAAAAACAGTCGCGCTGAAAATGGCGCCCCTGTGTTTTTTCATTGGGTCAGCGCGGAAGCACACGTGTTTTCCGCGCTGACCCAAAAGGTGGTACGTGTAATTTTAAATCGATCAGCGCGGTCCCGAGCGGGAAATCCGCGCTGACCGAGAGCGCATCCACGCTCAAAGAATTTGCCCAAATGGGCAAATTCCACCGTTAAAATGCTACCAAAGGGACTCAAAATGGAGCGCATGGCAAGGGGAACCTACCTGGAGCAAGTCGTTCGATGAATGGTGTCCGCACGGGGAAGAATTCGCTCCGTCAACTTCACAGCTTCACAACGTTCTCGAAGGCTCAATATGGTAACAATGGTAAAAATGACTATTTACCCTTCTATTTATAGTAAAAATGGCTTAATTAACTATAGATTTTACGAATGTGGGTTTTTGTCATGATTTTACCATGGATTTAGCACTTCTGTCAAAATATTATGCCTTTATGCGTGTTTTAATATGTTTTTAAACATGTCGAACGGATTTATGCGGGTATATTCTTTTACTGTGCAGGTTCTCAGAAACGGTGAAGTCATAATGGTCCTAAATACACTTGGTCCCGAAAAATGTCGTCTTTGAGCTCTTTTCCGACATGAAACAAGAAAACATGGCCAAGCTTCCTTTCAGCTCGTTAAAGGGAACGAGAGGCGGTCGTTTTAAGCTCTTTTTTCGACCGTGTAACTTTAAAAGATTGCCGGGTGTTTGTCGTTTCGCACTCGTTATTGGCTCTAAAACGACGTGTTTTCGACCGCTTTTTTACTTTTTCGGGTCGAAGGCACTATTTACGAAAAGTACTCCTCGATCGTAATGATCGGGCGGTTCTTTCGAGCATTGTTTTATACTTTTTCGGGCTCGAGAGACACAACTTTACGAAAAAGGACCCCCCTGGAGTTTCCTTTTCCGCTGTCTTTTCAGACTCTCTAAATAAGAAAAGACGCCGAGTTTTTCCTTTGTCAGGCTCGTTAAAAACTTGTTGACATCGGACATCGTCGAAATGACACTTTTCAAGCATATGCTATCCCCGTCAAGCTTGTCATCCAAAAATAACCGGGGTACCTGCCAGAAATGGTGGGGAAAATGGAACTACAATTGTCGCGTCGGCAGTATGTCGCTCTTGAACATGGCACTCCTCTGCTTCGTGTCTGGGTGGGACCATCTCATCTTGTTTTTTACTAGCCTCCGTGGGTTCGGGTTACCCTATTTGACCTCTCATTTTCTCATTGCCATCATCATCATACCCTCTGCTCATTTGATGTCAAATACTGCCAAATCCACTGTCGTGCCACCGATATGTTCAAGAGAAGTTGACCTCTGCAATAATACAACCTCATCTGCTATCTCACACAAATCATTTTACCTCTGTCTCGTGTCGATGATGTGGGAAACATTATGGCCCACCTTCGATCAAGGTCACTTCCTGTCGACTTCAGCTCATTATCCAGGAAGGTGACTTAGAGACTCCCTTCAGGTGCCTTAGAGCCTGCATGCCTCAATGGCAGGTTCTTCGTGTTCGACGCGAGGTTTTCATTATTGGCCTCCGATCGGATGATTCTGCGGGTGTTCGACACCAACTCATTGATTCACACGCCGCGGATTGTACCTATAGTACCTTGAGGACCATTGTCATTACTGGTGGTACCTCTCGCGTCTGTTAACAGTTTTCATCACTGACTGGTAATCAGACGATGTTCATGCATGTTCGACTTCAGCTCATGTATTCACATGCTTGGACTTGTACTTTGTTCGGATCGGGACGGAGCGCAAGACCCTGGATCTCTATCTGTTATGATCCAGGTTGCGATTTTGTGGATGATCGTTACATGACTCATTGATGGATGGCTGCGCCCATACCTGAGTCTTCATGGATGGCTGCGACCATACCTTATCATTATTCTGGTCTCTTTAGCTGGGTGGCTGCGTCCATTCCACAGACCTTTTCGCATGTCTTTTGGATGGCTGCGCCCATGCCTAGACTGCATGTACTTGATTATCAGAGATATTCGGTCCTTCCTGGTGGTGTTCCAGTTCGGCAAGGTTCTGTAAAGCATTTCACCCCTCCCACTCTCTCGGTCTTCATGCTTTAGGGGGCATCTGTTACGCAGTAAATTGTCACTGTCTCCCTGTCAGTCACCCTACTGTGTCAGGAGTTCACAATAATCAAGTTCATGCCTTCTGAACTGGCCAAAAACCCACTTTTCCAAAGTTTTCCTCATCAGCGCGTCTGTTTCTAAAATATCCGCGATGACTGGCGCTTCATAACAGACCACGTGCGTTGCCAGCGCGGAAGCACACGACTTTTCCGCGCTGATCGAATTTCATGACCAGCGCAGCCTCTGTTTGTATTTACCCGCGCTGACATGGCCCTTTCCATTATGTCATTGCGACGTCAGCGCACCAGACCAGTTATGCACCCGCGCTGATCCAGTTTTGGCGAATTTGTTCCAACAGCCAGCCTTCCAGATAACTCCAGACTTGGTTGTTGGCTTTGTGAGTATCGCCTCCCTTCTATGGCATGTCTGTTCGACCCTTTGCAACTACTTCCCTTGAAGATAAGCTCATCCTTCCACCCTTTTAGGAGGCTCCTTATCCTATATAAACTTCCACCATTACCATGAGCAACTAGTTTTTGGATAGCTTGGATTGTGTAGAGCTTATAGTGCTCAGATTGCTGCTATTATAGGTAGTTGGTGTGATAAGTGTGGAAGTGCATGATAGCTTAGGGAAGGTTGTGTTGTGTTGCTTGTGTGAGAGAGAGAGTTTCTTGTCTTGGGAGAATCATTTCCAAAGGTGAATGCTTGAGACACTTGCTGACTGGCCCCTCCTGAGAAGGTTACCGACGTCAGAACATTTGGTTGTACTCTTCTCTTCTTGATTAATAATAGATGACTACTATTATTGTTCCATTCTCGTTTGTCTATGCAATGGTTAAATGTGAATTACATCTTTTCTGACTGATGTATGGTTGCTTTTATTAGATTTCACGCTTGTGTTTGTTTCTTCTTCGTGTGTGCAGGTGTCTATTTGCGGAGATCGCGGAGGATCGTGACCAGCCAGAGTGAAGGAGCGAAGGTGGCATCTCTTCACCAAACAACAGCGCTGGAATCCAAGTAGGTGCTCTTTACCTCTTGTTTAATTGCAATTAGGAACTTGCATAGTACCATTGACTGATTGTTGCTAGACCCTTGCTGGGCTAGTAGGGATCGCCTCTATCGGTAGAGGGGATTTACCTCTCCAACAATGTTCGCTAGATGTTTCCACATTGGAATCATCTATTTCTCCAGATCTCCAAAAAGTCCTGGACAATCATTCCAAGGTATTTGAGACTCCCAAAGGTCTCCCACCTATGCGTGATCATGATCATGCTATTCATCTGATTCCAGGAAGTGTTCCTCCAAACATCAGGCCGTACAGATATCCATATGTCCAAAAAAGTGAAATTGAACGTATGGTTGCAGAAATGCTAGAGGCTGGTATAATTCAACCGAGTCAAAGTTCTTTCTCAGCTCCAGTAGTATTGGTGCACAAGAAGGATGGATCATGGCGCATGTGTCCAAATTATAGGGAGCTCAACAAGCTCACTATTAAAGATAAGTTCCCCATTCCTGTTATTGATGAATTACTGGATGAATTGCATGGATCAATTTACTTCACCAAGTTGGATCTTCGTTCGGGATATCATCAAATTAGAATGAAGATTGAAGACATTCCGAAAACAGCATTTAGAACTCATGAGGGTCATTATGAATTTTTGGTCATGCCTTTTGGCCTTACCAATGCACCTTCAACATTTCAAGGTTTGATGAATTCAATTTTCAAACCATTCCTTAGAAAATTTGTGTTAGTATTTTTTGATGATATACTAATCTACAGCAAGTCTTGGAAGGATCATGTTGAACATGTTGACAGGGTGCTACAACTATTGGAGGAGAAACAATTATATGCAAAAAGATCCAAATGTTTCTTTGGAGTCCAGGAGGTGGAATATTTGGGTCATATTGTATCTCATGAAGGAGTTAAGGTAGACCCTAGCAAAATTAAAGCCATTAAGGAATGGAAAATCCCCACATCCATAAAGCATCTGCGAGGATTTCTTGGGTTGACAGGGTATTATCGCAAGTTTGTTAAGAATTATGGGAGAATAGCAGCACCTCTAACAACATTATTGAAGAAAGATTCATTTTCATGGACTTCGGAAGCAACAAAGGCCTTTGAACATCTTAAAGAGGCAATGTGCCAAGCACCGGTCTTAGCTACACCGGACTTCACAAAAACCTTTATTGTGGAATGTGATGCTTCAGGAAATGGAATTGGTGCTGTTCTAATGCAAGATGAAAGACCCATTGCTTTTGAAAGTCGTCCAATCAAGGGAAAGTTTTTAAACAAAGCTATTTATGAGAAGGAAATGTTGGCAATACTCCATGCACTTAAGAAATGGCGACCCTACCTAATGGGAAGACACTTCAAGGTAAAAACGGATCATGATAGCCTTAAATACTTTTTAGAACAAAGATTATCCTCTGAAGAGCAACAAAAGTGGGTCACAAAGATGTTGGGTTATGACTTTGAAATCATCTACAAAAAAGGGAAGCAAAATGTGGTGGCAGATGCACTCTCAAGAAAGGATGAGGATGTGGAAGCATTGTTGTGTGCCATTTCTATTATCCAACCAGATTGGATAAACGAAGCAAGGGAGGAATGGAAGAATGACGAAGAAGTGTGGGCACTTATTCAAAAGCTACAACAAGATTCCAGTACTTCTGATACATTTAGCTGGCAAAATGATTCGTTATGGTACAAAGATCGCTTATACCTCTGTAAGAATTCCCAGCTAAAACAAAAGATTCTTATGGAATTGCACACTTCTCCCTTAGGAGGGCACTCAGGATTTTTAAAAACTTACCACAGGGTTAAGAAGGAATTTTTTTGGGATGGCCTTAAATCAGATATTCAAAAGTTTGTGGCGGAATGTTTGGTTTGCCAGCAAAATAAAGTTGAAACAATTAAGACACCAGGTCTATTACAACCTTTATCCATTCCAAGCCAACGTTGGGAGGAGGTTTCAATGGATTTTATCACAGGTTTACCCAAGTCTGAGGGAAAGAGTGTCATCATGGTGGTAGTTGACAGACTTACCAAGTATGCACACTTTTGTGCATTATCACATCCATTTAAAGCCAGTACAGTTTCTACTGCATTTATGGAAACAGTTCAAAAGCTACATGGAAACCCAAAGATTATTGTAAGTGACAGAGATCCCATTTTCACTGGAAATTTTTGGACAGAATTATTTTCTTGTCTTGGTACTCAGTTAGCTCATAGCTCATCTTATCATCCTCAATCTGATGGGCAAACTGAGATAGTAAACAAATGTTTGGAAGGATATCTTCGTTGCTTTGTATCTGATAAACAGACACAATGGGTCAAATGGTTGCCTCTGGCTGAATGGTGGTATAACACTTCCTTCCATACAACAACAAAAATGACCCCATTTATGGCACTTTATGGGTATCAACCACCATCCATCACATCATATTTAAGAGAAAATTCTAAGGTTCAGGCAGTGGAACATCACATCGAACATCAACAACAAGTCCTCCAACTCTTAAAGGATAACCTCGTGTTGGCACAAAATAGAATGAAACAACAGGCAGATCAACATCGCAGTGAAAGAAGTTTTGATGTAGGTGATTGGGTATTCCTACGGCTACAACCATATAAGCAAATGTCCCTAAAGCAAGCTAAGAAGGATAATAAATTATCACCAAAGTATTATGGTCCGTACAAGGTGTTGGAAAAGATTGGTACTATGGCATACAAATTGGAGCTTCCTGCAGCTTCTCGATTGCACCCAGTTTTCCATGTTTCATGTTTAAAGAAGGTTATAGGTGACAAGCTCCCAATTCAAACAATATTGCCAGAACTTGACGAGGAAGGAAAAATTATATTGGAACCGGAAGCAGTCACAGAAACAAGAACTCGACAGCTACGAAATCGATCAATTTCAGAGTATCTTATCAAGTGGAAGAACTTATCCGCTGAAGATTCCACATGGGAGGATGAGAATTTTATGCAGAAGTATCCAGAACTGCTCAAGCGTTGAGGACAACACTTTTTTGAAGGAGAGGGGCATGTTGGGTCCCTATAATACTAGTGATTACCCCATTACTATTGTAGTTATACCCCTATTTATATTGTTGTGCCCCTATTACCCCCATATTGTTATTTCTGTGCCCCATAGAATCCCTCTATTGTTATTTTTGTGGCTTTATATTATTATTGTTAGGTCGGCTGGATTATATTGTGACTCCTTAGACTCCTATATATAGAAAGGAGGTTTTGTCATTTGTATCATCCAAGAATTGTTCATTTATGTAATGTAAAGGAGGTTGCCCCCTCGAAGAGGCTGAATTCTAAGGCGTGGATTTATCTTTTCTATCTTTTCTTGAGCTGGTTTCATAACATCTTCTGTATTATTTCACATGTTTTTATATTATCAATCAGATAAATTCCCTATTAGCATCCAGAAGTTGGATACCAAAGGAAATCCAAGGCCAATTATTTATTGGACACCCTTAATCCAAAAATACTCCACTGCTTTCACCTATAAGGACTTCATTGATTCATTTGTCCATCGAGTCATGAACATGCTAACCAGTAGTCCTTAGCCCAAAATCAGCCAAGAGATCAAGAGGGTCTTACAGTTGGCCAAGAAAAACAAGGTGGGAGACTGGTATCTGTACCATAACCACAGAGATTAGAATTTATGGATGCCAACTTGCCCCTTAAAAATTTCCCAAATACCTCCCTATGAGGATATTTGCACTAGAATATTTTAGGTAGATCATCAATTCTGATGAAGTCAACTCCCTAGCATCTAGGAAGAAAACCCAATTTAAAATAAAAAATCAATTAGGCCCCTTCATTTGTAATAACAGAGAAGATGGACCAGAGGCAGATAAGATTCTGCAAAAAACGAAATTCAGAAACAACTTTATGTGGCAGTATGACCCTTATGGGGTCATAAATAAGTTGAGGATCAAGGTCAAATTGGGATCTTTCATCCATCATCCCATACTAGACATTGAGAGGTTTGCCAACCAATCAGAATGGTTGGAAAACAATGTAATTGACATGGATAGCACAGTAGTGGATGTAGAAAATACATTGATTGATGTAGAGAAACAAATTGATGAAAGTTATTTCCTGCATGTTACAAAACTAGGGGAACCAATGAATATTCCTCCTGTTTTACAGACCCCAGCAAATGAGGAGAGAAGCCCAAAAAGAAACAGGAATGAGGGTTCTAGTTCTACTATGGAAACCACAGATGAGCACTTTGAGCTTAGGAAAAGGACCAAGCTAAATCCTGTAACTGAACAGGAGGACACCATTGAATCAGTGGAAATAACTAACACTGATACAATGGTGGAAAGCAACGGTACAACAACTTCCGGAGAAACACAACAGCCCTCAACATCTAACACTCAACTGATTGAGAGACAACTTAGTGTTGAGGTTTCTTCTTTCACTAGGCCAACAAATAAGGAAAAAGATATCAAGGACAGGTACAAGGAGATCAAGTTGAGAAATGAAAAGTTTAAGGCTGAAACCTATGCTCAGTACTTCAAGCATACACCAACAAATCAAAGCAGGTTGATGTTAGATTTTGACATCAAAGCAGGAAAAATGCAGGTGTCCTTCATGTAGCCAACTGTCCAGTAGCCAAAGACATCAGCTGACTACAAAAAAACAGAATTTGAGGTGTTGGCCAGGGATGTTCATCCCATTGACCATATTTAATTCCACAAGCAAGCAGGGGATATGATCCACTCTCACCTTGATAAGAAGGGTCATGGTTGCACATAAGCTGCAAAGCTCCTTGGATAACATTACAACCCAATATAAATTGGAAAAGGCCTCCTCACAAGCCAAGGACAACAGGATCAAGTCATTGGAGGACTTGGTAATTGAGTTGGGACATGATCCCAATGACATCAAAGCTACTGAGAAATTGATCAAGAAGAAGAATGAGGACATTGCAGCTCTTAAAAAACAGCTGAAACTTCCTCATTCAGAGCACCCACAAACAAAAGAGGTCCTGGAGAGCCAAACACATCAGGAGGAGATGATGGACCTGGTTCTACAATTGAATGATCAACTAAAGGAAATGGAAAAGGAGTTAGATAGCTTGATACAGGTAAAACAAGCTAGTCTTGAGGTTGCCCCTGCCACTGTTATCCCAATAGTTACTACTGCAGTACCTTCCACTTTGGCAACATCATTAGCTCCTACAGCTCCAATGGCTACAACACTGCCAGCTTCTACAACGTCTACATCAACAATAGGGTCAACAGGTGATGAGGCTAGCAAATTGGTCAAGGCAATGGAAGACATGTCCATTCAGACCACAGAAATGAACAAGCTCAAGGAAAAGGTGACCAGTCTAGAGACTGACTATAAGCTTGCACAGATTATGCACAAAGAAGAAGTGTAGAAATCAACCAGGATGAATGAAAGAATAAAAAACTTGGAGAAGGAATTGACTTTAAAGGAACCCCTTGGACAGGCTAAGGAACAATTATGGGCCAATATCATTGACTCTGTCAATGATATTTGGCCATCCATTCAAGTAATTTTTGAGCAAATTGACTTGGTGAAAGAGGCTACAAAAGCCATACAGAGAGTGAAAACAGAATTGGGAGATATGCCAGAGGAAGCAACAAGGATCATTCACTTCCTTAACTCCAAAAATAAGTATGAATTGTAGGAATTAGAGATACCTGACATGACAGGTACAATACTGGAAGTAAAAAGGGTCCTCACCAAGAGGAATTTAATGCTAAACCTTGAAGATAAGTGCCAAACCATGCAACTGGCTATAGACAGGTTCATGGTTAAATTTGAAGTTTTGAGGCAAAAGGGTCTGCCCAATCCCTTGGTAATAAATGATAAGTTAATGACACAAGAGGACTACAATAGAAGAATTAGAGAAGTGGTCAGGGATCAAGTGAACACTTCATCTATGAAGGGGATGTGAACTAGCAAGGTCCTATACCAAACTTTTGAGAACTTGTTTTACCTCCAGCATGAGGTAAAACACCTTTTTGTGAATAATTCTTCTTTTGCCAAGTACACGGAGGCAAATGAGATTTATAGGAAAATGATAAATATCAAATTACCAGATGCAGAAACATGGGAGGACTTGAATGTCTTACTGTAGAAATACACAGTCAAAATGTAAAAATGTACAGTAAGGGTAAAAGGTACAGTAAAAGGATAATGACAGGCCAACCAGGTAAAAGAGTATCAGGTGAAAGTGTATTAGTTGAAAGGTCAGAATGAAAAGAACATCCAACGTGAAGACCAACAACAAAGCAGAGATTAAAAGGAAAAATATCAGAGCATAAAGAAAACACAACCTAATAAACAGGGTCATCATACTTCAGTTGAACATCTGTCTCTATCTTCTTGCATGAAGATATTTCTTTCTCCTAGATCAATTCCCAAGACAACTTGGGATATTTTGTAAATTATTTTTTTATAAATACTTCATAATTCGAAGTATTGAGTGTGGATTGCTATACATTTGTAGATTTATTTTGATTATAAACCTAAGGGTTATTGTACCAATTTTTCAAGTCAGCAGACTGTACCAAGTAATAAAGACATTGCATTATAGGATTCATGTGTTGAGCTATTACAGTGAAGTATTTTCTTTGTCAAATTTGTTATTTTCTTATGTTTTTCACAAAGTTGAATGTTATCTAAAGTTGAATGAATTAACTGGAAATTTATCTTAGAATTTGTTTAAGTACACTCTATTTTGAACAATTGATCATTTACATGTTTTCTTTTGATATCCGGATCTGAGAATCCTTAATTTTCTCTCCCATCCCGGTTGACCTCTTTCACTTTCTTTATAATCCGGCCTAAGGAACCCTTAATTTCTCCTTGGATCTGATTGAAAACCATTTCACCATTCAGCCTTGAGATCTGAAGTAACTCTGCTATCTTGCCCTGTAGACACTGTTTTTAGAACTTGATCTAGTCTTGTTTGCTTGATATTTGACCCCATAGCCCAATGGTAAAAGACACCCCTCTTTTCATCTAAGTAAGTGATCCCACCACCAAATCCAAATCAAAACCCAAGTACAATCATAACTAGCCTAAAATCAAATAACTAAACAAAGTTAAATCATAAAGAGAGAGCCCTCTCTGAGAATTAGGAAGGCTAGATCCTAATCTCCAAAGTAGGTTTGTGGTTACCTCTAATCATTTCTTTCTAATCAACTCCTGAGAAATATTGGAGTGATAACATATTGGTGACCATACTGGGGACTTCGATCCTCAGTGTAATAAAACTTTAAGGAAACCTTAAATTTCATCTTTTGCCCCTTAAGGTCATTTTAAAGAGTTGATGTTAAAAAGTTTCAAAAAACAATTAAAAAATTAAAATTCTGGCTCCCAAAAAGACTCACTATACCAGGGCAAATCCAGATCCAAACCCTGCTACAATAGTTGATGACCCTGACAGAATTTTAAGAAAACCAAAAAAGGTAGAAACTCAAGCAAGTAGTAGCTAGTTCGTTAAATCAAATTCACTCCCCCAGGAGTTATCAACTTTAGAGGAAATTCCATTTGATTTGTCTTTTGACCTCTCATTGTTTAGAACTAAATCAGAAAATGCAATTCATGAAACTGTGTTAGACCCTAATTTTATTCAATTCATTGAGTCGAAAAAGGTGCCTATACATCCAGATTTAGATAAAATTATGTTGGATACTTTTGACAAGCTAGAAGCTTTAACCTCTACATTGATAAGCCATATAGATGATGCCTACCTTCAAAAATCAATTGAACTAGCTGCCCTTACTACTGCTGCCTCAGAAATTTCCACATAATCTTCAAATATTGTAAATACACCTTCATTTACTACCACCTCATCTATAATATCCACCACAGTTCATTCCCCTAAACCAATTGTTCATCAGCTTCCTATCCCACCAAACTCATTAACCTCATCTAGTTCATCTCCATCCATTTCAAGCCCTTGCTCAAGCACTAGCACTTTGCCCCCTAGTCAAGCCAAAATCTCAACCATGGCAGATAGATATGTACCTTTGGTTTTACCAGCACAGCTCCATGCCATGCCCCAAGATTACCAAAGAAAAATATTTTTGTTTGATGCTACTGGTCAGTATACTGCCCAACAACATGTGAACAAAATGACTGACTATTTTGAGTTGCATGAGATTGATGAATCTGATGTCCAAATGAGGTTGTTTTCCCAAACATTAATTAGGGATGTTAAGAAATGGTTCAAATCTTTACCTACTAATCACATTGCAGACTTAGCTACTTTTCATAGATTGTTTATTGATAGATGGGAGAGAAAGAAAAACCCTCTACAAATACTTTCTGAATATGATAACATTAGAAGAGCTCCTAATGAGTCAGTTCAGGATTATTGTACTAGGTTCAATAGCATCTACAATGCAATCCTTGCTAATATTAAGCCTCCACCAAACCTAGCATTAATCAAATTCCCTGATGGTTTTGACATTGACATGTCATACCAATTAAGGGAAAGAAATCATGAAACATTGGAACAAATGCAAAGTAATGCTGTTAGTGTAGAAGCCAATCTATTAGCTAAGAAAGTTAGAATGAGAAATGAAAAAAGAGTTGTCATTAAAGAGGAAACTTCCACTTCTGATGGTAAAATATATAGTTTAGCAAAGAGTGTAGAAAGAATAATGGATAGATTAGAAAACATGGAAAGAAAAACTCAGTGGGAGAATCAACAGCCACCCCCAATAAGAAACCCCAACTTCAGGAAGAATCCTAACACTGGAAAGAATGCTATACCAGATCAAAAAATTAGACCACCCTTCCAGGAAAACTATGCTAAGGGTTCACAAAACCATGAGGGAGAGGATGACACCCAGATAAATCTATTAGGGATAAAAAATGAAGATGTTGTTTTCTTACTCAAGAAGAACAAGAATTATACATGCTACAACAATTGCAATTAGAGTCTGGAGAGTTATTTGACTTTAAACATGGTTATGAATCTTCCATACATGAGGCTCACAAACAGTATAGCCTAAGAAGTAAAAAGAATAATGAAATTCCCACTAAGAGATCAATCCAAACCCAAACTAAAAAGGTAACAAAAGCTCCTGTAACCAAAGTCCTGCAAATCCTCCCTAGGGGAACTCAAGAGACTTCTAGCCCAAAAATTGTAGGTATAAATTCATCAAAAACTCAAACTGAAACTGTTACTCAAATCATTCCAAATAAGAGAATTCAAAACAAAACTGTTGAAGCACAAACTGAAGTGTCTAGTATAGAAAAAGAAGATAAAACACACATACCATATTTTCTAAGGAAGATCTCATCCAATCAAGAAAAACTCAATTACCTTTCAACATTAAAACTGAGATAACAAAATTGAAAATATCAGTTCCTTTGACCGAGCTAGTGAAAAATGAATCATATAGATCACAGATCACTGAAACATTGAATATAGGTGAAGGGGAGGATGTTGTGAATTTGAATGATGATCAACCTAAGTTATTGTTTGGTCCTGAAGTAAATGGTACACATCAACAAGGGGGTATCCCTCCTTTCTACATTATCTTGAACATTCATGACAAAATATTACATAATGCTATGCTAGTCTCAGGGGCATCCCACAACTTAATGCCAAAAGCAATCATGGAGAGACTAAACTTAGATATCACCATAAAAGGACATGTTTTCCTTTGACTCTAGCCCAGTTAAATGCCTCGGTCTGATCAAGGATTTGTGTGTAACTCTAGTCCAGTGCCCAACAAAGAGTATTGTCATGGACATAGTAGTTGCTGACATCCCACCCAAATATGGAATGTTGTTATCTCGCTCATGGGGAGCAAAATTGTAGGGATCTTTACAGTTAGATATGTCATATGCCACCATCTCTGTTTTTGGTCAACAAAGAAACTTTATAGAGAGACCTTGATGAAATACATGGTGAGTAGTGCAGAAAAACCACAGAATTTCCCTATATACTCCATGCATTCTGATATGGACTCTTTTATCTTGTACAATTCAGAACATGACAAAAATGAAATCACAGTTGTAGAAGAAAAATACAACACACCTAATAGTGAAAACATTTTTCATGAGTCTCTATGGCATTTGGATTTTGATGGATCTGTTAATAGACTAGGAGCAGGTGCAAGAGTGTGGATTCATAACATGGAAAATAATCATTCTGAAGGTCATGCATTTAGATTAAACTTTAAATGCACAAACAACATGGTAGAATATGAAGCTTTAATCTTAGGACTACAAATGGTTAGAAAACTTGGAGCCAAGAGAGTTTCTATAATGGGAGACTCAGAATTGATTATTAAATAAATCAAAGGTGGATACTCTATAAATAATCCCAGACTGAGCCAATATAGAGAGACTGTCCTAGATTTGATTAAAGACCTTTTGGAAACAGACTTTGTTGCCATTCCTAGAAAACAAAATATGCAAGCCCATAGTCTGGCCACTTTGGCTAGTACCTGAAAATTGCCTTTTCAACCCAACCAACAGTACACTGCAGAAGTGAGACATAGGCCTATCATACCTGAAAATTTGAAATATTGGCATATTTTCTCACAAGATTCTCAAATTTATGATTTCATAAACGTTGAAGGTGAGTTTCAAAATTGTAATATAGATACAGATTGTATAGTAGATAATGACATAGATAGTGGGATAGATGTAAATATTTTAGATATAGGTAAACCCACTAATTTCACTAAAGTAGAAATAGATAACTTAGAAAATGTAGAAATAGAAGAAATAATGAATGATGATCCTAAAATTCTAAACCTTAAAAATAACTTTTTGCCTAAGGGATTAGTCCCATTAGAAGATTTGCTTGATTCAAATGATGTAGCTAGGAAACAAAAAATAGAGCCTTTAAGAGCAGATATAGAAGAATGTAACATAGGAACTGAAGAAAGACCTAAGTTCATTAAAATATCAAAAGCCTTACCTCTAGATGAAAAGGTTAAATATATAAGTCTGTTCAAAGAGTTTCAAGATGTCTTTGCCTGGAGTTATGAAGACCTAAAGTCTTATGACACCAGCATAATTCAACACAAGATACCTATCAAAGAAGATCATAAACCTTTTAAACAGAAACTTAGGAGAATTAATCCAGTTCTTATGCCATCAATTGAAAAGGAAGTCAAAAGGATGTATGATGCCCAAATCATAGCTCCCATTAGATATTCAGATTGGGTCTCAAACTTAGTCACTACTAGGAAGAAAACAGGGGAAATCAGACTCTGCGTTGATTTTAGAAATTTGAAAAAAGTCTCATTAAAAGATAACTATCCTTTCCTAAAAATGGACCATATTCTTCACAGGTAAGTAGGCTCATCCAGAATTTCATTGCTTGATGGATTTTCTGGATACAACCAAATCTTAGTTCAACCAGAGGACCAAGCAAAAACTGCATTTACTACTCCTTGGGGTACTTTCATGTATTTGAAAATGCCTTTTGGATTAATGAATGCAAGGGAAACATTTCAAAGAGCTATGGATATAGCTTTTGCCAAAGAAATCCATGACTTCCTAGTTGTTTACCAAGATGACATCACAATCTTTTCCAAATCTGATAATGAACATCTAGATCACCTGAGAAGAGTCTTCATTCAATGCAGAAAATTTGGTATTTCATTAAATTCCAAAAAGACACTCTTTGGTCTAGAAGAAGGTAAATTCTTGGGACATATAATATCCAAAGATGGAATTATAATAGATCATGCTAGAATAGAGGCAATATTGACCATCACTCATCCTAGAAACGTTAAAGAATTACAGTCATTTTTTAGGCAATAATTTTTCTTAGGAGATTCATTTCAAATTTAACTGAATTAATTAGAGAACTAAATAACATGTTAAGAAAAGATTCAACACTTAAATGGACAATGGAATCTAAACAATCTTTTGAGGCCATCAAGCAAGCCCTTACCAAAACTCCAGTCCTCATAAGTCCTGACTTCCAAAAAGATTTTATAATTTTTTCTTTTGCTTCAGAACATACTATTGCAACAATCTTGTTGCAAAAGAATGATCAAGGATATGAACAACCCATTGCATTTTTCAGTAAATATTTAAGAGATGCAACACTAAAGTACAACATAATGGAAAAACAAGCACTAGCTTTAGTGAAGGCTATTAAAGATTTTAGAGTGTACATCTTGTATTCACACATCATTGCTTATGTTCCAAATTCAGTAGTAAAGGACATTTTGACACAAAATGGGCCTGAAGGAAAGAGAGGCAAATGGATTGCCACTATTTTGGAATATGACATAGAAATAAAGCCTACAAAACTTATCAAAGGCCAAGGTTTAGCCAAACTCATGGCTGAATCGAACTGTCAGGCCTTAGATATAAATTTCATTGGTGCCCTAGATGATCAGGAAGAGATGGCGACTCCACAGATCAGTGAAGCTTTTACAAATTCACCTTGGTATGTAGATATCATATTTGTTTTACTAAACTTACAAGCTCCTCCCAGTTTATCTAGAACTAAAGCTAGATTTTTAAAAATGAAATCATTGAAATATTGTATCATAGATAATGCTTTATTTTGGAAAGACAATGGTGGTATTCTATTAAACTGTTTACTAAAAGATGAAGCTGATAAAATTATGCAAGAATTTCATGCAGGAGATTGTGGAGGACACTTGTATTGGAAAACAACTGCTGAAAAAATTCTAAGGGATGGTTTTTACTAGCCCACTCTTTTTGCAGATGTCAAGAAACATGTAACCTGCTATCACAAGTGCCATATATTTGAGGGAAAGAGGAAGCTTTTACCTTTACCTCTCAAACCCATATCCACAAAAATACCATTTTAACGATGGGGTTTAGACTTCATTGGGGAAATTCACCCAGCCTCCTCAGCTCAACATAAATGGATTTTGACAACCACTAATTACTTCACCAAATGGATAGAAGCCATCCCTTCTAGACAAGCCACAGACTCTGTCATTATCTCATTCCTTGAAAAAAATATCCTGTCAAGATTTGGATGCCCCCAAAAGCTCATTACTGATAATGTAGTTGCTTTTAAATCCAAGAAAATGGTAGACTTTTGTAACAAATATCACATCACCCTGGGCCATTCCATTGCCTATTACCCTCAAGGTAATGGACTTGAAAAATCCTCTAACAAAAGCCTTGTCAATATCATTAAGAAACTGCTGGAAGACAACAAGAAGACATGGAACAAAAAGTTGGTCAATGCCTTATGGGCAGAGAGACTAACTACCAAAAAGTCCATTGGTACATCTCCTTATTAGTTAGTATATGGAATGGATGTTGTTTTTCCATCCTCTTTAGGAGTACCAGTGATGAAGATCATCCAAGCTTTTCAGGTAGAACCAAATGATATCCAAAGAAGGATAAATCAGACAATACAATTGCAACAAACCAGAGAAGAAGTCTATGTTAAATCACAAGTAATCCAGGATAAAATCAAAAAGATTTTTGACAAAAAGGCCAAAGCTGATGATTTTTACATATGTGACAAAGTACTTAAATGGGATTCTAGAAGAGAAGATAAGGGAAAACATGGCAATTTTGATTTTTTGTGGTAAGGCCCTTATGTCATTTATGGTTACAGAGATAACAATGCATTTTCCTTGAGAGAATTAGATGGAACAGATCTACCAGGAGGACATGTCAATGGTAGTGTTATCACTCAGGTTATTCCCAAAAGTTGTAAAAAAGGGAATACGGCCGAGGTAACCACAGACCAATCTTTTAGATACAGATTCTAGCCAATCTGCATCCAGAGAGGGCTCTCTCTTTATAATTTAGCTTTGTTTTGAGGTATATTAGGCTAGCTATGAAGTGCAAGGGTTTTGTTTTGAGTTTGGTTGGAGGGATGGAGATTCAATAGAACAGTGAGGTAAACTTGAAAATTTTCAGTCCATTGGGCATGATGGGGTCAAAGAAGGATAGCTTCCTGGATTAGGTTTCTCATCAGAGGAGGTATCACAGAGCAAGGTACTCAAATATGGAACAATTTATAGGCTGGAATTAGATGGAATGGAATCAATTGGGTGAAGGGCAGTTAAGAATCCTTCATCATATTTGATAGAGGGAAAATGGATGATTACTATTAAGGAGCAATTAAGAATTCCTTAGCAAATATTCAAAATGAAAGAATCAGGGAAAACAAGAGCAATTAAGAATTCACTGTTTATTCTAATTCTGAAGAAAACATAGAAAATAACAAAGATTGAAGATAGAGTGCAGTGAAGCAAATTTTGAATTATTCTTTTTCTTTATTATTGAGATCATGAAACATAGATGATATAATAACATAGAAACTGTAAAACACAAGTTAGAAGGGACTTATTGATCCATAAGATGATTCAAGAATTCTGTAACATAGTCATCAACGTCAATTCCTCATTTAGTGAGCCAAACAAAAATGGTTCCAACAGCCCTTTATTCCAGAAAACTTCAGTATTACAGTCAGAAACTATGAACACCCACCAACCAACCCCAAATACTTCGTCTGGGGGGGTATTTATACAAAAACATCAAAATATCTGAAGAAGATAATATATGATGTCAATTAATGCTTCTTTTACAAGAGATAGAGACGAACAGTCTCGAAAACAGGGGAAGAATAAATTGACGCTGTGCTAGCCGTTCCATCTTTATGGGATGTACCGGAGGTAGGTGTTGCGAGTCAGCTCACAGTTGTTTTCCACTGGCACTCTGTGCTTGTTGCTGCATCTTTGTCTGATATGCTTTTAATCCTAATTAGATACGCTTTGACCCACTTGATTCTTGTTTATCTATGTTTGTCTTTATCACGGAAAAATAGACCAAAATGTACGTCTTATCCAAGAGGAATTCAGAGGATCCCCAACATGTCTTCCCACCACTGTTGATCTGGTAATTTATGCCTCTGAAGCTTCCTTAGTGTTTCATCAGCTTTTGTATATCTAACAAAATTAGGCTGGACTGAAACAGGTGTTTCACCTCATGTTCAATATAAAATAAGTTTTCTAAATTATCATAGAGACTCTGGCCTAAGGGAAGTGATTTTTCTCCTGAATCACTTGTTGATGAATTAACCTTATCAACAACATATGCACTCAACTTATGTGTATAATCTGTGTGTCTCATTAGCCTGTCATTAGTTCCTAAAGGACTTGGCAGTCCTTTATCCTACAAAATCGTAAATCTTTGCATGAATGAATTGATTTCTACTTGCATATACTGGCATCTTTTTTCTAAGTAATGCATTAGAGTTTTCTTGGTTAGAACTCTTTTGATATCCAAAATGGTGCCCATCCTGTCTTGGATGCCGAGCTGTTCTAGCTGTTCTCTATTCCTATAATTCAAAAAATGAATGAGCCTGTTGGCTTGATCAAGCATTTGTCCTAATAAAACTCTTGCTTTTTGAATTTCTCCATGTGCTGCATTCCCCAAGTCAATCTGCTCATAAATTGTCTAGATAGATGGCCAAACATCACTTAGAGATTGAGTGATGTTGGTCCAAAGGATTCCTTTGATTTCTGCTAGAGGCTTGTCCATAGTGAGATCTTTTTCTAATGATCTGACTTTGTTCTGTAGTGCTTTAACCTCTCTTGTTTTCTCTGCCACACTAATTTTGGACTTATCATAACTCTATTCTATTTTTGCCAATTTCTCCTTTACTTGCTTTAGCTCTGACACTTGGAGTTTCAATTCTTCCATGGATTTTATCAACTCTTCTGTGCTCATACCTGTACTGTTGCCTGGTGCTGCCCCTGTTGATGTTGTACCTGTGATTACTGCTGTTGTAGCTGCTGGGACACTTGGGGCCAATGTTGCTCTAGTTGTTGAGGGGACCGCACTTGTAACTGTAGGAATTACCTCAGGAGGCTGGGAGGTCGACTCTCCCTGCCTCTCTTTTAATGCTTTTTCAAGTGCCTGCTCAATATTTTTTTCCGGGGAAAATAGAGTGCGTAATTTCTATTAAGAAGTAGATAATAGAGATTACATGTTGTAGATGCCTAAGCATATGCAGTAGTGTGGCGATGCCACTGAACAGAAATATTTACATAAAGTTCCAGAAGGTGGCGCTATGGATACGAAGAGGCTGTATCCATAACCAAAAAGAATGCTATACTTTTCTGCCCTTCTTCTTTTCCACCCGCCTCCAGCCGCCTGAGTCAGGAGTGGGTGAAAGAATGGCAAGCTGGTTCTCCGGAGAGGTCAGTGGAAGTTCCTTTTCAGATCCAGATCCCTCCGATCCATGTGTTCTTTTTATACCACTAACTTCCAGGTGAGGTTGCCTGCTCAATATTAGTCAGTATTTCATTGAGTTTCATGAGCAGGTCCATCATGTCTTCCTCTGATTTTTGCTCTATTATTTCTGCAGTCTAAGGGTGTCTTGAAGGAGGTAGCTTCAACTGTTTCCTCAGGGCAGAAATTTCCTCTTCCTTTTTCTTGATTAGTGCCTTTATGCCCTTGACATCTTTGAGGTCATGTCCCAAATCCATAATGATCTCTTCCAATGATTTGATTCTATTATCTTTGGCCACAGAAGAAGCCTTTTCCCAATCTAACTGAGCAGTTGTGTTGTCTAAGGAACTTTGCAACTGGTGGGCCAGCATTGCTTTGTCAGCCAGTGTAGAATAAACCATTTCTCCAGTCTGCTTGTGGAGCTCAATCTGGTCTAAGGGGTGAATATCTTTAGCTAGGACCTCTAAGTTTGTCCTGATATAATCTGCTACAGACCGGGGTTGCTGCACCTTCGGCTTAAAATAACTCATGATCATTTTGCCTTCTTTGATGTCATATGCAGACATCAATCTTTGCTGGGTTGAGGGGGCCATTTTTAAGTATTGATTATAAATTTCAATTCTCACGGGATCATTCCTGGCCTTTATCTCTGTGAAGGTCCGTTTGATGTCAGAGGGTTGTTTGCCTTGTGGCCTGGTAGATGACACCTCAACACTATGCTGCCTTTCTAGCTCTTGCCTGTGTGAGCTAGTTGATGTATCTACCACTGGGGAAGTCTGTTGGCTGATTACCCTCTCACCTCTTAGGCTGTCTGTTGTTTCTTCAATGATTTCCTCTTCTAACAGAGGATCCAATCTCTGCCTCTTTGCACCTGGTTTCTCTGCAGGTCCACTGATAGGTGTGGCCTCTTCTTTGTCTCTCTTCTTGCCTTTTTCCTCATTTAGAGGAGTTTGTAGAGCTGATATTCCTGCTCTCTAGACCCCCCTGGCTGATCGGTCATTATTGGCTGCTCTGTAGTTTCCACTTCTTTTCCCTTTGAGGTGCCTGTGATTGATGTGTTGGTTCTCTGTGCAGGCTGCTGAGAAGTTCCAGCAGAAGATGTTCCAACTGCTGGTTGTTGAGGCAGCTTGAAAGATACCTGTCCAAAAGAGTCCAGGTCAAGAGTTTTTTCAAGATCTTTCATAGCTTTTTCCATTTTTTCATGTTCAGTAATTTCTTCAACTAAGGTCCCTTCCACCCATTCTTCTTGATTTGCATACTGTTCAATTTCTGGGATCCTATGATGTATGTATACTGACAGCCTGTACCTTACCCTTCTGTCATTTATGAAACTACATGGATCATATGGCACCCACCCAAAACTCTTCTTCAACTTGAGGTGGTCTTCTAAGATCTGTTCAACATCTTTCCATGCATCCCTATCATGGATAACATAAGGGCCTAACTGGTTTTTTATTCTCAGCTGAGCCTTCTTCTTTACATTACAAAAGTGGGTTAAATCTACATGGATGAGCTGCCTAAAATATTCTAATGCAAATAACCTCATGGGCACATATCTAGGCAACTTGAAAGGGCAAAGTTGACATCCATATATTCTGATTTTGTGTGATTCTGGTAGAGGTACCAGTCACCTATTCTGTAGTTTTTGGAGAGCTGCAAAATCTTCTTCATATCACTAGAAATTCTAGGAGGGGGAGCTCCTATCAACAGAGTGGAGGCTGGGTGTACAAATAAGTCAATGAATTCACAATAGGTATAAGGGGAGTCACAATCATGGAAGATTGAGCTCCAAAAGATCACAAACCTCCAGTTTCCTTTTGAATCTAATTTTCTGATGGGAAATGGAAAGCTGTCTGGATGATAATATAACAACAGATGGTATATATAAGATGTGTATTTGAAGACACCTTCCCTTTCCAAATTCATGAACTGAGCATGGATTTTATTGGCAATGAAAGTGGCATAGTCATACTTGACAGCAGGGGGTTGTCCTGGAGTAAAGATAGATAATAGAACCAGGGTGATATCATCCACAAATTCACTGGATCTAAATCCAAAAATCAAGGATATCATGTCAAGAATGAGTTTTCCAGTCTCAGTGAAAAAGGCTCACAAATAAGGAGGAGGGCCTGTAGGTTGGTGCGTTGGTATCATGAACATCTGGGCAATGCGAGTTATCTCTGAGTTGGGCAATTGAGAAGCTTTTTCAAGCAAAAATCCCATGGAAAGAGGAGCCAGAGGCTCAGTGGAATGAAAATGTAACATCTCATTGATGGATTCAGCAGTTATGGAGAAAAGGACAGTGTTGGAAGGAGACATAACAGCTCTATGAACAGGGTCATAATTGGCACAACACTGGTGAATGATGTCTGGGAAGACATGGACTGAGGGAAGAAAGTACATGGGAAGGTTTGATTCCCATAGTCCAAAAATGTCAGAGTTGCTTAGATGGTTGTCTCTGATTTGGCAGAAGCTTTGCAGATGATTCCTGTCACCAGTTAAGTCTTTTATTTGGAAATCTTTGTCGGCCAAGGGTAGAAAGTTCAAGTCTTTATGAGGTGCATTGATGGGTGCGACATTGAGGGCTACGGGGGCTTCCATGTTTGGTTCTTGTGTTTTCAAACTGGATTTTAGAATTGTTGTGGAGAATTGGATTGAACAATAGGTCTGGGAGTGTTTTTGTGGGCTAAATAGACTGCTCTTGACTCGAGTTTGGTTACACAGGTGAAATTTTCAGTGAAAGAGAGGAATTTACAGGGTTGCAGGTAAAATGATAAATACTTGGACTGTGGAGGCAAACTGAGTAATTGCAGGTTAAGTAATGGAGTGTAGAGTGCGCTGATGAAGGTCTCCTCAGTCGGGTGGTGGTTGAAAAGCTGGTACAACAGCTCTGGTCGTTGTTTTGCATGGGAGTGTGAACAGAGAGAAATTGCAATGAAAATTACATTGGGTTTGGCGGGTAATTTTGGCATTTAATGAGAAGATGAAGTCACCAGGATGGGACACTTTGTCGCATAGCGGAGGGTACAGAAGGGTGACGTGGTGGTGACGTGGTCGTGACGTCAGCTGAGGGCCAGCGGGAGGGCGGTAAGCTGTTTGCCCCGCACCGCTTATGGGCCAGAGTGGTTTTGGGCGGAGAGGCAGCGAGCACGGCGGGAATGCGCCACGCGTCCATGGTATGGGCGCAATACCACCCTTTCCCCGGGCGGTAAACTTCGGCGGCGGAGGGGGTCGCGATATAGATCTCAGCCGTCGGATGCGAGGGCCGAGATCTGACGGTTGGCAGTCAACGGAGGTAGAGGGAGGTTAATGCGCGGGGGCCTGCTCGTATTAACGTTAAATTAATGATATCGGGCACGATTTTATTGGTTATCAGGTGGGTTTAAGTTATTAATTAACCAAATTTTAATTAACTCTAAAGTTTGCGCATGAAGGGTTATTACAAGGTTTCAGGTAAACCTTTAATCCCCATTTTCATAATAATATGGTTTATATTTAAACCGGGGTGGAGTATGTAGTAATGCAGGGTTTTTTTTTAAAGATTTATATTATATGGGAAAGGGGAATGAGTGTTAGGGAGTTATACAATAATGTTTAGTAGTTAATATGAGAAACGATGTGAAAATAAGCGCTAAGTTATAAAGTTTAACAACTTAGGCTTAGGGGAAAGAGTTCATATGTGAGTTTGTACAATCCCTTAAGTAAAAAGGTTTTACTTAGGTCTTTTATGAAATGAAATGGAGTAAGTTGGGGACATTGAGCAGATCTCAATATCTATGGGGGGAGAGTTAGTAAGTGATTTGGGAAAAGGATGGAGGGAAGTTATTCATGCTTTGCTTGACCTGGATGCAGCCACCTACCATGGTACTTGTGATAACAATAAGATGAATAATTTTGAGAAACAAAACCTATCACAAGTTTCTTTCAGCAACACCAAAACTGCCTACCCAGCCTACTGTACCTAACATTTTTTCTTCTTTTTGGGTGCATTTGGACTGGAAAACCCTCATCAATTTTCTTTTCTTAGCATGATAAGCCTATCTAGATCTGCACTTATTTCTTCCAAGGGCTCAGATTAAACTATTGAGCTCCTTTGCTTCTCTACCTATCTACTTATCTGCCAAGATTGAACAGTTTGGACAAATTTTATTCTGTATCTCTAAAACAGGAAATTGAAGCATGAACTAGCCAAGATTAAGCTGTTTGGCCATTCATAAACTATGGCAAGAGTTAACAAACTGCACACAATCAGATTATTGCAAAGATAGAATAGTAGTGGCATTTTGAACTTGCACACTTTCTTGGTCTTTTGTTTGGGGTTCATTTTTTCATTTTTTGACCATCTCATTCTTTTTGCCCTTTGATTTTTCTTTTAGGGCATACCCTCTTTTCATTTTTTAATTTTTTGAAATCTTCATAATATGGAAACCTTTATAAAAAGGAAATATATGAACATATTGCAGAGCTAATTCAGTCAATCATGAAATATGACACCTATTGGTATAGGAGCATAACACTGGCTCCACTTGGGGATGGCTTTCCCTGGTGGAAAGTCAAGAACAACAGGTCAGATGGCCTTCTATACAACACTTGCTGCACTCTGAAATCTTCCTTTGTTGTAAGTAAACAAAACTATACAGAGGACCATGTAAAATATACACATCTCTCATGAGCTGATTCAAACAATTGCACCTCTGTTTTGGATAGTTTGTCTGAATGTTTGTTCTTATGTTTTCAGCTCCCAAGTCTTCTTCTACAACTTCTGATAAACTAAAAAATGAGGCAAAACAAAAAAGTGGTAAAGTTCCCTGACTGTTCCTCAAAATTTTCTGCACATTCCTTCCTATTCTTATTGCTGTAAAAAGCTGCAGAAACTGAACTTCGCTATGTACAAGTTAGAGTCATGATATATCAACAAACTGGATCAAAATAGTGTTTCAGCATTCGACCATTCACTGGTCCATCTTCTGCTTCTGTATCATCCAAGCTTTTTAGAAAGTAAGTATTGTTGCCTTGTGAAGCCTGAATAATAAAAGGTCCCTTCCATAGGAAGTCAAACTTCCCATGTTTTCCTTTATCTTCTCTTCTGGAATCCCATTTCAAAACTTTGTCTCCTATGAAAAAATCTTCTGCCTTGGTCCTCTTATCAAATATCTTCTTGAGTTTTTCTTGTAATACTTGGGATCTTTGGTATACCTCTTCTCTAGTTTGCTGCAAATGTATAGTCTGATTTATCCTTCTTTGAATGTCATTGGGCTGTACTTGAGCTTCTTGCAGTAATTTCATTACAGGTACCCCTAGAGATGAAGGAAATACAACCTCCATACCATAGACTAGCTCATAGGGACTAGTTCCAATGGATCTCTTGGTAGTTAATCTGTCTGCCCATAGTGCATTAATAAGTTTCTTATGCCAATTTTTCTTGTTTTCTTCCAATACTTTCTTAATGATATTGATCAGGTTTTTATTGGATGACTCAGCTTGACCATTAACTTGAGGGTAATATGCTGCGGAATGGCCTAAGGTGATGTGGTACTTATGACAGAAACTTATCATCTTCTTGGATTTGAAAGCAGCAACATTGTCAGTTATGATTTTATCAGGACAGCCAAATCTAGACAAGATGTTGGTTTCTAAGAATTGTATGATGACTGAATCATTGACTTGTATACAAGGGATGGCTTCTATCCATTTGGTAAAATAATCTGTGGCAGTCAGGATCCATTTATGTTGTCCAGAAGAGGGAGGATTAATTTCCCTAATGAAGTCTAAACCCCATTGTTGAAATGGTATTTCAGTGGAAATTGGTTTAAGGGGTAGAGGTAAAAGTTTCCTCTTGCCTTAAAAAATTTGACATTTATGGCAAGCAGGGACAAATTTCTTCACATCAGAAAATAAAGTTGGCCAGTAAAATCCAGCCCTTAGGGTTTTATCTGCAGCTGATTTCAAGTACAAATGTCCACCACAGTCCCCTGCATGAAATTCTTTGAGCACCATATCAGCTTCATCTTTTATTAGACAATTTAATAGAACACCTTCATGATTTTTCCAAAAAAGAGCACCATCTAAAATACAAAACTTTGAAGCTTTCATTTTCAAAAACCTTTTCTTTGTTCTGGATAACCCTGGAGGAGCCTGTAGGTTTAATAACACATAAGATATATCATTGTACCAAGGTGATTCTAAGAAGGCCTGACTGAGTTGTGGAGTCACCATCTCCTGTTCATTATCCAGTTGATTTATATCCAGGGCTTGGAAATTGGTTTCAGTCATGAGTTTAGCCAATCCCTGTCCTTTTATAAGCTTTGTAGGTTTTATTTCAATATCATACTCTAATATAGTAGCAATCCACTTACCTCTTTTGCCTTCAATCCCCTCTTGGGTTAGGATATCTTTGACAATAGTGCTTGGTACATAAGCTATCATATGAGAGTATAATATGTAGACTCTGAAGTCTTTGATGGCTTTCAGAAGTGCATAACCTTGTTTTTCCATGATTGGGTATTTTAGAGGTGCATCCCTGAGCGCTTTACTAAAAAAGGCTATGATTTTTTCACATCCTTGATCATCTTTCTGTAGTAAAACAACAACAATAGTGTGTTATGATGCAAACGAGAAGATTATGAAGTCTCTGTCAAATTTTGGGCTTGTAAGGACTGGTGTTTTGGTCAAGGCCATTTCGATTTCTTCAAACACTTGTTTAGCTTCTACTGTCCATTTAACCTTGGAATCCTTTTTCAGCATATTATTCAGCAATATGATTAATTCAGCCAAATTAGGAATGAATCTTCTTAAAAAGTTAATTTTCCCTAGGAAGGCTTGAAGTTCTTTGATATTTCTAGGGTGGGGTATTTGCAAAATGGCTTCTATTCTGTCAAGATCAATTTTAATGCCATCTTTGGAGATTATATGGCCTAACAGTTTGCCTTCCTCTAGACCAAACAAATATTTCTTAGGATTTAATGATATACCATACTTTCTACATGTTAAAAACACTTGTCTTAGATGATCCAAATGCTATTGATCAGATTTGGAAAACACAGTGAGATCATCTAAGTATATGACTAGAAAGTCATGAATTTCTTTAGCAAAAGCTATGTCCATTTCACGTTGGAAGGTTGCCCCTGCATTCTTGAATCCAAATGGCATCTTTACATATTTGAAAGTTCCCCATGGGTTTGTAAAAGCAGTCTTTTCCTGATCATCAGGATGAACTAGAATATGGTTGAAGCCTGAGAACCCATCCAAAAGTGAAATTCTAGAGGCACCTACTACCCTTTGTAAAATGTGGTCCATCTTAGGTAAGGGGTAGTGGTATTTCAATGAAACCTTATTTACATTCCTTAAATCTACACACAGTCTGATTTCTCATGTTTTCTTCCTAGTGGGCACTAAATTGGACACCTACTCTGAAAACCTGATAGGGGAAATTATCCCAACTTCATACATTCTTTTGACTTCTTTTTCAATTAAAGGGAGTAGCACAGGGTTAACCCTTCTGAGTTTCTTCTTGAATGATTTTTTATTGTCTTTAAGGGGTATCGTATGTTGAATCACAGAGGTGTCATAAGATTTCAGATCTTCATAGCTCCAGGCAAAAACATCCTAGAATTCCTTGAACAGTTCAACATATTTAAGCTTTTGGTCAGGAGGCAAAGTTTTGGACAATTTTATCATCTTAGGATTTTCTTCAGTTCCTATGTTACAGCCCTCAATGTCTGCGTTTAGGGGCTGCATTTTGGGTTTCCTTGGGATATCATTAGAATCAAAGAAGTCTTCCAGAGGAGTTAATCCTGTGGGCAAATAATTGTCTTTTAAATCAATAACTTCAGGTTCCCCCTCAATAATCTCATCAATGTCTATTTCTTTAAGATCTTGCAACTTTTCTTTGGTAAATTTCGTTGGATGAAGTATTTGCGTTGCAGTTTCTACTGAAATGTCTGTTTCAATTTTGTCTATTTGATCAACTTCACAAACAGTGTTCGTATCTATATTAGTGTTGGGAAATTCTTCCTCTAGGGTCAAGAAATTGTTAATCTGAATATCATTGTCAAACACTTGCCAGTTCTTTACATTGTCGGGTACAGTTGGCCTGTGCCTAATCTCAGTTGTAAACTGATGATTGGGTTCAAATGGTAATTTACAAGTGTTGGCAAACGTTGCTAAACTGTGAGCATGCAAGTTATGTTTTCATGGAATTTTGGCAAGCCGCGTTTCCATAAATGAATTGAGGATCTCAATCGCTGCCCCTCTGTAAGATCTTAATCCGGGATCATTTGTGAGGAAGTTCCCTTTCATTTGTTGAATGACTAAATCAGAGTCTCCCAATACTGATACCCTAGCTGCCCCTAAACTTTTAACCAATTTGAGTCCTAGCAAGAGGGCTTCATATTCAGCCATATTATTAGTACATTTAAAATTCAGCCTGTAAGCATGTCCTTCAGCATGATTATTTTCTAGATTGTGCACCCAAATTCCTGCTCCTGCCCCTAGTTTATTAACTGATCCATCAAATTCTAAATACCATAGGATTTCATGTTCATGGTTAGTATCAGGAGTCTTAGAAATTTGCTTACTAGGGAAATCTGGATTTTTAGTTTCATCTAGTTTCTCTTGAGTGTCTGTTATATCAATTATTTCAAAAATTTCTTGAGTTTGAACACTAGATTTTTCATTTATGATTTTTTCTTGTTCTAATGCTAAAACCTTGACATCAGTTGGGGGATAAATTTCAGCATTGTATAGGATGAAGGAGTCCATGTCAGAATGCATGGAGTAGATGGGAAAATTCTAGGGTTTCTCTTGAGTACTCACCACGTATTTCATTAGGGTTTCTCGATACAGTCTCTTTGGTTGACCAAATACTGAAATGGTAGCATAGGACATGTCCAATTGTAAAGATCCTTGGAGCTTTGCACCCCAAGATCTAGATAACAACATGCCATATTTTGGTGGAATATCAGCTACCACTACGTCCATTAGAATGGTCTTGGCAGGGTATTGAACTAATGATACACATAAATCTTTGATCAATCCTAGACATCTGACCTGGCTTGAATCAAAAGAGAATAAGTCTTTGTATGGCCTGGTAATATCTAGGTCCAACTTCTCCATCATCGATTTAGGCATTAAGTTATGAGAAGCTCCAGAATCAAACATATCATTATGAAGTATCTTATCATGAATGTTCAGACTTACATAGAAAGGAGGAACCCCTCCATCTACTGATTTACCATTTACCTCAAAGCCAAAAATTAATTCAGGCTGGTCATCCAAGACATTTACTGCATCTTTGTTTTCCGAAATCTGGATTAACCTGCTAATTTTCTCTCTCTAGACATCATGCTTAACCAATTCTGACAATGGAATTGCTATATTTAATTTGCCTATTTCGGTCTCAAGGTTGAAAGGTTTTTCTGTTTGGATTTTTGTATTTCAGGCAATGAGATTTTCCTTTCCTGCTGTATTTTCTGTGTCTTTTTCTTTTCCAGAAGTGGTGTTGTGGGCTGAAGCTGTTTCCAAGTCAATTTCTGAAGGTTCTTCCACATTTCTTTTGGTAGGAGTGGAAGTGGAAGGTTGTTTATCAGTTTTTGTATTGTCTGATACATCTTCAACTGTTGGATTATTTGGGTTAGAAGGTGCTCTAGGGAGGGTTTGTACCGATGTGTTATTGAACTTAGCTTTTTTAGGTTGCTTGGTATCTTTTTGTTTATTAGCCTCAGGGAATCTATTCTTCTGCTCCTTAGATTGTATTGCATGTGAACTTCATAGATGGTTGTATCATATCCCTCCCTAAAATCAAATGATTCACCTGATTGAATTTGGAATTGATTGAGAGTATGAGCTTCTTGGTCTTCTTGGGTCAAGAAAATTTGCTGTTCACTATTGAGCTCCATTAAGTTAATTTGAGTATCTTCTGTTGGTTCACTGGAAGTTGTAGCTTCAGCATAATTTTCCTAGAATGGGGGCCTAATGTTTTGGTCAGGGCCAGCCTTTCCAGTATTAGGGTTCTGATTTTTCCTGAAATTTGGGTTTCTCCTAGCGTTGCTTGGTTGACCATCCCAAGGAGATTTCCTCTCAATTGTTTCTACTCTATCACTAAGTCTATCCATTCCTTTGATAATAGCATCTAATTTTTGTTCAAATGCAAAAGGTTCTTCTTTGAAAGGTGTCCTCCTTTCAGCTCTAGCTCGAGCTCGTTTAGAAATCAAGTTGGCCTCAACACTGACAGCTATACTTTGCATGTCTTCTAAGCTTCGAGGAGCTCTTTCCCTAATCTGATATGCCATATCAGAGTCAAATGCATCAAGGAATTTGATCAAGGCTAAATCTGGAGGAGGTCTGAGATTCTGAGGAATAGCATTGTATACATTATTAAATCTGGTACAGTAATCTTAAACAGTTTCTTGTGGGCCTCTTTTCAAGTTTTCGTACTTTAATAAAATGTGGAGAGGATATTTATTCTTTTCCCATCTGTTCAAGAAGGTCTGATAAAGGGCTTCTGGGTCAGCGATAGTGTTTGCAGGAAGTGCTCTAAACCAGGTTCTAACATCTACAGTTAAGCTTTGAACAAATACTTTCATTCTCACATCGTCAGCATCAATCTCATAGTTTTCAAAATAGTCTGTCATTTTCTTAGTATGTTGTTGAGCTGTGTAAGTGCCAATACCATCAAAATAAGTGATTTTTCTTTGATAATCTTGAGGCATAGCCCCTGGATTTGCAGGTAATTGCAGGGGAGCATATTGGTTTGCCATGTTTGCAGAGATAAGAGTGACAGCCGAAAGAGCAGGGATAACAGTGGAAATGTAAGCTATGGATGGAAGAGTGGGTAGGATAGCTTGAGGTGGTAATGGAGAACTCGAAGAAGCTGCAACAATGGCAGAAAGGATTGGTGTTTTTCCAGAAGTAAGCTCAAATTGGATAGAGTTCTGCTGATGTGTGTTAAGGTGTGAACTAGTAGAATGTTCTTGGCTCTATTGGCTTCTAAGGATTTTAGGAATGAGATTAGGATTGTTAAACACAGGTGGGGGATTTGGATCAAGATTTAATCTAGTGTAACAAATCTTTTTCTTTGGAGCCAGTTTCTGAGTCTGTTTTTGGTTTTTCTTGAAATATTTTAACAATACAACTTTTTACAGTGTCTTCTAGGAAATTTTAGATGAGGGGATTATGAGCTTTCCTAAAGATCTATTAAAACAAGGAACTGATCAAGTATTTGGGACAACTGTTTAATACATAAACTAGATTGGAGATAGACTGAAGCAACGTTTATTTACTCCTGCAATTGCATAGAAAAAGCAGTTTCAAAGGATACCTGGCTAACTTCAGGCTCCATCTGTAGCTTATGAAATAAACAACAGTAACAAACAATTATTCAAAGTCCCTAGCGGAGTCACCAATGATGTTATCACTCAGGTTGTTCCAAAAGTTGTAAGAAAGGGAATACGGCCGAGGTAACCACAGACCAATCTTTTAGATACAGATTCTAGCCAATCTGCATCCAGAGAGGGCTCTCTCTTTATAATTTAGCTTTGTTTTGAGGTATATTAGGCTAGCTATGAAGTGCAAGGGTTTTGTTTTGAGTTTGGTTGGAGGGATGGAGATTCAATAGAACAATGAGGTAAACCTGAAAAGTTTCAGTCCATTGGGCATGATGGAGTCAAAGAAGGATAGCTTCCTGGATTAGGTTTCTTATCAGAGGAGGTATCACAAAGCAAGGTAGTCAAATATGGAACAATTTATAGGTTGGAATCAGATGGAATGGAGTCAATTGGGTGAAGGGAAGTTAAGAATCATTCATCATATTTGACAGAGGGAAAATGGATGATTACTGTTAAGGAGCAATTAAGAATTCCTTAGCAAATATTCAAAATGAAAGAATCAGGGGAAACAGGAGCAATTAAGAATTCACTGTTTATTCTAATTCTGAAGAAAACATAGAAAATAACAAAGATTGAAGACAGAGTGCAGTCAAGCAAATTCTGAATTATTCTTTTTCTTTATTATTGAGATCATGAAACATAGATGATATAATAAACATAGAAACTGTAAAACACAAGTTAGAAGGGACTTATTGATCCATAAGATGATTCAAGAATTCTGTAACATAGTCCTCAGCGTCAATTCCTCATTTAGTGAGCCAGACAAAAATGGTTCCAACAGCCTTTTATTCCAGAAAACTTCAGTATTACAGTCAGAAACTATGAACACCCACCAACCAACCCCAAATACTTCGTCTGGGGGGGTATTTATACAAAAACATCAAAATATCTTACAAAATATTTGAAGAAGATAATATCTGATGACAATTAATGCTTCTTTTACAAGAGATAGAGACGAACAGTCTCGAAAACAGGGGAACAATAAATTGATGTTGTGCTAGCCATTCCATCTTTATGGGATGTACCGGAGGTAGGTGCTGCGAGTCGGCTCATAGTTGTTTTCCACTGGCACTCTGTGCTTGTTTCTACGTCTTTGTCTGATATGCTTTTAATCCTGATTAGATACTCTTTGACCCACTTGATTCTTGTTTATCTGTGTTTGTCTTTATCACGGAAAAATAGACCAAAATGTACGTCTTATCCAAGAGGAATTCAGAGGATCCCCAACATGTCTTCCCACCACTATTTATCTGGTAATTTATGCCTCTGAAGCTTCCTCAGTGTTTCATCAGCTTCTGTATATCTAACAAAATTAGGCTGGAGCTGAAACAGGTGTTTCACCTCATGTTCAATATAAAATAAGTTTTCTAAATTATCATAGAGACTCTGGCCTGAGGGAAGTGCTTTTTCTCCTGAAGCACTTGTTGATGAATTAACCTTATCAACAACATATGCACTCAACTTATGTGTATAATCTGTGTGTCTCATTAGCCTATCATTATTTCCTAAAAGACTTGGAAGTCCTTTATCCTGCAAAATCATAAATCTTTGCATGAATTAATTGATTTCTACTTGCATATCCTGGCATCTTTTTTCCAAGTTCTGCATTAGAGTTTTCTTGGTTAGAACTCTTTTGATATCCAAAATGGTGCCTGTCCTGTCTTGATGCCGAGCTGTTCCAGCTGTTCTCTGTTCCTATAATTCAAAAAATGAATGAGCCCGTTGGCTTGATCAAGCATTTGTCCTAATAAATCTCTTGCTTTTTGAATTTCTCCATGTGCTGCATTCACCAAGTCAATCTGCTCATAAATTGTCTGGATAGATGGCCAAACATCACTTAGGGATTGAGTGATGTTGGTCCAAAGGATTCCTTTGATTTCTGTTAGAGGCTTGTCTATAGTGAGATATTTTTCTAATGATCTGACTTTGTTCTGTAGTGCTTTAACCTCTCTTGTTTTCTCTGCCACACTAATTTTGGACTTATCATAACTCTGTTCTATTTTTGCCAATTTCTCCTTTACTTGCTTTAGCTCTGACACTTGGAGTTTCAATTCTTCCATGGCTTTTATTAACTCTTCTGTGCTCATACCTGTACTGCTGCCTGGTGCTGCTCCTGTTGATGTTGTACCTGTGATTACTGCTGCTGTAGCTGCTGGGACACTTGGGGCCAATGCTGCTCCAGTTGTTGAGGGGACTGCACTTGTAACTGTAGGAATTACCTCAGGAGGCTGGGAGGTCGACTCTCCCTGCTTCTCTTTTAATTCTTTTTCAAGTGCCTGCTCAGTATCAGTCAGTCTTTCATTGAGTTTCATGAGTAGGTCCATCATGTCTTCCTCTGATTTTTGCTCTATTATTTCTGCAGTCTGAGGGTGTCTTGAAGGAGGTAGCTTCAACTGTTTCCTCAGGGCAGCAATGTCCTCTTCCTTTTTCTTGATTAGTGCCTTTATGCCCTTGGCATCTTTGGGGTCATGTCCCAGATCCATAATGATCTCTTCCAATGATTTGATTCTATTATCTTTGGCCACAGAAGAAGCTTTTTCCCAATCTAACTGAGCAGTTGTGTTGTCTAAGGAACTTTGCAACTGGTGGGCCAGCATTGCTTTGTCAGCCAGTGTAGAATAAACCATTTCTCCAGTCTGCTTGTGGAGCTCAATCTGGTCTAAGGGGTGAATATCTTTAGCTAGGACCTCTAAGTTTGTCCTGATATAATCTGCTGCAGACCGGGGTTGTTGCACCTTCGGCTTAAAATAACTCATGATCATTTTGCCTTCTTTGATGTCATATGCAGACATCAATCTTTGCTGGGTTGAGGGGGCCATTTTTAGGTATTGATTATAAATTTCAATTCTCACGGGATCATTCTTGGCCTTTATCTCTGTGAAGGTCCATTTGATGTCAGAGGGTTGTTTGCCTTGTGGCCTGGTAGATGACACTTCAACACTATGCTGCCTTTCTAGCTCTTGCTTGTGTGAGCTAGTTGATGTATCTACCACTGGGGAAGTCTGTTGGCTAATTACCCTCTCACCTCTTAGACTCTCTGTTGTTTCTTCAATGATTTCCTCTTCTAACAGAGGATCCAATCTCTGCCTCTTTGCACCCGGTTGCTCTGCAGGTCCACTGATAGGTGTGGCCTCTTCTCTGTCTCTCTTCTTGCCTTTTTCCTCATTTAGAGGAGTTTGTAGAGCTGGGATTTCAGCTGCCTTGGTTTGGACCGGAGGAATTTGCCCTTTTTCCTGCTCTCTAGACCCCCCTGGATGATCGGTCATTATTGGCTACTCTGTAGTTTCCACTTCTTTTCCCTTTGAGGTGCCTGTGATTGATGTGCTGGTTCTCTGTGCAGGCTGTTGAGAAGTTCTAGCAGAAGATGTTCCAACTGCTGGTTGTTGAGGCAGCTTGAAAGATACCTGTCCAAAAGAGTCCAGGTCAAGAGTTTTTTCAAGATATTTCATAGCTTTTTCCATTTTTTCCTGTTCAGTAATTTCTTCAACTAAGGTCCCTTCCACCCATTCTTCTTGATTTGCATACTATTCAATTTCTGGGATCCTATGATGTATGTATACTGACAGCCTGTACCTTACCCTTCTGTCATTTATGAAACTACATGGATCATATGGCACCCACCCAAAACTCTTCTTCAACTTGAGGTGGTCTTCTAAGATTTGTTCAGCATCTTTCCATGCATCCCTATCATGGATAACATAAGGGCCTAACTGGTTTTTTATTCTCAGTTGAGCCTTCTTCTTTACATTACAAAAGTGGGTTAAATCTGCATGGATGAGCTGCCTAAAATATTCTAATGCAAATAACCTCATGGGCACATATCTAGGCAACTTGAAAGGGCAAAGTTGACATCCATATATTCTGATTTCTGTGTGATTCTGGTAGAGGTACCAGTCACCTATTATGTAGTTTTTGGAGAGCTGAAAAATCTTCTTCATATCACCAGAAATTCTAGGAGGGGGGGCTCCTATCAACAGAGTGGAGGCTGGGTGTACAAATAAGTCAATGAATTCACAATAGGTATAAGGGGAGTCACAGTCATGGAAGATTGAGCTCCAAAAGATCACAAACCTCTGGTTTCCTTTCCAATCTAATTTTCTGATGGGAAATGGAAAGTTGTTTGGCTGATAATATAACAACAGATGGTATATATAAGATGTGTATTTGAAGACACCTTCCCTCTCCAAATTCATGAACTGAGCATGGATTTTATTGGCAATGAAAGTGGCATAGTCATACTTGACAGCAGGGGGTTGTCCTGGAGTAAAGATAGATAATAGAACCAGGGTGATATCATCCACAAATTCACTGGATCTAAATCCCAAAATCAAGGATATCATGTCAAGAATGAGTTTTCCAGTCTCAGTGAAAAAGGCTCGCAAATAAGGAGGAGGGCCTGTAGGTTGGTGCGTTGGTATCATGAACATCTAGGCAATACGAGTTATCTCTGAGTTGGGCAACTGAGAAGCTTTTTCAAGCGAAAATCCCATGGAAAGAGGAGCCAGAGGCTTAGTGGAGTGAAAATGTAACATCTCATTGATGGATTCGGTAGTTATGGAGAAAAGGGCAGTGTTAGAAGGTGACATAGCAGCTCTATGAACAGGTTCATAATTGGCACAGCACTGGTGAATGATGTCTGGGAAGACATGGACTGAGGGAAGAAAGTACATGGGAAGGTTTGATTCCCATAGTCCAAAAATGTCAGAGTTGCTTAGATGGCTGTCTCTGATTTGGCAGAAGCTTTGCAGATGATTCCTGTCACCAGTTAAGTCTTTTATTTGGAAATCTTTGTTGGCCAAGGGTAGAAAGTTCATGTCTTTATGAGGTGCATTGATGGGTGCGACATTGAGGGCTACGGGGGCTTCTATGTTTGGTTCTTGTGTTTTCAAACTAGATTTTAGAATTGTTGTGGAGAATTGGACTGAACAACAGGTCTAGGAGTGTTTTTGTGGGCTAAACAGACTACTCTTGACTCGAGTTTGGTTTCACAGGTGAAATTTTCAGTGAAAGAGAGGAATTTACAGGGTTACAGGTAAAACGATAAATACCTGGACTATGGAGGCAAACTGAGTAATTGCAGGTTAAATAATGGAGTGCAGAGTGCGCTGATGAAGGTCTCCTCGGTCGGGTGGCGGTTGAAAAGCTGGTACAACAGCTCCGGTCGTTGTTTTGCATGGGAGTGTGAACAGAGAGAATTTGCAATGAAAATGACATTTCAACGTTTTTAACGAAATTTCAGGTTTGGCGGGTAATTTTGGCATTTAATGAATAGATGACATCACCAGGACAGGACACTTTGTCGCGTAGCGGAGGGTACGGAAGGGTGACGTGGCGGTGACGTCAGCTGAGGGCCAACGGGAGGGCGGTAAGCTGTTTGCCCTGCATCGTTTATGGGCCAGAGTGGTTTTGGGCGGAGAGGCAACAAGCACGGCGGGAATGCACCACGCGTCCACGGTACGAGCGCAATACCACCCTTTCCTCGAGCGGTAAACTTCGGCGGCGGAGGGGGTCGCGATATAGATCTCAGTCGTCAGATGCGAGGGCCGAGATCTGATGGTTGGCGATCAACGGAGGTAGAGGGAGGTTAATGCGCGGGGGCCTGCTCGTATTAACGTTAAATTAATGATATCGGGCACGCTTTCATTGGTTATCAGGTGGGTTTAAGTAATTAATTAACCAAATGTTAATTAACTCTAAAGTTTGCGCACGAAGGGTTATTACAAGGTTTCGGGTAAACCTTTAATCCCCATTTTCATAATAATATGGTTTATATTTAAACCGGGGTAGAGTATGTAGTAATGCAGGGTTTTTTTTTTAAGATTTATATTATATGGGAAAGGGGAATGAGTGTTAGGGAGTTATACAATAATGTTTAGTAGTTAATATGAAAAACAATGTGAAAATAAGTGCTAAGTTATAAAGTTTAACGACTTAGGCTTAGGGGAAAGAGTTCATATGTGAGTTTGTACAATCCCTTAAGTAAAAAGGTTTTACTTAGGTCTTTTATGAAATGAGATGGAGTAAGTTGGGGACATTGAGCAAATCTCAATATGTCTGGGGGGAGAGTTAGTAAGTGATTTGGGAAAAGGATGGAGGGGAGTTATTCATGCTTTTCTTGACCTGGATGCAGCCAACTACCATGGTACTTGTGATAACAATAAGATGAATAATTTTGAGAAACAAAACCTATCACAAGTTTCTTTCAGCAACACCAAAACTGCCTACCCAGCCTAGTGTACCTAACATTTTTTCTTCTTTTTGGGTGTATTTGGACTAGCAAACCCTCGTCAATTTTCTTTTCTTAGCATGATAAGCCTATCTAGATCTGCACTTATTTCTTCCAAGGGCTCAGATTAAACTATTGAGCTCCTTTGCTTCTCTACCTATCTACTTATCTGCCAAGATTGAACAGTTTGGACAGATTTTATTCTCTATCTCTAAAACAGGAAATTGAAACATGAACTAGCCAAGATTAAACTGTTTGGCCATTCATCAACTGTGGCAAGAGTTAACAAACTGCACACAATCAAATTATTGCAAAGATAGAATAATAGTGGCATTTTGAACTTGCACGCTTTCCTGGTCTTTTGTTTGGGGTTCATTTTTTGACCATCTTATTCTTTTTGCCCTTTGATTTTTCTTTTAGGGCATACCCTCTTTTAATTTTTTAATTTTTTGAAATCTTCATAATATGGAAACCTTTATAAAAAGGAAAGGTATGAACATATTGCAGAGCTAATTTAGTCAATCATGAAATATGACACCTATTGATATAGGAGCATAACAGGTAGAATGTTGAAGCATTACTTATCCACAGATTAACAATAGTTCACTTTACTTTACTCATTGTATATAACATTGCAGAGTTTAGATTGGATTGGATGGTAATCTTTTGAAGTTGAAGCTTGGAAAGAAGGCCTTAAGCTTTGAAGGGTTCACCATCATAAGTATGAATAAAGAAGAATCACAGAAGGGCATTTTACAAGTTAACTACAATCACAGTTTCAAAGGCTATTGATCTTAAAGTTCTTGACATTTCACCAGGAAATGCCATCCCCATGTGGAGCCACTGTTAGGGTCCTATAATAATAGGATTCATAATTTTGAATTGGCTATGGTTAGTATTGTAATATTGCACATACTTTTTCTTTCTGCAAAATGTTTTCCATATTAAAAATTAAAAAATGTAAAGAGGGTATGCCCTAAAAGAATAATCAAAGGACAAAAACAAAGAAAAATTTCAAAAAAGTGAAAAATATGAACCCCAAAAAGAAATAAAACAGATCATGAAAGTGTGCAAATTCAAATGCCACTACTTTTTACCTTTTTTATGCAAAATAAGTTTGTGTGCAGCTTGTCACAAATGCCACAATCCATGATGGTCAAATAGCTTAATCTTGACTTATTCATGCTTTAAATTTTATGTTGATAGATAGAGATTGAAGATCTAGCCAAACTGTTTAACCTTGGCAGATCAGTGATTAGGTAGAGAATAAAAATGAGCTCATACACTTAATCCGAGCCATTAGAAGCTATAAGGTTAGAATTAGATAGTTTGCTTGTCAAAAGAAAATGAAACAAAGGGTTAGCAAGCTCAAATGCACCCAATAAAATGAAGAAAAAATGTTAGGATAAATAAAGGGTAGGTAGAAGAAAGGTTGCAAATGTACAAGGTTGCTGAGTCAAAAGCACATTTATCATGCTTAATCTTATGTTTCATGTGCAGGAGCATTTACGAGAAAGAAAAGATGTTCACAAGCTGGTTTAAATAATTTCCCCTCATTTCACTATGCCCCCACATGCTTATTTGCTAATTTCCCCATTATCCCTTTATCAGTTATAAATCCCCTTTTCCTTTCATTTTGACCCTTACCCCTTGGTTTCACACATTTCCCTAGTAATTACCCTTCAAAAATCATCCCCCTACCCAAAACCCCTTTTCCCTAGTGTGAAACCCATTTTCCATTGCAAATATTACCCTCCCCCCTTATTAATTTCCCTATTTCCCTTCAAAAACCCATAAAAACCCCCTTATCCTAAGTTTTTACCCCCCCGCATTATCTAATTAATTTCCCCGCTTTATATTTCCCCAACAAACCATTTTTTAACCCACCAACCCTTGGTACGGTTAAAAAACCCTGCCACATAACCCCTGGTCCCACTTTATTAACTCGCTGCTTATATTTAATCCCATACACTAATTAATTACAATTTGTTGTAATTAAACCCTAGGCCTCACAAATCCCTTCTTTGATTCCCTCCGTGAAACTTAACCACGCGACAGCTGTCCGATCTCCTACCCCTAGATCTGATGGTGCACATCCATATAGCGCGGGTTCACCGTCCAACCAATAGTAGCCCGAGAGCACACGAGATCCGTGGTTTTGCCTAGGCGCTGTTCTGCTACGTGGCGGCACCAGGTGAGATCGCGTGCTTGCAAAAAAATACTGCCTGCCCTCCAAAAGCAGTGCAATGGCGTAGAAAACCACCTTCCCGCCCAAGCCAAAAAACTGCCCACTACTCATTTATATTTTCCGCACCAAAATGTGACCGTTACCTGTTAAAAAGACGGAAAAGCCGCAATTCACTCTTGTTTTTCACTGCAACTGCTGCTCAAGCCATTTTGCGACACCTGAACCTTTGCGACCAAGTTGACCACCGTCTGCCACCTGAAGAAGCTCCGAACACCCAATTCAAGCAACCAGTTCACAGTTGAAGCCACCATACCCTCTACATTCACCATTGAACCCAGTTTGCAAGCCAGACCGCCAATTTCCAGGTATTCTTGGGAAAACCAGAACGACCCTTCAATTTGAAAACGCACAGTCTAATTGAAAGCTTAATTAATTGAAATAAATTAAGAAATTTGCCTAAATTGAAGACAAGCTTATTTGTATACCCCAAACCCTCCTTTTACAGTTTGTAATTGCTCACTCACTGTACCAGAAACTCCTAAAACCTCACTTCTAGAACCTCTACAAGCCTAATTCATATCTCTAAACCCAGTTATGGCTTCCCAAACCTCTCTAGATGTGAGACCTCTGCAAACTCCTCACCTGGACATCGACCACCTTGCATTAGCAGACAAAGATTTTCAAATAAAGGATACTGCTTCCCCAACTTACCTTCTAAAGCTCCATTGTTGGAGTAAAGATAGATTCCTAAACTAGAACGATGATATTCACTTTTGGGAGTCTAATTTGCCCAAGTATTTGTTCCCAGAAGTACACCCATTCCCTGACATCATCCACTTCTGTCATGGCTATTACATTCATAGCCAAAGGGCTATTATCACCCCTAACCAGTAAGTGTTATTTACTATCACTGCAGAGTCTATTAACCAAATGCTATAGGTCCAACCAAGCCCTAATGAGACCCCACTGTCTATTGGAGACTTGTTGGACCTCTATGTCAAATTAGACCTACCCAAAATAGACCAAAGTTTCCAAACCTTAATCATAGAGGACTGCCATACTCCCACAGATAGTCCCCCTTATGCTGCCACCATTTTTCAGAGAGAGGTAGACAAATTATTACCATGCTCTCATCCATCTTAGGATGTACCACAGATGAGCATGTGGATGAGGTTGTCCTGGCCTTTCTTTCCATATTTAGCCCAGGCAAACCTCTTGCTGTTATTTATAACTATGATTAGTTCATTACAGACATGATGCATGAACAGTTCACCAAACTACCAACTGAGAGAGTTTTCAAGTATTTTTCTGTATTATTTCACCTGTTTTTATATTATCAATAAGATAAATTCCCTGTCAGCATCCAGAAGCTAGATACCAAAGGAAATCCAAGGTCAGTTATTTATTGGACACCCTTAATCCATAAATACTCCACTGCATTCACCTATAAGGACTTCATTGATTCATTTGTCCATCGAGTCATGAACATGCTAACCAGTAGTCCTCAGCCCAGAATTAGCCAAGAGATCAAGAGGGTCTTACAGTTGGCCAAGAACAGCAAGGTGGGAGACTGGTATTTGTACCAGAACCACACAGAGATTAGAATTTATGGATGCCAACTTGCCCCTTACAAATTTCCCAAATACCTCCTTATGAGGATATTTGCGCTGGAATATTTTAGGCAGATAATCAATTCTGATGAAGTCAACTTCCTAGAAGCTAGGAAGAAAACCCAATTTAAAATGAAAAATTAATTGGGCCCCTTCATTTGTAATAACAGAGAAGCTGTACCAAAGGTAGATAATATTCTGCAACAAATGAAATTCAAAAACATTCCATTGGTATCAACCTAAGTGTTGGGATGGGGTCCCTTGGGTCAGTTTTGGGGTTAAAAACCCAAGTTTTTATGTAAATTTTGGTAAAATTATGAAAAGTCTCCGCAATTTGTGGATGCAGAGCACGTAGATAGTTATAAGTCAAAAGGAGTTCAACCCCTTGTCTATGTAAATTCAATTCGGTTTTGAGATACCCCCATGGTCCGCGGACCATGGGATTGTATGAAGAAAAGCTATAAATAGATGTGTCTTAGAGAGTCCAAGGCAAAAGCAAGGAATGATGAATGTAATGGGTCAATAGAAGATAGTGTAGAAGCAAGTCTTAGAGGAAGGAAAGGCTATGTAGCTGAGTGTGCAGAGGTCTAGAAGTAGTGTCTGCAGCTAAGTGGGCAAACCCCTACAGCTAAGTCCATAGGGTAGTTTTGAGTCTATAACCTCATGTTGAAGATCAATAAAGAAGACTATTGGATAAATTCGTGTGTTTTATTTGTTTACTTTTGTTATTTATGTTCGTGATACTGTGATGAAATAATGTCTTTATGAAAAAGTGATGTATTCATGTGCGAATCTGCTGGATAAGTATTATTAACTGAACGCAATACATGTTAATAATTTACACGAGGATTCAAATATATGTTGTTATGTTTATTAGCACTTAAGAATATCTGAGTGAACGCAGACCTAGGGTTAGCTTATGGTGCACATAAGAAGTTAATTTGTCTGTTAAGGGTACACAAAATCCAATTGTAGACCTTCGCAGAGGTCTAGAGGCTGTTTGAAGGAAGTCACAGTATCAAGCCCTAAGGGCTTATAGATCTGCGCGAAGGCAGATCTAGGGCATAAAAGGACATCACATTGATCTCTAGATGCGGAAACTTGGTTCCAACATCCCTCCATATTGCTTCGAGTGAGACTTCGGTCTGTGCTTTGCGGGTTGATGTCGAAAGTGCCAGTGGTGTAGGGTTTTGTTTGGCACTATTAACTCTGAACCTGGGTCAGGACCCACTAAGCCAACAAATGGTTTTGTTGACGGGACTGAGATATGCATAAAGAGATGTGTGATGTCACATCACTGGAATCTGACCAAGAAGGAAATTGAGAAGTGGTTGGATAGGAATATTCATGAATTCACGGCACAAGAGAACAAAAATCCGCACTTATCAAAAGAGTAGTGGTTGGACAGATATTTGTACACAGAAATACACAAAATTTTATTCTACACCTTCCCGATCGAACTATACGAGTGGATAGCTAAATTGGCAGATGACCAAGGAAGGTGGAGGTTTGACGGTCCAATAGTGTGGACTCCGGAGCTAGTGCGAAGGTTGGAAGCCTCTAAAGACAAGATCGTGCACGTTGTCGACCATTGGCTCGATCGAATTATAGGAGGATTTGTTACAAAGTTCGTGGTTGATACCTTAGTCAGCTACAACGAAGCAGAGTGACGCTTCTTCAAAGGACCGCGAGGTAAGTATCTGATATCTTTGAATACCTGGATTAAGATGCTCTTGTGTGAAAACGGGTTATGTCATTGCCTTGATGTTTGGATCTACACGAAGTGGACGGATCTTCAGAAATCGAGAGAAAGCAAGCCTTGAATATAGTCCGTTGGTTGGACCCCACTCAAGTGACAATGAGAGAACGACACAAGCCTCACTGCAGAGTGCGGTCTAGGTGATAAGACAAGGTTTTCCGCGGATACATCATCCATCCACCCCACCTCCACCTTCACCTCCACAGCATACACCTTCACCCACACCACCGCCACCACCACCGTCGTTCAACATGTTGAACTCAGTAAAGCTGTTGATTTTCAAGGGTATAGGGAGTGAGGATAAAGATCAATTCTGGTTTTTTGTGAATGATGTGTGCACCTCACGGCAAATCATTAATGACAGCATAAAGAAGATGCACTTAGTTACTGCTCTGCAGGATCGCGCTTTGACGTCGTATATTAAGTATTGTACTGATCATCCTTTAGAAACTCTAACAGATACTAAGGATGCTTTAAACAAGGAGTCTAGTAAGCCTAAGTCTGACTCACAGTCAGTCGTTGGATTTAAGGAAATCACGATGAGGGCTGGTGAGACGCCCTAGGATTTAGATCAAAGGTTGAAATGTGTGATCCGCGAAGCTAATATGCAGCTTACAGATGGCCAGCACCGCGAGTGGTTTATAGCCTCACTTCTGCCCCACTTGAGGATTGCTTTGTCATAGCAGAAGATAACTTAGGCAAAACCTCTAGAAATTGTGATGAGATTACACGAGACACCTATTCAAGACGTGACTTTGGGAGTCCAACAGATTCACTCGCAGCTGCAGAACCTCTACTTGGAACTGCAGAGCTTGAAAAAAGAGAATGAGGCTAGGCCAGAGGTGCGCGAGGAAGTCTGGTGCCTCAAGTGTAAAAGCCAGGGGCATGATAAAGACCATTTCCCTGTCTTCGCAAATTATATTACAGGGGGAGGATCGATTCCCTTGAGGCAGGAATATCCAGAAGGACCGAGTGCGAGGCTCACACTATGGCGCACTATTTGTTAGGTAGTCAGAAAACACATAACGGATAATTATCATTTGTTGCAAAAGTTCGTTCAGACACCACAAAAATTATTCTGCGATTTCTGCAAATCGGTGGGCCACAATGAGCGCCACTATCATAGCTACGAATTGATGATGGAAAGGACACCTACCTATCGAATGCAAGCAAAAACTTGGCCTCCGGATCAGGGCGCTGGGGGAGCACGCAGAGGATATTAGGGGCAGGGACAAGGGCGAGGAGGAGGAGGACCTTGTAGAGGTCGCGGTCAGGTTATTTGCTATAACTGTGAAAAACCAGGGCACTACGAGCGGGAGCGTCAGAATCAGACACGCCCGTCCTGTCAATACTACAACCAGTTTGACCACACTATTGAAGAATGCCCTATGCTGATACCTAAGATGTAGGAGAAGAAGGTGTAGCCTCAACACCCTATGCAGAACTTACAAATGATGAGATTTGAGCCCCACAAGGAGGATCTGAATGTAAATATCGTGCTAAGAAATGGAGTAACAATAGGGGATGATAAGGGAAAACAACATGAATAAGATGGATGGTTCGCAAGGTCCCAAAAAATGAAGCAGGTTTTTATTTGGTGCATGTAAAGGAAACATTTATGGAAGCCAAGAAAAGCTTCTTTGAGGCATCTACTTCAGCGAGTCAGAACAAAGCAGCAAAAACTAGCACACCTACAGAGGTTGACCCTTTTGTACTTACCACATTCCTGGAAACTTGCATGAAACTTCTGCGTGATAGCAAGGTTGTGAAGGGCCTGCAAGAGTTGATAAACAAGTGTTTTGGTAAAGAAAACGCTCCTAAGGGACACTACGTAGTAAAAAAAATCTGTAAACATAAGGCAAGAACAGGGTGTGAGATGAGGCTCACCGCGCAGATAGGAGATTATGAGATGGACTAGGTTATTTTGGATCTAGGTTTTGACGCGAACGTGTTGCCTAAATAGACATGGGAGAGGATGGGGAGACCTGCACTGCAGTGGTCTCCGATCTAGCTTAGAATGGCAAACCAACAGAAGATCATCCCTATGGGACGATTACATGGAGTAATAGTAGATATTGAAGGTGCGAGCGTGTTGGATGATATTGAAATAATAGAGATCATTGATGATAGTAATCCATACCCCGCGCTCCTTGGAATTTATTGGGCCATCGATATGAATGGAGTAATCAACTTAAAGAAGAGGATGATGTCATTTGAGAGGAAATCGCTTCGGGTAGTAGTACCATTGGACCCTGCAGAGGGGCTGCACTATACTAAACCAGTCCGCAACTATAAGGAGAGTGATGATGACTTGGATTAGAACTACAAAATAACGACGCGAGACCAAGACTTGTTTAATCCAATAGCCAATGGAAGGATTGCATGGGACTGGGAAAGTTCTTGTACCTCAGATTCAGATGAAGAACTGGAGCATTGGCAGAATAGGCTACATGAAGTATCTATGCTGCGCTACAACATGATGACTAAATCGTTGCATTGTGTGTCATCGGAGGTAAGAAATTTACCCTATTATGATGGTTTAACTAACGTAGATATGTTTTTGGATGCCTTTGAATGAGAATTCCTTGAGGATCATCACTTCCAAGCACTGGATTTGGCACTGCACGCTACGCCCGCGCGATGGTGGGGTATGCACAAAGACAAATTTGAGGAATGGCGAGATTACAGAAGGATGATGAGGTTGTGATTTGGGCGACCTAAACTTCAACTGACTGAGAAGTACGATGGGAGAAATGATCCGTGCAATAACTTAGCAAAGTGGACTAAGTTTATGGAACGGAGCCACAACCGGGGTGGGTGCACTTATTCTGTCATACTTTGGATATAATCCCTATGAATTGGTCCCTGGAAACAGAACTTCGCCATGGCACCGCAGAGTGGGATATATTAAGGGAAGGATTCTTAATGACCTTCAGTTTTGAAGATGGGTTCAAAAGCATCGATGAAGCTCTACAGAGGTCAAGGCAGCGATCTTAAGAATACCGCAGGATACTTTGGATTTGGTTTAGCCAAATTGGAGCACCCAACTGCGCCATGCGCTAGAATGCTATAATGTGACAGTTGAGGGGGAGGACGGAGATCCAAGAAATATCAATACTCCAGAGGCAAAAATCCATAGCAAAGTTGAAGGCCCGCAAATAGAGAACTTGGATATCACCGCGCCATTGAAAACCAAGCAGGTAAACATTGGTACTAAAGCAGAGCCAAATTTGCAAAGATCGGGGACTACTGGGATGATGCCACAGTGGATAAAGTTGTTGAGCTACTCCGCAAGTACCGAGATCTTTTTCCTACCAAGTTTGCGGACCTGAAAGGCATCATAGGGGATTTGGGTGTGATGAAAATTACTTTGAAACCGGATGCGAAGCCTATTAAGCGGAGACCATATCGCCTTAATCCTAAGTACAAGGAAAAGGTCCACTTGGAGTTGGATAAGATGCTTGAGGCAGGCATTATCGAACCTGTGGAGGAATCTAACTCGGTGAGCCCAATGGTGGTTCAAGAAAATAAACAGAAGGGAGAAATAAGGATTTGTGTAGATCTCAGGAAACTTAATGATGCATGCATCCATGATCCTTTTCTGACACCGTTTACTGATGAGGTATTGGATAATGTTGGAGGGCAGGTGGCCTACTCATTCACTGATAGATTTTCAGGATACCATAAGATCAAGATCACACCAGAGGATAGGAGAAAAACAACCTTCGCGACTGGATGGGGTTGTTTTCAGTATACTTCCATGCCGTTTGGATTCAAGAATGTGCCCATGATATTCTCTTGTGTAGTTATAATAGCATTTAAAGAGTTCATCCATAAGTTCTTGGAAGTGTATTTTGATGACTGCATGGTGTTCGGCTTAGTGAAGCGCCACGTAGAAAGTCTATGCCTGATGCTGGATACGTGTCGCAGACACCAGATCGCGTTGAACTTGAAGAAGTGTTTGTTATGTGTCCCCTTTGGGATATTGCTTCGTCATGTGGTGTGCAAGCAAGGGTTGATGGTGGACCCTGCCAAGATCGCAGTGATAGTAAATTTGGAGGCCCCGAGAAGTGTCAAGCAGCTGCACCCAACGCTTGGGCATACAAGATACTACAGGAATTCATCAAGGCTTATGCCCAGATTACCGCGCCTATGGAGAAACTACTGAAGAAGGATGCTACATTATGTTGGGATGAAGAATGTCAGCGTAGTTTGGATGTATTGAAGGAGAAGATGGTCACCACGCCGATCTTGGTCTTCCCGGATTGGAAAAAGGAATTCCATGTACATGTCGATGCCTCGTGCATTGCGTTGGGAGCAGTACTAACACAGGCTGGTGAAGGAGAGATGGACCACCCTATAGCCTTCACGAGCAGAAAATTATCAAAGGTTGAGAAGAATTACTCAACAACAGAGCGTGAAGGATTGGCTATGGTATACACGCTTCAAAATTTTAGGCACTATTTGTTGGGCGGAAATTTCAAGATGTACACAGACCATTATGCCTTGAAGTACCTAGTCAATAAGCCTGTGTTGGGGGAAGATATGCAAATGGTTGTTGCTATTTCAAGAGTATGACTTTGAGGTGATTGTGAAGCCCAGTAGGTTGAATGTAGGGCCTGACCATCTGTCGCGGATTGAGACAGGAGAGGAGCCCACTAATTTTGAGGAAGGGTTGCCCGGTGCACATAGCGGATAATCATTTTGTGGATATTATGCAATTTTTTACTACAGGGATGACTCCAAAAGGGTATACCAGTCAGAAAAAGAAGGAACTAGTGGTGCACACGACATATTTTTCAATGATTGTTGGACATTTGTATAAGATGGGTGCTGACGAGATCTTGCGAAGATAAGTGCCTAACTTTGAGAGAAACAACATCCTCATGGAAGCTCATGGAGGGGCTGCGAGAGGAAATTATGTAGTAAAGGCTACAATGCAAAAGATTTTGTGCATGGGTTTGTGGTGGCCTATGTTGCATAAAGATTCCAAAGTGTATTGTAGGGCCTGCAATGTATGTCAGAGAACGAGTAGACCATCGCAGAGGGACGAGCTGCCACTGAATCCTCAAGTATCATTGCAGCCATTTGAAAAATGGGCAATTGACTTCGTAGGGCCAATTCAGCCCCCATGCAAGAAGACATGTGCGCGTTATATCATCACCGCAACGAAGTACCTAACCAGATGGGCGGAGGCTATGGCAGTGAAGTTCTTGTTTGAGTATGTGTCGACCAGATTTGGTTGCCCAAAAGTATTGATGAGTGATCGGGGTAAGCACTTCCTAAATGAAATGATCAGTGCGTTGACTAAAGAGTTTTGGGTTTATCATCAAAAGAGCACACTGTATCATCCTCAAGCTAATGGAATAGTTGAGGCCTTCAATAAAATCTTGGAGAATGAGCTAACAAAGATTTGCAACGTGCAGTGAAATGACTGGGATGTGCGCATACCTACAGTGCTATGGGCGTATAGTACTACTTGTGAGAAGCTGACAGGACAGACGCCTTTTTGATTGGTCTATGGCGTAGAAGTTGTAATGCCTATGGAATATATCGTGCCTATTCTATGCATAGCAGCTTTCACGGGTATGGTAGATCGCGAAGCCTTGGAAGATTGGCTCACGCAGCTGATGGAGCTTGAAGAAGACAGGTTCTTGGATAGATTCCATCAGCAAGTACAAAAGGAGCGTGAAAAAGCATGGCACGATCGACACATCAAACTGCGCACATTCAAGGTAAATGATTTGGTATTGTTGTAGGATAGCAATTTCACTAAATTTCTAGGGAAATTTCAGATGCATTGGCTTGGACCATATGTTATCAAAGAGATTACAGATGGAGGCGCAGTTCACCTTACGAAGCTTAATGGAGAACCTTTTCCGGGAAAGGTGAATGGCAGCCAATTGAAACCATATACAGGGGATCCGGCTCAATGAATATATGACGGCAAGACAGTCTTAGTGCTCCAGGTAGTTGCAGGGGAGCACGGGACTATAAACTATGCTACCTGGATTGGAGGACTACACAACAGGTGGGTTGCGCAAAATATGATGAAGTTATAGTATAAGAGGTTGCACAAAGGGAGTTGCGCTACGAAGTGAGAAACCGCATAGCATAGCTAGAAAATGACTGTTAGAGTCACTATTCATGATTTGACAGCCAGGAGACGGTTAAGAGGAGTGGGCGGGCAACATTTAAGGCTAAAATCTTCGAAGATTTTCCACCAAACCAGCATTAATGATTGAATTTTTGGAGGAACGAACGGATTTGAATTAAAAAACCCCTATAAATTATGTGTGTCGGTCCACCAACGAACACTTTGCACACTGATATTTTTTGAGCCTAGTTGTCTATTGCTTATGAGCTGCTCATTCTTTGAGGATTTGGTTGCGAACCCTGTGTTTGCCAATTTACCTGAGTTAAACCAGAAATTTATCCTTGAAACCATGTTAGGTCCAAGCCCTACTGAGACTGTGAGCACCGAGGGAGATATTGCATCAGAAGGAGCTGCTCTAGAGGTGGTGAGCATGGAGGCTCCAAATCTTGTGCCTACGGCACCGAGGTTGCCTAGGCCGAAGCCTACATCGGTTCGAGAAACCCAGAAGCCGAAGAAGGACAAGCAGAAGAAATCAATGCAGGTGCGCGAGCCACCCAAAAAACATTTGGCCACTCAGAAGCAGAAGAAGGACAAGAAGCCTGAGAGGGTTGCCTATTTGGATGTTGAGGAGGGACAGGGCATCGAATACATAGATGTTGAGGGAGTAGAGCCCATTACCAAGTTACTCTAGTACATCCCTCCGCGAAAAGGGAAGACAAAGGTCACCAAGGACCCGGATGCTAACAAGTTCGTCATCTCTATGCCCCTACTGCTAGAGGAGGTTCCCTTTGAAGGTTCGTGCCTCACGTGGATCCCCTTACTGAAGATGGAGGATTGGGACCTAGTGGACCACGAGAGGTTCCCGCACCTAGCAATCGCGAATTATATGAAGCATGTGTACTAGCGGGATTCAGATGTCACCGACTTGGAGATGGTGGAACGGATCTGTGGAGTGGATAATTCTGGGTTGTTGAACCTGTTATGGGTGCCCTAATATCACTGCACTAATATTAACACCACTTGTGTGCAGCAGTTACTTACACTCGTACACAATGGGTGTTTATGGCTTGGTGTGCCTATACCCATCATGGACATGCTCATCCACAACATCATGCACCTACTACATGAGGGTTTAGATTCAACCAAGGAGTTTGGCAGAAAGGCAATAGAAAAAGACTTGGTTGATAAAATGAAAAAGGAGTTTGAACTGGTGAAGAAGCCGCGCGGCTATTCCATCACGTCCATCAACGATCCCGCAGTGCAAATTGCTACACAAATCCTGGTAGGAAAAGTAATGAGAAAGTGTCGCGTAAACAAGGTTCTAGCGCCTGTGGTATCATTAGCTGCACAATGCGCGAAGGGTGTGCAATTTAACTGGTCGCGGTACTTATGCAGTGAGTTCCTTGTGAATTTTCGCGAGGTCCAGGACAAGACCAAACCATTCCACTATGTGTGGTTGCTGCTTTCAATCGTATTGGTCGCATGGGAGCTGCCGGAGGACAACCAGTTTCCTCCACTAAAGGAAGGATTGTCGAAGGCTGTGAATTTTGCCTCTTTGTGGGCCACGAAGGATCCCATGTGGATCACTGAAACAAAGATTTTTTGGGTCTTGATAGAAATGAGTTTTTGCATGGCCATCAATCAGCAACCAAGGTTGTCCCCGACCTTGTACGAACACTTGTTTCCATGTGCCGCGTTCAAAGCAGATTTCCACTACGTCTAGATCTAGGTGCACAAAGACCCGCAGCAAAAATGTTATGATTTTCCATACTTGGTTACAGATCATGACATACAAGAGGTGATCAAGCGTTGGCCAATAGAGTGGCGTACCCCATCATATTTGGATGCAGTAACTAGTAACGGCATGAGAAGCTCCGCTGAGAAGAAGAGGAAGGATGCAGCAAAGTAGGCTGCGCAAAAATTTGTCGTGCAGCGCAAAGAGGAAGCCGCAGAAAAGGCTCGGATGGAGAAGGAGCACACTGAAAAGGAAAAGGTCGAGCAAGAACAACGTGAATCGCAAAGAAGTGGTAAGTCTCCTTCACTAGCCATAGAGGAGGAAGAACAATCGGAACAAGGCGGAGGAGGAGATGAGGGGAAGAGCACCCCATTTCGGCTAAGGAAGTGCAAAGAGCAGCAGCAGGAGGGTTCCTGCAAAAAGCAGAAATCGAAAAAAACACAGGTGGATCCCTTAACCTTGACAGAGGGAAATCTTGATGAGATTGGTGACAAAGTGCGTGATACTACAACCGAACTATTGCAAAAATTCGAGCAACAGTACATGCAAATGTTGGGGGGCATCTAGAAGGATCTGCGTGAACTGTAGATCCAAAGTAGCAGAATACGGGTGGGCGCTGGACAAGTGAGTGTCGCATAAATGAGCCTGGAATCGGGGCAACTCAGGCTGCAGAGCTGGTAAGGACTATGGAACTTTGATCAGTTGCGCTACCAAAAGGGTCTCTGCGAACAGAATCAGACGACGGTCAATTTATTTTGAGCACCCTTAAGGACATCAGACTGAACATTGCAACGCTCCCCAACAAATTTCTTCATGGGTTGTAGACAGGAGTCACAGAAGAATTGAGAGCTCGGGAGCAGCGTGCTCTCAGTTTAATCAGCGAGTACCAGGTGAACAATGAACAGATGTTCATCGATAAGACACAAGCCCCGAAAGAGAGAGATACTATCCAGGCACAGAGTTCCAAATTAGCAACTGCGGTAATAGAGGCATGCAGAACAATGCCAAAGTTGCACATACCTGAGGACGCACAACCAGAGGCCAAGATCTGAAAATTAGCTGCAGGCGTTCGCGAAGCAAAGGTAGAGGTTGCGAGAGTTAAATTTGAACTCAACATGAAAATAATGGAACTACAACTCAAATCACGGCCTTCGACTCCGCCTGAGGTCAGGGAGCAGTGTGGAGCCGTTATAAAAGAAGGAATGACCACGTTGGATGCCGTAGTCACTAATTGCTCGGCCTTATTCGAACAAGCGATGGAATTAGTAATGACTCTATAGAAAGACCCAACCTTACATATGTTGAACATAGAAGTTTGCGAGTTTCAAAAGCAGTATGATGAGGTTCGGGCGATAGTGCGCTCAATTACTCAAGCACATCACCTTGCTAAGTTGCAGGAGGGGAAGCAGCTCCACGCACAGGTAGAAGCAACCCAACAGGAGGAGGTCATGCTTAAAGCCAGGATGGGACCTTAGTTATATGAAGCTTACCAACTAACAACCACCATTCAGGAGAAGCTGACAGGCTTGTAGCAAACATAGCAAAAGATCAAGCTGGTCGTAGAAGGTCTAGCTATAGAGCAGCTTGTCAAAGATGTCAAGCAAGCAGCTACGCAGAGCACTGCTGAAGTTGCAGTTGTGCAAGTGGAGCTGGGGGATCTTCGTAGCAAAATCACCACTCCAACCAAGTGACTTGTGGGTGAGTCACGACCTTTGTGTTGTGCTCATTGGGATGGGGTCCCCTGGGTTAGTTTTGGGGTTAAAAACCTAAGTTTTTATGTAAATTTTGGTAAAGAGATGTAAAGTCTTCGCAATTTGTGGATGCAGAGTGTGTAGATAGTTAGAAGTCAAAAGGGGTTCAGGCCCTCGTCTATGTAAAGTCAAGTCGATTTTGAGATCCACCCATGGTCTGCGGACCATGGGATTGTATGAAGAAAAACTATAATAAATGTGTCTTAGAGAGTCTAAGGTGGAAGTAAGGAATGATGAATGTAATGGGTCAATAGAAGATAGCGCAGAAGCAAGTCTTAGAGGAAGGAAAGGCTCTGCAGTTGAGTGCACAGAGGCCGAGATGTAGTGTCCACAGCTGAGTGTGGAGACACCTGCAATAGAGTGCGTAGGGCAGTTTTGAGTCTGTAACCTCATATTGAAGATCAATAAAGAAGACTATTGGAGAAATTCGCGTGTTTTATTTGTTTACTTATGTTATTTATGTTCGCAATATATGTTGTGATGAAATAATGTCTTTATGAAAAAGTGATGTATTGATGTGTGAATCTGTTGGATAAGTATTATTAACTGAACGTAATACATGTTAAGTATTTACGTGAGGATTCAAATACATTATGTTATGTTTATTAGCACTTACGCAGATCTAAGTGAACACAGACCTAGGGTTAGTTTATGGTGCAGGTAAGCAGTTAACTTGTTTGTTAAGGGTCTGCAAAATCCAATCATAGACCTTCGCAGAGGTTTAGAGGTCGTTTGAAGGAAGTCACAGTATCAAGCCCTGAGGGCTTATAGATATACACGAAGGAAGGTCTAGGGCATAAAAAGACATCACACTGATCTCTGGATGTGGAAACTTGGTTCTAGCATCCCCCCATACTGCTTCGGGTGAGACTTTAGTCTGTACTACATGGGTTGATGCTGAAAGGGCCAGGTGTAGGGTTTTGTTTGGCACAATTAACTTTGAACCCTTGGTCCGGACCCACTAAGCCAACACTAAGATCTACTAAGGATTATTTCCACAGGAAGGATGTTGTTCTGCGGTCAATCAATTTTATAATTTGAAACCAAAACTTTTCCTTTTCATGTTTTAAGAGTCGAGAAAAGGACGAAAAGGTGACTCTAGTCACTTTCGTTGGTCTAGCGATCTTGAAAGGACAAGTGCTCGATGATCTTTTCAAATTTAAGAAGTCAAAAAATATTGAAATGACTACTCAGGTAACTCTAGGCAGAAGGAGTACCAAGTAACTGTGAACTACAATATACACCTCAGCAAATAAATTTACCAAGGACTTGACGTATATGCAAGAAATATCCCCAAATGTTGTGTTCGGTGTATCACGTTTACAGGGTGGCAGACTCAACTTCCTATGGATAAATTTTTGCAACCTATGGGGGTTTCCCTTCATATACTTGATCGTACGAGGAGAACAAGTCCGTGCTAGTGCTATCTAATGCAAAAACGAATGACAACTGCTAAATTTTATAGACGTAGGAACACGTCTCTAGCCTAGACCACAAAGTTTGAACGATAATGTTTCAAATACTCCTTATATTAATTGATATATTTTAAAGTTAATTTTGAAATTATGTTTCGACTTCAAGGCCTTAATGATGTCACTTGAACACCTATGTGTTGGGCCATTAATATGCCATTATTATTATCACTTGTGAATGCTTATTCCACCCATTTCTACCATTCTTCATCACGTCATTTGTCATAATTCTATTTTACAATGATTTATGCTCTTATGAATGAATATTATTTCTTCTCCTTTATTTCTAATAAATTGATGATTATGCATGATTTTATCAATGAAAGTTTAATAAATTGGTTATAACATTATTCACCATTTTTAGCCTTCAAGATAATTTCCAGATTGAAGATTTGATCATTAAAAGTGCCAACTCAGAAATTCGCTGGAATAAGAAGTGACAGTTTTGCGGTTGAGATTCTGAGCAAATGAAGATGAATCTGGAAAATATGGAACATGGGTTTTGTCCAGAACGGACCCAATTAACTTTAGTAAAGAACGGTTTGCCCAAATTCGGCTTGTACTGAGAGAAACGCAGGGTTCTTTGAGCATGATTTTCTCAGATTTGTTGTTGCGGCCGTCCTCCAAATCTCAGCTGCAAAGCCAAATTCGTCTTGCTCTTGTTGAAAGCTGGATGGAAATATATCTTCTTGTTTATCAATTGGTTGGAAACAATCTAATTTTGTAATAGAAATCATGTTGTACTTATCTTGATTGTAACTGCTCTCTGATCTCTCTTTATTTAAATCACAACAGAGATCAGAGAGGGGGGTGATTTCAGAGGGATTCGAATGATGGAATTGAGGATGAATTAGAGATTCAGAATTGAGGATGGCAGAGAGAATGGATAATGGCTGAGAGATTGAGAGATTTCTTGTTGTAATCCACTGTAACTCTGCTTTGATATTTTAATATAAATCTAGTTTCCATTTCATCTTTGATCCTGAAGTAACCCAGCAGCATCGGCTGGCGGCAAAGGGCCCAGCCTCCGTGGAGTACGCTGTTGCTGTATTATATCTTTATGCTTCATGTGTGGTTTGATTTCTTTCTTTTACTCTGTTCAGTAATCTGATGCACTTTACTGTTTTACATATCAGCGTTATTAGATATACTTGATTGGATACTATCGTTATCTGCAATAGGACTGCTATGTTATCATTTTAACTTTGTATCACATTACTGTTCCTTTTGATAATTGATATAACATTGTTGCTCCTTACAGATTGTCATTCGATTACATATTAACCGCGCTGTATGTTCCTAAATCGGTACATCTGTATGATGTATTCTTAAATTGTGACTGTTGTTTATTCGGGATTGTTGTTCCGTTACAATTGCTATTACTTTATAACTGTGATTCATGCATATTGTATCGAAGCTCGGATTACTGTCCCTTTTAATGATAAGTGTGTTGCGTGCTTGATTTGGATTGTTGTACATTCATATTTAGTTGTTGTTCCATTTCTGAATTGCTATTCCATTTCAATTGTTGGTCTATTTCAAGATTGCTGATTTGTTGTTTCATTTACTTGCCATTTCTTAAGGACAGACTGAGGCTGTAGTGAGTGTCAGCTTCTGCTATTTGGCTCCCAGACCTCTGATCTGCTCCCATCAGTTATGAAAGGGATAGGTTATTGCCACCAAACCCTTGGCTGATGTGCTGTTCTATTTTATCGTTATTTCCTTTACTTGCCATTTCATTTATATTCATCAAGGACGATCTCAGGCTGTAGTGAGCCCTAGCATTTGCTACCTAGCTCCCAGACCTCGGATTTGTTCTCATCAGTTTCCAAAAGGATGGGTTATTGCTACCGAACCTTCGACTGATGCAATGCTTGGTGTGATTTAGCCTTTTGAAGTAGTTAAGTTGTAGACATGCACCCATTTACTTTGTTGTTCATTTCTATTGATTAATTGCAGTAGTTTGCTTTTAAAGAGTTTTCCTAGTTTACTTTCAATGGCAGGTTTAGTTCAAGTTCGATTTCCTTTTGATTGCTTTAAAGCAGGACTGTCAACTGTAGAGAACATTGGTTATTGCTTCCTCGTTCCCAGATTGATTGTCTTGTTCCAGTTTGATTTCAATTGCATCAATACCCAGAGGAATGAGTTATTGCTACTGTATCCTCAATTGATGTTTGCTGAGTGAATAGTTGGATTTCAGAGCATTTGAGTTTATGTTATTGTTAGATTTCTTTTTCAAGCATTCATTTACTTTTGTAGCTTTTAAGCACTATACTACAAAACATTACTCTTGAGTAAATAGCCGCCTCAGACTGAGTACACTCTTGAAATAAAAAGTCGTCCCTGGGTTGATAATTAATGTGAAGGTAATTAGGAGTTCAAAAGACACCTTTTTATCGCTCCACACTATGATGCAACTATATGAGAAAAAAAAAAGACTTTTCTTCTATGAAAGTTAGACTAACCAAGGGAAGGAATTTCAATCAATAATGCATCAAACAAAATGCATCATGCAAAAATGCCTTCCACTAACTTTCACTTTCATCTTCCAAATGCAATGCCAAAAGTAAAAATTATTTTCAGTTTTCATAACCCTAAATGCAACTTTTCGAAAGAAAATTAATTTTGACTTTACTAAGATGCATTTATATGAATTATTATTTTCTTTCCATTTTGAATGATTTGATGCATCTAATAAAGTTTTTAGCTTCCAATCACTAAAAAAATGTAATTTATTCTCAATGACGAATCCCAAAAAATAACTTTTCAATGCAGCTAATCTAATGCATTTTCATGAAAAGTAAATTTTGAAATACAAGCTAAAACAAATGTAAAATGATGTTTTCAATGGTTCCCACAGAAAACAACATTCAATCAATCAGCAAAACAAACATCTCAATGACACCAACAAGCAGCAAGTGATGACCAATTGACTAGAAACCCTATAACTCAATCAGATTTCAATTCAAATCCAATGAGACAAATTTTGGAAATTAATCAAGATAATCAATCAAAAACACCATAGACACTCTAGAAAATCATTGATAGAGGACACAGAGACTGAAAACAAGAAGAAAAACCCTATTTTCTCTTATACTCTGGGATCATCATGCCTGTCACAAGCAAAAGAGTGATCATCGCGACCTTACTCAAAAATTACGCGATGTCATTGTGACTGTTAGGAATAAAATCGCGATGAGTGAGAAAAAATAAGAAATCTCCAAGAACAGACAAAAATCAATGTCCTCGAGCAAACACCAGCAAGGGAAAATAATTACAAAAAAGAAAATAAGCTAGAAAAATGACGGTTGGTCAAACTCGTCAAAAGACAAGGTGAAGAATTGAATGGAAAGGGTTATAGCGTCCCTAGTGGAGTTGCTATTTTGTTGTCAAGGTTAATCCTCTCTGCAGACAGAAACGATCCCTCTAGCCCAATGAATGGGTCTAGCAACTGAACTGACAATCAACTAGACATCTTCCTGGGTTACAATTGAAAAAAATAACGAAGGAGACAGTCGACCTTGTTTTGATGCTATTTTGATTTCCTTTGTTGAGGACTATGAACCGCTTGTATCACAGGCTTGTTCCTGCTTCTCTCAGTGTTTATGCACCTGCACAAGTTATCAAGACACAACAAGGCATGCCAAAACAAATATCAAATCCAATAGCAACCTACTTAACTGATCAAGGAATGTTAAGCTAAATGATACATGAGCATACACATTTAGGGAAAATGAATCAGCAATTGTATATTAATAGAAAATAAGGGGAAGCATACAACCAAGCCTTGATGTTGATAAGCTCTCCTTGAATGAATATCCAAGTCCAAGCTAATCTCTCCAATCACTCCTTCTCCAAGCCAAATGAATAGCATATAGGCACAATCTTAGCATAAGGGTGCAAATAGGCATAGACCAACCAGCCTCTAACCTAACCCTCTAACCAGAAACCAACAATTTGGGAATGGGAGAGGATGACTTTATAGGCTGGGAAATGGAGTTAGGACCTCTCCAAATATAGGATTAGGTCCTCATTTCAAGGAGATAGCTCATAGGGATAAGACCAAGAGGCCAAGTTGGGAGAATTTGACCTCATCTACGCTGAACAACCTCCAGCTCGCCGCTCTGTAAGCTTCTAGAGCACAAAGCTTCTCATCCTCTTTGGGAAAATTGCCTTTTTGGGATCATCGTGGGTATATGATCAAAAAGAGAAATGTCATCGCGGGTCTGGTATAGTGCAACATGTGACCATCGCAGTTTTTAGCCTCATAAGGGCAATGATTCTAAAATTAGGGTTTAAGAGCTATTTGCTTCAGGGGAAGCTCAAGGCATTTTCCAATCAATGTCTTAAGAAGGTTCTAAACTACATATATGAATGATTACACTGCATTATGGTCATGTTTCGGGAACTTCGGGGTATGTCACAGGGAAGTGCAGGAAGTGTGACAAAATATTGTGTAGCAGGCTAGTTATGGAGAAAGATGACGCCACTCTTGAGTCTAACCTGGCTTCCGAGATTAGGAATCTTTGTATAAAGGTCCCTTTGCTTCATGATATTAAAGAGATCCACGTCTATACTAAAATTGTTAAGGAACTTTGTCTTAAAAATCCAGGGAGGAAAAGAGTGGAGCCTCACACTATCCATTTTGTTGGAAGAGCAGCTGAGTTAATGAGAGGATGTGTTCAAATGGAAAAAATATACTGATCCTAGAAACTCATTTGTTTCTATTCAGATAGGTGATGTCCTTGAACCCAATGTATTGATGGACCTAGGAGTAGCCATCAATGTTATGACTAGGTAGACCATGGAGCAACATCAGTTGGTTCACGTCCTTCCAACCCCTACTGTGCTTGAACTTGCTAATAGATCTAAAATCAAGCTAGATGGTGTGTTGGATAATGTAGTTGTCTCGATTGATTCTTGGGAATCTCCCGCGAATTTTATTGTGCTACAGCCAAAAAATCCTATTACGGGACATCCCTTGATTTTGGGACAACCATGGCTTGCTACAGCAGATGCTTATACAGGATGTCGCTTAGGTGGTATGTATATTTCTCATGGAGATGCTAGGAAAAAATTCACCTTGTACCCACCTGCTAGATCTATCCAGGAGTTTTGAGATACCTTATGGCTAGACTTTGATAGTAGTGATGAGGAGACTCGATTTGTTTCTTTGATTCATCAGCATGCCAAGTTGACCGTGTAGAAATTTTGAATAATAAACACTTATTCACAGAAATTATCCTGATTATACAATATTGTGGAATACATGCATAATACATAAAACATCAATTTAGCAGCGTTAAAAACAATGAAACATCAATCACATGCACACATTAACACAGTATGTAACCCGGGGAAAGCATACAGCTGAAAACCCCACACTATCTGTATATTATAATGATTGAGAACGTGTAACAATACATAGTACAATACTCCTCACAAGTACTCAATATTATCTCCACCTGTTACACACAAAACTAGCTCAGATCCGAACAAGTCACAGGTTCAAATCTCCTCCGCTGCTTTGCCTGCCTCCACTGCACAATCCAAAGTGAAAAATCACATGAGCACAAGCTACAATTGCCTTGGTATTGGCTTACACTACGCAATCGTCATTGGCATTACTCAAATCCATGCATGTGCAAATATTGTGCACAACTGATAGTCACAACTCACCCTTTCACTTACCTCTAACACCTGTCTCTGTTGAACTGTCCATGCACTGAGTTAACTAATGTATTCTTTAGTTTCTTTATGAGTTAATAATTAGTGAATTAATTAATAATCAATTCACACAACTCATCACTAGTGTATTCTTTAGTTAGACTAAATACAACTAGTTCAACTAAGTCAAACTGAACACAACTCCATCAACTCCACATCCAACTCCATAGAACTCACATGCATGAGTTCTAATTGAAGTCCTCCTTCCAATAGCTCAACTAACACATAAGAAACCACGTGATTCCTTTTGTCAGCTGCATGTGCCACATCCGTAGCTCGAACTGAAGTGCTCCAAGAAAATAAGATAATGTTTAGAGTCCAAATATTACTAAGGGCTAATAATATTTGACTGTTTCTATTTTTAGCCTGGCAGTCTAAAAATATACTCTGATCACTCCGCTGTGAACCAAAAATAGAAGTCCATCTATTTTTCCCAACATGACCAATCATCCATAAACAGCATCCTGCAACTCATAGACCATGATCCATATGTCTAAAAATAGACATAGTCTAAAAATAGACTTTGCGCCAAAAATAGCCTGCGGACCCACTTAGTGAAGGCGAATTCTTTCCACTAAGATCCATCATCTTGTTGCATTCTCAACACTCCATCTCAACAAGATATGGATTATCAGGAACCCCTATCCTGCAACTCTGGAATGTTCTGCATGCAACACATTTGCCCGGTCCACTTGCTCCAACAACACTTGGAACAAAAAACACTCCCAACTGACCACTCTGTTGGGCTAGGAACATACTCTGATGTTGAAGCTCTACCTGTTGCTGACAAGTGCTCCCTCTCTGACATCTACACTACTGCAACATCTCCATGCATCTCGCACCATTGCACACTTCTCTGTGCCACCTAGCACTGTGCAAAACATTTGTGCCTCTCGCATTGCTGCAGCCTGCTAGCTATGCGCTGTCCTGGGATTCCCTACACTGTCGCTCTCTCTGTTGCTCCATCCGCATCTGTCTCTACCTAATCAGTCAGTTCCTGCTACTCCACATTGGGGCTCCCGTAGCAAGGTCTCATCCAAGAGGTTGGGTACCTCAAGGATCCTGCCCCTCCTCCTTGGGACGATCAATCCACATCACCCCACCTCCTACCTGGGGGTATGGCTGCATGCGATCTCTCAGCCCACCTGGCTCGAAGTTTCCCCCTACTGGAGGTCTCTGCATGAGTAGATGTCTCTACTCGATCTCCTCTCAGCTTCCCTTGTTGTGGCTGCTCCACAACCTCCTGAAGCTGCTGCACCAATCGTGGCTCCTCCATAATCGTCTGAGACTTCTTCTGGCTCTACATGTTGAGAGGTAATATACGCTCCCTCTCAACCACCAAGTCTCCATTAGTTGCCTCACTGCTCAAGGCTTTGCATGCATCTTGAACCTCAAGAGCATACAGGTTCTTGACCCGTGAACCAATCTGCTTCACTTGTCTAGTGATGATGTGTCTAAGGAAAACCTTTCCCTTACAGAAGACTACATCATAGCCTCTGTCTTCCAGCATCGTGATCGACACCAAGTTTCTCTCCAATCCTGGTACATACTTGACATCGGTCAAGGTAAGGTGAGCTCCATGCTCCCTCTGAAAAATAACCGTGCCTACACCTGAGACACTATACTTCTCATCATTACCCATCGCTATGAGTATCTGGAGATCTTTCTCCTCCAAAGTACTGAACAAACTCTTGTCACAGGTCATGTGGAAAGAAGCTCCACTGTCAAGAAACCAACCACTTCCCACCATGGATGAAACCATGCATGCGAAGAGTGTGAAATCCAACTCGAACTGTGAAGCAAGTGCCTAACCTTCAGATCCTTCCCCGGATCCCTTCTTGGATTTCTTCTTTGGGCAATTAGTAGCATAATGGCCCAACTCATGACAACGAAAGCATTGCACTTTCGATTTTTCAACCTTCTTCCCATCATTGGAAGAAGTGGATTTGAAAAGAGAACCCTTCTCCTTCCCCTTCTTTGCTTTGGCAGCCAAAGCGCAATCTTCTTCATCAGATGCCTTTGATGAAGATCCGTCCCTAGTATTCCGCCTAATCTCCTCTTGCACAAGATCCGACCAAAGTCTCTCCCATCCTAGAAATTTCTCCCGACCATTGACAGAGTCCTGATAGGAATGCCAACTCTTCGGAAGACCAAGGAGAGCAAATCTCACCAAGTCCTCATCATCGACAGTCACCCCCACACTTCCCAGCTCATCCCGACATTGGGTGAACTTCGTGAGATACCTGGGCATACTGTCTCCATTCTCACACTTAATGTTTTTGAGTTTATCCTTGAGCGCCAACTTCCTCTGGTCGCTCTTGCTTTGGAATAGATCTGTCAACGCTTTCCACATCAAGTATGGAGAAGCCTTTCCATGCAGGTTGGATACAATGTGATCCTTCACACCCTCCAACAGAATCCTTCAACACTTTGTTGTCTTATTTTGCCAAACCTCAACGTGAGCAGCATCAGTAGGCTTTGGGACCTCAGCCTCTATGAACTCCTTCAGCCCATTGTCATCTAACACTGCCTCCATCCTGTATTTCCATGCAATATAATTCGAGTTGCCCTCAAGGGCATACTCCAATCGCAATTCGTTGAAAGACATTTCAACTTTGACACCAAGAATACACTGCTGCAAATTCGAATTCCACCAGCGCAAAACTCAACCGCTTCTGATCTAAAATTCGTGAGAACAAAGTATTTCTCATACAGAGATTGACTGTATGGGCTTTTACTGGATATATCACCTTCCAAAAGAAGGATGAATCCAGAGGCTACCTGGCCCGATTACAGACTCTGCCTGAAGAAATAAAATGTAAACACTTTCTGAATAATAGATCTGATGATCAAATATGCTCCGATACCATGTAGAAATTTTGAATAATAAACACTTATTCACAGAGATTATCCCAATTATACGCTATTGCAGAATACATGCATAATACATAACCTCCTCTACGTTGATCATCAATTTAGCAACATTAAAAACAATGAAACATCAATCACATGCACACATTAACACAATATGTAAACCGGGGAAAGCATACAGCTGAAAACCCCACACTATCTGTATATTATAATGATTGAGAACATGTAACAATACATAGTACAATACTCCTCACAAGTACTCAGTACTATCTCCACCTGTTACACACAAAACTAGCTCAGATCCGAACAAGTCACTGGTTCAAATCTCCTTCGCTGGTTTGCCTGCCTCCACTGCACAATCCAAAGTGAAAATCACGTGAGCACAAGCTACAATTGCCTTGGTATTGGCCCACACTATGCAATCCTCATTGGCATTACTCAAATCCATGCATGTGCAAATCTCATGCACAACTGATAGTCACAACTCACCCTTTCACTTACCTCTAACACCTGTCTCTGTTGAACTGTCCATGCACTGAGTTAACTAATGTATTCTTTAGTTTCTTTATGAGTTAATAATTAGTGAATTAATTAATAATCAATTCACACAACTCATCACTAGTGTATTCTTTAGTTAGACTAAATACAACTAGTTCAACTAAGTCAAACTGAACACAACTCCATCAACTCCACATCCAACTCCACGGAACTCACATGCATGAGTTCTAACTGAAGTCCTCCATGCAATAGCTCAACTAACACATAAGAAACCACGTGATTCCTTTTGTCAGCTACATGTGCCACATCTGTAGCTCGAACTGAAGTGCTCCAAGAAAATAAGATAATGTTTAGAGTCCAAATATTACTAAGGGCTAATAATATTTGACTGTTTCTATTTTTAGCCTGGCAGTCTAAAAATAGACTCTGATCACTCCGCTGTGAGCCAAAAATAGAAGTCCATCTATTTTTCCCAACATGACCAATCATCCATAAATAGCATCTTGCAACTCATAGACCATGATCCATATGTCTAAAAATAGACATAGTCTAAAAATAGACTTTGCGCCAAAAATAGCCTGCGGGCACTTAGTGAAGGCGACTTCTTTCCACTAAGATCCATCACCTTGTTGCATTCTCAAGAGACCGAGGAGGGCATGGTTCATGATTTCTTGAATAACCTGGAAATAATGCCAAATTTTGACTCACTTTGTCAAATTTTTAGCCCAGGTTTTTAGAAAAACTACGATCCCTGGCCTTTCCCACTATAAAGTTTAGTAGCATCTACTAGCATTCTCGAGTCCAAAACCAGTCTTGTTGAGATTAGTCTAGGAAAATCTTTATATATTAGCTCAAACCTGGACCTATCCCAACAAGATTAGATTGTGAGATTGTTAAGAGACCATCTTGGTGCCTTTTCATGGAGTTACGAGGACATGAAAGGCATCCTTCCTTAAACATGTACTCATCACATTTATATTCAGGAAGGATCCCGACCTGTTCGACAACTCCAAAGGTGTATGAACCCTGCACTAAGAGAGATTGTTAAAGAAGAATTACAAAAGCTCTTAGATGTCAGTTTTATCTATCCTATATCTGATAGTCAGTGGGTCTCCCCATTGGTGATAGTTCCAAAGAAAGATGGGAGATGACGTATTTGTATTGATTATAGAGAATTAAACAAAGCCACTCTCAAGGATTATTTTCCCCTTCCCTTCATCGATCAGGTGCTAGATACCCTTGCCAGCAAAAAGTACTTTTCATTTTTAGATGGATTTAGTGGTTATAACCAAATACAAATTGCACTCGAGGATTAGGACAAGACCACTTTTACTTGTCCATGGGGAAATTCGCTTATCGAGTGATTCCTTTTGGACTTTGTAATGCGTCAACTACCTTTCAAAGGGCAGTCTTGGCTATTTTGGTTGACCTCGAGTGTGTAGAGGTTTACATGGATGATTTTTCAGTGTTTTGTGATTCTTTACAGGAAGCCCTTACAAATTTAGAAAAAGTGTTTTTTCAATGCCAAGAAATTCGCCTTGCTCTGAGTGATATGAAATGTAGATTGATGTGCAAAGAGGGGGTGGTTCTTGGTAATCTTATCTCTAACAAAGGTATCCAAGTAGACCCAGCCAAAATATAAGTTATTCTACGTCTTCCTGCACCTAAAACACAAAGGGAGGTGAGAGGATTCCTTGAACATGCGGGCTATTACCCAAGATTCATTAAAAAAATTCCTAGGATAGCTACCTCTATTTTTCGCCTATTAGCTAAGGATAACGATTTTTCTTGACTAAACCTTGCCAAAAATATTTTGAGGAGTTGAAGGAAAAAGTAGTACAGGCACAAGCATTGAGGGGACCTAATTGGTCCCTTCCATTCCATATTTCCTCAAATGCCTCAGATATTGCTATTGGCACAACCTTAGGACAAGAATAAAACCAACAATCCTATGCCATCTACTTCATTAGTAAAAACTTGTCACCTGTTGAACTGAATTACACAGTAACTGAGAAAGAGTTTCTAGTCGTGATATTTTCTATTAACAAATTAAGACACTACATTACGGGTTATGAAGTTCTCATACATACAGATCATTTCGCCATAAAATATTTAATGAACAACCCTTTGACTAGTGGTAGGGTGACTAGGTGGTTACTTTTACTGCAGGAATTTAATGTAACAATAATCTATAGTCCAGGGAAATCAAATGTTGTAGTTGATTATCTTTCTAGATTAAATTATCCTCGTGAAATAATTATTGTAGATGATTCATTTCCTGATGAATATCTTTTTGTCGTGTCAGCAAATTCTCCATGGTTTGCTGATATAGCCAATTATTTAGTTATAGGTAAAACACCACCTCACCTATCCACTCGAGAGAGGTGGAAAATTATTCATAAAAGTGCTTCATATTCTTGGATTCAGGGAGACCTCTTTTACACAGGACCTGATCTTATTATTCATAGATGTGTGAGAGAGGAAAAAGTGTTTGATATCTTGAAAGTTGCCCATGATGAACCTTGTGGGGGCCATTTTGTTGATAAAAGAACAACATATAAAATTCTCTGTGCTGGCTACTTTTGGTGCTCCTTTTTTAAGGATGTTGTTATGCAACCAACTCATATAATAGAACAAAAGATAGATCAAAGACTTCAAAATCAACCTATTCGAGGGGGAAACCTCCTTTACATTACACAAATGAACAATTCTTGGATGATTCAAATGAAAAAACCTCCTTTCTATATATAGGAGTCTAAGGGATCACAATATAATCAAAGTCGACATAACAATAATAATGTAAGGGCACAATAATAATAATAGTGGGCTTCTATGGGGCACAATAATAACAATATGGGGACAACATGGGAAAAACAATAACGATAAAGGGTTACAACGACAATAATAATAAGGGAATACACTATTATTATAGGGACCTAACATGCCCCTCTCCTTCAAAAAAGTGTTGTCCTCAATGCTCGAGTAGTTCTGGATGTTTTTGTATAAAATTATCATCCTCTTATGTGGAATCTTCAGCGGGTAAGTTCTTCCACTTGATGAGATACTTTGAAATTGTTCGATTTCGTAGCTGTCGATTTCTTGTTTCTGTGACTACTTATGGTTCCAATATGATTTTTCCTTCCTCGTCAAGTTCTGGCAATATTGTTTGAATTGGGATCTTGTCACCTATAACCTTCTTTAAGCATGAAACATGGAAAATTGGGTGCACTCGGGAAGATGTAGGAAGCTCCAATTTGTATGCCATAGTACCAATCTTTTGTAACACCTTGTACAAAACATAATATTTTGGTGATAACTTATTTTCCTTCTTAGCTTGCTTGAGGGACATTTGTTTTTATGGTTGTAGTCGTAGAAATACCCAGTCACTTACATCAAAACTTCTTCCGCTGTGATGTTAATATGCCTATTGTTTCATTCTATTCTGCGCCAAAGTGAGGTTATCCTTTAAGGGTTGGAGAACTTGTTATTGATGCTCGATGTGATCTTCCACTACTTGAACCTTAGAATTTTCTTTTAAAGATGATGTGATGGACAGTGGATGATATACATAAAGTGCCATAAATAGGGTCATTTTTGCTACAGTATGGAAGGAAGTGTTATACCACCATTCAGCCAGAGGCAACCACTTGACCCATTGTGTTTCCTTATCATATACAAAGAAATGAAGATATCCTTACAAACATTTTTTCACTATCTCAGTTTTCCCATCAGATTGAGGATGATAAGATGATCTATGAGCTAACTGAGTGCCTAGACAAGAAGATAATTATGTCCAAAAATTTCCAGTGAAAATAGGATCTCTGTCACTTACAATAATCTTTAGGTTTCCATGTAGCTTTTGCATTGTTTCCATAAATGCAGTGGCAACTATATTGGCTTTAAATGGATGAGATAATGCACAAAAGTGTGCATACTTGGTAAGTGTATCAACTACCACCATGATGCCACTCTTTCCTTTGGACTTGGGTAAACTTGTGATAAAATCCATTGAAATCTCCTCCCAACATTGACTTGGAATGAATAAAGGTTGTAACGGACTTGGGGTCTTAATTGTCTCAACTTTATTTTGTTGGAAAACCAAACATTCCACCACAAACTTTTGAATATCATATTTAAGGACATCCCAAAAAAAAATCTTTCTTAATCCTATGGTAAGTTTTTAAAAATCCTGAGTGCCCTCCTAAGGGAGAGGTGTGCAATTCCAGAAGAATCTTTTGTTTGAGTTGGGAATTCTTACATAGGTATAAGCGATATTTGTACCATAACGAATCATTTTTCCAGCTAAATGTATCAGATGTACTGGGATCTTGCTACAACTTTTGAATGAGTGCCCAAACTTCTTTGTCATTCTTCCATTCATCCCTTACTTCATTTATCCAATCTGGTTGGATAATAGAAATGGCACAAAACAATGCTTCCACATCGTCATCCTTTCTTGAGAGTGCATCTGCAACAACATTTTTCTTCCCTTTTTTGTATATGATTTCAAAGTAATAACCCAACATCTTTGTGACCCATTTTTGTTGCTCTTTTGAATATAATATTTGTTCTAAAAAGTATATAAGGCTATCATGATCTGTTTTTACCTTGAAGTGTCTTCCCATTAGGTAGGGTCGCCATTTCTTAAGTGCATGAAGTATTTCCAACATTTCCTTCTCATAAACAGCTTTGTGTAAATACTTTCCTTTGATTGGACGACTTTTGAAAGAAATGGGTCTTTCTTCTTACATTAAAACAACACCAATTCCATTTCTTCAGGCATCACATTCCATAATAAAGGTTTTTGTGAAGTCTAGCGTAGCTAATACCAGTGCTTGGCACATTGCCTCTTTAAGATGTTCAAAGGCCTTTGTTGCTTCCGGGGTCCAAGAAATTGCATCTTTATTCAATAATGTTGTTAGAGGTGCTGTTATTCTCCCATAATTCTTAACAAACTTGCAATAATACCCTGTCAACCCGATAAATCCTCGCATATGCTTTATGGATGTGGGGATTTTCCATTCCTTAATGGCTTTAATTTTTCTAGGGTCTACCTTAACACCTTCATGCGATACAATATGACCCAGATATTCCACCTCTTGTACTCCAAAGAAACATTTGGAGGTTTTTCAATATAATTGTTTCTTCTCCAATAGTTTGAGAACCCTATCAACATGTTGAACATGATCCTTCCAAGACTTGTTGTAGATTAGTATATCATCAAAAAATACTAACATAAATTTTCTAAGGAAAGGTTTGAAAATGGAATTCATCAAACCTTGAAATGTAGAAGGCACATTGGTAAGGCCAAAAGGCCTAACCAAAAATTCATAATGACCTTCATGAGTTCTAAATGTTGTTTTTGGAATGTCTTCAGACTTCATTCTGATTTGATGATATCCTGAACGGAGATCCAACTTGGTGAAGTAAATTGCTCCGTGTAATTCATCCAATAGTTCATCAATGACAGGAATGGGAAATTTATCTTTAATAGTGATCTTGTTGAGCTCCCTATAATCCGGACACATGTGCCGTGATTTATCCTTATTGTGCACCAATACTACTACAGTAGAGAAATAACTTTGACTAGGTTGAATTATACTAGCCTCTAGCATTTCTGCAACCATACGTTCAATTTCACTCTTTTGGGAATATGGATATCTGTAAGGCCTGATTTTTGGAGGAACACTTCCTGGAATCAAATGAATAGCATGATCATGATCACGAATAGGTGGGAGGCCTTTACGAGTCTCAAATACCTTGGAATGATTGTCCAAAATTTTTTGGAGACCTTGATAGATAGATGATTTCTATGTGGGAACCTCTAGTGAACATAATTGTGCAATTATGCCCCGTTGTTCTTTCTTTAGAAGCTTTGTAATTCTATTAGAGCTAATTATCTTTCTCGATTTCCCTTTGATACCCCTTAATTCAACTTCCTTTTCATCCCAAAAAAATTTCAAGACAAGTTCTTGAAAATTAAAAGCTATCATACCCAAAGATTGTAGCCATTGGAATCCTAGTACAACATCAGCACCACCCATTGGAATGAAAAGCATTGGATTATTAAATACATATTATCCCATAGATAGCTTGATATTATGGCACTTTCTAGGGAAATTTATGGTTCCTCCATTTGCAACCATCACTTGACACTTTGGTGTTGGACATAGGAAGCAATTCAATTCCTTGGCTATCTTACAATGAATAAAATTATGGGTACTACCCGAATCAATCAACACTATTACATGTTTCTTCTTGATATGTCCTTCTATCTTGAGAGTTTGATGAGTGGTAATTCCTGCCAATGTGTTATGAAACCAGCTCACAAAAAGATAGAAAAGATAGATGAATGCCTTAGAAATAAGCCTCTTCGAGGGGGCAACCTCCTTTACATTACACAAATGAACAATTCTTGGATGATACAAATGACAAGACCTCCTTTCTATATATAGGAGTCTAAGGGGTCATAATATAATTAGAGCCGACATAACAATAGTAATGTAAGGGCACAATAATAACAATAGTGGGCTTCTATGGGGCACAATAATAACAATATGGGTACTACATGGGTACAACAATATAATAAGGGGGTTGTACTAATAACAATAAGGGGTCACACTAGTAGAATAGGGCCTAACACAATGCATTATAAGATATGGTAAGATTCATTTCTTGTTTCTATAGGGTTGGTTCTTGGTGTACATCGTCTTCTTTTGACGTTTCTTGTTCCTTTTCTTCCTCCACTTCACAATCTATGTAAAATAATTTCTTCTCGGGACACTTATGACCTTTAGTGTATTTTTTATCACAAATGTAACAAAGCCCTTTTGCTCTTTTTTCTTCTAATTGTTGTGGTATCAGCCTTGCAAGTTGTGGAAGGCTAGGGGCAGCAACACTTCCAACTTTATAGTTGTGAGTGGTAGGCTTCCTTGTTGCCATAATTTTGCTTTCAATTTTTCTTTCCAACCTGAATGCCTTCTCCAATGAATCAGGTTCCCAAAGGCAAACCTCATGTTGGATGTTATCCTTTAAAGTCCCTATGAACACATCAATTCTATGCTCCTCTGGAATATCTTTTACCCTTATATTCAATTTTTGGAATTCCTCAATGTGCTCCACCATTGAACCCTTTTGTTTGAGATTTATCAATTGGCTAAAGAAGGTGTTTATTTTTGTATCCTCATAATGTGCTATCATTTCCTCCATAAAAATTGACCAAGTGACAATTTTTTTACGAGAGAAAATCCATCGATACCATACAAACTGATTGGGTTCTAAATATAAAGTTGCAATGTGTACCTTTTATGTGTTTTGCACATTATGGAGATCGAAATAATGCTCCATCTGTAGTATCCATGTTGCAAGATCCTTGCCATCAACCTTCCTCATATCGATCTTAAAACATGGTGGGTCTTCAATCCATTATTAGATTCTATGGAATCATGATTAACATTTCTTTTGTTCTGATCGTGAGTTTTCTCTACTACTTTTTCGCCATTAGGAAGCATATCTTGAAGCAACTTTGCCAAACCTCCTTTCAAACCTTCCATGTCTTTCTTCAATTCTTCAATGTTTACTTCTAAACCAACCATATTAGCTTCCACGTCATCCATATTATCTTCCATTCCTCTCTTTAAACCATCCATCTTAGCTTTTGTTACTTTTTGTGAAAGTGAAATTTGTTTCACTTCGTCTCGTAATTTTGATATATCATGTTGCATTTCTTCCTCTTCTTCATGAGTCATGGTAGATATTTTAGGTTTCTTATTAGGTGTTTCCATTTTCTTTCTTTGGGGAATCAATTAATGATACTTATGCTTCACTATGCCCTTTGAATTACTTCAAACTAATTTTTCAAACCAAACTTATACAAATTTTTAAAAAGACTACACAGCTTTTTTTCGCGTTGTAGGAGTTCGATATTGAATCTGTTGTATCTCTGTATAATCCGAATTGACATAAAATTAATAATGTAAGGGCACAAAAATAATAATAGTGGGCTTCTATGGGGACAACATGGGTATAACATTAACAATAAAGGTATACAATTACAATAATAATAAGGGAATACACTAGTATTATAGGGACCTAGCAGATGTCAAACAGTATGTCAAGCGTTGTGACAATTGTCAATGAATGGGCCAACTTGGTCAAGCCGACGAAATGTCTTTGTGTCCTCAAGTCATGATAGAACCCTTTGAAAAATGGGCTACTGATTTTGTATGACCTATAGCTCGAAAATCTTTAAACAAAAGATATATCTTGGTTTGTATAGATTTTGTAACAAAATGGGTAGAAGCTAGAGTTATTCCTTTCGCTACTTAAAAATTTGTTGTTGATTTTTTATTTAATGAGATTTTTACTAGATTTGGTGTTCCAAGAGAAATTCTTACTAACAATGGGCTTCAATATGTTTCTAATCTGGTAAAAGGTATCATAGATCAATGCAAAATTTGGCACGGGAAATCAACACCGTACCACCCGCACACAAATGGCCAGGTAGAATCTACTAATAAAGCGATCGAGTCCATTCTTACCAAAATGGTGAATCTTCACAAGAAATATTGGGTGAATAGATTACTAGAGGTACTGTGGGATTATAGAACTACCTGGAGAAATAGTACGGATCATACACCTTATGAACTGGTGTACGGGAAGTAGGTCCTGCTGCCGATTGAATTCCAGATTAAAACTTTTAGGACTATAGCCTAGTTGGGATTGGATCTCTCGGAAGCACAACAACAACGTCTTTTACAGTTGAATGAACTTGATGAAATCAGGAGGGATGTTGTTCAACATAATATATTAATGCAACAATAGTGTAGGAAATGGCATGACAGGTTGATTAAAAAGAGGCAGTTCCAACCAGGTAATTGGGTACTCCTTTATGATTCCAAGTTTAAACATTTTAAGGGGAAATTTTGTACACGCTAGATGGGGCCATATGAAGTCTTTGAAAATGGAGCGGTGGAAATTAAGACCATTGATGGACAGGGATCAATTTTCCTTGTGAATGGGAACATACTTAAAATATACTTTTAGCCCACCACTAAAGAAAACTTCATACAACAAGTGCAACAACAACCAGAATTGAAAATGGTAGGTGGTGGTACCAACCTACTGTGAGTTTGATTTTCTCTTTTCCAAGAAATATATATATATATATATATATATATATAATTGAAAAAAATAAAATAAACCTATGATTGAGAAAATCAACTTGCTGACACAGTCATAGAAGGGTCTTCTTGGAAACCATCATGCTGACAAGTGGATTAGTATTTTGAATAAAATGGGATGTTACTTAATTACCATAAATGTTGATTGTCGATTATTATGTATATTATTATATGTCGTTAGCGGGACGGACCTTGAGAAGGAAAAAAGCGCAAAACTAGGGTTTGTAGCAGGATTTCGGTGTTGGGTACCATGGAGGGGCGATAAGGGGGAACGTGAAATCAAGAAAGCTCATTTCTATAAAATGGAGGCTCTATGGTCAGTTGTCATGCTCAATACTTTACCTGCAATAAAAGAAGCAAGATACATCAAAAAGGTCAATGCAAAATTGAGAGCTGGGATCAAAATTATGAAGAGGCAAATCGAAGATTTGAAGATACAACTAAATCAGCCTGAAGGCCATCCTCAACCAAGAAAAACTACATAGCAAGTAAGGCTTAATCCTAAATTTTATATAGACTACCTTTGAAGTTTTCCTTGAAGAAAGATGTCAAGTTATTTAGTTTTGAACAGCCTCATGTCATATGGAAGAGTCATTTCAAGGAAAAGAAAGCTCAAGAAAGCTAAATTTTGGCATTAAACTGTGTTTTTGGAATTACACAACAGTTTCGTAGCGCGCTACGAAACTGCTGTAGGTGATGCCTAATACACAGCAGTTTCGTAGCGCGCTACGAAACTGCTGTAGCTACATATTATGACTTTGTGGGCCAATATTGAGAAGAAAAAGGATATCTTTTTTAGGATGGGCAGCTGAAAGGGATTACTTACAAGGTATAAACATCAAGCAAGGGAAAAACAAGGACAGGAAGGACATCCATGAACTCTAAACTCTATGTTATGAAAATGGTCATTATTTCATAGCTAGTATTGATTCATAATGCTCCGGGCACCATTAAAGAAGTTTTGTCTTAGCAAAAGTATTTGAGCAGGGTCTATGGTTGATTTAATTCATTTCATGTGATTAAAGAGACAACATGGTCAGCAGAAGGATTCGAAGACAAGCATAAGAATGAAACTCTAAAAAGGAGGAACTTTGTCTCCTTGTTTTTACTAGTCAACTTCTAGAAGAGTTTCTGAGCAGTTGAAAACTCATCTCTGAAAAGTGAAAGAGGTTTTCATTCCTAAGATAGTTAAATACAAAAACCTCTTCCACTTTCTTCAAATCCATTATGAGATGGGAGAAATGAATGACCAAACTTGTGCTATGAAACTGCTGTAGGTGTAGTTTTTCACAAGCATATTTCTCCTGTTTTACACCTGTTTTTCAAAGACATATTCTAGGTAGTAGGAAAGGTATTTCAAAAAACCAAGAAAGGTTTTTGTTCAGCACGGATTGTTCTACAAAAACCTCCTTCAGTTTTTCGAAATAATTTTTTTATGATAAGATATGAGCTCTGTCCCAACACCTATTTTTTAGCCAGAACAGAGCAAGGAACAGTCTCCTAGTTTCTAGGAACAGTAAAAGGATGAGTCATCAAGGGCCAGCTGGAGGGTTATGAGCACCATCAAATTCAAATTCATGGAGTTATAGGTGTCAAAGAATGCTTTAAATGTTTATATAAGGTTGTTGTAATCATAATAAGGAGTTACACTCCTAGTTGTATTAGGTCTCTAGGACTGCTAGTTAGCTGTCATTTGTATTAAATAGTTGGTTTTAAGTGTCAATAGGTGTCAAATTAGGAGGAATTCAAATTCCCCTCATGCTGGAGGAAGGAATCTACATGAACTCTATATATGGGAGAAGAACTAATGTATTAAGGGTTGGAAAATTATTCAGAAAAGCTCTCATATTGTGCTTTGTGTAAAGACTCTGTTTTTAGTAATACAGTACTTTGGCTTTGCTTCTCAGGAATCAGAAGGAATTCGATGTTCTGAATGTCTTGTATTGTTCTCTTCCTATTATCTACAGTGGTATGAATGTGTGATTACTTAGAAATCACTAACAGTGCTCTAATTTCCTTCATGCATTTGTAAACTGTATTGGTCCTATGTGTTTCTGGTGTATTCTACATGCATTGAATTCTAAATGCCCTGACTTCTATGTAAAGCTAACCTTACTATCAATACTGAAGCATATCTGACTCCATAAGCCCAATGGATTTTTATTGATTGTGTTTCAACCACTTACACTTCTTCATTTGTTTAATAGAGTTAGCCATCTAATCCATTATCAATATCATTAATCCTTTGAGAGAGCCCTCTCAGGTTGAGGAGGCTAAGCCTCAGCCAAAAGTAGGTTTGAAATAGTTACTCAAGGTCTACCTGATCAGCAGCCTTTCAGGGATTGATTTTGAGATAACATTTTGGTGCGTCTGCTGGGAGTCTGAAGATTAATCATTCCCGAAATCAAGAAGCTGAACTTCTGAAGGTAGCAGGAGCTCAGAAATCTTTCGAGGTTGCAAAACTACCTTGGCGACTCCATTGTTGAAGAATTCAAAATTCATAGATTCATGGTGATTCCACTGGAGTTATGAAGAACTCAGATGCTACCATTCTTATTTCAAGGTATGCATGCATAAATTTTTCAGGAATTCATGGTTTCCCAAATCATTTTCCCAAGGATACATATTTTCTAAGGAATGGTCCAAAATTCAATGGAGAAGATTTGAGTTTAACTTTGAAGCATATATCAGATTTCTGTGATTTTACCGAGCTTCTTAGAGTCAAACATGAGGATGTTTTCATTATGTTGTTCTATGATTCATTTCAAGGGAAATGTAAACAGTGGATTGAAATCTTTCCTGCCAAATCTATTAAGTCATTTGAAGGCTTTGGGTTTATGTTTTTGGAGGAATGGATAGATAGATCAGATTTGGTGGCAAACTCTCCTTCAATTCAAGGTTTCAAACAATGGAATGATGATCATATTAATGAAGAAATAGATTAAAATTTTTCTTTTTCCTTGTCTTCTTATCTAAAATCATTTGAATGCAAGACAAAAGATAAGATGAAATTTTTGGATGAAGTTGCTAAGGACATTGAGAAAGGCATTGAAGGTTTACAAGGTCAAATTCAATCATATAGTCTTCATGATCATGATCATACTTTTCAAAAGCTTTATGTGGCAGAACACAAGGAGAGGGTGTTGCTTCCTTTCTCTTTCGTGATTAAGGAAGAATACACTATTATTGAAGATCAATTTGCACAACCAGAAAGTTATGAGAATCATCAGGCTGATCATGTATTCTGGGATCCTATAGCTAGATACATGGAAGAGTTTTACTCTCCAGTGTTTCAGTTTTTCTATGAAGATCAGAGGCAATTCTAGTGGCAGTGGTCATCACAATATCATAGTTGCTCTGAACTCTGATGCAGTCAAAAAACTAAAATATCAGATAAAACAAATGATTGGCTACATTGGAAATTTCACATTGATTGAGCTGAAAGAAGTTTGAAATTGATAGGGTAGGTAGGTAGGAAAATGCAAATAAGCTCAAGGTTGACTAAGCATTTTTCAGTAGATGTAGTTTTCTTTCTCCTACAGTGATCATCAAGCTTAAGCCCAAGGTGAAGGCCCAAGAAGCTTAAAGGGGATGCTTGTCAAGCAAATCTATGTTTGGCATAAGAGGATAAAGCACTGGACCTGCGAGTTCTTAGTGTACTACAGGAGCACACTATCCCAAGTGGAGCCACTGTTATCACTGAGAAGATTTCAAAGAAAAAGGGTAAGGTAAGGAAGAATTGGTCTTGGTCATTCTCGTGCTCCTTTCATGCATAAGAAGCACTTGGAAAACTCAGGGTCAGCATACATCAGAGTTCTTTGAAGGCTCAAGCGAGGCAGTTCTCCATTTCAACAAGAGGAATGCAGTTTTGGAAGAGTTAAAAAAAAAGAAAAAAAGAAATTGAAGTTAGCAAATCTTGAAATTGCCAAACTAAGAAAAACCTCAAGGAAACATGCAATCAAAGAAGCTCATTAGTCATGTTCAATATTTCACCTGCAATAAAAGAAGCAAGATACATCAAAAAGGTCAATGCAAAATTGAGAGTTGGGATCAAAATTATGAAGAGGCAAATCGAAGATCTGAAGATACAACTAAATCAGCCTGAAGGCCATCCTCAACCAAGAAAAACTACATAGCAAGTAAGGGTTAATCCTAAATTTGATATAGACTACCTTTGAAGTTTTCCTTGAAGAAAGATGTCAAGTTATTTAGTTTTGAACAGCCTCATGTCATATGGAAGATTCATTTCAAGGAAAAGAAAGCTCAAGAAAGCTAAATTTTGGCATTAAACTGTGTTTTTGGAATTACACAGCAGTTTCGTAGCGCGCTATGAAACTGTTGTAGGTGATGCCTAATGCACAACAGTTTCGTAACGCGCTACGAAACTGCTGTAGCAGCATATTATAATTCGGTTGACCAATTGCGGGTGACAAAGGGCAAATCTTTTTGAAAGGAAGTTTATGAAGAGGATCATTAACAAAGTGTGAGCATCCAGCAAGGGCAAAACAAGCAGAGAAAGGACATATATGAACTCTAAAGCTATGTGTTATAAAAATGGTCATTATTCATAGCTAGTTTTGTTCATGATGCTTCAGGCAACATTAAAGAGGTTTTGTCTTCACACGTGTTAGAGCCTAGATTTACCTCAAGCTGAAAAGGTAAGATTCTAGGTCCACATCAAACCACGCTCAGCCTCGTAGCTAGCCCTACGAGGACAGGAGAGGGCTCTCTCCGGGTCAATCTCAGCAAAAGATAATCGATGGGGCTCGAGACGACTGTAATAAAAGCTAATCTTAGGCTAGGTATGAAGCGCAAGGATTAAATTTGAATTTTTGGGGTTTTGTTGGAAAAAGGGACAGGCAAATTTTGGGTCCGGGGATGAGGCCAGATTTTTGCAGAGTTCTGATTGGGGCAAGGAAGGAAATTGATTTGATGCTTTGAATTGAATGAATGGGTGGATCAGACCGGTGAGGAGCTAAGGAGGGCAAGAGGGTATCAAAAGTCCTCCTCAAACATATGAAAACATGAAGAATTAAACAAAATATCCAAGCAGAGCATAGCAGTCCAATGAATTCTACCTTAATCACTCATTTGTTTAATTGCAGAAGACAAGAGAAGGGAAAATGATACACATAAATATCAGTGAACTTACAAATACATAGAGAAACACACCATCAAAACATAGAGCCACATGGATCCAACCAAGTGCTGCAAAACCCTCATTTTTCCTTTGTCAAAATTGCAGAAATGAAATGTACAATGAAGTGCCAAGCAATCCCAAGTCTCCAACCATGAAAATGACTTAGAAATTACATAATATAGACAAGCCAAACATATTCCCTTGCCTCTAGGGGTCGATCTCATCATTCTAGGAGCTGTTTGAACTAATTCTAAACAAGGAACTGAAATCTATGTAGTCAAGCAACTTACCCCTATATGCTAGGAAACTGATTCATTCATTTAATTTTCACCTTTTAGTGAATGAATCATCTAGAACAAGTAAATATGTGCCAAAATTACATCATATTCATCAAGTTACATCAAGATAGATCAATAATTACATCAAAAAGTAAAACTGGTCAAAACTGGGCGAAATTTTGAGCTGCTGAGTGAAAAACAGGCCAAAATTCTCTATGCGCCGCACCAAAATCTGTATGCGTCGCGCCACTTTGGAGTTTATTTTGAGGCACTTCCTGAAGTCCAAATTGAGCCCAAGTGTTCTTGTTGGAAAGCCCTGCCTGTCTACTTTCCAACCCAAGTGGAATTTCTAAATTTGGATGTCATTTGCCCCTCTAAAACTTCAATCTCCCAAGACTGCTTCATGTGTGTCAAAATAGGGTCAGTGAGGTCATATTTAGGGTGTTTTTGACCCTTTAGGCAACCTAGAACTTGATGAAATCCTTAGGTAATCCATGAGCATACATAACTTTTGATGACAAATCCAAAAATGTAAAGTTTTCCTCCTGAAGATCTCCCAATTATAAGCGCGCGCCAAGTGGTGCGGCACATTGGGCAGAAAAGCCTGTTTTTACTCAAAAATTTCTAGGTCCGCACTTCCTTTGTGTATTACCTACGGTTCCGCACCTAATGGTCATGTATCCAGCGGACCTAACCACACTTTTCCTTTGTTAAAGGTGCGGACCACCAATGTGTCGCGCCACTACCCAGGTGCGTCGCGCTTTTTTACAGATGACTTTTGGAGGCCTTCTCGGTGTCTAAATTGGCCGCACGATAGCTCGTTGGAAAGGTATTTGAGTCTAATTTCCAACCCAACTATAATTTTTTAATTTGGAGTTCATTTTCCCTATCAAAAATCAAATCTCCCAAGACTGGTCAAAATGTGCCAAATGAGGCTGCCTCAAGGCAGAGTGCTGTTGCAGTCAACTTTTGAAGGTCTTCCTCAACTCCAAATTGAGCTCATGATAGCTCATTGGAAATATATTCATGTCTAGTTATCATTTGAATCATCAAGAAAGTCATTTGGCCAACCAATCTAAGAGAAAACTTGATTTTCCCAATGTCACTTCAGAGGTGCATCAATTCTCCTGAGGCAACTGTATTTTTGAAATTTCTATAAAAAAAATGACACCTGTGTAAAAAGTGAAGGAATTTTTTCTTCCTTGTCCTATTGTGGACAAAAACCTCTCTCAGTTTTCCAAAATTCATCTTTTCTTGCTCAGAAACATCATTTGAGTAAAACCTACCCCGATGTGTGGAACAGGGGATTTGTCGAAATGAAGCGAAATGAAGGGGATAGGGGGCTTCTAAATTCTTGAGGAAATTTTTCTAGGTGGGGAGGGATGTTAGGAAATAGGGGAAAGTGGAATTTCAAATATTGAGTGAGGGGAAGGGGTCCAAAAGGGCTAAACACAAGCCTAGCCTAGAAAATAGGGTTTGTAGCAAGAAACTAGGGTTTGTGCGAAAATGAGGAATTTGGGGGATCTCAGTGATGGGAAGTGTTTAATAAGGTACATTAAGGTTAGGGGAAGGTGTATGAACATCAGGATACAAGTTTTGCTGATGATTTGACCGTCCAAGAGAAATTGCCTTCAAAACCCTAAAAGAGGGAAATGACCTTACTTAGGCGCAACTGAAGCATGAAGAAGGTGTAAAATGACCCATTGGAACCTGACATGATGATGAAAACCATCTGAATGATGGTACACTCAGCTGAATGGTGACATGGACTGACATTTGGACAATTTTGAAAGGAGTAAAAGCAAACCCTAGACCTAATGCCTAGTGACCAAATTTTGCTTGAAGTGACACCTTAAAATCACTTTGTAAAAGCATATTTGATCACTGGAGGAAGGCTGCAAAGACTGACACTAACATTGGCTCCAATGGGGATGGTAGCTCCTTGGAGGTGCCAAGAACCGCAGAGCTTTGGAAGAGCAGACAAGTGCCTTCATCCATTGGGCAATGGAGTCAAAAACTCAAGCTAAAATGCATGACTAAAAACCGACACAAACTAACTTAACAACAAGACTAAAAACTGACTCACAAATGACTCATGACTGACTTAACTAAAACAATAACTTACAAAGCTTATTGAAGGGCAGCAGTCCATCAAGATTTCAAATCATGATGACAACCACCTGCATACTAATGAAATATGTACAATCATGTGAAGTGGGCCTTCCAATGTAACCAATCCAACAAATGGCTACTCAATGAAATTCTGCTCTCACTTTCCCCGAGCAGGCAGAACGATGTACATGTAGGCAACTCACAATAACAATTGAAACCAAGGCTTGTGTTAATGAACCAGGCAACATTCATCTTCTCTAGTGCTTGCAAAAGAACGCCAAAGGGATCTTGATAATCCTGAAGCACTATCTAGTCTTGAGATCCAGCAGCAAAAACACAAGTACTCCCTTCATTCTGATCTGAAAGAACAATTGGTTTCCGAGGGATAGGAATGCACAGAGAGGTATGTGCTTCTGCCATCTGAGTGTTAGCTGTAGGTTCCTTGACCATGAGAAATCCTGGCATATTGTCTCTCTCAAGTTCATATTCCTCAACTTCATGGTCTAGGTCATTCTTAAACAAAAAACAATCTTCAAGATTATCAAACATGACAGCCTTATCATCTTTGTGAAAGAAAATATTATCTGTTTGCTGATCTATAAAACTGATTACAAGACCGTCATCATTTTCAAAAGAGGAAGAAGTTTCACCAACACTTTCTTGACCATGTGTGCACTGCAAATCTGCTTTAGCTTGGGCTGTAACATGACCTTTCAAGAGTTGATCTATCTCATCTTCAGACAAGGGAGATAATACTTTCTGTTTTGTTTTGCTCAAGCGATTACTATCTTCTTGAAATAACATTTCAAAACATGACAAACCTGAATGATAGTCCTGATCTTCTGAAATTTGGAAACATTGTTGATCATCTTCATATGACATGGCAATCAAATTATCCTTTATCATTGAGTTATCGAAAGAAGATTTTTCACTTACTTGAACAAAGATCTCATTCTGTTTTTCATGGACTGACTGGATTACCTCCTCATGAAGGCTGTGTTCTAATGAACTGAGAACGATCTCAACAACAGAGCTCTCCTTCATGGGATTCAGCACAAGTTATTCTTGGTCGTCACTATCTGAATCTAGATCTGAAATAGCTGACTTGACTTTATCACCTTCTTAAATCGAAACTTGACTTTCCTACATATCGTCTTCCTCTATGGACAGATTTGAAACAAAACCTTCTCTTTCATCATTTTCCATTGTACCAAGATCTTGATCCTGCTGCAAAGCTTCCTGAGCATCTTGATGGGAATCCTCTAGGTTCTCTTCATGTTGCTGAAATGGATTCTTGTACAAGGCTTCCATGATCTCATCATCCATGGAATTATCATCTTCATAATATTTCTCAAGGCTTTTAATAAAACTATAAGCATGTTTGCAACAGTCCTGAACTAAATTTAATGATGGATAAGAGTCTTTATACCTTTCAAAGAACATGGTATGAAAATCCTTTAAACAGTAAATACAAGCAGGAGGCAAACTTTCATACCAAGATTGGGCTTCACCTTCCAGAGTGGCCAGGAATATCTTCATCAAGCAATCTTCAAGAGAATCAACCTTCAACTTGCGAATATGCATGTGAAATCTAACCAGATGTAAAGCAACATCCTTCCTATCATCATCTTTAAACATAGGCAAATTCTTTTGCCAATCTACCTTTGGAATTTTATTTGGAAAACCTGGGATGTGATCTCAGCTCATGGGAGCGTATCTTCTTGCAACTCGTTCCATCTTGAAAATCTTAAAGCTACTAATCTTCCTGCAGTGGAGTCACCATGAAGCATTGATCTTTGGATTTTTCAGTGAATGAAGTCGCTAGGTGAATGATTTCAGCCTTCTTATGTCTGATCGTTGTCCACCATCAACAATCATATTTGAACTTGATACATGTACTGGGGCAATTAACAAGTTATATGTCATGTTTACAAGCTAGACCAGAGATTGACTGAAGCAGCGTTTATCTACTTGTGCTAATGCAAAGCAAAAGCGTTTCGAAGGCTACCTGGCATAACTTCAGGCTCCGCCTGTAGCTATAAAACAAATGACATCAACAAGCAAACCATTTTCTTCCCCAGTACGGTCGCCACTATGTTAGAGCCTAGATTTACCTCAGGTTGAAAAGGTAAGATTCTAGGTCCACATCAAACCACGCTCAGCCTCGTAGCTAGCCCTACGAGGACAGAAGAGGGCTCTCTCAGGGTCAATCTCGGCAAAAGATAATCGATGGGGCTCAAGACGACTGTAATAAAAGCTAATCTTAGGCTAGGTATGAAGTGCAAGGATTAAATTTGAATTTTTGGGGGTTTTGTTGGAAAAAGGGACAGGCAAATTTTGGGTCCGAGGATGAGGCCAGATTTTTGCAAAGTTCTGATTGGGGTAAGGAAGGCAATCGATTTGATGCTTTGAATTGAATGAATGGGTGGATCAGACCAGTAAGGAGCCAAGGAGGGCAAGAGGGTCTCAAGAGTCCTCCTCAAACAGATGAAAACATGAAGAATTAAACAAAATATCCAGGCAGAGCATAGCAGTCCAATGAGTTCTACCTTAATCACTCATTTGTTTAATTGCAGAAGACAAGAGAAGGGAAAATGATACACAGAAACATCAGTGAACTTAAAAATACATAGATAAACACACCATCAAAATATAGAGCCACATGGATCCCAACAAGTGTTGCAAAACCCTGATCTTTCCTTTGCCAAAATTGCAGAAATGAAATGTACAATGAAGTGCCAAGCAATCCCAAGTGTCCAACCATGAAAATGACTTAGAAATTACATAATATAGACAAGCCAAACCTATTCCCTTGCCTCTAGGGGTCGAGCTCATCATTCTAGGAGCTGTTTGAACTAATTCTAAACAAGGAACTGAAATCTAGGTAGTCAAACAACTTACCCTTATATGCTAGGAAACTGATTCATTCATCTAATTTTCACCTTTTAGTGAATGAATCATCTAGAACAAGTAAATATGTGCCAAAATCACATCATAGTCATCAAGTTACATCAAGATAGATCAATAATTGCATCAAAAAGTAAAACTGATCAAAACTGGGCGAAATTCTGAGCTGCTGAGTGAAAAACAGGCCAAAATTATCTATGCGCCGCGCCAAAATCTGTATGCATCGCGCCAATTTGGAGCTTATTTTGAGGCACTTCCTGAAGTCCAAATTGAGCCCAAGTGTGCTTGTTGGAAAGCCCTGCCTGTCTACTTTCCAACCCAAGTGGAATTTCTGAATTTGGATGTCATTTGCCCCTCCAAAACTTCAATCTCCCAAGACTGCTTCATGTGTGTCAAAATAGGGGCAATGAGGTCATTTTTAGGGTGTTTTTGACCCTTTAGGCAACCCAGAACTTGATGAAATCCTTAGGTAATCCATGAGCATACATAACTTTTGATGACAAATCCAAAAATGTAAAGTTTTCCTCCTAGAGATCTCCCAATTATAAGCGTGCGCCAAGTGGCGCGGCGCATTGGGCAGAAAAGCCTGTTTTTGCTCAAAAATTTCTAGGTCCGCACTTCCTCTGTGTATTACTTGTGGTCCCGCACCTAATGGTCATGTATCCAGCGGACCTGACCGCACTTTTCCTTTGTTAAAGGTGCGGACCACCAATGCGCCGCGCCTTTTTGAAGATGACTTTTAGAGGCCATCCCGGTGTCCAAATTGGCAGCAAGATAGCTCGTTGGAAAGGTATTTGAGTCTAATTTCCAACCCAACTAGAATTTTTAAATTTTTAGTTCATTTTCCCTGTCAAAAATAAAATCTCCCAAGACTGGTCAAAATGTGTCAAATGAGGCTGCCTCAAGGCAGAGTGCTGTTGCAGTCAACTTTTAAAGGTCTTCCTCAACTCCAAATTGAGCTCATGATAGCTCATTGGAAATATATTTGTGTCTAGTTATCATTTGACTAATCAAGAAAGTCATTTGGCCAACCAATCTAGGAGAAAACTTGATTTTCCCAAGGTCACTTCAGAGGTGCATCAATTCTCCCGAGGCAACTGTATTTTTGACATTTCTATAAAACCATGACAATAATGTAAAAAGTGAAGGAGGTTTTTCTTCCTTGGCCTATTGTAGACAAAAATCTCTCTCATTTTTCCAAAATTCGTCTTTTCTTGCTCAGAAACATCATTTTAGTAAAACCTACCCCGATGTGTGGAACAGGGGATTTGTCGAAATGAAGCGAAATGAAGGGGATAGGGGGCTTCTAAATTCTTGAGGAAATTTTGCTAGGTGGGGAGGGATGTAAGGAAATAGGGGAAAGTGGAATGTCAAATATTGAGTGAGGGGAAGAGGTCCAAAAGGACTAAACACAGGCCTAGCCTAGAAAATAGGGTTTGTAGCAAGAAACTAGGGTTTGTGCGAAAATGAGGAACTTGGGGGATCTCAGTGAAGGGAAGTGTTTAATAAGGTACATTAAAGATAGGGGAAGGTGTATGAACATCAAGATACAAGTTTTGCTGATGATTTGACCGTCCAAGAGAAATTGCCTTCAAAACCCTAGGAGAGGGAAATGACCTTACCTAGGCGCAACTGAAGCATGAACAAGGTGTAAAATGACCCATTGGAACCTGACATGATGATGACAACCCTCTGAATGATGGTACACTCAGCTGAATGGTGACATGGACTGACATTTGGACAATTTTGAAAGGAGTAAAAGCAAACCCTAGACCTAATGCCTAGTGACCAAATTTTGCTTGAAGACTCACTGAAATGACAAAATTTGACCTTGACACCTTAAAATCACTTTGTAAGAGCATATTTGATCACTGGAGGAAGGCTGCAAAGACTGACACTAATAACACGTATACATGGGCCAGGTCTACAGTGCATGAAAAACCATGGCTCAATACATTTTTTTGTAATCGAGAATAATAACAGGGATAATTAATTTCGAAGATCCTTGTGGAGACCAAAGATAGAAAAGCAGGAGCAATTTCCTAATTTCCAGGAGCAATTAAGGCATGGGGCATCAAGGGCCAGCAAGGAGTTTCAAACAGCCACCAAAGCTAAACTGAAGATGGCCATCTGTCAGAGAACGAATTTGGATTGTATTAAATGCTACTACCAACATGATAAGGAGTTAGACTCCTAGTTGTTTTATGTCTCTCAAACTGCTAGTTAGCAGTTAGTTGTATTTAATAGTTAGTTAAAGTGTCAATAGGTGTCATAGTAGGGAGAATTCGAGTTCCCCTCATGCAGGAGGAGGAATCTCAGTTATGTAAAAAGCTCTATATATAGGAGAAAATGAGATGTACAAAAGGTTGAAGATTTTTCAGAGAAACTCTCATATTGAGCTTTGTGTAATACTCTGTTTTCAGTAATACAGTACTTGGTTTTACTTCTCAGGAATCAGAAAGAATTCAATGTTCCAGAATGTTTTGTGTTGTCTTCCTCTCATTATCTACAGTGGTATGAATGTGTGATTACTTAGAAATCACTGGTTGTGCTCTAACTTCCTTCATACATTTATAAACTGTGTGGCTCTATATTTTCTGATAAATTCTCTATATGTTGAATTCTTATGCCTTGACTTCTATGTAAAGCTAGCATTATTGACAATACTGAAGCATGTTTGACTCCATAAGCCCAATGGATATTTTCTAAATTGTGTTTCAACCTTCTACAATTTTCATTTGTTTCGTAGAGTTAGCCATCTTATTCATTATCAGAAATCTTTAATTTTGTGAGAGAGCCCTCTCAGGTTGGGGAGGCTAAGCCTCAGCCTAAAGTAGGTTTGAAATAGTTACTCAAGGTCTTCCTGGTCAACAGCCTTCCAGAGACTGATTTTGAGATAACAGGTATCTTCACCTAGAATAATAAAAGGGGAGGGGCTACTCAAGTGGCCTCTAAACTAGATAGATTCATTATCTCTAAGGACCTTATCCTCTTAGGCCTTGACTTGTCAGCTATGATCCTCCCTTTTGGAGGCTCGGATCACTGGCCTATTCAATTAGAAGTGTCCTTTATAAGAATGCCAAGAAATAGACCTTTCAGGTTTGAAAACATTTGGCTTACCCAACCTGACTTCAACAACAATATTGAAAAAGGATGGACAGAAGATTTGAATTTTCAGGGTACTAAAATTTTCCTTCTACAGCAGAGGTTGAAACACATCAAATGCAGGTTTAAAGATTGGAATAAGAATGAGTTTGGAAATACCTTTGAAGCCAAAAAAGTAGTTAAGGGAAAGCTACAAGAAATTAACCAAGAAATCATCTCAAAGGGATTCACCGAGGAGGGTAAGAAACAAGCTGACTCCCTTCAACAAGACTGGGAAGTCTTATGCAAGCAAGAGGAAATCTTCTGGATACAGAAATCGAGAGTTCAATGGTTAAAGGAAGGAGACAAGAATACAAGGTTTTTTCACAAGTCCACCATGGATCATTGGTCTCATAACAGGATTTTAAAACTGAAAGATACGCAAGGAAATCAGCTCAATACCCACAAAGAAATAGAATCTGCTTTGGTTCAACATTTCCAAGGCATAGCAGAGGAGCCTCTCATAGACAGATCACAATTCATCAATGACTTCACTAAGCACATTCCTAAGCTTGTGACAAGAGAAGATAATTATAATCTTAACAGGCCAGTGAATGAACAGGAGGTCAGCGAAGTCATCAAAGAGATGAAAAATGGGAAAGCTCCAGGCCCGAATGGTTTCAATGTTGACTTCTTCAAAGCATGCTGGAACATAGTCAAGCAAGATATTCTGGAGGTGGTGGAGGACTCAAGGAAAAACAAAATTGTTTTGAAGGCGCTCAACACCTCTTTCATATCCTTGATTCCAAAGTAGGAAAATGCGATGACACCAAACAGATTTAGACCCATAGCATTATGAAATGTGGTGTACAAAATTATTTCCAAAATAATTGCAAATAGGCTCAAGCCCCTTCTTCCAACTCTTGTGTCTGAGGAGCAAACCGGGTATGTGGAAGGTAGACAAATTCTAAACAATATCATTCAAGCTCACGAAGTGGTCCACTCACTGAAGAGCAATAAGCAGACAGGTATGATCATACAACTTGATCTAGAAAAGGCTTATGACAAGCTTAGTTGGGCATACATCAGGGAAGTTCTAAAAGCATATGGCTTTGACCATAACTGGATAAGATGGGTAATGGCCCTTGTTACCACCTCAAGCTTTTCAATACTGCTGAATGGCTCACCATCCAAAACCTTTAAGCCTTCAAGAGGACTCAGACAAGGAGATCCGCTCTCACCCTTCCTCTTTATTCTCATGATGGAAGGGCTAGGCAATGCGATCAAAGCTGCCAAAGTAGAAGGAAAAATTTAGGGGCTCAAACTCACCCTGAATGGGGATGCTTTGACTCATCAACAATTTGTGGACGACACCATGCTGTAGGGCACACCTACAGTCAAAGAAGCTCATGCCTTCAAACAAATTCTGAAAGACTTTGCTATGGTTGCGGGTACTGAGGTAAGCCTTACCAAATCAAAGATTTTCTTTTTTAATACTGATATTGCTATACAAAGAAACCTCACCAGAATTCTAGGTTTTCAAAGAGAAATGCTACCCTCCAAATATTTGGGAGTTCCTCTAACAGACAAGCCTCTAAGCAAGATAGTTTGGGAGCCTGTTATTAATAGACTCCAGGACAGAATCCAGAAATGGACAAACAGGTCTTTGAATTTGGCAGGAAAACTAGTGCTTACAAAAGCCATCCTACAAATTGTTCCTATTTTCATGTTTTCAGCACTCCCAACTCCTAAAAAAGTTATGCAACACATTAGAAATATTCAAAGAGATTTTCTTTGGGGCAAAGGGGAAGAGAAAAAGAAATGGGCTTTGGTAGCCTAGGAAAAGATCTGTAAACCTAAGACACATGGAGGTTTGGGACTTGATGACCTTGAAACCCTAAACAAAGTTTTGGGGGAAAAACTATGGTGGAGATGGCTAAAGGAATCAGATACCCCTTGGGCCAAGGTATGGAAATAGAAATATGCAAACAACTGGAAAGAAAGGGAGCATATCAGAATGTCTGGAATAATCAAAGGCTCCCACATATGGAACAAAGCTTGGGAGAATAGAGCTATTGTTCAAAAACACAGTTTCTGGGAAATCAGAGATGGAAACCTGGCTTGGTTTTGGGAAGATAATTGGCAATGGGAACCAAAACTGTTGAGATAAGATTTTGACAATCTTAAGAAGGATACCGATGACAAAGGGTTACACAGGGTTAATGACTTCTGGGAGCAGGATAGAAACGAATGAAAATGGAGAGTGTGGAAGAACCTGATTTACAGTGAGGACTCTCCATTGAAGGCACAGGCAGAATCTCTCACAGTTATCTTGAAACAGAGAAAGATTTTGATTTCAACATCTTCAGACCAACTGAGATGGGGCAAAAACAATGAAGGTAACTTTAACCTTAAAGAGGCCAAGCGAATAGCCCTTGGGCTTGACTTTCCAAACCCTAACACGGTATGGAAGGACCTATGGCAGAATCAAAACTGGATGAAAATCAAACTGTTCATGTGGTTGGTGCAGCATAAAAAGATTCTAACTTGGGAAAACCTGCGGAAGAGAGGTGTAATTGGTCCTTCAAGATGCCAGCTTTGCAAATTACAAGAAGAAACTATGGAACACCTTCTCAACCTATGCCCATTCACATCCACCTTGTGGAATTGGGTGGCTTCAATCTTCAGACAGTCTGACAGGGACATTGGCAGCATCAACAGCACATTGAGGAATTGGAGGAGAAATTTCTCTGCAAATGAAATAATCAACAAAGCTTGGGAGCTGGTTCCTGGCTTTCTAATTTGGGATGTCTGGAAAGAACGCAACAATAGAATCTTCAAGAACAGGATTGGTTTTGCCCAGAGCATTATGGATCATATCATAGGACAACTCAAAGAGACTGTAAGAAGCCTTATAAAATCCCCCCCTGAGAACCAACCTCATGATCAGGATATGCAGATACTTCTGCATTTGGGCCTTCAGGGGCTCTTCCCCCAGGGAATAACCAAGAATGTAAGTCATATAACAACTGAAAAGGATTTATGGCAACCCCTCCCCCCCCATGGATTTATGAAGTGCAATATAGATGGGGCCTCAAAAGGAAACCATGGCATTGCTAGTTATGGAGGAGTAATAAGAGATGACAAGGGTTTAATAAAAACCATCTTTCACAGTCATTTGGGTAAAGCCACTAATAATATGGCAGAGCTCATGGCCCTTGAGCAATGCCTAGAAATCTTAAGGGACTCAAACTTACATAATACCATAATTGAATCTAATTCTGAACTGATAATCAATTCAGTCAAGAAAATATGCAATGGCTCAGTGCCAGACAGAGTGTCGAAACACTGGAGATTACTGCAAGTTTATCAACTTATTCAATCCCATCTGCGCACCATGAGAACCCTTAGTTTCATTCATGTGCGAAGAACTGCCAACAGGTTAGCAGATATTATGGCTAATGAAGGCGTTCTTTGTGCCAAAAGCAATAAAATATATGAATGGTCAGAGACTCCTTAAGGTCGATTGCGGGATGAGTGCCACAAACAGGCAACCTTAGACAGGGAGATCTGCCAGAACAGAGGAAATAAGCAAGATAAAGTATGAGCAGGGGCAGTCTTCAAGAACAAAGGACTTTTGGTCAACATGAGGAAGAAGTAGGTGCAGGAGGTCAAGGATGGATCCAAAGTTTCACTCTGGTTATCGTGCAGAAAATTGAAAATCTACATTCCTAAGTTTCTTGGGCAGGAAACTAATTATAGAACAAGTCTTCAAAGGTATCAGGAAAACATTAAATGTAGCCTTTTAATGTTTGGTGCCGAGAGCTTCATTAAAGAGTGGGCAGGTCAGCGAAATCGCAGAAATACAATGTATTTCGCACGGCAAACAGATAGTTGGTTAACCTTCCAAACGGACCTGAAATGAGATTAGGTGATGTCTCTATCTGGCTTCGGGTCCGAAGACGCAGTTAAGTTCTGCGCTTGTTGGACAGGCCTTTTGAGATCGCATGCATCTGGTGAATTTCAGGTGGCTAAACTACACGGAGGTTATCTTCCCATTCGGACCCGAAATGGTTTCTATTGGTAGTTCAATTTTCTTTTCGGGTCCGTTTTTGTTGTTATCGAGTGAGCTTGAAGGAAACCCGATATATCACCTGGACCGTTAGATCTTCGAGGCTTGATCGAATGGTTATGTTGTTTGGAGGGTCTTAGGTGGTAACGTGGAAAGGAGGTTTAGGCCCGAGTCTCGGTTTGTGGACCCATGGACCGAGGCTTTGTTAGGATCGGCTTGTGCTTGGGCAAATGCTCTTTATGTACATTATGTAACTTTTCTTTTAATTGGAATAGAAGGACCTACACTTACTTTAGCAAAAAAAATAAATGTTGATTGTCATTGAGAAGAAGTAGGTTTCTGTGAGGTTTTCTAGTGGCAGTTGAATGACTAGAAGAACCAAGCCCTTACCCAAGTTCAGGGAAACTGGCATGGAAAATATTGTACAAGTGTTACAAAACTCTCGTTGCAACTAATTTATTTGGGATACAACATTATTTGGCAGAGACATTTGTTGTATCAGGTAAACACTCTACCTTTCTTCTTATTCCTTTTTCTTAATTTTCCCTCTAGTTCTCTTTTTTTCCTAGATTGGAATATCCCTCCTATTCTTCATAAGCTTCTTGTCCCGATTTCTATTTTCCCTCTTATCCTTGAAAGTTTTTTTCATATTCCCTTTTTCTTATATCCCCTTGGTTGGTTTATCTCATTCTAAGTGCCCCTAATAATTTTCCTTCCCTTTCTAAATACCCATGTCCCGCTTCTTTTTTTTCCCTCATGAATTTTTGCGGGATCTGAAAAAATCTCTAAAGACCTTACTTGATCATATCAAGAAACACAGTGACACCTAAAAACTGGCGATAAAAGAAACTCCTTTAATTCTGCAATTTATTTGTAAATCCAACCTGTTATAATGAAGATAATTTGATTAAGATTGTTTTATCATAAGTGCAAGAATCCTTTGATGCAGTATAGGAATCGCAGTACATGAATTATACCATTCTAGTGCAGGAATACTAGTATTCCAATACAGGAAGCCTTGTTCGAGTGTAGGAACCCTGTTGCAGTACAAGAATTATGTTATAATGATGAGCTTAATTAAATCGACTTCAATTTTTATTTAAATATATTATGGCTATTTGTGAAAGTCGTGACCTTTGTATTCATGTTTTAAATGACATTATTATCGTAGCCTAAAATTAATGAATGTTTAAAGTGCACGAATATTATAGGCCTAGATAACCTCAATATAACAAGCACTACCATCTCCAATTAAAGTCATGATAAGGATCAGGTACATGTGTAAAATGTTACTTCACTATCATTAATTATATCCAAGCCTTGTTACCTTTTAAAATTATTTGGTCGTCATCATGTGCGAACTATGCATTCATTTCTTGAAATATTAACCGTTGCAGCCACCGCCTCTAACCATCATTACCCACTTGCCTTGAAAATTATGCCAATTCATGGCCTACCTAATCGGATTCTTGTATTGATAGGATGGAAGTTGTTTTAATAACTGGTGCAAGTGGACAAGACATTGTGGATCGTGAATTAAGGAGTTGATGCATGCAGTTTGAATTATTAATAGATGTAGAGATAGTAGGTGCACCCTCTGAATTTCAGAGATTATATGTTGAGAAGGATTTCCTCAGGATTTTGTAGGAGATTGGGAGTAGTAACAATCCTTGAGCATCATGGCACCAGTTCGAATCAAAACCTAGTTCGTGAAAGAATTGGAAGGGACAATGGAGTATGAGGGTAGTCTGCCTGTGTTGCAAGAAATTGGTTTTCTTCCCTTTTTTCTCAATTTTGATGGCTATGATTCTGTCGTGGCTCAAGAATCCACACAAACTTTTGATGTAAGGATGGCCACTGTGGGCTCTCTACAGTTTCAGGTGACAGAACATTTTATTTCTCAAGCCACAAACTACCAACTACAAGGGAGAAGTGGTTTAAGAAAGGCGAAGTAGAAAAGGGTGCATGGTGTCACTTTTTAATTGAATATGACTATGTCATGGATTGAATATTGGAGTGCAGAAGAATGTGATGATTGAAAAATGGCGACATTTGCTATATATCCTTCATAAATTCCTTACCTGCGAAGGAAGGTACTTTTCAACTTACCTATATCATATTCTGCTTATGCTGCATTTTGAATCAGGTAAGCTTATTAATTTCCCTTGTTTTCTGCTGAATATTTTAGATAAAATGTCTAAGTGTGTACAAAAGATTCAAAAATACGAAATATGGTTTAAACTTTTCCATTATGGTTTCATTAATATTCTGGTTTAGAAAGAATTAGAAAATAGGGGTACTATGTGGAAAGCATTTTTGAAATCGTTTCAAGGTAAGACCATTGTCAAAAGATCTTGTGGTAAGAATCAATCATAGAAAGAGAGTAAGAGGGTTGTTAAACTGAGGGTTAACTAGCGACAAGAGGAGAAATAGACACCTTCAAAAGGTGGCAAGAATGGGAAATCCAAGATTGGTAAACCCCAGTCCAAGAAGCAAAAATCAAGAAAGAAGGAACATAGTAATGTCGAGAAGTCGAGGCCTTCCCATAGGTTTACACGAAGTTCATTGAAGATACGTCATGCTTCTTTGGGTAAAGATCCGTTTATGACTACTGCCACAGTTGAGGTAATTGAAGACTCTAAGGGATGTGCCTCTCCAGAAAACCCTCCTACGGAAACTCTTGCACAGAATTTAACGATGCATAGTAATCTTTCAATGTTAGTAGATGTGGTAGCTATGCATACTTAAATTTTTAGTCCAAGATATAATGAAGAAGAGGATAATATTCCTTTTTCATCTCTGATAAAGAAATCTAAGAAGAAAAAGGTGACTCATGGACCAGAAATAAGGCAAGAGGTGCTAAAAGAGTAAACAATAGATAAATATGAGGATAATGTTCCTCTGAGTCCTGAAACACAGTATCTTGAAGAAATGAGAAAACAACGATGTTCCCCATGAATCAGTGGCCGAAAAAGTAACAATATAGGAAGAAGACGAAGAGAGAGATTTTGTCTCTGGTGAGTGAATAAGTCAAATTCAGGAGTTGAAGCAACAGATATATGAACTAGAAGTCTTAAATAGATATATGTTAAAACAAAATATTGCATTAAAAGGCAGAAATAGTGAGTTGATGGAGACAATGTCTGAATGGAAAAGACACATGAAGAAATGGAAATCCTATGTCGCTCATTTGAAAATTTGCATGAGGAAATTGGTCAAGCGCATGAAGAAAGCTCGTGTCAAGAAGGTGAAAATGAAAGGATCAGGGATCAACATCCAGATATAGAAGTGAAGGAAGGGATTTTCAATTTTGTTTTTTGCAGAGGTTAGTGGTTGTGTGAGGACACACAATGGAATGAGGTTGGGGGGATGTTGGTTGCCATAATTGTCTTCTTTTTTCCCTACCTTTATCCTAAATCATGCTACCTTAACCCCTGTTTTACAATTAAATTAAGCCTTTTACATATGATTCCTGGTTCCTTTTAATGATTTTCTTGGATATTGTATTGAGCTTGGAGCGTTATGAATATTCCAAAGATGGAGGTCAGTCAATGTTGTTGTGTTTTTCTATTAAGTCATCTATTGCAACCAAGAGCCGAATAATCGTCTATAAATTAGGGTTCTAAAATAGGTTCAGTTAGCGATGTCATGTAGGAAATTTGGTATTCTTTTTTGTAATTTTGAGATATTTTATCGCCTTAACACTCTAGGGTTGGATCTATGGTTTCGTCATGTATATTTGCAGAGATATTTGAATAAAAAGGAGTTAATGTCGATTTTTATCCATTATTCATGTAATTATTTGTAATGATATCTTCATTCATTTAAGCTCATATTTTTCTCAAAAGGGGAAATGAGTTGGTTGGCTAGGGCCCAGCGGACCCATCTCGTTCTCCCCATTTTATCATGGTGTGCTTAGATATAAGAATGTTTGTTTAGAAGGGTGATTTTTTTATGCTTGAGCATGTAGGTTTGAGGAAGTTCTTGTGGGTGTATTTTCTTTATGCGTGATCTCAAATCTGAGGAGTCTTTGTGTGTGTTAAGTGGGATTTATTTCAGTTCAAGTATTTTCATTATTTCCCTGAAGCATCGCAATATGCCTTTTCTTTTCTGAGAGAGTTTTCTTGAATCATTTTTGAAAGTTAGTCGGGGTTGCAGGTTTTGATGCTTTAAGATTTGTTTGAAGGTTTATTTCCTTTTATGGTGAAAGCACTCTGGTTGAAACATAAGTTGTAACTGTGTGATGGTTTCTCTACATATAACCTTAAGTTATAACGATGTCCTTTGAATGAATGTGAATCAAGCACTACTAAGTACAGGAAAAGTTGATAATACTTTTCCAAATTTAAATGCTTCATATGATTAGATTAAAGTCATGCTTATGAAGAGTATATGTCGCACTGTGAAAGACATTCAAAAAGGGTTTGAGTTTGGATCTTTCAAATAGCGATTTTTAATTACAACGCAAGAGTTTATCATTCATGTAACTGTTGGAATTCCCTTGAATCTTTGCAATTTGTCTTTGACTGGAAGTTTGCATTCGATTTGGGATTCTTTTCATTGATGCTCAAGTTAAATTTTTCCTTCTACATTTTTTAATTTCTTGCTTACTGGTTATAGCACATCCATTTATGATTGAAGGGTCATCAAGCATGAATTTTTCCTAGTACAGGAACAGAGTGTTCTAAGTACATGAACAGAGTGTTCTAGTACAGGAATAGAGCGCTCCAGTACATGAACAAAACGTTCCAGTATAGGAACAGAGTGTTCTAGTACAAGAACAGAGTATTCTGGTGCAAGAACAAGTTCATTCTGGTACAGGATTGCAACTATTCCAGTGCAGGAATAAGATATTTCTGATATAGGAAGTAAACTTAAGAGTATGATAGAAAATCATTCCTTTATGTTTTCTTAAGCATTGGAATTTGATCACAGGGACACAATTTTGTTCTTTGATTTCTTTTTTAGTTTGACTGGAAGGCATGCTTTATTTTTTTATCAAATTATTTGGTTAATATTTTTCTTGAATGAATCTAGTACCCAGAGTGGCATGGTGTCATTTTATTGAAAGGTTTTCTTTGCGATTTATTTCTTGTTGATTCTGAACAATTTAGTCAGTAGATTAGAAGTAGGATTTGCAGAAGTTAAGCCCAGAATCTTTGGCATTTCTTGTGCTACGTCTCAAAGCTTACGTAGCCCTTGTTTGACAAATTAAGTGTTGAAGGATTTCAATTCAATTTTATTTCCGGCACCCAAAATTTTGGCGTCGTTGTCGGGGAGGCATTGAAAAAAATCTGGTAAAACTTTTAATTTTTTTGCAATAGGGGTAAGTTTCCTTTTATTTTTTCCAACGCAGTGTGCTTCTATTGTTTGAAGGAATTTTTTTGAATTAATTCGCGTGTTGTTTTTTCTCTTTGCTACAGTATTTGATTGAGTTGTTTCAGCAAAAAAAAAAATAGTTTTGTTATTTTTGGTTGATTTGCTTTAGAATGTATGACTAGGAGAGGTAGGGGTTCGAAGCCCAATAAGGGCTTAAGAAATAGTGATAAATCAAAAACAAAAAAAAACAAAAACAAAAACAAAACAAAAACAAACAAACAAACAAACAAAAAAACAAAAACAAACAAACAAACAAAAATCTCACATTGGGCCTTCTATTGCAGGAATAAAGTCCAAGCAAACACATAACCACCACAGAAGTACTGTACATTTGGACTCTTGTAACAATAGTTCAGGAGTTTCACAACCGGCAAGAGGAACGAAGGACATTATTGGGACCCAAAAGATCAATCTGAACCATAGTCAACTTTCACATTCTGTTGGGAGTGGTCTAATTGGAGGAAGAAAAATGGCAGATCATAAGGACCATGATGAGGTGACTGGTGAGAATTAACCAATGGAGGAACAATCCACCTTTGGGTTCCCAATTGTGGATACGGATGCAATAGTTCAAATGAAGAATATTCCACCAATCGTTCTTCCCCATTTCCAAATTCTTTTTTATTTTAATTCGATATTGTTGTGTAGGAGTTATGATTGTCCTTAAGATGCCCACAAGTTAAAGCTATTTCTGACAACTCTCAAGGATATAGCTTTACGCTAGTTCATGGGACTAGAAGGAAATACTCTAGCTTCTTGGGAACAGATGAAGAGAGTATTTTTAACTAAATATCAAGAATATTGCAAAACAAGAAAGATGCAAGATGAGATTTTCACTATTTCACAAGGTGAATATGAGACCTTGGAAGATTATTTAGAAAGATTTTTATATATCCTTCAAAGGTCGAAACATAAATTTGATCTAAGTACTATTAGAACCTTGTTTTTGCGAGGACTTACTCATGATGATATAAATAATTTGAACTTGCTAAGACAAGGGGATATTGCTCGAAAGACTTTCGATCATATTTGTGACTTGTGCAGGAAGTTCTCACGGAATCAATTTGGATATGGTAGATGTATCTGAAGTAATACTAGAAATAGCAGATTTGGATCCACATATGCTATGATTATTGGTTTGGAAAATAAAATGGATAATATGAAAACTAAAATTATGAATATTGTTAGTAAACAAATAGATTCTTTAAAATTTCAGCAAAAATTAGTAGAAGAGCAAGAGACATTGTCCATTTATTGTCTGAAATGTAGAAAAATCATCTTTTACGTGAATGTCCTGCAAATGTTAAGAGTGCTAATAATTGTGTGATATGTATAGGAAAACACCCTACCAAAGAATGCCCTTCTATACCGGATTAAAAGCAGCATTTGAAGGAGAGCATCATGAGCCTGAGCCATTACATGTTATGGGAGCATGAAAATCATGGCCTTAGGTAGGTACAGGTATGATTCCTGAACATGCACCATATTTTTCTGGTTATAATGCACCACAATATTCCTATCAAAATGTAAATTACTCTCAACCTTGGCAACATGGACATCATTTTCAGTATGGAAAATCACCTCCTCTTTGGCAACAAGGATGGAGGGGACCACCACACTTTCATTATTCTTATCCTACACCAACACATTCATATCCCACTACTTATGCACCTTATTCCATGGCACAACCTACAACCTTGCCTCAACAAACTCAGGCTATGACATCATTACCATTACCACCACCCTTTCGACCACCTCAACTGCCTGCACAACCAGTACCAAACCCAAATAACAAAGTAGTGAAAATGATTCATTCTATTGGACCACTTCCTTTCCCTATTTATCAAACCATGCCAGTTGGGGTTAATTACCTTCAATTGAGGTCGGGAAGGGTAGTAAATCTAGAAAAAGCAAAAAAAAAAACAATTGATGGTGATCATCGAGGAGAAAAGTGAGAAGGAAAACCCTAATCATTCGAAGGAAGATGTCACCATTCAACCTATTCCCACACACTCAGAGCCCTTACCTTCTTCTTCAAGCCAACCTCCCTTTCTAGAGAGGCTGGTTATGGAGAAATATGACCCCACTCCTGAGTCTAACCTGGCTTCTGAGCTTAGGAATCTTTGTATAAAGGTCCCTTTGCTTCAGGCTATTAAAGATATCCCCATCTGTACTAAAATCATTAAGGAACTCTGTCTTAAAAATCCAAGGAGGAAAAGAGTAGAGCCTCACACTATCCAGTTAGTTTGAAGAACAGTCGAGTTAATGAAAAGATGTGTTCAAATGGAAAAATATATCGATCCTGGAAACCCAATTATTTCTATTTAGATAGGTGATGTCCTTGTCCCCAATGTATTGATAGACCTAGGAGCAACCATCAATGTTATGACTAGGCAGACCATGGAACAACTTCGGTTGGTTCACATCTGTCCTACCCCTATTGTGCTTGAACTTGCTGATAGATCTAAAATCAAGCCAGATGGTGTGTTGGATGATGTGGTTGTCTCGATTGATTCTTGGGAATATCTTACGGATTTTATTGTGCTACAGCCAAAAAATCCTATTGGGGGGCATCCCTTGATTTTGGGACAACCATGGCTTGCTACAACATATGCTTATATAGGATGTCGCTCAGGTGATATGTATATTTCCCATGGAGATGCTAGGAAAAAATTCACCTTATACCCACCTGCTAGATCTATCCAGGAGCTTCGAGATACCTTATGGCTAGACTATGATAGTAGTGATGAGGAGACTTGATCTGTTTCTTTGATTCATCAGTATGCTGAGTCGACCGAGGAGGGTGTGATTCAGGATTTCTTGAATAACCTGGACACAATGCCAAATTTTGACTCACTTTATCAAATTTTTAGCCTAGGTTTTCAAGAAATCTACAATCCCCAGCCTTTCCACTACAGAGTTTAGCAGCATCTATTGGCGTTCTTGAGTTTGAAACCACTCTTGTTGAGATTATTCTAGGAAAATCTTTATGTATTAGCTCAAACCTGGACCTATCCCAACAAGAGCATCTTGTGAGCTTGTTACAAGACCATCTTAGTGCCTTTTCATGGAGTTATGAGGACATGAAAGGCATCCCTCCTTAAACTTGTACTCATCACATTTATATTTAGGAAGGAACCCGACCTGTTCGACAACCGTAAAGGCGTATGAACCCTACATTGAGAAAGATTGTTAAAGAAGAATTATAAAAGCTCTTAGATTCTAGTTTTATCTATCCTATATTTGATAGTCAGTGGGTCTCCCCATTGGTGATAGTTCCGAAGCAATATGGGAGATGGCATATTTGTATTGACTATAGAGAATTAAAGAAATCCACCCTCAAGGATTATTTTCCCCTTCCCTTCATAGATCAGGTGCTAGATACCCTTGCCGACAAAAAGTACTTTTCATTTTTAGATGGCTTTAGTGGTTATAACCAAATATAAATCACACCCGAGGATTAGGACAAGACCTCTTTTACTTGTCCATGGGGGACATTCACTTGTCGAGTGCTTCCTTTTGGAATTTGTAATGCGTTGGCTACCTTTCAAAGGGAAGTCTTAACTATTTTTGCTAACCTCAAGTGTGTAGAGGTTTACATGGATGATTTTTCAGCATTTGGTGATTCTTTCTAGGAAGCACTTAACATTTTAGAAAAAGTGCTTTTTCGATGCCAAGAAGCTCGCCTTGCTCTGAGTGATAAGAAATGCAGATTGATGTGCAAATCGGGGGTGGTTCTTTGCATCTTATCCCTGACAAAGGTATCCAAGTAGACCCTGCCAAAATACAAGTTATTTTATGCCTTCCTGCACCTAAAACACAAAGGGAGGTGAGAGGATTCCTTGGACATTCGAGCTATTACCGAAGATTCATTGAAAATTTTCCTAGGATAGCTATCCTTCTTTTTCGATTATTAGCTAAGGATAACGATTTCTCTTGGACTAAAGCTTGCCAACAAGATTTTGAGGAGTTGAAGGAAAAGTTAGTACAAGCACCAGTCTTGAGGGGACCTGATTTGTCCCTTCCATTCGACATTTCCTTAGATGCCTCAGATACTGCTATTGGCGCAACCTTAGGACAAGAAGAAAACCAACAATCCTATGCCATCTACTTCATTAGTAAAAAATCGTCACCTACTAAATTGAATTACACAGTAACTGAGATAGAGATTCTACCTGTGATATTTTCTATTAACGAATTCAGACACTACATTACGGGCTATGAAGTGCTCATACATATGGATCATTCCGCCATAAAATATTTAATGAAAAAACATTTGACTAGTGGTAGGGTTACTAGGTGGTTACTTTTATTGCAGGAATTTAATGTTACCATAATTGATAGGCCAGGGAAATAAAATGTTGTAGTTGCTTATCTTTCTAGATTAAATAATCCCGGTGAAATAATTCATGTAGATGATTCATTTCTTGACGAACATATTTTTGTCATGTCAACAAATTCTCCATGGTTTTCTGATTTATCCAATTATTCACTTACAAATAAAACACCATCTCACCTATCCACTTGAGAGAGGCAGAAAATTATTCAGAAAAGTGCTTCATATTCCTGGATTCAGGGAGACCTCTTTTACACAGGACCTGACCTTATTATTCGTAGATGTGTGAGAGAGGAAGAAGTGTTTGATATCTTGAAAGTTTCCCATGATGAACCTTGTGGGGGCCATTTTGCTAATAGAAGAACATCATATAAAATTCTTCGTGTTGGCTACTTTTGGCCCTCCTTGTTTAAGGATGCCAAACAATATGTCAAGCATTGTGACAATTGTCAACGAATGGGCCAACCTGGTCAAGCCGATGAAATGCCTTTGTGTCCTCAAGTCATGATTGAACCCTTTGAAAAATGGGCTATTGATTTTGTAGGACCTATAGCTCCAACATCTTTAAACAAAAGACATATCTTGGTTTGTATAGATTTTGTAACAAAATGGGTAGAAGCTAGAGTTGTTCCTTTCGCTACTGAAAAAGTTGTTGATTTTTGATTTAATGATATTTTTACTAGATTTGGCATTCCAAGAGAAATTGTTACTGACAATGGACCTCGGTTTGTTTCTAATCTGGTAAAAGGTATCATAGATTAATATAAAATTAGCACACGAAATCAAAACCATACCACCCGTAGGAAAATGACCAGATAGAATCTACTAATAAAGTGATCAAGTACATTCTTACCAAAATAGTGAATATTCACAAGAAAGATTGGGTGAATAGATTACGGGAGGCATTGTGGGCTTGTAGAACTACCTGGAGGAATAGTACGGGTCATACACCTTATGAGCTAGTGTACGGGAAGCGGGTCCTACTTCTGACTGAATTCCAGATTAAAACTTTTAGGGTTGCAGTCTAGTTGGGATTAGATCTCTCAAAAGCACAACAACAACATCTTTTACAGTTGAATGAACTTGATGAAATCAGGAGGGATGTTGTTCAACATAATATATTAATGCAGCAACAACATAGGAAATGGCATGACAAGTTGATTAAAAAGAGGTAGTACCAACCACGTAATTGGGCAATCCTTTATGATTCCAGGTTTAAACATTTTAAGGGGCAATTTTGTACACGCTGGATGCGGCCATATGAAGTTAAAGGATTTGAAAATGGAGCGGTGGAAATTAAGACCATTGATGGACAAGGATCTGTTTTCTTTGTGAATGGGCACAGATTATACTTTCAGCCCACCACTAAAGAAAACTTCATGCAACAAGTGCAACAAAAACCGAAATTGAAGATGGTAGGTGGTGGTACCAACCTACTGTGAGTTTGATTTTCTCTTTTCCAAGAAAGAAACAGAAATTAACAAATTGAAAAAAAATTAAACCTGTGACTCAGAAAATCAAGTTGTTGACACGGTCATGGAAGGGTTTTCTTGAAAACCAACATGCTAGCAGGTGCATCAGTCTTTTGAATAAAATGGGATGTTACTTGATTATCATAAATGTTGATTGTCATTGAGAAGAAGCAGGTTTATGTGAGGCTTTTTAGTGGTAGCAGAGTGACTGGAAGAACCAAGCACTTACCCAAGTTCAAGGCAACTAACATGGCAAACCTTGTACAAGTGACACAAAACTCCCGTTGCGGTTAATTTATTTGGGATATAGCATTATTTGGCAGATATATTTGTTGTCTGAGGTAAATAATATACCTTTATTCTTATTCTTTTTCCTTAATTTTCCCTCTAGTTCTTTTTTCTTTCCTAGATTGGAATATCCCTCATATTCTTCATAAGCTTCTTGTCCCGATTTATATTTTCCCTCTTATCCCTAAATTTTTTTTCATATTCCCTTTTTCTTATATCCCCCTGGTTGGTTTATCTCATTCTAATTGCCCCTAATAATTTTCCTTCCCTTTCTAAATACCCCTGTCCTACTTCTTTTTTTTTCCCTCATGAATTTTTGCAAGATCAGATAAAATCTCTGAAGACCTTACTTGATCAAATCAAGAAACACAAAAACACCTGAAAACTGGCAATAAAAGAAACTCCTTTAATTCTTCAATTTATTTGTAAATCCAGCCTGTTATAACATAGATAATTTGATTAAGATTGTTTTATCATAACTGAAAGGATCCTTTGATGCAGTACATGAATCGTAGTATAGTAACTATCGCATTCTAGCACAGGAATACTAGTATTTCAGTATCGAAAGCCTTGTTCGAGTGCAAGAACCATGTTGCAGTACAAGAATTTTGTTATAATGATGAGATTCATTAGATCAACTTCAATTTTTATTTAAAGATATTATGGCTATTTGTGAAATCCGCTACCTTTGTATTCATGTTTTAAATGACATTATTATTGTAGCCTAAAAGGAATGAATGTTTAAAGTGAAGGAATATTATAGGCCTAGATAACCTCACTATAGAAAACACTACCATCTCCAATGAAAGTCATGATAAGGATCAGGTACATGTGTAAAAGGTCACTTCACTATCTGTTAATTATATCCGAGCCTTGTTGCCTTTTAAAATGATTTGGCCGTCATCATGTGTGAACTATGCATTCATTTAAGAACAAAAAAATATTTATTTCTTTCAATCAACTCTGTCAACAATTGTTCTTTTTCTCTTTCAACTTGAGCTAGCTCAATTGTTTGAGGATGGCCTCAGTTCCAAGCATTTTCAATTTATTTCTTAAAGGTTGAACTTCAAACTTTGCATTTTAGGAGGGTCTTGATTACCTCCCTAACTTCTGGATTAACTCCCAACCTAATGATTAACCTTTTGTATTCTTCATTCTATATATGGAAAGCTTTTGAATTTTCCTTTCCCAGTTTTAGCTTATTTGAAGCTTTCTCAAGGAGATTTTCTTCCTTACTAACTCTTAATGAGCTTGTACTCAGATGATTGTACAAAATCTTTGTTGCTTGTTTGTGTAAATTTATTTTGTTAGGTAATGGAATATCAACCACATTTATAGAAAAATTTGATGTTCTAAATTCAGGTCGGCCTGAAGGTATAGATTGAACATGTTGTTTCTCCAAAGACAGTTCATGGATGTAAGGGAACTAGTGCCCGGGACATCTAAATATTGATGGATTTATTTTTTAAATATCTGGTCGAAGGGATGGGCCGTGAGATCTTGCAACAAATGATCTAATATTGAAACCTAGCCTTAAAAACCAGACTGTCCAAGATAACTAAGGTTTAGAGGGTTTTATATTAGAAAGTGGGTAGGAAGAAAAATAAAGAGGACAAATCTTTATGGCTCACGCAGTTAAGAATATGGGCTTAAGCTCTGCAGATTGAATAACGAAAAGGAAAAGAATTGTGGGTGAATTTCTAGCATGGTGGAGCGCTTCATTAAGGCTTCTTTAAGTAAGATTTTGATCCAAGTGGATCTCCAGACACCAGTGGCATGGAAAAATCTCAAAATTCAAAGTGGCAAAAAGATGATGAATTGACATCAGATCAAATTGCTTGTTGCCTTGATTCCAACAGTGTGAACGACACTCCAATCTGAGTCCGGATGAAGGAGATAGAGGCAGTCAAAGTTGGGTTGATTTTTTGATGACTCGGCAGGATTAATGAAGGCACAACTTGGACTTTTTCTGGCAGACAGAATTCGGCCAACTCCGGCCATATTCCGGGTGAAATTGTCACCTATTTAAAACGACTCCTTCCGTCAAAATCCAAATTTTCAAAAAGTGTGTAGTTTGTTTTATTTAAACAAAAAAAAAAAAAAAATTAAAAAAAGGGTGGCGGGCCACCAACCCCGCCACCCCAACTCTTATCCACACAAAAATAAATATATATTGGTGGAGGGGTAGGTCGCGAGCCCCGGCCCCTGCCACGGAACCAATATAAAATAAGTGGGGTGGGCAGCCATGACCCTGGCACCCCACAACCCACACCACGGCTCAATATATAACGGGTGGTGGGTCGGCCCTTGGGGCACGGACCCAACCACGCCCAAAAAGGAACCAAACCCGCCATCTATACTTGCGCCAACCTTAATTGCAACGGAGCCAGCGGAAATGGAGTGGGCGGGCTACCCAAGGCGGGCCCAGCCCAGCCCTTGTTTAAAATTAAAATTTTGATGTATAAAAAAGGAGGAGGCAGGGTTTGACCACCCAACTTCCTCCATATTAACTGGATCTCAAACCAACTACGCTACAACTGTTTTATTGAGAAATTCACCACCTGTTTGTTATTTAAACGCAGTTCACCAATGCGCCCAGGGGGAGGAGGCAGTGCATGCAGTTCGAGGCAAATTTTTTGCAGGAGGGCCAAATTTCCACTTTGTCAGATTTTGACAAATTTTATATGGTTTCAACATTTCTCGATGCCACAAACGCAATGGCGTTGTTCGTTTCTCCATCAGAGTTCTACATTTTTCAGCCATTTTTCAGTATGGAGATATAAAACTCCTTTTTTGTAACTGATGCTTGTACTCTTCTTTCTCATGCCACTTAATGAATGAAGGCCTCCCCATTGATCGAGCAGGGCCCATAGAAGTAGTCCAAGTCGAATGAACTACGTTATCAAGTCTTGTTGTCTTCTTTCATGCTTTATGTGTTTCTCCTCTTCTCTCACGTGCACATTAAATTTCTATGTTTAAGCTATAATTTATGCATGTAATTCTTTAACACATCTATAAGCAAAAGATGTTGGATCAGATTTGCAGGTACTCTCTACTATGGTCACAACATTAGTAAAAATGTTAATAAAAAGAAGCTAATAACTTCATTACACTCATGCTAGCAGAAGAAAAACCCATTGAAAATAATGAAAAAATAGCAAAGGGAACATTTCTCTAATACTCCAAGAACTAGAATCAAGATGATTTATATTCTTTAATTTCAGAGAGCTTCATTACATTTCCTCCATGACTGCAAAACTCCCAAACCTTTGAACCCTTTCAGATTCTTCATTTCTCCTTTTTATTTTTTCCCCATAGGCTAACTGTTAAATCAGTTATGGAACTGATATTTGAATTGGTTACAAAACATATTTTAAACAGTTATAAAAATTGTTCATTATGACACAACATTTGCGTTCTAATCTTTTAATATTTCAAGTGGGACCAAGTCTTTATCGAATTCTTCATGGATATCAAAGTTGGTCCCAACTATTGTTATGCATATGTCATTAATCAAAGCCATAAACTGCTTACGGGGGCACCTTTGGAGGTTTTGGAAAATTGGGGGGTGCCCCCGAGATAAGTATCGACCATTGATCTGTAGATGAGCAGTTTGGGAAAACCACTCCCCGGGGCCCTCCTTAACATAAAATTCATGCAATTTATGTTGTCGAGATCATCGATTCGTTTTAGATATTGACTCTTTCTACGTAATAGTACAGGATATAACTCTGCGGGATAGACACCAGGTAGACGAGCAGTGACAAGAAGTCTAAGCTTCTTTTTACAGGAGTTGTTTGGTAAAAACTTCAGAACATGTTTTCCCTACACCATATTGTTGTTGTTGTTGATGTAGATGAATGTTTGCTTGTCTTGACTGCCCTCATAGATTCAATACTTTCAAGGGGCACAACCGTAGAATAGTTCCATCCTTAAACATCGAGCCTCGCAACAACTGCATATGCAAGCATTGTTTTCCCTTAGTCCACAATCAACTATATGTCCAAGTTCAATAGAAAATTCTCCTGGACGCCCAGACTCAAATTTATGATCAACCCTTGACGAAAATTTAATAAATATTGAAAGCGTTCCTTCATTGGGCAGATATGGACAAGATTGTGTAACTTGTGTTGTCACAATGTCCATGACATGTGTTTGTCCAATATTATTTATCCGAAAGACTGACACCATACGAAGAATATATGCAGATGGAGAAAAACCAAGCATTATTTCATTTGGTTGAAAATGTGTTTTTAATCCATTATTTGCTTATTTCTCGTGTTGTTGAGATTGAATATTAGCCCGATATTTATGTTGGGTAGCCTGCAGGATTGAGCATGCATGTGATTTTGGGCTTGCATCCACCATGTTAATTGCCGCAAAAAGTAATTGCTTTTTCACTTTTGCATATTCCATCCACTAATATGACTTCAACTGCACTATCTCGATGACTTTCGTTGTAGTTATCCATGGGGAAGTTAAATATACATTGAGTTCTATATGTTTCCACTTTACGAAGAACATCAGAAACTTCAAATATTTTAGATATGTGAAAAGTGTTTGCCCCCAAGTTTTAAATTAGTTTCTCTAGGCATCACAATGCCTATTTTGTTGAAGGAAATGTAATTAGGTTCGGTCTTCATAAATATACTTTTGATATTTGTATTTATTTAAGAAAATAAATATTATTTTTATAATATATGACAATGAGTTTCCTGCTCATTGAAATAGGTCTAGCATATGTTAAAGTGCTATAGGTGAGTCAAATGGTCAAAAGAAAATGTTGAAGACCTTAAGGGCATGTTACACTAGGTATAATTATGTATGAGAGTCAAAGAAGACACCTCCAAGCAAAGTCAAGTCTCCTCCAAGCATGTGACACCATCAAAAGAAACAATCTGAATTAAATAAGTCAAGTCGGCCTACAGTCTTCTAGTCGACCTTCAAGTCGGCCCAAAAGGAGGGATAGTCCTCTATATATAGAGGTTGTCCACTCCTCCAACGTCAAGCATCCATTCCTTTGAAATCAACGAGTATAGAAGACGAGTTAAGGTGAAGGAAGAGCAAAGAAAAGGAGCCTCTAGTGCAGCGAAGGAGGAAGACGAAATACCGAGCCTTGGAAGTTTGTTCTAGGGATGAATACAGTCACACGTGCAAAAAGGAGAGGGTCTCCCAACGGACATAACAATACTCTATCATAATCACATAAACTTCATGGTTTGGGCTAAATAATTAGGCCTATAAGGCCCATCACTCAAGAGAAGAAGGAAGAGGTGAAGTCTCATAAGAAATCCCCTCACACATGTGAAGAAATAGGGTTGCACTACTGTAATAACAAGTCTACAACTATATGTCAAGTAAGAGCTCGGTTGGGCAAGAGAGAAATGCCTCCTTATGTGTACTAAGTATCAAGGATAAAACACCTCTTCTAGATCAAGTGCAACAAGTTCTACCAACAGTTGAAAGAAGAGCGAAGTGCTGGAAGAAGAAGGAGGATGAAGTTCCTGGGAACAAAGTGCCAGAAGAAGGAAGACTAAGTGTCAGAGAACTAAGTGCAGAAAGGAGAAAGGACTTGACTTGTGCTTGGAGGACATTCTAGTCAAAGTTCTAGGGTTTGGCATTGATAAATAATAAGCTTCAATAAGAGAAACTTACTAAAGGGTTTTCCTCTCAAGAGAAGAGAGGTTTTGGCCCTCGCAGAGAGCCAACATCTTGTGTTCTTGTTCTTATGTTTTTTATAGCAATTTGATTAAGTACACACACATGCATTAAATAAGAAGAAGAAGATTAAGCTAACAAGAAAAGTAAAAAGTCTCCAAAAATTGCTATCATGTCAATAAGAATCACACTTCACCTAATTCCCTTGATTCTTCAACATATTTCAATACTAAACAAGCACTATTTGAATTTTAAAGGAAAACATCATTGGGTGCATGAGATTTTGTTAATTATACTTTGACTTCCACTAACTCCTTTTTTTGAAAAACACATTTCAATTTATCCTCCATACTCTTTTTACTTTTCACATTTTCATCTTTCCAAATAATACCGGTGCCATCACAAGATGCATCTAACAACACCCAATCAAGTGAATTCAGACCGAAAACTTTTGGCAACTCTTTATCGTCATAGTTGCAGATTATGTTGTTTATCACACCCATTCAATGAATATTAGCAAACAAGGATTTAAGTCTCAATTTTTTAAAGAAATTTATTTATGGGGTTTAATAATAATATTTATCATCAATTTTCCACCATTTGGACTTGTTGTGCTCATGATTGCCAATTTTTTAATATTCTTTGTTCGCAGCCATGTTCACCAACAGGTAAACTCACTCATGTCTTGATTTTGTAAGAACCTCGGTGTCTACATCCTCCTATTCACATTTCCTTTTAGCACCTACAATACGAGATTTCTTCTCTATGTCAAGCTCCTCCTCTTCATATAATAATCAAATTGATCATAGCAGAAATGGTTGTCACCATTGTTGGTAGTTGCAGGGATGTTGGACTCAAGCCTTCACTTGGTGATTTGCATGTATGCACACACCTGTGGGCAAGCCATAGAATTTTATATTAAAATAATTGGAAAATATCCCACATTTGTGTGACAAGAATGGTATACAAGATTTATAATAACCATTGCACCCATCTTCATTTGACAAGTTATGCACAACATTGGGACGATCACAGGCTCCTCCTTTGGTTTGGCACCTTGTGCGTCGAGACTTCTTATGATTTGGTGTTAGCTTGATAAATGATGAACTCCTATAGTATATTCCCATAGAATGGGGACTTGGATATTGGGCTTCGAGCCTTAATAATTTTAAAGAAAAGGACTTGTCTTCATAAAAAACCCAAGAGCGAAATTTCTTATAAAATCCAAATTTGCCACCTAAATAAATAAAAATAAAAATAAAAATAGAAATAAAAAAAAATTAACAAACATCATAAGAAATTTGTCATATGATATCATAAACCAATAATTTTTTTAGTGCTCCAAAAACCTCAATGGGAAGAGCCCTCACAAACTTCTTTTTTTTATTTAATTTCGGGATGGACTTTGCCTGCAAAAACTTTGATGACTCTAACTGTGCATAATTAAGCTACAATAGAACATTTGGATGCATGAGAGAAAATTTCAGTTGATTTCTCTCCAGGTCCATAGCAGAAAATAACCTTGTCTGATATGATGAGCTTGCTTGTGCTGCCAGCTGAGTTGTCATGTCATCTTTCACCTTATGACTCCTTTGTTCTACTTTCTGATAATTCTTCTGCATTGTCTCTATCATGGAAGAAGTCCCTTCAACAAATGATGTTTCTAAATCTGTAGAAGTAGAAGTAGTGGTGCATTTCCTTTTGATACGAAATTGATGGTGGAAGCTAATGTCATTAACTTGTTCAATGCATTTCTCGTCACCATGTGATCCCAGAATAAACCTTCGCATGTCAATCATTTCTTCCAACACATGAAAAACAGGCTCTGGAATGTATGATTTCTTAATACATTCAATTAATGATGGCAGGCTCCCAACATCCTTCCTCCTCAATGTTACTGAAAAACAACTAAACATCTTATCAATATGGTCATGAGTGTGCCCAACAAGAAGGAAACCAACATTTACCTTTGTTAGGTCCCTATGATACTAGTGATTCCCCCATTACTATTGTCGTTGTATCCCTTATTGTTATTGTTGTGCCCCTATTGTCCCCATATTGTCATTATTATGCCCCATAAAATCCCTCTATTGTTATTTTTGTGCCTTTATATTATTATTGTTAGGTCGGCTTGGTTATATTGGGACCCCTTAGACTCCTATATATAGATAGGAGGATTTGTCATTTGAATCATCCAAGAATTGTTCATTTGTATAATGTAAAGGAGGTTGCCCCCTCGAAGAGGCTTATTTCTAAGGCGTTCATCTATCTTTTCGTGAGCTGGTTTCATAACAACCTTTTGAAAAAATCCCAATTCAACAAGCATGTTTAGATATCCAAAAGAACTTGATTTTTGTTTTCACGACTTGTATTTTCTAATTGTAGATACAAAACTTCAGGAAGAATACCAGACCAATGAGAAACCACATCATCGATTATGGTTATCGTCAAATTTGCATCATTATTAATATTTGGAGTTGTGAAGTAAACCCTTGGCAACATCTTCCCATTAAAGACCATACAACCTACCAAGTGAAACTGAATCAAATTTTCCTCCTTTAAATTTTTTGGTGTACGGACAAAATGTGGCAGAAGTGTTTTCTTTTGGTCCATACCATCAATTATCAAACCCAAATATTTATTTGGATTATCATAAAACTTCTTTCGATGCTTATGCAATTTTTGTCTTTCACTTGTTTGTTGGTTGTGATGCTCTTGAAGTGCTTTGACAAGGGAATACACACATAAAATAAAAGAAACCTATTAATAAATACATTTTCATAGTTGATAACTATCCCATTTTGTAAAATAATGTTATGAATGCATACCTCTTTCTACCCCTTGACATTTATCCTATTTTTATTTAAGAGAAGCACATGTACTGCAAACCCCCATCCTTGTCTTCTTAGGAATACAAATATTGTTGAATTCGTTCTTCCATATCCTTGTAAAATATGAATATGTAATAAAATTACCATCTCCTTCAGCACCTTTTGCATATTCTCTATATAAGCTATATATTTCTCGTCTTGAGAAATTATCTGGAATATGTATTGTGTCTTTAATTGGCATACACTCTCCATGCTTTGAAAATAAGTCTTTCATCCATGAAATTGCAGTAATTGTTGATGGCCCAACCTCTCTTTTATAACATACTTCTAAATAAAATGTAGGATCTTTTTCCAATCTTTCTTGGATTCTTGACAAACGAAAAATTAACAATTGAATGCAACATTTTCAAAGCCTTTCTACAAAGCAATACATTCCCAATATGATAATCATAACCTACTAGTGTAGATTGCATGCAACGCACTAAATATGATTTTGCATGTTTTATTCATTGACATATATCTCTTCCTTTGCTCCAAAGAAAACTTGAAATCCATATGTTTCAAGCAATCCTTTCGACAACATTCACTTGAAATCAGATCATCAATAGAAATTCTACTTGTGAGATATTATGTCCTAAACCTTGTATAACTGGAATATTTTGGATTGATATGAAAAGGTCTACTCCTACTCCTAGATACAATATTTTCTTACAACGTCTTCATCATTTCATTATTCTCTGTAGAAGCATTTTCATCATCATTAGGATGAATATTATCCTCATTGTGATCATTTTGAACATAGTTAGAAAATTCATCACCATCATTGCTTGGAAAATATTCATTACCATCCTCACCTGAAGGAAATTCTTCACTACCAACATTTGCGCTTTTGAAATCTTGACTCGAATGAAATTCTTCACCATCTTCATCTATGCTTATGAAATCCTCTATTGGAGGATTCAATTTGTCATCACCATGAGTGCCTTTGAAACACTCACTAGAGAAAATTCATTATTCACATATGTGGCTCTAAAATTATCATTTGCAAGAAACTCTTCATCCTCCCCTTCATAACTAGTGCTCGCATAATCCTTAGGATTATGACTAAGTGGAAATTATGACTCTCTATTCATAGTCAAATTATCATTTGTAAGAAATTATTCAACCTCCCCTTAATCAGTGGTGGTCTCATAATCCTTGAGATTAGAACTAAGTGGAAACTTTGAATTTCTATTTAATCGAAATTCCTCATCCTCCCCTTCGTCTGTGGTGCTCTCACAATCCTTATGATTCGGACTAAGTGGAAACTTTGAATCTCTATTTACCGAAAATTGTTCATCCTACCCCTCCCCTTCCTCAGTGGTGCTCTCATAATCCTTAGGATTAGGACTATGTGGAAAATTTGACTCTATAAATTCTTCACCCCCCCTTCATCAGTGGTTCTCTCATAATCCTTAGGATTAGGACTAAGTGGAAAATTTGACTCTCTATTTACTGGAAATTCTTCATCCTGCCCTTCATCAGTGGTGCTCTCATAATCCTTAGGATTAGGACTAAGTGGAAAAATTGACTCTCTTTTCATAGGAAATTCTTTCTGCTACCCTTCATCAATGTTTCTCTCGTCATCCTTAGGATTAAGACCAAGTGGAAAATTTGTCTCTCTATTCATAGTGAAATAATTCCTGTTATATTTATCAAAATGAATAAAGTTGTTGCAGGATGAAGATGTCGATGCTACAGAAAGAAAAACTTAACTATTAGAAGAATACATGACCTTCAACCAGACACTCTCTCCCAATAACAATTTATAGCTTAGAGATTGAAAATTTCCCTCTAAAGTTTCCCCCTAAAAAAATTCACCGAAAATATTTTCCCTCAAAAGTTTCCCCCCAAAAAATTTTGTAGAAAATTTTCCCTCCAAAAATTTTGTTTGAAATATTACTTGAAAAAATATTACTAAACTTTGGTCTTGAAATATTTCACCCTAATTTCTATTCAAAATATCCACAAAAATTTTCGTTTAATGCATTCCTTCGAAATTAAAATAACTTTTATATTTAAATTATTTAACATTGACTATGTAACAAAATTAATTTTTATAATTAATATTTTACCTTTTATCTCCCCGATCGGGATGCATTCCAGTTCACCATCCCACTCGAGAATCTCGTTAATGGTGATTAGATGGAAGATAATGTGGAAGGGTGGCTCTGACAGTCGCAGGGCATGTGTCATCAGTGATGGGAAGAGGAGTGGGAGGAATTAAGGAAGGTATTAATTTCTGTTGAGAGATAACCCTGTAGGTGGTGAATGCTTGAACCTCATTTCATGCAATTGATTTGTGGTATAGCGAGGTCTTGAGAGCAGTGAGGAGGCATTTGGGTACCCTTCTGGTAGCAAGCTTGGCAGAGAGGTTGCATTTGTGGGAGGTCATCCGGGTCGGCTTCATGGCATTGGTAATAGGGTATGTGTTATTTCTTTTCATACATCCCTTCTCGTGACAAACTGTTATTGTGAATGTTTCCTGTAAGAGTTTTGTCCCCTCCTGCGAATCGTTGATTGTGTGACTTTGTAATATATGTTCGTTTGATGAGTATGTCTGTGTGGCTCAATTTTATTTTGAAATAGTTGTTTCCATGTCAATATCTGTTTCTTATGGTATCTTACAACTCTAAATGGGAATGTATGATTTAATTTGTGCTCCTTGTATGTGTGGGAAGAATTTACCGCTTGGGTGCAATGGTTGTTTCTATATTTGGTTAAAATGGCTTGTGATTATACTATGCCTATCATCGTTGTTGGTTTTATAATGTGTTGATGTATTTGTATATGGGGAGCAACTTGAGGAGTCGATGGGTAGCTCTGCTCTATGGTGGAGACAAACCCTCTCTGGTTTATATTTATCTTGTGAGATGTCTAAGCACAAGGTGTTGGTAATGGGAAGAAAGAGCCAATGGAGGTTGGTCATCATGACCTGCTCTGCTTTCACTTGGATTGGGTTTAATTTTATTTGTTTCCTACTCTTGTTATCTCTAAATGTATCAGGATTTATTAATTGGAGAGACTGCCTAGTCTATGAGCCGAGGGTCTTTGTTCGATCGACAGTTTGGTTATATAAGTGTATTGAAACTCAGAGGAGGTTGACGGAAAGGATTAGGCCACACATGGGCACAGGCCCGTCCGGCACTGGGGATCATGGGTGAAGTAAAAAAAGTGGGTCTCGGGGAGGTTGAGGAGCATCCTCGTCGAAGCCGCCGAGGAGAAGCAAACGAAAACTAGATGCTCAACATATCACCGTCACAGCGCAAGCATATACAATAGGTACTTATGAGCAGATAAGGTAGATGATTGTGGGTTGGGAGGTCGACCTCAACCAATGGGTTGTACGGGAGATACATATGGAGGATTGGTGTTTGTTGGTCCCTGATTCAAGCCACACCCACGGTCGTCTCACCCAGTACAAGCAGAAGATCCATCTATATTGGATGATGAAGATAATAATGCCAAAGATATTATGAATGCAACATGTTCCATCAAATTTGATCATCGGTTTCAAGAAATTCATAAGGAATTCCAACTTGTTCAATTTCAAATTCAGGAGCAGAATGTCCATCTGGGTTTTATTGAGCAGCGCATTTCGTGCCTTCCTCGATCAGAATTATCAGGTTCTAATGCAAAGGACACAACTCCGGTAGAGTCCTCAGATGTATAGTTTTTAGCAGTTTTTTTTTTCAAATTTTGATTATGTATATGTCTATTAGTAGTACTTCTATTAGCATGTTCAGGGTGAACAAGTTTTTAGACATTCATGCCTATAACGCTGAGTATGACGGACTTAAGAACCTCAGATTTTGGATGGTTTATAATGTGTTCTGATGGTCAACATACCCGGTTTCCCAAAGGGCATGTTGAGGCCACAGAATGTCTTTTATGGATGTAACATGCTTTGAAAATGAATGAATGAAAGGTCCTACTAAGCTTACAAAAAAAATTATTTTACTTTTTGTCCTGCAATGAATAAAAGTTGATCTAAACATATAATATTAACTATATATTATTTTTTTTTAATTTTGATTTTAATCCCACTTTTAAGAAATGCTAAAGCAAGCCCACAATATTTGCTATATAATGACATTCATTGTTTCTATTCATCACATCACATCAAGTATTCTCTGGGCCTACCAACATAGCTAGATCGCTCCATATATTCGGTGTAAGAATGAGTACATAAAAGTTTACTGGTGAAAACATGTGGCTATTAACCTTACAAGTTAATGTTCTCCTATAAATAACTCTCACATAAAGCAGCAATACAAGGAATCTCCTACAAAGATCCTATACTCCAACTGAAATGATCTTACATGATCATATGAGCACTTCAATTCCACATTGAAGAGCACAAACAAAACTTCCCTCAACATGACATAATGAGAAAAGTAAACCTGACTTGAACCCTGCAAGTAACAACTGCTGCAGTATATTTCTGAAGGTGAGAAAACCCCTACAAGGTCTTCTCCATGCTCAAACACCTTCCAGAACTGCTTCAAAATCTTGATTGATCCATACACCCCTGGTATTAAACCTGCAAAAAGACTCCTTATATGTGCTCAAATCAGAAATTATAAGTCACCATTAGATCTAGAATATCCAAAAACCCCTAGGTAGACTCTTATTGAGCTCAATTTGGTCAAAAACTCAAAAAGGTATGGCTCCACCAGCTATCCCATGGGTTTTGTTGCTAATTGTCCTACAAATCAGACTAATAGACTAATTGTCCTACAATTCCGCCCTGTTTTTCGCTAACGACACGACAAATCCGCCCTCTTGTTAGAAAATTATATATTACGGAGCAATGGAACACATAAAATATTGCAGAAATATAAACACAGAAAACGCATAAAACAAGAGAGACACAGATATACGTGGTTCACCCAGTTTTGGCTACGTCCACCCTGAACAGCCAGTCCTTCCTTTCTATTATCCAGCAAAATGAAGAGACACAACCTACAGCAAATCCGCTGTAATATCCTCTGTTTTCTCTCACAATCTCACCTCTTTGTTTCTCGCTTAGAGAATACACATCTATGTCACAGCCTCAAATACAATGCCCTCATACAAAGAGAGGGGTTGCCTTCTAGGGAAAAAAAAACCCTAAAATAAACATAAGTTCTATCATCAGATCATCCACCTAATGAACTGCCCAGATTGACTAGAAATTACTATACTTTTACAAGGCAATTTTACATCTATTTTTGGCTTTGGGGGCGCTGCCCCCGAGCCCCCACTGGCCCCCAGACCCCCTAGCCGAGGGGGATCGGCCCCCCCCCGGACCCCTGCGGGGGGGGGGACAAACTTCCTGGGGTATACATCGGGCTGAAAACAAAGACCTCTGAACAATCATGCTCCACACACAACAATCTCCCACTTGGAGAATGATTGTAGCAACTCCACCGTTGCTTCATTCGCTGGACAATGACTCCCCTTTGGACCTAGTTGTTTCTCGTCTTCATCGTCATCCTTGAAGACCAATTGAAACTGAACATATTTTCAGTTTCTCCCTGGTTACAACTTTTGTCAGCATATCTGCAGGATTCTGGCTAGTGTGTATCTTTTCCAGCTTCAACTCTCCATCTTCCAACACTGATCGTATGAAATGGTACTTGAGCTGCATGTGTTTAGTCCTAGAATGAAATGTTGAGTTCTTTGCAAGATGAATGGCACTTTGGCTATCACTGTATAACGTGCCCATATCATGCTCCTTACCCAATTCACCCATAAACCTTTGTAACCAAATCATTTCTTTACTAGTCTCTGTAGCAACAACATACTCTGCTTCTATTGTTGAAAGTGCAACAACACTTTGGATTTTTGAAGCCCAACTGACAGTTGTTCCACCTACATTAAATACATATCCTGTAGTGCTCCTCCTGTTATCTCTGTCACCTGCCATATCTGCATCAACATATCCCTGTAGAGAAATGTTTGAACCACCAAAGCATAATGCTTGATTTGTGGTACCTTTCAAATATCTGAGAATCCATTTCACTGCCATCCAATGTCCTTTCCTGGATTGTTCATGTACCTGCTTACAACTCCCACTGCATGTGCAATATCAAGCCTTGTGCAAATCATTGCATACATTAAGCTTCCAACTGCTGATGCATATGGAACTTTAGACATATAATCCATGTCTTCTTGGGTCTTTGGGCACATTTCCTTACTAAGTTTGAAATGGCTAGCAAAAGGTGTACTAACTGGTTTTTCATTGTGCATATTAAATCTTTTCAACACCTTTTGTATGTACTCATTCTGAGACAATGTTAATTTGCGATTTTTCCTATCTCTAGTGATTCTCATACCAAGGATTTGTTTTGCAGCTCCCAAATCCTTCATTGCAAATGAATTTACCAATTTTCTTTTGAGCACATTTATTTCCCGCATGTTAGACCCTGCAACAAGCATGTCATCTACATACAATAACAATATAATATAGTTGCCATCATTTTTCTTTTTTAGATAAACACAATGATCAGAGTGACATCTAGTATAACCTTGTTCAGACATAAACTTGTCAAATTTTAGATACCACTGTCTTGGAGCCTGTTTTAAGCCATACAAGCTCTTCTTCAACTTGCACACTAGTTTCTCCTTCCCTTTTACCTCATATCCTTGTGGCTGTTGCATATATATCTCTTCCTCCAAATCCCCATGGAGAAAGGCTATCTTTACATCTAACTGTTCAAGATGCAAATCTTCAGCTACTACTAGACTTAAAATAGTTCTGATTGAAGTCATTTTAACAACAGGAGAAAATATTTCATCAAAATCAATACCTTTCTTCTATGCAAACCCCTTCACCACAAGTCTAGCTTTGTACCTCTGTTTTCCTCCACCTTCTTCCTTCAGCCTGTAAACCCATTTATTCTTCAATGTAGTTTTTCCTGCAGGCAACCTGACTAAGTCCCAAGTCTAGTTATGCATTAAGGAGTCCATCTCTTCTTCCATGGATACCTCCCACTTCTTCCTGCTTTCAACCTGCATTGCTTCTTCATAACATTCGGGTTCACCAGAATCAGTCAACAATAAATAATATAATGAAGGAGAGTATCGTTTAGGGGCTCTACTTATCCTAGTAGATCTTCTAACACCACTTTCAGGTGTTTGGGGTGCCTGTTGCTGTTGTGGTGGTTGTTGTTGTTGATTATTATTATTTTTAGGCACCTTTACTTTTTCAGTGATTTCGTCAAGAACTGCATATTCCTTGTTTTCTTTTTCTTGCTTCTTTTCCTACAACTGATTCTTATACAAGAGCTTTTCATTGTATATTACATCTCTGCTCCTAATGATTTTGTGATTTTCGTAATCATATAAGCGATAACCAAAATCATTAACACCATATCCAATAAAGGTACATTTCTTTGACTTTGCCTCAAGCTTTGTTCTATTTTCTTTATCAATATGGACAAAGGCCTCACAACCAAAAGGCTTTAAAAAAGAGTAGTTTGCCTTTTTACCTGTCCATGCTTCCTCTGGAACACCACCATCCAAGGAACTTGAAGGCCCTCTGTTTATTAGATAAACAACAGTATCTACAGCATCTGCCCAAAACTGTAAAGGCAATCCTGCATGCAATCTCATGCACCTTGCACGCTCCATGATTGTTCTATTCATCCTTTCTGACACACCATTTTCTTGTGGTGTTCTTGGAACTGTCTTCTCTCTGCGAATTCCATGCTCTGAACAGTACCTATCAAACTCTTTGCTGCAATATTCACCTCCATTGTCTGATCTAAGACACTTCAATTTCTTTCCTGTCTCAATCTCAACCAAAGCTTTCCATTTCTTAAAAGTATCAAATACATCAGATTTATTCTTAATACAATAAATCCAAGCTTTTCTAGTTGCGTCATCAATAAAAGTAACATAATAATGAGAGCCACCGAGAGATGATACCTGAGTAGGTCCCCATACATCTGTATGCACAAGCTCTAATTTTTCGCTCTTCTTTTCTTTCCCAACTCTGAGAAATCTGACTCTCTTTTGTTTTCCATAAATGCAATTCTCACAGAAGTCCAAATCAACATTCTTCAAACCCGGCAATAAATTCCTTGAGTGAAGAATCTTCATCCCCTTTTCACTCATGTGTTCGAGCCTATGATTCCATAATGCTGTATCTACTCCTTTGGAAGTTAAATCATTAACAGAGTTAGAAATACCATTGCATAAATACAATGTACCAACCTTTTCGCCTTTTGCTATTACCACGGCTCCTTTGGTGACCTTCCAAGCTTTATCTGTGAAAGTTGTCACACAACCTTCACCGCCTAACTGCCCTGTTGAAATCAGATTTTTCTTTAGATCTGGAACATGCCTTACCTCCTTTAGTAGCCATTGGTTTCCATTCTACTGTTTTACAAGAACCTTACCCATTCCAATAATTTTACAGGGTTTATCATCACCTAAACAAACTTGTCCAAAATCGCCTTGAACATAGTCATGAAAGTATTTCTTATCAGGTGTGGCATGGAATGAGGCCCCTGAATCTACCACCCAGGAATCATTAATATTTTCAAAAGAAAGAATCAAAGCATCTTGTAACACCTCACCTGTCACATTTGCTTCATGATTGTTTTCTTGCTGTGCATCTCCTTCTTTTCCCTTTCGAGATCTACAGTCTTTCTTTAGGTGTCCTTTCTTTCTGCATTTCCAGCACACTATCCCCGATCTAGACTTGGATCTGGCTTTCCTTGATTTATTGCGATATCCTGAGCTCTTTCCTCTTTCCATTTTTCTTCCCCTAGAATTTGCACTCAAAGCATTACCCGATGTCTCACCGAAGCTTTTCCATCGCATTTCCTCGCTAAGGATAGCACCGACAACATCATCAAACTTTAAAGTACTAGATCCAAACACAGAGTTACTAATGGCCATTACTAAACCATTCCAACTTTCTGGTAATGAGCACAAGAATATCAGAGCTCTAACTTCATCATCAAAGTTTACCCCTACATAACATAACTGACTTGTAACAGTATTAAAATCATTTAAATGGTCTGCAACAGATCCACCTTCCGACATCTTCATATTAAATAACTGTTTCATGAGAAATACCTTGTTTGAGGCCGAGGGTTTTTCATATATTTTCTCCAACGCCTTAATCAAACCCTCTGTCGTTGTTTCCTTCGAAATGTTGAAGACGACCGATGTCACGAGGCACAACCGTATTGTTCTGAGTGCCTTTCTATCGAGAAGGTTCCATTCTTCATCTGTCATACCTGTCGGCATCTTTGTTTTTCCGCCCAATGGTAGGTATAGATCTTTCTGATACAGATAATCTTCCATCTGCATCTTCCACAGCGAGAAGTTTTGGCCATTAAATTTCTCGACCCTAAACTTACCATCTTCCGCCATTGCTCCCACTCGAACGAGGAACCCTTCTTTCCTGCGAGTTTATCAGCCAAATAGACCTTCAGCTCTGATACCAGTTGTTAGAAAATTATATATTACGGAGCAATGGAACACATAAAATATTGCAAAAATATAAACACAGAAAACACATAAAACAAGAGAGACACAAATATATGTGGTTCACCCAGTTTGGGCTACGTCTACCCCGAACAGCCAGTCCTTCCTTTCTATTATCCAGCAAAATGAAGAGACACAACCTACAACAGATCCGTTGTAATATCCTCTATTTTCTCTCACAGTCTCACCTCTTTGTTTCTCGCTCAGAGAATACACATCTATGTCACAGCGTCAAATACAATGCCCTCATACAAAGAGAGGGGTTGCCTTTTAGGGGAAAAAACCCTAAACTAAACATAAGTTCTATCGTCAAATCATCCGCCTAATGAACGGCCCAGATTGACTAGAAATTACTATACTTTTACAAGGCAATTTTACATCTATTTTCCCGGACCCCCAAACCGAGGGGGATCGGCCCCCCTGGACCCTCGCGGGGGGGGACAAGTCCTCCCCGTGTGGAGGGGTGTACAAACTTCATGGGGTATACATCCAGCCGAAAACAAAGACCTCTGAACAATCATGCTCCACACACAACACCTCTGTTGATGCATTTCGTTGGACAATTAAATTATCCAATAATACCTTAAGACTGAAAATTCGAGTCATGTGGTCACATAAGGTCGCGAGTTGGGCCTTAACGCCCACCTATCGACCTAGCCCTTAAAACACATGCATGTGGTCTTATCGGTTGTCATAGGATCAAGGGTCAGGCCAACAACCCGCCCTTCCATCGGGCCCTTAAACTCATAGCATCAGGTCACATGGGTGTCCAAAGGACCCTAGGTTGGCCCCTTTCCGAAACGTCTTTCCTTTGGCACCTTAATCCATGCACTATGGTCACATTGCAACGACATATGGCCATGGGCTTAGAGCTAGGGTCTAGCCCCCTGCTTCGTTGGCAACTTTCTCCATCATGCCTGGCTTATGTAGGTGATGTGACTAGGGGTTGGGCTTCCATCAAGCACCTTCCTTTCCAGCTCTAAAAACGTTGTGTTGTGGTCATGTGACTTAGCTGTGACCGGGGGCTGGGGTTGGCAGCACAACCCCTCCTCCCAAATAGTGTTGATTGAGAACTTAAATAACATTTTGCTCCTATGTATAACAAGATCCACCACTAGCACACTCAGTAGAGCGCTCCGTTGATGTCCACGAAATAAGGGGTTCGAAACTCTTGTACGTCATCTTCACCATACCAAAAAAATTTACTGTCCCCTGGGGTGCCACATGGAAACCCATGACTAGGCCATGTGGCACTCGACCATTGGTCCAAATAACCAAACCATCAACCAATAACATTCGACCATGTGCCAAAACTGGAGGATACCACTTGTGAGCTTGTGATTGGCCAGAGGGTACACACTGTCACCCTATTGACTCAGTCATACGGTCACCTAGTCAGTTGCGTAGTCAACAAACCTACTAAAATTTTTAGTTGTTGGGCCAAACGGTCTGCACATGATAACTTCAGCATATGGTGACGGATTGAGGTGAAATGAACGTCACTGGATTCAAAATGACGAGCACTTCGAATTGATGTTGGTTTCAAGACTTTCTGGGCACTTTCATTTTTGAGCAAAAATTTGATCACTTGATCACACCTCCCCACTAGGAAATTTTGGACTCCAAAATTTTACTTCCCTAGTAAATATAATGAGGCTGAAACTCAAAATCACCCAAAAACTCAATCCAAAATGCTTACTTTTCAATTGGTTCCCTTCAAGCCCCAATCAAGGCACTTCACCTATCTTCTCCATGAAGACCTACTGTCCTGTTAAGAATTGGGTCAATATTCTTATCGTTGTTGCAGGAACAAAAGACTGACGAGTGGAATTTGAACATTCTCTTAAATTGCATCTTTGCACGACTCAAAAAAAATCATCTTGATGTTAAATTGTTGAAGACAAACTTGACTCCATCTTGGAAATCATAAGCAACATAAACTTGCTTTACCATCCTCAAACTGAGCTTGTACATAAAAAATACACTACTGCAAAATTTCAATGATATAATGGGCTTTGCCTATAACAACATAGTCATGTTATAAAATATTAAAAACAAAGATTCTATTCACACAAGTTTCATCTCGAATACTTGCATCAGTGAGTACATGACAAACTTGTAGACAAACTTGAACGACAAACTTGTACATTCCAAAAGTCCTTGAACATGTGGACTTATAAACAAGCCAATACATACATCAATGAAAAACACATACTTGTTTCCCATAGTGACAATTATTGTTCACTTTACAAAACTACCCAAACAGGTAAACAACAACAAGTAATTACAAATTTACAAAGCAACTTTACAAACAATTCTACCCATTCTATGCCTCTCCTAGGACTATGGGTTCTCTTTTTTGCATCATATTTGCCTTGAAGGTTGCTTTAGGATTGTTGCAAGTCCTCATTGCCACCTCTTGCTTCCCTTGCACTAGGTTTCACAATCTCCTTTGCTTTCTTTGAACGAAGCTCTGGATGTAATTTCCAACATCATTCATTGTCATGCCCATGCATCTTGAAATGGTTACAAAAGAACTTTCTTGTGCTTGTCAACAAATAAGTCCTCTCATGCGAAGGAGAATAATTATGTTTGATTCCTAGAATCTGATCCATTATTTTAACCATTATCATGTGTTGCTCACATATAACCACACAATGGTCAAATGCATTACAAAAAGTACAATGGTACATGTTCCACAAGTAGTCAAAATTACCATGCATTGGAAAACACCCATGAGGATTATACATGTCTCTAGGGTTGCGACTTTGATGGAGTGGAGTGGACAATGACATACATGGTCCCTTAAAGCATTCATCTTGCTTGGAAGACAAATGGGCATTGTCACAAGGTGGTGGTGACATCTCATCCTCAGATGGTTGATGTGCCTCAAACCGTTTAGAGCATTCTCCAAACTGCCTTTGACCATATCCCAATCCATGATAATTTGGTCTCTTCTCAACCATGATTGGATTGGTGATACCTTGGTCATTTATGTCGAGGCCTCCTCCTTCATAACCCATCTTGGAAAGCAGCTTCATACCAATACCTTTGGTATGTTGCTCAAATGCTGTAAAAGAGGTGTTATGCACATAAACAGAAGGAAATGTACTTAAAATTATTATTACCTCCTTAAGCTTTCCATTCATCTTTTCAGCTTTTAATGATGACGACAACATTGTAGATGACTCCAGCCACCCACTATTATCAACTCACATATGGTGAGAATCTTGGAGATGCTTGCAAAATGCACATGCATCATCTTCCTCATATGGTCCATAACCATTGTTTGAACCATAACCACATATTGGTTTCATTCTGGAGGCTTCTTTTGCTGTCACAGGAGTGGAACTTTCAACAGCTTGTTCTTCTAACACATGTTGCAATTGTAGGCGCATATGCCTCTTCTCCTCTTCAGCCATCTCTAACATTCTTCTCAACTCAATGTTCTCCATACGAAGAGCTAAATTAAGTTCCTCTAGCTCTTGGAGGTTCTTTTTACCCATTCTTGCAACTTGGTTAGATTAGGCTCTGGTAGCAATCTGATCTAAAAATGGAGGAGGTGTCTTTTTCCTCTTCTCCAAAATCAAACAAACAAATAAACAAGGACTGTTTTGACGCTTTACAAGGTAATAATGGGTCTTGACAGAAAATCAGGTTTTTTTAAATGTCTCTTTAAGTCATGAGTTAGTCTTCACACGTAAATTTAACATAAGCAACATAATATCACATAACTCATATAAGAATTATGAAGAGCATAACAAAGGATTTGTTGACGAAGTTCACCCCTCCCAGGCTACATCTTCGGGCCTGCCAACATAGCTAGACCACTCCATATATTCAGTGTAAAAATAAAAAATTTCTGGTGAAAACTTGTGGCTATTAGCCCTACAAAGTAACGTTCTCTTGTAAAGAACTCTCACATAAAGTAGCAATACCAGGCATCTCCTACAAAGATCTTATACTCCAACTAAAATGAGCTTACATGAGCATATGAGCACTTCAATTCCACATTGAAGAGTATAATCAAAACTTCCCTCAACATGATATAATGAGAAAAGTAAACCTGAGTTGAAACATGTAAGTAAAAGTTGTTGCAGTAGATATCTGAAGGTGAGAAAACCCTTACAAGGTCTTCTCCATGCTCAAACACTTTCCAGAACTGCTTCAAAAACCCGATTGATCCATATACCCTTGGTCTTCAACCTACAAAAATACTCCTTATATGTTTCAAATCATAAATTATAGGTCACCATTGGATCCAGAATATCCAAAAACCCCTAGGTAGACTCTTCTTGAGCTCAATTTGGTCAAAAACTCAAAAATACATGGCTCCACCAGCTCTCCCGTGAGTTTTGTTGTTAACTATCCTAAAAATTGGACCAATAGACTAACCATCCTACAATTTCGCCCTATTTTTCACTAACGAGGCTACAAATCCACCCTCCACCGGTACATTTTGTTGGACGATTAAATTATCCAATAACCCCTTAAAACCAAAAATTCAGGTCATATTACCACAGATGGTCGCAGGCTAGGCCTTAACGCCTGCCCGCGTTGACCTAGTCCTTAAAACACGGGCGTGTGGTCTTATCGAGTGCCACGAGACCGAGGGTCAGGCCAACGGCCTGCCCTTCCCACCGAGGCCCCTAAACTCCTTGAATTGCGTCACATGAGTGTCCAAAGGACCCTAGGTTGGCCCCTCTCTGAAACGCCTTTCTGTTGGCGCCTTAATCCATGTGTTGTGGTCATGTTGCAGTGGCATATGGCCATGGGTCGAGAGATAGGGTCTAGCCCCCTACTCCGTTGGCACCTTTCTCCATCACGCCTGGGCTTATGTAGGTGATGTGACCAGTGGTCGAGCTTCCGCCAAGCGCCTTCTCCGTTGGCTACAAAAACGTTGCGCTGTGGTCATGTGACTTAGATGTGACCGGGGGTTGGGGCTGGCAACCCAACCCCTCCTCCCAAATAACATCGATTGAGAACTTAAATAACATTTTTCTCCTATGTATAACAAGAACCACTGTTAGCACACTTGGTAGAGCACTCTGCTAATGTCCATGATGTCAAGGGTTCGGAACTCTCGGACCTTAGTCTGACCATACCAAAATTTTGATTGTCCCCCAAGGTGCCACATGGCAACCCATGACAGGGCCATGTGGCACCCAACCATTGGTCCAAATCACCAAACCACTAAGCAATAACATTCGACCATGTGACAAAATTAGAGGATGCCACTTGTCAGCTTGTCATTGGCTCGAGGGTACACACAGTCACCTTACTGACTCAGCTATACGATCACCTAGTCAGCTGCCCAATTAACAGACCTGCTAAAATTTTAGTTGGGCCAAATGGTCAGCACACAATAACTTGAGCATATGGTGTCGTATTGAGGGAAAACGAATGTCGTTGGATTCAGAACGATGAACACTTCGACTTAATGCCAATTTCAAGATTTTTTGGGCATTTTCATTTTTGAGCAAAAAATTGATCACCTGATCGAATTTTGCGAAGGCGCTGCATAGTCATCAATAACACATTCAACATGAGCTTTCGCATTTGAAAGGTTAGTTTTCCTTCTATTTTGACAATTTAAAGAGGAATTTGGGAAATTTTGTTGTTTTATGGTCTTTATGCTCCAATTTTATTTTATTTCATTGTTTTTCTTTTCTTTTTTTAAGTTTTTTTGCACTATCATATTTTACGGGGAAAACCACATAATAAAACTCTATTTTTTATATTTTTATAGTGAAGAAGACAAAAAAAACTCAAATTTGTAGGATTTTTAAGAGAAAAAATAAGAAAAAAGTGATATTTTAGGGCTTTGAAATTAAAAAACAGGTGTTAATTTTTTTTTTTTTGGTTTGGGGGGCATTTCAATTCCTGCATAGGAAAAAAAAAATTAAAAATCCATTGATTGAAAAAAAAAAAAAAAATGCAAAAGAAATAAAAAGTTAATTAATTCTTTTTTTAAACCATATATATTGGCTTTTAAATTATTATTATCATTTTTAACTTGATTTTTTTTAAATAATACAAATATGGTTTTTTTTTTTAAATTTAATTTTTTTTATAACTGTAGTTTTTATTTTTATTTTTATTTTTAAAATGGGTCGAAGGCCTGTGGGCAGGCCAGTGCAAGCCTTCCCATGAGCCTTTGGCCCCTGGTGGGCCGAGGGGCCGATTCCCGAAATTGGCCCATCGGCACAACGAGGGGAATCAGCCCCTCGGCACAGTGGGGGAAATCGGGCCCTTGGCACAGCGGGGGGAATTAATTTTTTTTTACATTAAATTTAGATTTTTTTTTTATTTAATATGTGTTTTTTTAATTAACATATATATATAGATATATATGAAGATGGCATCAAAGAAGGTCTCTGTGAATGTTTCTTGGAACAAGGACAACAATTCCATCATCTAAAGTTGCAGTTGGACGCTCTATGAATACTATTGAACATACTTGAACTGAGAAACATAATAAAATTCAAGCAACTGGTATGTCAAGTACATTCAAGATTATTTCTAAATGGAGGAATACACGAGAAATAATTAAAACAAATTTTACATGGTGTGTTAAAGATATTGAAAGCGATGATAGTACACATATCTATCTATATTGTGGTATGATTAACTTTGGTGAACCATATGAGGTAATGGGCAGAGTATGAGACATATGTTTGGTGCCGAATGCAGACAATGTTTATGTTCTTGCAAAATTGCCCAAGACATATGAAAAGATTAGATACCATCTCTCAAAGGTCAAGTATGACACATATGAAGAATCTACACCGCTATGTGAAGAAATCACAACCAACATTGTAAGTATGTTTATTTATATTTATGTGTTATGCATTATTGTAAGGATCAATAATTTTTTTATAAATAATTGATCATTGACATATTGTATTTTGTTTGATAGGATTTTGTTGAGAGTCTTTTAATGATGTTGGAGGGTATTTATTATCTAGAGCTAAATATTATGAATGTGATAAGAAGTTTCCATACAGAGACATAAGAAAGGAGAAGGAAGAAACAAGCAATAATCCATGACATTGCAATAGTACATACAGAGGATCATCAAAAAATCCCTAAGGCGTGTCAATCTAACAAAGCTAAATATGTTGCTTTTGAAGATGTGGAAATTGAAGCTAAAGTTGAAGCTGAAAAATATGTTACCATTAGTGAGGAGGAGATTAGAATTGTTGTTCAAAATGAGAAAAGAAATAAAACACCAAAAAGAAAAATGGCCACAAATGTCTCTCTTCCAGTTGATGATAAGGAGATTGTTTATGTAGAAAAAGATATGTTAACTAGTAAGAAGAAGAAATCAAAAGTTGGTTAATCTGTTAAAATCATGGGCAACAGTGAAGATCAAAGTGAAAGTTCTAAATGCAGCAAAGAAATCATAACACCAGGTGCTAATTTAGAGGATTGCATTACTAAACAAAACAAAATGTCATTTGAGATCACTTGATGAAGAATAAATTAATTAATGGTGGAAAAACATTTCAGCTTAATGCCAGTCAATTCTATAAGCTAGATGAAGGACAATCTCAATATCAAATCAGAAAGGCACATCACCTACATGTTCATAATTTGAAAACATTGTCCAGGTACAATTCATATGCACATGTGGTGGATTATGTGGTTCTTGTTTATACAAATCAAGTTCCCAACAAAGAGGCATTTGATAGGACACGATGTTTTGAATACAAATATTATTTAATTGGAGGGAACCGTTAAGCATAGGTTAAAAGACAATTGATTGGGGAATATCCCAATAACTTTCTTTTTGAAACAGTGAAAAGCATCATTTATGTTGGTTTAACATAAACATAGGCAAAGTTATTGGCATGGGATCATAATGCAGATAATGAGTATAGAATGTTTATGACTTTCATCCAAAGGGTCAGATTTATTCATAATGAATTTGTAGAAAAATGTGGTGGGGATAAAACAAAAGTCAGTTTAAGTTTTCAGAAGGAATGTTGTATGAAACAGCTTATCAAATTGAGGATAAAATCAATTCAAAAGGTGGCAAAGTAAATTCAAAATTATTAAGAGGCATGGATAACATTTTCCAGTTGGCATTTAGAACTAGGGAGATATGGGAATTGATTGATGAGATTTTCGACATGTGGGAGAATATTGCCATAAAAAAACATAAGGTTAAAAATTCTAAACCCATAATATGTACCAACAATAAGACAGGTCCTGAAATGAAGCAACTTCCAGATGATATGACTATCACATCTTGGAAAACACTGCAAGGAGTGAAGGATGACAAACTAGTCAAATCAATACTATGTCATGTGAAGTCAAGTGAATTGTCATTGGACAAAATGTGCTTGGAATCTCAAAAGTAAGTTTGTTGAATTATTTTTATTTTGTCTTGGATAATAATTTTCTTTTAAATATAACACATTGTTGTTGGTAGTATGTGTTATACATATCACTATATTAACAATTTTTACTTTATTCAATCTTAAGATTTATATGAATATATAAGAATGTATTGTTAGAATGTTGAATGGAGAGAGTTGGGATGATGTTGTACGCAACTACCCAGAATCAAGTTCTACAATAATACTTAAAGATTTTTATCTTGCATTCAAAAAGATATGTTGAATTTTACATTCATTTTATTCATATGTAATTTATTTTATTTTATTTTATTACTTATACTTATATTTGTTTATTTCATTAAAGATGTTGAAGAAGGATGCGGGTGGAGTACCAAATACTTTCAAAATATTTATTGAAAAAATTAAGTTGGAAAGGCTGAGAAAGCAGCGTCATAGGAATGTTGAACTTGATCCTCTTACTCATTTCATTTGGAATGGGTTGGACACTATCCAATATCAAATAATGCAAGGTGATTATGAATACATTGCAAAACTCATACCTAAAAGGGAACATGTCCTAGTTATTGTAGACATGCCTCATGGTTTCAATTTCCTAGACATTGAATATGATAATGAGCCTTATATTTATCAAGCTTTTAATAAAGTGGTTATGAGATTTCAAGAAGTCACAACATCACCACTTTGGAGATTTGTGACATTTCATTCAAACACACTAATTGCAATGTTATTAACAAGCTTCAAGGGAAAAGCAAACTCAAGGATGCAACTTACATGGTAAGACATTGAAATTGTATGTTTGATTAATGTTAAAAAAATATTTATGTACAATTTAATTGAACTTTTACTATGTCATGTTACAGGCAAAAGTCAAATCTTATTTCTTCCGGAGATCAACCAATTATAAGTGATTGTGAGTTCATCCATGTTGAATGTTGGACAAAAGATGATAGTTATAAGCGTATTCTTCTTAATCGAGTAGATGGAAAGAGTCATAGCCAAGTACTAGTTCATGATGTTGTCATAAGAAAGTCAACATATGAGGATAAAGATGCAAAAGGAGAGATAGTTAACATTTATAAAAAAACCACAAGCATTAATTAACTATCTTATAGATTTATGTTCAAATGAAGGAGATTGGATTTTGGATTTATTTTCAGGTTCAAGTAAGTTTTATTATATAAAATTGAATTTTAATATTTTATTTTTTAGTTTTTATGTGTTTATACTAATTTACTTACTTATTTATTTTGTGCTTGATGATTAGGTAGAACACTAGCATGTTGCCTACAAAAAGGAAGAAATTGCATTGCGATTGAAAAAGACCCACTACAATGCAATTTTATTCAACAAAGGATTAATGCTCTTCAATTTCTTCCAGATGCAATGCAAGAAGTGGAAAGGAGATTTTAGTGAATCACGTGTGGCAAAAAAAGCAAATGAACCTCAACCATCGTTATATGGAATGATTTGAAAATGAGACTTTGGGAGAGTTGCATATATGAAAGATCCATTAGAAGAGGAAAATGAGGAAACTCATGCAAAAAATATTGTGGAAGAAGAAAATAATGAAGTTGTAGAACATGATGAACATGGATTATATGATATTGTTGATGAACTTTAATTTATGCTTGCAAATATGAGAAATAAAGAAAGAAAGGAGCTCTGCGTCATTGGAATGTCCAAACCCTAAGGTTCAAAACCTGTACTTTCTGACAAACACAGTAGGAACAACAAATAGCAAACTGTTAGAAAGAACGAGATGACAGATGCAAATGGGGGGGAGAGATCCCCTCCTACCGGGATGCAACGGCTGGAGAATCAAGCCGGAAAACCAAAAAATCAGTCGAGTTCCCAAGAAATAGCTAATTCGACAAATGGCCTAGTCCTCAAAGCGTGACAGGCAAGAAGCAGAGGGCAATGTCTACCATGTGCAAAAGAGAAACCCAAATTTGTAATCCCGATGAAAAAACTAGAAAGATACTGCAGCTTTATGAAGGACCATGTGATGATCTGCAAGTTCATTGGTGTGTGGCCGACAGAGAAGGACCTGATCAAGTGGATACAACATAAATGGCAACCCAAAGGCCATATCGAGCTCAAGCTGGGAGCCAAAGGATTCTTCATGGTAATCTTCTCAAACCTGCAAGATAAGGAAAGAGTATTTGAAAATGGTCCCTATTTTCATTATAATGCAGGCATGTTTGTGCAATACTGGGAAGAATGTTACAACCCAGATAAAGAGAAATTCCTGGCAGCCCCAGTATGGGTACGACTCTTTGGGCTCCCAATGGACTTCTGGGATCCAGAAATACCAAAAGGAATCGAGAACACAATAGGAAATTTTGTTAAAATGGTTGAAACCACAAAAAGAGGTCGATATACTTCATACGCTAGAAACTGTGTATATGAATATAGCAGAGCCCATCCCTGAATCAGTAGAGCTAGAATATCATGAAGACATCTCGCAATAGACCCTGGACTATGAGCACATCTCGTTCCAATGCCGAAGATGCCATGAATATGGCCACTTATTCAAAGAATGCCCATTGAACCAGGAAGGATTGGAGCTAAAAGAAAAATAATTGAAACCCCCACAGGAAGAAAATGAGGGGTTCCAAGAAGTGAAGAACAAAAGAAGGGCACCAAAGGGACCCCACAACCCAGAAACAGTTAACCAATCTCAATCAAGAAGTAAAAACACATACGAGGTATTACAAGAGCAAGAAGAAACAGAAAATGAAACCCAACTCATGGATTACTAGGAAAAAGAAAAATAAAGTAGCTCAAGTCAAACAAAAACAACACCAAAGAGGAAAGCTCAAATAGATCTCACAGATTAAGAAGAACATGCATGGATGGAAACCACTACAATGGAAATAGACCCAAGCAAGGGGAAGGAGCTAAGCATGGAAGAGGAAGTTCTAAAGGAACTATTAAATGAATGGAGACATTTAGACGAAATATTTATCCTAGAGGACCAAAAGAAACCATACAAGGAGACCTTCCAACAATATAAGGCCAACCAAGGACAGATACAAGTAGAGATTGTAGAGCAACTGGGTATGCAACAAGAAAACCCCCAGGAATTTCAAAACAGAGCAAAAGGAGGAAAGAAAAGAGGAAGGAGAAATCTACAAGAATCGATCCAGATAATGGGAGAGATGTTGGTCAACACTGGAAGGGTGGTACTGCTATCAGCGGTCTACCAACAACTCAACAAAGTTTCCCAATGATAGTAATATCTTGGAACATAAGAGGCCTAAATAGCCATGGAAAACAGAGATATTTAATGGATCACTTGAAAAAGGAAAAACCTCAAATATTGCTTATCCAAAAAACCAAGATAACAGGAGAAAAGCTAGAAGAGATTCTAAGGAGGATGAAACCAAGGTATGAGGTAGTAGCAGTGGATGCGAAAGGAAGTGCAGGAGGCATAACAATCATCTAGAACCCAACAAAGGTAAAGGCATATTATTGGATAGGGATGCAGTGAATCCTCATAGGTCACTTCCAAAACATAGGGACCAAAGAATGGTTTATGCTCTCGACAGTCTATGGACCGCATATTCCAATAGAAAAGGAAAAATTCATACAAAACATAAGGACCCTAAACCAAATGCATGATGAAAAGCTTTGGTTGATTGCAGGGGACTTTAATCTGATAACAACTTTGGAGGAGAAAAAAGGAGGGATTAGAAGGGAGGAACCCGAAATGGAACAATTTAGGGACATCCAAGAAGAGATACAGTTGGTTGATATCCCGACAATCAATGGAATGTACACGTGGAACAATAGAAGAGGAGGAAACCGGCAAATAGTGTCTCGCCTAAACAGATTCTTGGCAACTGAAAACTTAATCAACAGAGATGTATATTATGAGGCATCCATCTTGCCATGTATGGGATCAGATCATTAACTGATTAGATTATAAGTGGATATGAAACAAGGGCAAACTAAGAGACCCTTCAGGTTTGAAGCATTCTAGTTGAGAGATCTGAGCTTCCTAGGAAAATTGAAGGAATGGTGGAAAGAAAGTGAGAAAGAAGGAAGAAACCAAATGCATACATTCCAACTCCGTCTTAAAGAACTCAAAGACAAAATAAAAAATGGAACAAGGAAGAGTTTGGTAATATCCAACAGGAATAGTAACTTCTACAAGCAAAGATGAAAAAGGTACAACAACTGATAATAAATAACGGATAGACTGAAACCTTAGTGGAGGAAGAAGGACAACTGCTAAATAGATTGGAGGAAAGGAGGCAGCAGGAAGAGATCTTGTGGAAACAAAAATCAAGAATTCAATGGATGAGAGAGGGGGAAATGAACACTAGATTTTTTCATAAAGTGATGATTCAACATCGTCAGCATAATAGGATCTTCTCCCTAGTGGACCAGGAAGGAAATCGTCTCACTCAAAAGGAAGATATGGAGAATTTGTTGGTCCAACACTTCCAAAATTTATTGATAGAACCCCATATAGACAGGACAGAAAACATAAACAGGATAACTCAGCATATTCCTCAACTGGTGACTAGGGATTAGAACCTGGCCCTATTAAGGGAAATCACTAAGTCTGAGGTGGAAGAAGTAATCAAAGGTTTAACAAAGAATAAATCTCTGGGCCCGGATGGCTTTACAACAAAATTCTTCCAAGCAACTTGGTCGATTCTAGGAGAAGATATTGTGGCAGTAGTGGAGGAGTCACGACGCAATAAAAGGATGCATCCGGCCCTGAACTCCACCTTCCTAGCTCTTATTCCCAAAACAGACCATTTAGAAGAACCTCAGGGATTTAGACCAATAGCTCTATGCAATGTAATATAAAAAATTATGGCCACAATCATGGTAAACCGCCTCAAACCTATCCTACCTGGATTAATCTCTCAAGAGCAGACTGACTTTGTCAAAGGGAGGCAAATTGTGGATGGAATAGTCACAACTCAAGAGGTGATTCACTCCTTGAAATGAAAAAAAGCTAAAGGAATGATGATAAAACTAGATCTATCAAAATCTTATGATCGCCTAAGCTGGACTTATCTACAAGGAATACTAAAAGTGTTCGTCTTCAATCCTAGATGGATAAACTGGATCTATTCGATGATATCTACCCCTATGTTCTCAATCCTCCTCAATGGAGCTCCAATGGAGGCTTTTAATGTAATAAGGGGGCTAAGACAAGGCGACTCGATGTCCTCGTTCTTGTTCATATTGGATGTTGAAGGACTACGAAGATATGTAAAAGAAAAAGTGTAAGGCGGTCAATTTACAGGTCTGTGAATGTGGGGTAATGATTTGTCGTTAACACATCAACAGTTTGTCGATGACATAATGATGTTTGGGCAAGCAACCCTCAAGGAAGCCAGAGCCCTGATGGAAATCTTAAATGATTTCATGAGTGCCTCAGGGACGAAGATTAATAAATATAAGTCGGACATCTTCTTTTTCAATACAACAACCCAATCCCAAGCTTTTCTAGCAAGAATCATGGGCTTCCGCATAGGTAATCTACCCTCGAAATACTTAGGGATCCTGCTAAGTCTTCACCCAATCAGAGTGGAAAACTGGAAGACTCTTCTAGTGAAAATCCAAGGGAGGCTGCAGAACTAGACTTTCAGGACTCTGAACATGGTAAGTAGAGTAATATTGTTGAAGGCAGTGCTTCAGTCAATCCTGATATACCAATTATCAAGCCAAGCTATCCCTAAAACAGTGTGTCAAGGGATGATTGACATCTTCAAGAAATTCCTATGGCAGGGGCCAAACACAACTAAAAAATGGGCATTGTTATCTTGGAATTGGCTAAGCAAACCTATCAAACCAGGAGGGTTGGGCTTCAAAGACCCCTATATTTTAAACCAGGTCATGGGGGCCAAGCTATGGTGGAGATGGATTCAGGGAGGAACAAACCTATGGAAAGAAATATGGGGAGAAAATATGGAATGCCACGATCGATAGAAGGAAGGCTAAGAGTCCAGGAAAACATAAAGGGGTCGACCATATGGAATCTAGCATCAAAAAATAGAGAACTGATAAGAACTCATAGTTTCTGGGAAATAAGGGGAGGAGACAAAGCCATATTTTGGAACGAGGCATGGCAATAGAGAGAGAAATTACATAGTAAGCCAGACCTGGCGGAAATATGCCAATTTACCAATAAGCCTGCAAATCAGATGGTGAAAAATTATTGGGGTCCGGACACAAGGGATCATTGGAGAAAATGGAAGCAAAAACAAGATTGGTCGGATGCTCTAGAATCGATTTAGTGGGAAACCTACGAGAAGGAGATGGAGTCCCGAAGAATAGCGATATCACAAGGACCAAATATAATAAGATGGGGATATAGGATAAAAGGGATGTTCACCATCCAAGAAGGGTACCACCTGCAAGCAGCACACCATCAACAGAAAGGGCCTCCCATATGGGATCGAATCTGGAAGGACAAACTATGGCCTAAAATAGCTTATTTCTATGGACAATCTGGCATGGTAGAGCACGCACTTGGGACCATGTTATGCTCTTAACCTGCAAGATGATACAAGAATACCAAATATGCGCAAAGATATACCCAGAACATAGAACAGTGAGAAATAACAGCAGGTATTTTATTATTTAGAAAGTAATGTTCACTTGCCTCTTCGAGGGGGCAACCTCCAATAGAGCAGAGCTCGATTACAAAATAAGACATGATGTTCCTCGCAGGGAGTCTCTATCCTTTATATATGACTCATACATGTAATACCATGGAGCAATACCATGGTTCTTATTAATACCATCTATCTAATACCATGGCCCATTTGCAACTAACTGTGGTCCCGTCATTAAATGCAGGTTAACCACTTACAATTATTAATATGGGCTTTATTGACTCTTTACTTAACTATAACTATGACTCGATCCTATTACATAAATAAGGGGGTTAGGGTAGGACCCTAACATGCTCTCCCCCTTAAGAATAGCCTTGTCCTCAAGGCTGAAGTTGCAGAAACTACTGAAGAACAGTGGCTGGTTCCCAGGTTGCATCTTCCAGAGAGGTGTCTTTCCACTTGAAGAGGACTTACTTGATCATGCAGCCACGCAGGTGTCGTTCTCGTGTGTCGAGGACCTGTTCAGGTTGGAGCCAGATTGACCCTTCGTCATCCAATTCAGGTAGACTGGTTTGAATTCTGCAATTGTTCCCAATCACTTTCTTGAGGCATGAGACATGGAAAACTGGATGGATTTTTGCAGTGGGCGGAAAAGCTAGCTTGTAGGCCACTTCTCCAATGCGTTGAAGTACTCGATATGGTCCGTAGAATTTTGGAGATAGTTTCTGACAACCCTTGTCTTTGAGTGATGTTTGCTTATATGGTTGCAGCCTCAAAAATACCTGATCCCCTTCTTGAAATTGGCGTTCTGAGAGATGATGATCTACTTGTTGCTTCATGCAGTTTTGAGCTTGATGAAGATTCTCTCTAAGATGGGCGAGCATGGTTGTGCGGTTCTGTAGGAGTTGATCCACTGCTTGTACCTTTGATCACCCCTTGATATAAGAAGTATGGAAAGGAGGGAATTGACCATAAACTGCTTCATAGGTAGTCACTTTGGTGGTGGCATGATAGTTGGTGTTATACCACCATTCAGCTAGAGGTAACCACTGTACCGAAAGATGTTGCTTTTCTGAAGTGAAACACCTAAGGTAGGTTTCCAGACATTTGTTGACTAATTCAGTTTGACCATCCATTTGTGGATGATAGGAAGTATTGATTTTTAGTTGGGTACCTTGTAGCCTGAAGAGTTCCTGCCAAAATTTACTGGTGAAGATCGGGTCACGATCAGACACAATAGAAGTGGGCATGCCATGCAATTTGAAGATCTGATCCATGAAAGATTGGGCGACCAAAGTCGGTGTAAAAGGGTGGGGTAGGGCACAAAAATGAGCATACTTAGAAAGTCGATCCATGACCACCATGATGACTGACTTGTTCCCTGACTTTGGAAGACCTGTAATGAAATCCATAGAAACCTCCGTCCATATTGATGCTGGGATGGGCAATGGGTGTAATGTGCCTGGTGCTTTGACTGTCTCCACTTTGTGGTGCTGACAGACATCACATTCTGCTACAAACGTAAGAATGTCCTTTTTCATGCCTGTCCAAAAAAATGATCTTATAGTGCGAGCATACGTCTTTTGAAAGCCTGAATGTCCTGCAGTGGGGGATGAGTGCAACTCCGCCAAAATGCGGCTTTTGAGGGTGGATGTTGGTGATATTACGACTCTGTCCTTGTAGCGAAGAATCTCATCCTGCCACGAGTAGCCCTTGGTGGAATTTGGATCCGCTTTCAATTGAGTAATGAGTTGGGAGAGCCAGGGATGTGAAAACCATTCCCTATGAGCCTCTTCAATCCATTCTGGAATGGGAAGGGAAATTGCGAGCAGGGTACTTTCCTCCTCAAATTGGCGAGATAATGCATTTGCTGCAATATTTTCGCGCCCTTTCTTGTAAATGATCTCATAATCATATCCCAGCATTTTGGCGAGCCATTTATTTTGTTATGGTGAGGATACGCGTTGCTCCAAAAAATATTTAAGACTATGATGGTCTGTGTGGATTTGGAAACGTCGTCCCAATAAGTAAGGTCGCTAGGTATCTACTGCATGTAAGATGGCCATCATTTCCTTCTCATAGGTAGATTGTCCCAGATTCTTCCCACTTAGTTGTTGGCTTGTGAAGGCCAAGGGCCGACCTTCCTGCATTAAGACCGCCCCAATACCCGTACCCGAAGCATCACATTCAATGACAAAAGATTTGGTGAAGTCGGGTAGTGCTAAGACTAGAGTGGAACACATGGAATTTTTGAGAGTTTTAAAGGCCTGTTGTGCTTCATCATTCCAAAGGAATGAATTTTTCTTGAGGAGTTGAGTGAGGGGTTTCACAATGCGACCATAATTGCGGACAAATTTGCGATAGTAGCCCGTGAGACCCAAAAATCCTCTCAGGATCTTCAAGGTCTTAGGTTGAGGCCAATCCTGCATTGCCTGGATCTTTTTGGGGTCCACCCTGACACCTTTACGCTCCACAATGTGGCCCAAATACTCAACTTCTTCCATGCCAAAAGAACACTTAGACATCTTAACAAATAATTTATGCTTGCGGAGCAGTTGCAAGAGTAGATCTACATGCTGAAGACGTGCAACCCAAGTGCAACTATAGATGAGGATGTCATCGAAGAAAACAAGGACAAATTTTCTGAGATATGGTTTGAGGAGGTGGTTCATAAGGCTCTGAAAAGTAGATGGGGCATTACAAAGACCGAATGGCATGGCCAGGAACTCATAATGGCCTTCATGAGTTCTGAATGCAGTCTTTGGAATGTCGACTTCTTTCATGCGAATTTGGTGGTAGCATGAGCAAAGATCCAACTTAGTGAAGAATTGAGCCCCATTTAGTTCATCCAGCAAATCATCAACAACCGGGATGGGAAATTTATCTTTGACGGTCAACTTATTGAGGGCCCTGAAGTCTGGACACATACGCCATTCCCCATCTTTCTTGAGCACCATGACCACCGGTGATGAATAAGGACTAATGCTGGGACGAATGACTCCTGCTTCCAAAATTTCCTTGATTATTTTTTCTATTTCATTCTTTTGGGCGAATGGATATCGATATGGGCGCACATTTGATGGTTGGGCCCCTGGGACCAAAGTGATGCTATGATCATGTTCCCCTCTCAAGGGTGGAAGCTCATGAGGCTTGTCAAAGACTGACAGATGGTTATTTAAAATTTGTTGCATCTCAAGATGAATCGAAAGCGAATTGGGTTCGACGGCTTGGATGGCATTAAATTGAGCTATAACTCCATGATGGCCCTTTTTTAACAATTTTTCCATCCTATGTGAGCTGATGATAGAGGGAGCTCCTGCCTGGAGTCTGCGGAGGGTATGTGTGGAGTTGTTCTGCTTAAAACTCATATATAACTCCTGGAAATCCATTATGATTGGCCCAAGTGTGCGAAGCCATTCAGCACGGAGGACAATGTCGCACCCTCCCATGTGTATGGCAAACATGTGGGTCTTCAAATGATAATCCCCCATTTTAAGTTTGACATTTTCATAGCGACCTTCACATTTCATTATTCCCCCATCTGCAATTTGGACTTGGAAGTTAGAAACGGCTCGTACAAAACAATGCACTGCTTCCGCAAATCTTTGATGGATAAAATTATGTGTGCTTCCACTATCAATCAAGACTACTATTGGGTGGTGCTTAATAAAACCTCTGATTTTGAGAGTTTGAGGTGAAGAAATCCCTACCAAAGCATGCAGCGAAATAATTGGTTCGTCAGGGACATTGTCCTTCTGGTTGTCTTCTTCGGCCTCCTCAGGTTCCTCAAGTGGTGGGGCTTCCTCCGATGAGCTGTAATCAGTAGCATCAATTTGAAAAAATTTGGGCTCCTTGCATTTATGACCTGGGGAGTATTTTTCATCACAGTAGTAACATAATCCCTGCTTTCTTCTTTCTGCCATTTCTGTAGGTGACACCTTTTGAACCTTAAGTGTTTGAGTAGTGCTGTGAGCCTGTGGGGGGCGACCCTTGGTGGTGAAATTTGGGCGATTGGACTAGACCGCTAATGCACGTTCAACTTCACGAGCTACCCTGCAAGCCTCCGACCATGTGGGAGGGTGGTGCAGTCAGACGCGATCTTGTATGGCCTCTTTAAGACCACTAATAAAACATTCCGTGTAGAACACATCTTAGAGACCCGTAGTGCGGAAAGCTAAGGCTTCAAAGGCTGAGATATATTCATCCACTGTGCCAGTCTGTCGGAGCTTAGTGAGACGACCCAAAAAAGCAGATTCATGATCAAAGCGCTCTATAAGAGCTTTTTTGAAGGTGTCCCAAGTCAAGAACCTTCCATTGCAACATTGATGCCATTGCCACCATTGCCATCTTTCATTGTCCAAGTACATGCTCCCCACCATAAGCTGAGTCTCATTATCTAAGATGTAATTGAGATTGAAACACTGCTCCATGTGTGCTACCCATGCTGCCGGGTGAGAACCATCAAATTTATGCATATCCAACTTGGGTGGTCGTAAACGGGATTGTTGGTGGGTGCCCCAGAGGTGAAGAGAGTGGCTAGACTCACCCTCACTGTGTTCATTGCCAATATACGCCTCCTCGCGGGCTTCCGCCTTGCCCTTTGAGAGTGCGTTAGTTAGTGTCATCAGCTGATCTTGGAGTTCTTTCAAGGATTGTTCAAGTTTGTCGATCTTCTCATTGGCCATAACTTGAGCTCTAGTTTCTACCATGCACCGATCCGATGTACTTGAAATTTGGGACCGCCCAAAATTATTTTGCACTAACAATTGAATGGTACCACCTTGCAGTAGCCGAATCCCCAAAATGTCAATGCTGCCAAAAGTCCTGCGAAAATCATGCCCCGGTATAGGAACCCACACAATTACTCAGATCTGGATGGCGGCTCTGGTGGATCTGAGAGATCTAAATGGCTGATCGGATAAATCTGAGTGGCGGAACAGATTACTGCTGCGGATTTGATGGATCTAAGTTGCGGGACTGATTTCTGCTGCTGCTGCAAACCCCACTTGCGAGATCTGATCTGGCAAAGATTATGCGTGCTCCAGAGATATAAAAGGGAACTATGGTCTCGAGGAGTGTTAGGTGCTACAAATCGCAATATAATAAGGGTCTGACAGTAGTACTCGGCCCAATTTTTCAGGGCACTAACCAAGGAGGATCAACCGTACCCTTGGCCGTACAACCCGACTACCTTATCGTACGGGCGAGTAATCTCTCCGAGTGTTGTTCTCGGTGTATTGTAGCAGCCCGACGACCGACGTTTTATCTATGGTGAGGTTTCAAGGGAGCTAGGGGGCTTCCAATATACCAGAGGGTACTTGGAAGACAGTTCGTGCGCGGTTCTATCTGATGCGCTACTACTCAAAGGGGTACCCACAGGGGTTACAAGGGAGTCCAACAAGCATGACCACCTCTTGTATTTCCTGCATGCATGCCTCCCCAAATCTGCAGGTTTATGCACTCAACAACAGATCCCATGGTTTAAAGACGCTGGAGCACGTCTCTAGCCAAAAAAAAATTGCTAAAATATGGAGATCCCACCGGCCCTGGAAATCGTTCTGATACCATGCTCTTAACCTGCAAGATGATACAAGAATACCAAATATGCATAGAGATATACCCAGAACATAGAACAGTGAGAAATAACAGCAGGTATTTTATTATTCAGAAAGTAATGTTCACTTGCCTCTTCGAGGGGGCAACCTCCAATAGAGCAGAGCTCAATTACAAAATAAGACACGATGCTCCTCGCAGGGAGTCTCTATCCTTTATATATGACTCTGTTGAAGCCGCGAAAATCGGGCCGACAACAAGGGGGATACCCGCCCGGTCCGGACCATGGTTGGCAGCTCCTTATCCGTTTGGTATAGCGGGTCCAACTGGGGATAATGGGACCAGTTTCCCAATCTATGGGTGTGTGTGTGTAGAATTGGATGTTGCTGATCTAACAGTAACTATCTAAGCTATCCTAATTCAAACTTTAATCTAATTCTATGCTATGATAATCTAATAAAAACAGCACATCTAATCTATGCTAACCCAAGATGTAACTTTTCTATTATGCGATCTAAAGAAATTTCATATAACAACTGGTAATAAAGATCATTCAGCGATTATAAGAAAGGAAATCAATTAAGATGAACTATTTCGCATAAGAAGTTAGCCAAAACAGTTGTGAACAGCATATCGCATAATAAGCTATTCATACATTAAACATAAATAAATAGTTCCACCGTACAAAAGTGCGAAATGGTAACTCAAGCATTCATGCAATAACATATAAACAACTAAAAACTGTATATTACTTTAACATATAAGCAGAAATGGTCAAGAGATAAAAGTACCATTTATGACTGGTCCTACTCATAAGCTTCAAGCAATAATGATTTATTTCTCCTTGCTCTAACATCTACTAAGAGTATAGAAGTGCAACATCAGTAGCAGATATCAAATGCAAACATCAACAAATCTTGATCCATTCATTCACCAAAACCTCCTCGGAGGGTGCAAAAGTGCATGTTCTGAGGACAAGTTTTTGGTAAATTTCTGGACCCTTCTCTAAATGCATGAGAAGGGTTTAAATACTACTAACTAGTTCTAATAATAGTTTATTTACAAAAATTCAGGATGCGGTTTTCAAATGACCGCCCTTTTTCTAAGCAAAATCTAAAGCGAAAATTAACTTCAGAACTAAACTACTTTTGTATCTGGTCTTTAAAACTGCATGTATTCAGCATTGGTTTAAGGAGAGTCGGCTGGCTGACTTCTGCTTTGAGCTGGGCTGAGAAAACGGAATCGATGAGTACTGGTACCACCTTTTCGGCCGCATTTATGATGCACTTCACAGTCATCCACTGACTATGCGGCTTCACCAAGTATGTCCAGTAACATTCCCAATTTAACCTGTTTAGTGCTTGAATTGCCTTTTCCTTTTCTTGCGCTCTCTGCTTCCATTCCGCCTCTAGTTGTAGTTTGTTTGGTAAATACCCCGGGTGGTTTCTGCGATTAGATTAGCTCTGTGAAAATTCTCATTTACACAATAAATGAGAATGCTTGCTGTAGTGGTTGTTGTTTCTGCCGCTTGTTCTGCCTCCTTGATTTGATCATCCTACTTGTTAAAGAGCAGTTCTTTATGATTCTCATTTATCCTGGGTGCACCTGCTCTTTTTCCCTCGTCCTCATCCTGCCAAGCCAAGTATTCAGTCACTTGCTTGTCAATCAGATCATATTCACTTCGTAAGTCGACCACTTGATTAGTGATCTTATCGCTCATCTCGCAATAATCATTCCACTGTGACATCTTTTGTCCCAACATTTCTTGCTGCTGCAGTAGTTGTTCATTCAAAGCAATAGATTCTGAAACAAACTCTGTAAGCTTAGGGTCGTCCCTATGCATCTCTTGTACATCCTGCAACTGTTTTCCTTTTTCGTCCAAACTTCTCTGATAACTTATCTGCATTTGCTGGAAGTCTTCCTGCAACTTTTCAAGTTGTTTGAGTGCCTCATTATTAGCATTAGCTTGTTGCAATTGAAGTTGCAGTAGCTGTATTTGATCTTCTCGCTCTTTCAGCAATTGTTGTACTTTTGATGCTTTGTCAATAGTCGCAGAGGCATACGCTCCTGCGATCTGAGAAAGTTTGGTGAGGTTTTCAGTCGGATTATTGGCGGGATCTTTCCATAAGATATCTAATTGCTCAACATCCTGAGAGAGTGTATTTTCTAACTTCCTCTTCTTTCTCTGTCTTCTTACCACTGCTTTATGCTGGGGACTATAAAATATGTCTAGAGGAGGAATCTCTTCTACATTAAGTAGAAGCTCAGAAGACGGTGTGATAGGAATATGTTTTGTTTATGAGACATGGCTGACTATGGTTGGGACCACTTCCTGTACTACCTGCATATTGCTTACAGGAGTTTTTGGGGCTTTTCCTTCAAGATTGATCAGTTCATTGAAGGTTTCCCATTCCTTATCTAATTCTATCGTGACGGTTGGTGCTTCAATGACGAGAGGGGGAGGATCTTTTTGCGGGGAGGTGATAACCTGCTGTTGTGGAATTTCCATTGGTTGAGCGGTGTCTTTAGCCGACTCTTCGCTCCTATCTTGGTCGTTTCCGGATCTTTTAGAATGTTCAGGGATTTCTTGTACAGATTTAGACTTAGATCCATTAGTGCTTGAATTCCCACTAAGGCTAACGCTTTGAGTCGGTTCTTTGGCAGACAATCGCAGCTTTTCTAGAGGAACACTGGCTAGTCTTTTTTCCCTGTATACCATGAATTTTTGAAGGTCTTCTGGAGACAATTGCAATTGGGCTTCCTGCAAAATTTCTTGAAGTGAGCTTTTACTCTGGAATATATCATCAAATAAGTCCTTTTTCCCAAAGAACACTTTTATCTTGACCATAGTTGTGAAATTCTGGGCAACCTCATTTGGGTCAAATGGCCTTGCCGGGAATTTAAATAATTGTAGACACATCATATTATGTACTTCAGTGACAGCGTGACCTACTTCGAACAACGAAAAGGCCCCACAAGCCACAGGAAACTGTGGCCATATGGCCTTCTTTTTGTCCTTCAGGTCTTTAGTTAGGCCGCCTTCTGAACAGGTTTGATATGCAATTTCTCGAGCTAGGAGCTTATCAGGTATATACAAAGGTAGAACATGAGGAGGTACAGTGCTTCCAAAAACTCTAACATAAGTAAACAATTATTCTCCGAACCATCTTGCGATGGGGATGATATTTATCTGTGCCTCGAGTGAGCACCTCGGGGGTTCTTTATCATACAACATTCTATACAAGGGCAACATGAGTCCGTGACAAATCTGGTAGAAATGTGGAGTGAACTGAGAGTCCCATAATATCTTATGATAGACATGGATAGGTAAGGGGTCTTGAGTTGTCCACTTCCAACCCATAACAGGGAATTTAGACACATAACAAATTGAATCCATAACATATGTGGCTAGGTAAAAAGGAGGATCAATCCTTTGAGACGTAGATCTTTTGGACCGGTAACTGACAATAGTCGTGATTAGGTTATCCGATAAAATCTTAGCCCAATCTACAATAGTGGCATTTGTGGCAACATCTATTAATGGTAACCATTCGGAAGAAAATTTGTTGATATCTGGCATTCCAAATAATCTACAGATCATGGCAGCAGCAAAACAATATGGGGAAGTAAGGGAACCAGTACTATACATACCGTGTTTATCTTTCTTGAGTGGTTCATCTTTCTTGGACTAATCTTTGGTAGTCTCCGACAAATTCGGGTTCTCCTCCACAAATTTTTCTATGAATTGCGTATTATAAGTTTCCTGTGGCTCAGGCAAATGATACATAAGCTTTAAATCTTGCGCAACAAATGATTCGATGAGCCCTTGACCTTGAATCTTGAACTGTCTATTTCTCATTTCTGCGCTATCAAGTATCCACTTGATCATGTCTATATATGGGAGAATTTTGGGCCTCACTGCTATCCGATGTAGGAATGAGCATGCTAGCTCTTCTAGGGATGCTTCAGAAGAGCCCTATGAGCCTGCGACAGCAGTAACCTTCATTATTCTGGGATTTTCTTCTTCGAGCAGTCTGTACATGCCTTCCCACGTTGAGATTCCTGCATCTCTATTACAGGCTGTGTCTGTATATAAAGGTGCCATTTCCTTCACCTCGGAGCTCTGAGCCTTGTTTTTCTTCCCCATTTCAATCTGCGTATTGCCTTGGATCGTCCTCCGTTCTTCGTTCCTACAATTCACAAGTAAAATGGAAATGAATGACTCGGACGGGTGATGGGAGAGTTCTTAATGCCGCAGACATACCAAATACACCACCTTACGTGAAATGATTCTTTGAGAAGCACGCATCCATATTTTATTAATAACTGGCAACTAACTCCTGTGTTATCATTTAAAGCGCATAATTATGTGTCAGCTTACGGCAAGTGGCTTTTCTTTGAATATTGCGCTCGAACAATTTGCGATGGAGCGATTTTGCGATTTGCTTCGCAACATCGCAGATCGCAACATCGCATCGCAATATCGCAACATCGCAAATCGCATGTGATGCTTGACATCGCAACCATCGCTATATCGTGATATCGCAATATCGCACAGAAGTTTATGTGTGACAAATTTATTTAACCCGTTTTACTGCGATATGCGATATTGCGATCGGCGTCATCACAGATCGGTAAATCTTGAAGTTTTTCTTATAAACTTTGCTTATTGCAACGCGATAGTTGCTTTAATACCATAATTTTGCATATGCCGGGATTGTACTTGTATGGTGGGGTTCTACTGCCATTTATACGATGCTTTTTAAAGATTTGTCCCTCATCATAAACTTTAGGTTTTAAGTATTCGAAGAAGTTTCCTAAGCTTAAGATGGTAACTTTATTTTTAGGAAAGGAAAGCTAAGCCCTACTCTTGCTTTTCCTAAATTTTAACTAAGGGTCCCCACACATTTATTATTTTGGATAACACTTAAATGAGGAGGGGGGGTTGTTGTTGGTCACAACAGACTCATACATGTAATACCATGGAGCAATACCATGGTTCTTATTAATACCATCTATCTAATACCATGGCCCATTTGCAACTAATTGTGGTCCCGTCATTAAATGCGGGTTAACCACTTACAATTATTAATATGGACTTTATTGACTCTTTACTTAACTATAACTATGACTCGATCCTATTACATAAATAAGGGGGTTAGGGTGGGACCCTAACAGACCAGCTACAGATAAGGGGGATGCAAGGACCATCGGCCTGTTGTATATGTGAAAGACAAACGAAATCGATGGAACATTTACTAAATTCCTGCAGTTATAGTGAGGTTCTATGGAAGTATCATGAGCAGCTATTTGGCCATAGAGACAGGGATCAAACAAGTACGAAATTAACAATGGAAAAATGGAGAAGGAAGCCTTACCAAAATCCCATCCTGAACCGAGCCTAGAAGATATCCCTTGGATTCCTACTTTGGGCGGTGTGGAAGGAAAGAAATAGAAGAATTTTCAAAGGGGAAAAGAGAACAATAGAATTATGGGGAATGATAGTCCAAAACATCCGAGAAACAATTTTAGTAGAGAAATGGTATCCAGATGATTGGGAAACCAACCCACAGGAAGGTTGTATACTGGCAAGGTTAAGCATAAATCCCAGCATGTTGAATGATAACTCATGGAAACAGAAACCTCCTCCCAGTGACTCCCCAACCCTCTTCGTGTTTCCACAGGAAGATTTCATCAAACTAAATTTCGACAGTGCAGCGAAAGGGAACCCGGGGTCTGCCAGATCTGGAGGGGTGTTCTGAGATTACCAAGGCAACACCATTCGCCTGTACACCATGGATTTTGGCATAGTGAGTAATAATGAAGCCGAGATCTATGCATTAAAGCAGGGGCTAGAAATCGCAAGGAGAGAAAGGTTTTAGAGAATAGAGGTGGAAGGAGACTCAAGATTGGCAATAGAGATGGTTAAAAAACTCCAGCAAGGAACTAGATGGGAGAAGATAAGCCAAAGTTGGAGGACGGCAAGGTTGGTTCAGGAAATAAGAAATCTAATACAAAGGATATATTACATTGTTCCGACACATGTTCGCAAATCGGGGAATGTGGGAGCAGACAACTTAGCCAACTAGGGATGTGGACACACTGGAAGCAACCTTGACATAAGGGGCAATGAGTTAAGACAAATTGGAGGAATGAACAGTCTAGAGGAAATATTGAGAATAGACAAGGTAAAAGGAGAAAACCCCCGAAAGGGGTGCGACGGGCCATGTAGGAAAAAGGGCAGGGAGGTCGGCCAAATGTCATGGTGGGCTGAGGACATAGAATCCAGCTAGATGGCACAATGGGAAGAGGGAAGAGATGTTGGTTAGGGGCCACAGGAGCCGGCAAATGGAAGTGGAGGAATGGGCAACTCAGGGTAGGAACAACTGTTAAGGTGGGTAGAGGAAAGAGAAGCCAGCCAAATGGCACGACGGGCAAGGGACGAAGGCTCGAATAGTTGGCACGGGAGCCGGCAAGTGGCAAGGGAGAAAGAGAAACTCACAGCAAGAGCAGCCGATGGTAGGCAAGGATTAATAAACAACAATTATGGGAAGGTAAGTGGACTCCCATCTTGAGACCCACACATGAGAGGAAGGGCGGCGGATAACAGAGTAGATCATGTGGCGGGTTTCTCAGAAGGGATGTTGGGCAAGTGGATGAGAAAACAAAAAGGAAAGGTGGTAAGGAGGAGAAGCATTTGCATGCATAAAGATAAGGCAAGACATGCAGCTGGAGGTGGCAAGAGCCGAGTGTTGGGGGACGTCGAGCAACGTTTGGCTTTTCACTGTAAAAACTAGTATGTGCTCCCTGCCTTCACTTGCGTTGGTTTGGAAAATATGAATTGGCATCTGCGAAGAATTCAGTTAGAAAGAGGCACTGTAATGAGTCCGGAAGATGATTACTGGTTAATAATTATGATGTTCCCTGTCGATTTAAGAGCAAAGGCCTCCCGGTATCCTTGGGTAATTGGCCTATCAACCTGGGGTGGGTTTGACTGGTTTTCCATTCGGGGAGGGTGGGAAGGGACTCTCGCTTTTCATCTCAAGGTAGCTAGGTTTTGGGGCAGAAGGAGAATGTTGGGTCAATTTGATGCCAGCAGCGTCATCCTAAGCATTTTTAACTGCATCTATAGGAAAAACTTCTTTTGGCAGTTAAGAATGGGTATGTGGATTGAGAGGGAAGGATTCAAAGATAATAGCGGAAGGATTGAAACAATATATGACCCTGAAGCCTCCTTCGGCCCATCGGCCTGGCTACAATTCCCTAGTCTAGTGTCGATTCAAGACCTAGAATGGGCAGGAAGAAGAGGGCGCAGCAACTGGACCCAAAACTGGGGAAGGGAGAACGCCCAAATTGGGCTTTTTCTTATCTCCCTTGAGGGGATTCAATGGCGAAGGGTAGGACTTTTGCAGCCCGGGGATAGAACTGTTGTCTGGTGGGAAAGTGAGAAGCATTGTCTTGCCCTCAAGGGTGGAAAAACCCAGGAAAGAAATAACTCGGGGAAACTAGTTGGCAAGGTTGGGAGCATAGCATGTTGGAGGTGCATAGTGGTCTTATGTGAGCCGGATAGGGGGGAAGCTCATCTACTCATGGGAAGCAACCCGTAAGAAGGTGTTTTCAGTATCCTACAAAACCTTGAGGGAAGTGTGTGGAACCTGGGCATCGATGGGGGTAAAAACAGAAATCAGGTCACAGAGCGGATGAAAGAGACTACTCAGGAAGTGTGTGGAACCTGGGCATCGATGGGGGTAAAAACAGAAATCAGGTCATAGAGCGAATGAAAGAGACTACTCCTGAGCAGTCTCACTTGGATTTAGGGAAGTATTCTCAGAATCCTGAAAGCATCGAGGTCAATTCGCAGGCCGAGTATCCAGACAAGAATATAAGGAATGCTATCAAAATCAAGACCACATTACAAAGCATAAAATATTATATGTTCACTATGGTAAATTTGATGACGGTTCATAATGTTTTAATTCTGGTTTCTGTTATAGGTAGCTTAAAAACCAGTGTGCAGAGGACTCTGACGGCACGACACTCGAACCACGCCAGTGAGTACCAAGCCTTGGTCCAGGTGAGTTGCTTGGACAGGAAAGAAAAAAGCAGTAAGAAGAGTTGGATGGCGAAGGAAGGCAACCAATAGGGAAGGAAAGGAAACAAAAGACCGAGAAAAGTAGAGAAAAAGATGAAAGGCCTGGAACCGACTACAAGCAAAGGACCGAGCAAAAGAGGCAGGAAAACATGGAAGGAAAGTATGCAGAACCTTATCAACGCATACTACGTAGGAACCCCAGCTGAGGTGAAAGTTGTCATCTCTGAATGGGAAAGAGAACTAAACGCTAACATCGAAAATGAAGAGATCCAGGCAGAGGAATGGGAGATAATAGTCAAAGATCCAGGTAATACCAGAGGTCGCCAAACTTTGTTTCAGCAGACCATCCAGTAGTATTGGGTCATGAAAAACATCCTGGCTCAAGCTATGACCACCTATAAGGAAAGAGAAGACCCGAAAGAGGACAGACCAAAAGAGCCAAGTTTGAAGGATCTTCAGAGGGAGATACAATCTGTCCAAATGCAGTTGTATCAAAACAACCTCTGCCTTAATAGGGTCGAACAAAGTCTCCAGAATATGATGTGAAGTGAAGTTTTAGGATCGAGCACGAAAGCCCCAACCCTAGTTGATTCTTCAAATGAATGAAGCAACCCTGTGTTGGGAACAGGATCCCCCAAGGACAGTTTTGGGGCTAGAAGCCCATGTTTTGGGTCGAATTTTGTAATAAAATAGTAAAGTCTCTGCATTTTGTGGTCACGGAGGACGAAGGTGTCAGGAGTCATAAAGGGTTGTCCGCCCTTATTTTTGTAAAGTAAAGTCGACTGTAAAAGATCTACCCATGGTCCGCGGACCATGGGATTGTATAAAAAGAGCTAAGCTCTAAGTAGTTTTAGAGTCATGGATTGGAGTCAGATAGTCATAGCCCTGAAGTAAGAAGTCTAAGTTTCGGGTCGTAGCGTAGGTAGAGGCTCTGCAGCTGAGTGCGCAGAGGCCTAGGGTGGAAGTCTGCAGCTGAGTGCGCGGACCCCTGCAGCTGTGTGCGTAGGGTGGATAGAGTCTGTAATTACTTGAAAATATCAATAAAGAGAAGTATTCTACAATTCTGTGTCTTTGTTTCCGGTTACTGCATCTTGACATGTTATGCATGAATTTCATTTATAATGCTTATGTGATGCGCAAATACATGTAATTACGTTGGTTAAGTGAACGCAAGTAAGAACATCTGTTTACGCGGTGCTAACTATGATTGTTTAATAAGATAAGTAAGACACTTAGACTAGTTTGGGAATCTGCACTGTACGCTTCCCTAATAGCGTGAAAGTATCTGAGCTGCAAGTTACGACTACGCGAAGGTCAATCGTACCTTTTCGCGGATGTGCTGATGGCCAGAATAGAGGGCTAGTCTGGCAAGCCCTATAACTAAGTGACCTACGCGAAGGCAGGAATAGAAGAAATAAACCGACATTATGACCATCTCAAGGTGCGGAAACTTGGTTCCAACATCCCCCCATACTGCTTCGGGTGAGACTTTGGTCCACGCTCTACGGGCTGATGCCGAAAGGGCCAGTAATGTAGCGATTTGTTTGGCTAACTAACACTGAACCTGGGTTAGGCCCCAACAAGCCAACACCCTGCTAGTTTATTTTTGTTTTGATGGCGGTTAGCATTTACTTTTTTAGCAAGAATTATATAGAAGATAAAGTTGCCAATGTAGCATGGATGATTAGAAAAACTCTGTTTAAATTTTGGACAACGTTTGATGCAAACAGGTGGCCAACAGACCTAGTTTCCTGCGGGCAAGTTGAGGCCACCTGCAGTTTTGTTGAAATCAAACTTATTATTATGAAATATTAATAGAAAAAGGGATCTACCAAGCTTACAAAAAAAAAAAAAAAAATTATGCTTGCAAATCAAGCTCAATTTTGAGAGATATTCATTAGTTTTACTTATAATGTTTTGACTTTGAGATTTTATGAAAATATGAACATTTGATTATTGTTGTTATATTTTCAATATTTGTATTATTTGATATTCACTTTAATTTTTATGTGAATCATTTTCTTTTGTAAAAAAACTATGATTACTATTAATTTTTAACATAAAATTTATTTAAAAAATGCTATTTTTTAAAGTTTTTTTGACAGGATTTTCCCATAAAGGTCATTTATTTGACATGTCATTTTTGACAAAAAAAAATCTCAAAATGTGTATTTTTTTTCATTATATTTATATTGAAAAAATGTATTTTTTTTCAAATGTTTGATTTTTTTTTAGTGACAATTATTTGATGTGCATTGAAATATTAATTAACATTACATAAACATATAGAAAATACTAACTTTAAAATATTGACCATTTTTTTATTTTTTAACTATGCAAAAAATTAAGATTTCATTACAAAAAAAATTGAAAAGAAAAATTAAAAAACACAAATACATAAATACACTTAAAAATAAATATCTTAGGGAAGAAGAAGGCATTAGAAAATTTGAAGTGTCAAAAATAAACCCTCTAAAAAAAGGAGTTGATGTTGTATCAAGACTTTTTAAATCATTATGAAAACCACTCACATTTTAAAAAAAATGTTTATACTTGATACATCAGAAAATTTGAAGTGCAAAAAATATGCTCAAAAAAAAGGTGTATTCTAAATTACCACTTTTCAAAATCGGTTATTTTTTGCTACCTCAAAAAAACGAGTACTCGATAATTTTCTCGTTTGATTGGTAACTATATACACACACACACATATATGCCTTTCAAATCAACATTACTAATGTGACTTTCTTTGGAGGACCATTTTTATAAATATCTCCATAACATTTAGAAAAAAAATGTTGCCATTTATAATTATGTAGGAACTTTGTGCTATTCTTGAGAACGCCCCATCATGTTACATGTTAAAATAGTTAGTAAAAGACCATAGTGAAAGATGTACTTTGGTACCCAACCTAAGAACAAACTAAATGTGCTTAATAACATAAGACTATAGTGAATAAATAAATATTGGATAATTATGTTTATTTTGCTTTTTATTTTTAAATTTGTTGTTTGATTGTTTTTGTCTTTGATTTTCCACCTTTTTTATTTGCTTTTACTTTAGAATACATTTGTTGCTACCTCGAATTACCATTGTTGTTCCCTCAAGTAACATTTGTAGTCCCCTCAAGTAATAATTGTTGTTCCCTCAAAGTAACAATTCATGTTCCTTCAACATAGACTAGCAATTACCCCTAAAGGTGCAAAGGTACATCGAAGGAGTAGAAGATTTGGGAAGATCATCTCGCTACAAAGAGAGCCCATTTCTGAATGAATGCATATAAGGTTTACCAAACTCTCCAATGCAAGTGCGATGAGGTGAGCCCATTGTTCACAACCTATGCATAAGCACAAAGTATTGACAGACCTTGCCCCAAGTGTGTCATGCTCAACTAGTTGACTTTTCTCTGCCACACGGTGCGGGCATGATCAAAATTTGCCAGGGCGCCAAAGCAATCTTTGTCGAGGTCCTAGATTCCAACTACTCTTTCCCCAAGTTTGATATATGTTATGTAATATATAATGCCTTTATTTTTTCGCCATAAAGGTTTTTCCTATTCTAGCTTGTCTTTCACAACATGTAATGGGGCAAACAGGAGGAGGAAGAGGATAAGAAGATATCGGGTATGTTAAGCTGATTGTCAGAATGCTTTCATGCGAAATTATAAACTGCAAATTTATCAGTTTTATAATATATCGTCTATTACCCAATCAAAGCCAATGTTGTGATGGATTTTTGGGTCGGTGTGATCCTCTATTTTGAAGTGAGTATAGATTGGTTACCGAAAGGGATTAGGGTAGGGTCATGGGAAATTAGTTAGCTGAATTTCATATTGATGGGTTTTGTTTAGCTAAAATAAAATCTAACCAAGGTCAGAGATATAAAAATATTATTACAATTGCCCTATTTTTTTAGAATTGTGAGTTGGTTATTTCATTATGAGAAATTTAAATGTTTCGAGATGGGTAAGGGGCTTAGGATGGTTTTATATTTGATCTCTATAGCACATATTGGCACTTTTATCTTATGTTAAACTGAAATGATGAACCATGCCCCATGTCAGTGTGATGTTGGGGAGCCCATGGCCAAGTTAGAATTCATGTTGAAACTTGAATCATGGAAAGATTGAGGAATTTCTCTTAAAGGAGTGTTGTAGAAATGTACATGTTGGCCCAAAAGCTTACAACTTTGACACTAAAGATGGTCCATTAATAATAATAATAATCAAGTGCATCATCTTTTATTTAGATGAGTAAAAGTGAAACTCCATTTCTCGTACAAAAGGAACAACCACGTACATGAACAACACAAATTTGTCTTAATTCTGCTCTTAATTTTGCCCTATGCACATCTGTTGGGATTTGAACTCGGGTCATTGCAGGGCACACAATATTCATCCCACATCAATGCATTAAACGTTCTATAGGTTGGGATATGTATTGATGAATCTAAATGTTGCATATCCTACTATATATCCAATAATGTATATCTCAACCTATACAACATTTAAAGCATTGTTGTGGGGTACATATTGTTTGCTTCATTTCAATGGTAAGCACGCCATTTACACATCTTTTAGGATTTGAACCTGGGTCATTGCAGTGGTACACCACACTTGCCACTAGACCATAGCCTGAGGCACCACAATGGTTATTATTAATTTGATTGAGCCAACTCGATGCTACCTGGCCTAAGGTTATAGTTTTGACACAGCAGATGGTAAATTGGATTGAACCTTAGTTTACGAGTTTGACTCTAGAGTTTGTATTGAACCAGCTCCAGGGAATAAAGTTAATTCTTTTGCACCTCTTCATATGTAAGAACTTAGAAGACACCTTTTATTAGAGATTTATCCTAGGTGGACCATCGTCTATTCTTATGGGTCGAACAATAGGAGGATGCCCCTGTATCATAGAAATATTTACAAGAGTTTTTTTCCTTTGAAGTCAATTTCATGAGACATCATGGAGAGTTATTTTAAACTACCCATTTGGAATTTTTTCGTTGTTGAAAAGAAGTATTTTCAGTACATAACAATTTTACATGCTTGAAATCTGACAACAGAGAGTTTTGTTGCAGTTGTTTAAATTTTTGTATTTAGAAAAGAAAGTGGCAACAAGTTGAATACAGGCTCTATATTTTGTTTGTAGTCTTGAATTCGAAGAAGCAAAATGTAAACTATGCTTCCTAGTCATCATATGATGTTTAATAAAGATTTCAAGCTAAAGAAGTTGCTTTATAAGTAGCACTGCCAGACATTAATGGTCTAAGTTGTATCCCAGAAACAATGGTGATAAAAGACCATGATTTCCTGCTTTGGCTGGCTAGGGATCTTACACATGGGGTGATATAAAATGGCAATTTCTTCGAATTATCTTAGAATAGACTGGCTTCAGGTTATCGATTTCAAGAGACGAGAGAAAACATGATGCAGTTGACAATTCCCAGAAGCTACATGGAACCTTTCTTATTCCTTCCTTTACACGTGTATTGAAGATAAAAGAGATCCTACATGGCTTAACAAGCCTATCACTTTGTGCAATTATATGTAAAATCTAAGCTTGTTTTGAAAGTTTTTCATTGCTGAAATTATTAGAGTTTTAGTTTCAGTGGAGGAAAAACAACAGAGTAGCAAGATGGATTGGCTAAGGGGGGAGGATTGATCTAGGTGCATATGAGTAGCCACCCACCTATTTCACTGGTTCAAAGCATAATTCTTTATCTTAGGAATTTTCTATAGTTTTTTGGGTCTTTAACTTCTAGGTCCATTTTGAGGCCCTAAATGATGGGTTTTTTGTTTTGTTTTTGTTTTTTGCTTTTTGTTTTTGTTTTGTTTTTGTTTTTGTTTGTTTTTGTTTTTGTTTTTTTTTATGTGGTGGGACCTGGGTGGTTGTTGTAGGCTCTTTCTCGGGCCCAGTCGAAATGTGTACTTCTCAATTATACCTCTCCAACATGCTATCGAGTGCACCAAATAAAGATCGCATGCAAAAATTAGGACCTTAGGATGTTGACGTACCAACTACCATCGTAAGGGCCCACAAACCTTATGGTGTTCCATCTCTTAGGGTTAGGTTTATAGATGTCTAGGGTTTCCTCATTGCTACTTTATGTTAAAAAGGGCCTTTCAACCTCATTGTAATGTGCTTTGGTGAATCCATGTAGCCATCACATTTGTTCTCAGATATAAGCTACTGCCATTCAAGCAACTTTGTTTCATTTAGTATTTTTATAATTTTAGCAAATTCCATTTATCAATAGAAGTCAAGTTTTACTTTATCTTCGTGTGTTTGTTATAAATCATATTTCATTTTTTTCACTTCATAAATCTCGATTAAAGACACACCAAAATCCATTTAGGAGTGGAGAGGATAATTCTACGTTGAAAAGTTCTTGGGTTCCATAAGGTACAGATACTCTTTGAAGCTCCCTGAGATCTTATAGCTTTTTCAATTTTAATTATTTCTTTAATCATGTCCATCTTATGCCCACTTCCCAAACCTTGCAGTTCCAGGAGACAATCTTCACCATTTAGGTTTGGCTTTGTGAGACCTCCCTTAGGAGGGTTGGGACCTGTCTAAGATTTCACAACCCTTTCTTCTCTTGTTACAACATGATTGAGGGTGGATTGGGTACCCATGTTTTTCTCTTTATCTATTGTTTCTTCCCTCTTCAGTTTGTTCAAATTTCTTCCTGATTTCCTTACTGATTTATCTTAAGTAACCTCTTTACTAGTATCCTCGTATGAAGATCCCAACTAAGAGTCTTGTTTTGATGTGATGGGAAAGGAGGGATCAAAGGAGATAGTTTTAGGGAAAGAGGGAACATTTTCTTGAATAAAGGGGGAAGGGGTTTCCAGGGGGTTCTCCAGGAGTGACAAGAAGAGGAGTGTGGCCAAACCTTGATTAATGGGAAGGGACTACATTTTTATTAAAGGGATCACCCAAATTTAGGAGGGGTCATACACGTTGTTGGATTGTTCCTTTCTCTCCACAATATTTCTTCTACATTTGGATGGAGATCTCAACCTATGTGCACTAGTTCTCAAAGCTTTTAAAGAAGGATCTAAAGAGGTGGTTGCTTGTTGAGAGGAGGCTCCTTCATTATGGGGGTGAGAGTGCTTTTCTTCCTTGGCTGCTTCCAATGGTCAGTCTCATTTGCTAGTTGTTGGTTAGGGAGAAGGTTTAGAAAATGCTTGGAAAAATGTCCATATTCATGACACCCTTTTCATTTTAAAGGGAATTACTCATACTCCATTGGTTGAATACATGACCAAATGTCTAGAGTTTTGAACGATTTCCAAGAGGCCCTTTTTGAGGTTCACTTCAACACAGATATGGATGTGGTAAGATGGTCTACTTGACTAATGAATTTCCTCAAGAAGTTGGCAATGTTGCAATTTGTTTCGTCTATCCAACAATGGAGAGGGAGGTGCACCTAGACATGGATTATATAATGAATATCATGGTTCAGGTTAAAATTTGGCATCCATATGTTGAGGTACATTTCGTGGGAGCTTATGAAGTGTGGACCACTTCAGAATATGAGTCTCTATCTTCCTTTTCCTCAAATAAGAAAGCAAAAACCTTTGTTGCTAAGGGTAAAGGAGAGTTGTCATGTAATAAGAGGTTTCCAGGTTTTCTTAGATCCCTATAAAATTTCCTATTAGACCACTATCAACAAGCCGAAGAGAAATATTGCAAGAGGAAGTTAGGTGCACAAAGGCAGTGGGAAATTTGTCAAGCTTCTTGACAAATTTTTAAGGAGGAGGCTTGACAAATTTTCTAATAGAGGCCACCAAATTGCAAAAAGCTAGGATTCCTGAGGAGAGAAGTGGAAAGCCCCCTTCAGACGTCAAAGCCATGGGAGGAGCTAAGGCGACGAGTTAGGATTTGCAACTGAAGTAGACAAATGGGGTATCAACAAAGAACCTTATATACTAAAATTTAAAAATAAATATCATTTCTTTTAAATTTATATTATCCTCATTATTATTATTATTATGGATTAGGTACTTTGCTATTATATATCCTAGATTACAAAGCCAAATCCACTTACATCATATTGGACAAAACTTGCTTCAGTGAGCTCTGTTATTTCCACATTCCAATATAACCAAAGCAAAGTCTTTTATCCTCTACGGGCCCTATGAACTATAATTCTACATTGATATTTCCTGTAAACCCTGCAAAATTTCCCCAACAACAAAATTTATTTCCAGTACATAGAGAGACATGGTTAAACAATTTTAGAAGGACCGACTTCCTTGCTGGAAACCCCTTTCCATTTGCTTATCCCTGCGCCATATACACCTTCGTCGGAGTTCTTGTGTTGTTCATTGGGGTCGGAGCTTGGAATGCTAGCTAAAAATTCATGGACCTAGCAAAATATAATGCCACTAACAAGCTCTAAACCACTGGACATTAGGTCATATTCCATCTTAATAATTTTCATGTCCACCCTCACTTCCAAAATTTCAAGTCGAGCCTCTATCAGGGTTGCGCTTGACACTTTGTCACCCTCCAAAAGCTCAACTCAACATGTTAGAAGATCTAATATGTCCATAATAAACTTAAACAAGAATTCCACCACCTTCTTCTAGTGCTCCATCTCAGATTCTGGAGGCTAGTCACCTAACAATGTCATCTCCAAACGTTTCAATAACAAACAAGTGCGAGAATTACGCCTAGAGAGATGGAGAATTAATGCCTAAAAACTCAATAGAGACGACATATATAGGACTTCTTTACCCAGGCTCCCTCGATTGCTTTCCTTTGCCTCCATTAAATCCATATCCTCACTGATATTCATGTCGGTCATGATCTTGTCCTTTCCAAGATACCAATTCAAATTTCCTTGCAGGAAATTTGTAGAGAAGTGAGGGGAGATTGTATGAAATTTTTCTCCATTAATACAAGCACTTGCAATACCATCGACCCAGAGATGATAGCCATCCAACTGTCTGTAACCCTGTCCTCCACGCGCTTTGGATATGGAGCTGATCTCCTCAAAGTACCATTTACCTAGTTAATTCCTCCAAATGGACTCTTGATATCCCATGCTCCCCATATGTCCTGCATGCAATGAGTTATTATCCAAATATGAGAATTCTTGTCAGCACCATTAATGCTGGCTTGATGCACCAAGGATGAGATCATCTGATTATTGCAAAGGAAGATAACCTTTGTCATTTCCATTTAATTCGAGAACTCCCTCCCTCATCTTTGTTCCTCAATTCACCATATAATCGACCTCGCCATTTAAATGTCTCGAGACATGATAAAGGGAGACTACTTCTAATTTTTTTAACTGTAGAATTATCCTTTTCGCCAGTGAGGGGCACGTGGGGTCAGATGATGATTGAAGTTTTGAAATCATTTTGATAATTAGCATGGAATCTCCAAGAATGTTGAGCTCCATAATGCCATGGTTTATAGCAACGACCAGTCCTTTCCATAGTACTAGGAATTCTACCTTGTTATTTGTGAATGTGCCCAATCCCCATGCATATATGATTTCTTCTTGTTGCTCGGGGAAATATATCACTACTCCTGCTCTTGCCGCCCTTTACTTGATTTTGTGATTTAATTATAATTTAAGATTTCCTAACCCTATAAATATTTATGTATTCTTACTTCCACATCTTCAAAAATAAAGATAATATTTTGAAACTATTTACTATAATTTTATAAAAATGATATTTTGGAGAATATTTAGTCTAATTCATTTTATTTATTGAAAATTTTATTGATAAAGAAAAAGGTAGACAACATCACAGTCATAAAAGTAAAATATAAGTTGATATATACCTTTCTTAAGGTCACTAATTTTGATTTCAATGGACATTAATCATCATTATCATATTTTAAAAGTAATTATTAATGATTATCTTTTAAAAAATTAGTTTAATTTGATGATTTTTGATATCGATTGAAATCAAATTTGGTCTCTTTAACTTTACGAAAAGTAAAGGGTTACTTGATTTGCTTTAAAAATGTATTTTTACATAGTAAATTTTTTCTTAAATTATAATAATATGCATATTTTTAATTATTATTATATCTTTTAAATAAATGAAATTTGATTATAAAGTAAAATGTTTGGTGTAATGGTGGTTACATGGTCATTGAATTCATGTATGACCTATCTTTTATTTATGGCTATAACTCTTATTCATGCTTAAAAGCATTGTTCAATTTTGACTAGATAGTTTCATAGTGGCATTAATGTTATTTAAGTACATTATTAGTGGGTCAATAATTAGTTCGTGAAAATTGTTAGGGTTAGTGTTAGGTAATCAAATCCCAAGACTATAACATGTGGTTCTCATTACGATTGTAGTGAAATAAGTTAAATAATGGACAAATTCAACCTCTTTTTTCATTGAAATTCTTCTCAAGGCTAGGGATTTTGTTGAAAGTTATAGTTCCACTTAATTGTTGGAAGTTGACCATAGAACTTTGTTCTTAATGGTTTTAGCCCATGTTAAGATGATCTAGATTTTTCAAATTTTGAAAAATTAGCACATGAAGGAGGAACTTTACCTCATTGAAAAGATAAACTCATGAGTAAGTTGAGTTTATCCACTTATTAACTAAGTGCCAATTACAAGTAATAAAGTATATTTAAGTTCGTCTTGATTATTTAGGTAAAAAAATACCATAGTAAGCTGACCTTTTAGCAAAAGGACCCCTTTTTGGGCCATAAATGTGACAAGTATTCAATTGAAATTTCATGTATGCTTAGAATTTCATTATAATCCAAGTTTTGTGCATGGTGGAATAATGCTTTCAGAAGGTTTATTCAATTTGAGATCAATTCATATTGCCAAAATTTGATTAGATTTTTGGATTAATAGGAACTCTAATTCCTATATATTTGATTTCAAACTATTGGAAATAAAAATTATAGGCAAATTTGATTAGATTTATGGATTAATAGGAACTCTAACTCCTATATCTTTGATTTCAAACTGTTAGAAATAAAAATTCTACAAGATTAAATCATTGCTGAAGGTAATGGCAAAACACGTGTGTAAATATTTGATATGATGTGCTTCTAATTGGGTTGCATTATATCATCAACAAAATCATTGTAGAGGATTGTATAACACACATGATTTTGCTTTGTGATATAGAGTTTGATATTTACAAATTCACTTTCTGATTAAATATAATATAAAATTTGATATTATGGCATATCAATTTGGTGAGTTGTGATTTAGTGATAAATTGGTGTAAGTTTACCACAATTAGTTAAATTATATTTGTGACACACCTTCCAATGATTTTGTTTAGGAGTCTCAAAATGATAAGTCCTGTGAATTTTGACCCACTCCAAACTTATATCAAGTATATAAAAAATATAAAAAATAATAAATTTTCTTAGAAAATAAGTAAAAATTGTGTTAAAAGAAAGATGTAGCCACACCATACAATGAGTTAATTCAATTCAAATAAAAAGAGTTTGATATTGATGATTCAAAATTTCCAAAAACTATAAAGAGTTTGCCTATAATGTACATTATTTGTATTTTTTTTTCATAAATCTAGGAAGGCTACAACTGTAAATTCTAACATACCAACCTAGATCCATCTTAACTCTAGATCTACCAAGCGTCAAGATGGATCAAATCTCTTTTGACTCTAAAATAGGTTTGCATCTCAAGAGGTTTGATCTCTCGATACTTGGCAATTCCAGAGTTAATATGGATCTAGTTTGGTTTAATTATTAATTTTATGTTTTTTATCTTCTTTTATTTTAGTTTTATTTAATTTCAACGAGTCAAAATGTTTTATTGATAATTATAATTGTTAATTTGTTTTTAAATTTTTTTTTATTTTTATTATTATTATTATTTGACCGATTCAAAATGTTAAACATGACATTACATTACAACATCTTTACCATAATGGGCTGGAGAGCGCTTCTCGGTGCAACTAGTCTAATAGAAGTATTCATTAATTATACATAAAAGCGTGAACTTTTTAATAGAAATTATGTCCATTGTGAACTTCTTATTTTGACATTTGCTTTCAAAGTTACCTCTTCAAATTCCATCTCCCCATGAGTTTGCTAGATTGTACCTTCCTTCTTGGCCATTATTTTGAAAGACCCAGCTGAATTTTTTGGAGGAGAATTTATAGAGAGTGACCTTATTGAAGGTCCCAAGATCAATTGAAATTGCATGTTATGGTTCATTGTAAACTTCTCAATTTGTTTGCCTTGGATGACCACCTTTAATTCCAATTTTTCATTTATGATAAGCTAATCCTCAAGTTAAGATGGCATTCTATCATTAAGGGGGGAGACTGCTACTTGAAGATCCTTAAATCGACATACAATCCTTTTAAGTACCCTATGAATGCTTGTATTTTTGCATAGAGCACATTGATTAATGAGGCAGTAACCATATATGATGAAAACTTACTAACTCGTTGCTACAAAAACACAATGAAAGACCAAATACAAACCACATATAATACTAATTATATATATATAACTAATAATAAGTGCATAGTTAATACACTACCAAAACCCCAGGTTAGTAAGAACACAAGACAAAACGTGAGAAATAAGAACTAAATTGAATAAGCACCAGCTAATATACGATCAATAAATAGAGCCAACAACCTTTGCATTAAAGGTGGATCCAAATTGTTGCGGAACAAATCAAGGCTCAACAAGGGCTCATAATGAGGCTTGATGATGTCTCAAAACATAATAGATAGAATTAGAAAACATCAATCTAGGAAGACCAAAATAATCCCACTTCTTTTGTAAGAAGGGTCTCATTGCCCTTAATTGCGCTTTTCTATCTAGATTTGAAAGCATCAATGTGAAGGACCTGGTGGAGGTAACATGGGAACAATTATACCCCACCTCAAGGGAACTAACAAGCCTCGTCACTTGCTTATTAATACAATTTCCCTCTTAATCTTTGATAAATTAGATTCATGAGAGCTATTTATAATAGAGTCCCCAACATTTTGACTTGGTAATTTTTGGTTCAATAATTCTCCCATGTTTGCCATGGAGTTCACTTGACTATTAAGAGATCAAAGGGCATAAACAAACTTAATAGAATAAAAGATTTCATAATCTTTTAAATTATTAAATCAATTTAGAGAGACATGAATTTTGTGAGTAATTCAAGTCTATCATTTGACAAATTATAATTGAGAAGTCTTTGATAATTATGAATTTATGCATTTACATGGTCTTGTGGATTTTTAATTTTTAATATAGAGCAAAAACTTCCACTTGGTTGTTAGATGTTACTCTCAACTCAAGTGTAGGTCAATTCAAATTGTCCCTTAGAATTGTAAACAACAACTAACACCTAAAAACCCCCCAAAAATATAATATTATCAAACAACATTTCATTAATTACAATGTTGAGTAACCATTATTTAATCTATTTTCCTTTTTGGATGAATAAAGAGATCAACAATTGGGTTAATTCCGACCGCTACCACCATAACCTCTAGGTGAAACCACATAGGTCAATTCTGACCGCTACCACTATAATCTCTAGGTGAAACCACATACACTCCAACACATGGTTCACGTGATAAATCAAAAAAATTTAAACCTTGAATCACATACTTTACATAATATTTTATAATATAATTGTCAACTATAACTAATTGATATGTCCTTAAAACAAACATTATTTAATCTTGAAATTGAAGTCAAATAAATTTAGCTAGTGTAACTAACTTCAACTAATATAATAAATATTATTTAAATAATAATAATAAAATATTAAACATCATAGTAATTTATTTTTATACATAATTTAAAATTTCAATTGTTTTTAGTTCTTCAACTTATTAAAAAGGGATCGATTCCTTTCCATTTTTGTTTCATTCAATCTCACTCGTCAACAACAATAAGATTACAATTTAACTAAAAGTGTAATAAGGTTACAATTTAATTGAAAATGAGATAAGGTTTAAAATATTGTTTTTGGGAAATCATTAAGAAGGTTACAATTATTAAAAATGAAATAAGGTTACAATTTAACTAAAAACGAAATTGATTTAAAAGATTTTTTTTTGGAAATTATCAACAAACTTATAATTATAAAAAATTAAATGAAGTTACACTTTAATTAAAAATAGGTTTATTTCAATTAAAATAAAAATGGAGTTGTTTTTTATCAACAAGCTTATAATTATAAAAAAATAAATGAAGTTACAATTTAATTAAAAATGAAGTTTATTTTAATTATAAAAAAAAATGGAATTGTTTTTAGTGTGATTTTTTGGATTTTCAAGGGTTGGAATCTAGTGGAAAAAAATGTTGAGGTGAAATCTTGATTTGTATTATTTAAACTGGTTTTTTGACTTTATATATGGATTCAACGCGCTGAAAAACTCCGTAGGCACTTCGTTTGTGTAGGGGTTACCTATAAACTTGTGATTTCAAAAAAATATTGCCGGAGTTTAGAGAAATTAAATCGGGAAAACCCATTGGAAAAGCTTCCAAAAAATCGCACTAAAAACAACTCGAATAAAAAATAATTGAAAAACATTATTTTGAAAAGTTATAATTATTTAAAACGAAATAAAATCACAATTTAATTAAAAGTTTTTTTTTAATCATAATTATGAGAATAATAAAATTGTTATAATTTATATAAACTAGTTTTTTTCATTCGGGAAATTTTTTTTTGTTATAATTTAATTAAAACTTGACTTTTTTTTGGAATTATTAAAAATAAAAAATTGTAATTTATAACAGTAAAAACTATAAATTACAATTTAATTAAAAAAATCAATTTAAAAGTATTTTTTAGATAACCAATAATAACCAAAGCAAAACATATATATATATATAACAACAATTCCCCGATCAGGGTGCGATACAGTGCAGAATATTTCTCAGGATTAGAGAAATGATTCATATGACTCTTGGCAAGGTCGAAGGGTGACCACCTCCCATGCGTTGTGTATGCAAATGGGCTAGTGGGATGGCAGACAATGGTGGAATGTTATATGTTGAAACGACGAGCTACAAAGCTCATAAATTACAAGTGGAACATGCAACTCTCCTTCTGCCCGCATTTGTCATGTCCTGGTGTTCGGTTCTAAGAAAAAGTGGCAAACGTTCGACTCTCTCATTCATGTTGGTTTCACCAGGTTGACGAAGCTGCATTCATACTAGGTCCAAGCCCTCTTGGTTGTTGGCATTCACAGTTGGGTATGTTTTCTTCCCTTTTCTCTTTCCTCCAGGACAATGGCATGTTCGAAATACTCTCCACTGCAATGACAATGACAAGCTCTATAATTGGAAGGTTGGAGGTAATGGAAATGGATTCAGCGCCCTGAAAAACCCCTTAGGCAATTCGTTTGTGCAGGGGTTACCTATCAAGTTTGTGATTTAAAAAAAATCTTGTCGGACTTTAGAGAAATTAAATTGGAAAAACCCATTAGAAAAGCTTCCAAAAAGTCGCACTAAAGACAACTTGAATAAAAAATAATCAATTTTTTTTTTTTAAAGTTATAATTATTTAAAACGAAATAAAATCACAATTTAATTAATTATTTTTTTAATCATAACTATTATGAGAATAATAAAATTGTTATAATTTATATAAACCAGTGTTTTTCATCAAGAATTTTGTTTTTTTATAATTTAATTAAAACTTAACTTTCTTTTGGAATTATTAAAAATAAAAAATTGTAATTTATAACAGTAAAAACTATAAATTATAATTTAATTAAAAAATCAATTTAAAAGTATTTTTTAGATAACCAATAATAACAAAAACAAAACAGTTACGAAGTCTCTCTCTCTCTCTCTCTCTCTCTATATATATATATATACATATACATAGATACATATACATACATATATATACATATCTATATATATATATACTATATATATAGATATATATATATATATATATATATATATATATATATATATATATATATATATATATATATATATATATATATATATATATATATATATATATATATACATATATATACACACACACACACATATATATAACAATTCCCCAATCAAGGTGTGATACAGTGCAAAATTTTTCTCGGGATTTGAGAAATGATTGATACGACTCTTGGCAAGGTCGAAGGGCGACCACCTCCCATGCGTCGCGTGTGCAAACGAGCTAGTGGGATGGCAAACAATGGTGGAATGTTAAATGTTGAAACGACGAGCTGCAAAGCTCATAAATTACAAGTGGAACATGCAACTCTCCTCCTGCCCGCATTTGTCCTGTCTTGGTGTTGGGTTCTAAGGAAAAGTGGCAGACGTTCGACTCTCTCATTCATGTTGGTTCGACCAGGTTGGCGAAGCTGCGTTCAGACTAGGTCCAAGCCCTCTTGGTTGTTGGCATTCACAGTTGGGTAAGTTCTCTTCTCTTTTCCCTTTCCTCCAAGACAGTGGCATGTTCGAAATACTCTCCACTGCAATGACAATGACAAGCTCTATAATTGGAATGTTGGAGGTAATGGAAATGGGTGTCTCGAAAGATGGAAAGTTTTTGTAGTGTTATTCTATGTTGTGTGTGATGTTTCTATGTCGGTGTCAGTTTTCTTTGGCATTTTATTGTCTAGAATGGGCATGTATTTTCCATTCTGGTATAATTATTGCATAGTGAAGGATTGTATAGACGACAGTAAAGGATATTATCATGTTTTGTTCATCCTGGGCATAAGAATGAAAGTACACATTCTGTATTTGATTTACTATATATATGAGTTGGCCCATAAAGGTTTTTGGCTCGGGGAGTCGGTCTATGATATATACTATCGGAATTGTCAACAATCGCTTCGTATCTCTTTGTATTTCGACATTCTTGAGCACGGGGTGCTAGACAATGGTATAGAATGGTGGTGGAGGCCACCCTGGTCAATTTTCTGCCTTTCTGTCAGGATTTTGCCTAACTCAATTCATTTCTTGCTCCTCTTTAATGTTTCTACATCAGGTCCTTATAAATTGTGTTTACACTATGGGCGTGTGTTCAAAGACTAGTATTGTTTCCTGGCCTACCTTATCTGTTGGCCTGTCTACAGTCTGTGTAATTTGAAGGTAAACAAGATGGGCCGCTGTTTTTGGGAAAATTTAGTGTTCTTGGATAAACGCCTAACCCTCTAGACTAGTAGCTCAATCTAGAAACAACAGTACAAAGCATTCTCTACCTTTTCTATAAACAATAGATAACATAAGATAACAGAGAACCTACTTGTAGCTTCCGCTTGTTCCTTATCTCCCTTGATCGATTATGTTGCTCCTTCTCGTACTTAATCCGCTTGAGAAGTACCTGGACACAAACAAAAACAAGAACCCATCAAAGCATATGATAATGATCTATTGATTAAAAATATCATGGAATCAAATACATGATAAGCATATGAAAGCATCAAAAGGCAATACAAGCATATGGAAAAAGATTTGAATACTTTATTAGTAAAAGGAAGAATTACAACCCAATTTGCCTGATTCAACATCATTCTTCCAGTTCAATCCCATCCTCTCCTCACAACAAGAAAGACACTTTGACATCATTACAACACTTGCAATCAACTCAAAACTCATACCAACAACATCTCTCTACAATTTTCAGCCCCCCAGATCACTTAGATGAGTGGCCTTTTTATAGGTGAATGAAGGAGGTTATGCCATCAATGGTGATAATGAATGCCTTTCTAAATTTAGAAATCAGTTCCATGGAAGAAGGGATAGGGGATTGATGTTCCTTAACTCCCTTCCTCATCCAAATGCGAACTCAAAGGAGTAGGTGGCATTGAGAAACTTCTAGAGGCTTCCAATGGATAAGGAATCTTCAAACCCTCACGGAAGTTCGCTCAAATTCACCCTAGCGCAGGCCAAAGAGGGACCAAGTGCACTGCATAGCACCCTATCAGTGTATGGTTTGCATTGTAGCGCACCCTAATGAAGGCCTACCTGCGTTGATCTTCTTAGAGGTAGTTTTTGGATGTTTTCAGTGATGGAACTTCTTGGGAAGTGAGGCATTCTGATGACTAACTTATTTAGGGCATGTAACAACTACACTAGGGGTTGATGGGCCCCAATAGTATCGATCTGTAAGTTGGGGTTGATGTGCCCAAATGGATCTATAACAGTTGCCCCCTAAAGCATGAAGTCATAAATATATATGTCGAGTGAAATGCTTTATCACGAGGAGAGGAGGTTTCGAAATGGAAGGTGACCTGCATCAATTACAATACATATATCATGATAATTTGATTTTTCTCATGAACTAGCTGAGGGAAGGCATAACCATGCTCAACTTATAAACTTTCATTACATGTACAAATATAGTCGTCTACAAATATAGACCCATGAATGGTTGACCATGAATGTAAGGCCATTGTACATTTGATTTAGTACTCCTGAAAATATCGCATCCCAGATGGATGGAACTAGTTCCGAGGTCTTCAATCTCGTTCAATCTTTTTCTCAAGTACAAGTCTAACCATGTGAATAGATGTTTTGAAGTCGAACATGGAAATACATCATCTGATTACCAGCTAATGGTGTAAGTCGTTAACAGACGCGAGAGGAATCGCCGATAATGATAATGACCCTAAAGGTACTATAGTACATTTCGCATGGTGTGAATAAATGATTTGATGTCGAACACCATACAACGTCTTTTGGTCAAAGGCCATTGATGTCAACATATCGCCGGAAGCGAGAAACCTGCCATTGATGTATGCAAGCTTCAAGGTACTAAAGGGGTGTTTCTGAGTCAACTTCTTGTATGATGTGCTGATGTCGACAAAAAGTGACTCGTAACAGGAGGGCCTTGATGTATCCCACATCTACGACACGAAAGGAGGTAAATGATTTTGGAGATGCAAAATCAACTGACGACAAAAAAGGTTCAGGAATGGCGGTCATGAAAATGAAGGTTTACGGTATTGCAAAGGATGAAGTTTGAACTGAATGACTTCTCTTGAACATGTCGGCGACACTAAGATGAATTGGTAGCATTGACCCAAAACAAAGCAATGGATGGTATGATAGACCAACGGTGTGATAACCATCAAGTTGAATGACCCAACTCACATAGTCACGGTGATGAGATGAAAGTGTCATGTTCAAGAGCGACTTGCTACCATAGAGTTTTCTCGGCTTTTTCCATTTTCCCCGGTCATTTCTGACCAATATCTCTTTATTTTTTATCAAGCTTGAGGAGGATAACATATGCTTGTTGTATAATTTCACCCTTCGGGCGAATCCATCGCTAGTTGATGCTTTAACGAGTCTACGAAGGTGAAACTCGGCCTTGTCTTGATGGACAAGTTTGTCACTATTTGATGTTTTTAACGAGTTTAACGACAAAGACAACTCGGTCCTTTTCATGTTTAGAGAGTTTGAAAAGGGACGAAAAGGAAACTCCATAAGTTCTTTTTCGTAAAATAATCTCTCAAGTCCGAAAAAGCGTAAAATAATACAAGAGAGATATCGTTTCCAATCCTTTAACGAGATGGAATAGACAAGCGCTCGACAATCTTTTCATATTGAGAGAGTCTAAAAAGAGCTTAAAGAGGACTCCACTTAGAGGAACGAGTGGTATCTAGGGTGGCAACTGGTTCCGGTGATGTTGGAACTTCTCAAAACATGTTGATTTATGTGAAGAGGCTGGCTAAAAGACCACTCATTGCAACTGTTCCTCAAAAAGGGTAAAACAACCAAGTGAAAGTGTATGAGCGGCCAAAGAGATGGTGATGAGGGAATGAAACAACTAAGGCTCAAAACGCTGATAGAATGGCAATCACAAGGGTTAAAATGGAAATGGGTTCATTTTTACACAAGCTTGAACCATAGGGAACTATGCTTTGATTCAGTTTCATGTTTACACAAGCTCGAAACGAACAAAAACTATGCTTGGATTCAGTTTCATTTTTACACAAGCTTGAAACAAAAACTATGCTTGAATTGGTTTACATGCCCCCAACATGATGAAAAGGAGAGTCTCCTGTAACCAGATGGAAGTCACTGCGGTGAAGTAGGACGGTTATCCAACACCTTTTCGGCTTCGTCCAGATACGGACAAAGGTGAATGGGGTGATTCCCTTCACATAACCTACAGGGAAACTTAACTTTACCACTAGGTGCATGCCCCCCAAGCTTCATTAAATTCATCTAAGTAGACTACTCATGGCTTAGATCAGTTGGATGGAATGAAGGTTCTTTTACGAGATCAAGCGAAAGACTCGACTGGGATTTTACGAGATCTAATCAAAGACTCGACTTGGAACTTGGGACCTCGTTTCAATTTTTAATGAGCTTGACACAAGACAAGGAACTCTGCTCATATTCCTTGTTTCATTTTTAAAAAAGCTTGACACAAGACAAGGAACTCTGCTCTGGGAGCTGTTTCATTTTTTAATGAGGTTGACACAGTAAAAGAACTATCCTCATTTCCTTAGTTTCATTTTTTAACGAGGTATCACGCACGGGATGTGTTGCAGACAAGTTAGTGACAGCTGCTTTGTTTTACGACATCGGAACACATCTCTAGCCTAGACCTCTAAATGTTTTTCGTTAGGTGACAATGCTCCATTAGGTAAATTCAGATAAATTTTAAGTTGATCTTCTTTAGAATTTGCCTTTCAAGGTTCACCACGTGATGTATGTTTGCAATTCCTAAAATGCAACTAATATGATAAGCATTCTTTCCATTCAATTTAACAATGAAAATCCTAGCTACTAGGGATAGAGCAAACAAGTAATTTTTTATCAATCAACAAAGAGCACAAACTAGATGCAATTCCCTAAACCATTCCTTTCAAGCATTCACAAACTTTAATATGCACAATGCAAGTTTTTCTTTTCAAATCCCTTAATGTTATGATGAACAAAAAAGAAATATGCACAATCGATCAAAAATCTCTTTTCATAAAAATGACGATTTTGCGACAATTTCTTTTCAAGGAAAGGAAGAATTTACGACACTTTCGATTTCAAAGAAATGAGGAATTACGACACTTTCGACGAAAAGACAAACCATATGCACATATAAATCAATTGATATTTTGTGAATGAAGACTTTACGATAATTCAGTTTCCGAAGGAAAAGACGACTTTACAACACTTACTTTCAAATAAAGATTAATCATATGCACACATCAGTCAATCAATCTTTTATGAATGAAGAATTTATAACAATTCAATTATCTAAGGAAAAAACGACTTTACGACACTTTCTTTCGACAAAATGAAAAGACTGTTTTCAGAGATAAGACATCATTGATATTCAGCAAGCAAGCAATCATAAGAATTTTGGCAAAAACTCAATCCAAAGGTGATCTGATAATGAGATCCAAGACATTTATTAAGGTATTATAGACTCATGTGCATGGATTTGCCTATGTTATTTTATGCAATGGATCGATCAGATTGCAAAATACACAGACAATGAAGCAGTAAAGAAGCATAATAGACAACACACATAAACACAGGAAATTTAATAAGGAGTTCACTCAATACTCTTGGGCTACATCTCCTGGTCCAGCCTTCAGTGGTGACCTCTCTATTATGTCTTTAAAACAAAGTTTTACAACAGTGAGCTCAACTTGAACCTCACACAACAGATATAAAACAATAAGGCTTTACTTGGATCCCCCAAGTCTCTTATGAGTACACAAACTCCCCTCACTGGCTCTCTGCCTCTGTTGCTCTGTCTCAGCACTGCCTTCAATACTGCTATGCCCAAGTTTTCTCTTTGTCCGTGGCTTTAAAGCCAATCTAAGCTGCCTGTTCATTTCTCCTTCTCGGCTTTCTGTCTCTCGGCCTCTGTCCGCTCGAATCCCTCTTCTAGCGTTACACAATCATTGCATAACGCATTAAGGGGAGGTGGCCACCTATTCTGCAACGTAAGAGTGCCTCGGGCCTTTTGAACCCTTGAAACAACCGCTTTTTGTTAACACAGAGAAACACAGGAAAAGTCCGCCAAACATTGGCTATCAGATTTCAAATATCCATCAATCTGCCTTATAATCCTATCGAATCCACCTGTAAGTCAATATAGCATCTCCACCGTTGATATGGGAGATCCAGATCCAACAGTCGTGGTTCATTTCAGGTGGCTCTTTCATATGAGGGTTAACCGCCCGATGAGGATAGTTTTCTCTCTCCTCAGCCTGGACACATGGTAGTCGTTGTATGGGATCGAGCAAAGCCCGGCCCAAACCACTTACCCTTAACCCACCCGAAATCCCACTCATATCATGATTTCTCTTATATTGGAAATACATTAAAAAACATTGAAATTTCCCGCTTTATCGGACTTGAAATAATGTTCAACAACATTAATAAACCCTTTCGGGTTCGTGACATCGTATCGGTGCTTTCCTTTGTATTTCGTTTAATAAACGAAATACACTAAATACACAGAAATTCGTCGTTTGACGGATCTCAAATCATTTCACATAGCGTTTATATTTTTTATCGGGTCCCTCTGATCGCATCGCATATATATATATATATATATATATATATATATATATATATATATATATATATATATATATATATATATATATATATATATATATTTGTGTGTGTGTGTGTGTGTGTGTGTGTGTGAGTGAATATAGCCCGCTCCTTTGTGTAGCCTTGATTGCTATATCGCGATGCAACGTGGGCCGTCGATCTACGCACTTAATCAACGGTCCTTGTTGACCCCGCTCATCGCAGTCACATATGTCATGGGTTCTCCGTCGATAGCCTCCCTTCGCCACTGCCGATTGAGATTCGTCGATCAGATCTGGACCACTGATCAGCCAGATCCAATGACTTCTGTGCATTCACTGTTGCCACTGCCGATAGCTTTGTTTTTCACTGTTTTCTTGTGTTTTTGCCTCCCGATAGTGTAATCTGACTCTTCCATAGGTTTTCCTTATGTGATAGTTTTGATCTTTTAAGTGATTTTGAAGACTTAGAGAGTATTCTAGGATCCATTTGGATCACACCTTCCCACTGAAAAGGATTTTAGACCACCAAAAGTTGGTTTTTAAGCATCAATCAAGTGAGGATACAACTCCCTCACTTGCCCAATTTCCATCCATTTTGCACTGCTGGGTTTTGAACCTTTGAGTCTAATTCTTAGGTACTCAACATCCCCTCTGCGCGTAGTCCTCACCTTCCTGTCCAGAACTGTATCTTCCTGCAACTCATTAAGATATTCAGGCAACAGATCATCAATGGAAGGCAACTGAATTTGTTCTTTGGGATCCTCAATTAATGAAGGTTCAAATAGTCTTAAATTTTCTGCATTTACCACTGAATAGATGTGCATGTAAGCTGGAAAATCAAGGCAGAAAGCATTCTCACCAATTTTCTCAAGTATCTTGAAAGGCCCATACCTTATTGGCTTCAACTTCTTTCCTTCACCTTGCATTCTGTCTTTGCTGGTATACAACAGACTTGATCACCAACTTGAAAGCTATGCTCCATCTGATTCTTATCATGCTTTGCCTTGTACTTGGCTTGGCTCTTTTCCAACTGTTCCTACACTGCCTGATGAATTTCTTGGATTTGTTCAATGAACCTGGTTGCTTTGTCCACATCACTGTGTCCATCAACTGCTATGTCTTTTTCAGACAAAATCCAAGGAAGACCTTGGTATAAAACCAAAACAAATCTCAAAAGGAGATCTTTGTGTAGAAGAATGTTTGGCACGGTTGTAAGCATGTTGCACATAACATAAATGTTCATCCCAAAGCTTGGGACGCTTGCTACAATAGCCCCTGAGCAACTGGATCACTATCCTGTTGACCACCTCTGTTTGGCCATCTATTTGTGGATGAAAGGTTGTGCTCTTCTTCAATCTGGTGTCCATTAGTTCCCACAGACTTGACCAAAACTTCCCAACAAATCGGGAATCTCAATCAGATACAATGGAAGTGGGTAACCCAAAATGCACCCAGACATGCTGTAAAAACAATTTCGTTGTTTGTTCAGCTGTAATCTACTTGTTACAAGGTATTAAAATACACATTTTGTTGAACCTGTCCACAATAACATATAAATAGTTATGACCTTTTCTAGATTTTGGCAATCCCCCAACAAAGTCCATGGAAACACTTTCCCAAGGACGAGAAGGAACTGGAAGTGGAGTGTACAAGCATAGTTTTCTATCGCTGGGCTTGCTTTTAGCACACATGGTACACCCTTTTATATATCTTGAAACTTTTTCATGCATTTTTGGCCAATAGCAGTATCTTTGCAGTTGTGCAACTATTTTACTTACACCAAAATGACCTGATATAGAGAAGTATGTGCTTCCCTAATTATGTTAACTCTTTCAGTTTATGGAATACATAGCTTTCCCAAATGATACAAGAGTTGGTCCTTAACATGATAATCCAATTCTTCTACTTGTTTGCCATGACTTAAAGTTGCGTATACATCTTTAAAATCTACATCTTGAGCATATTGTTCAATGTAGCTTTCATGCAATATTGAGTTATGCTTAAGTATAGTAGATGCATTTATGATTGGTCTGTGTTGACACCTAATCCGAAACGGATGAGGTGAAGTTGGACAGTCATCTAGAAGATGAACTGATCCGTTTTTGTATATGTATAAATATTAATAGTCTAATGAATAAACTCACTCAGTTGTTTTGCGCTCATTAATTTCTGAGCTAACCTGGCCTGACATGGTATCAGAGCCCAGGTCCCAGGTTCCAGAAATAGCGTAACTCCTCTGCTGCCTCATGAAACCTCTGCTCCCTGGCGCACCAGCGCTGCATACGCTCTCTGCTCTTCTGACATCCCTTCTGACATCGCTGCATACGCCCTCCCTTTCGCTGCGTTGAGGTCCGTTGCTGTATGTGGAAGTCGTGGAAGAGAACAAAGGTCTCCGCCCGGTTACCATACTATCAAGGAAACGGTAACGTTTTATTGTAAGAAGAACTGCGTTAATGTATTGACTGTATTGAAGCTGCATTAATATATTAAGAGCTGGTTTAAACGTATTGAAGACTGCTTTGAGAAACTTTAATGGTTGAGTGCGTATATTGAAGACTGCTTTGAGATATTTTAATGGTTGAGTGCGTATATTGAAGACTGCTTTGAGATATTTTAATGGTTGAGTGCGTATATTGAAGACTGCTTTGAGATATTTTAATGGTTGAGTGCGTATATTGAAGACTGCTTTGAGATATTTTAATGGTTGAGTGCGTATATTGAAGACTGATACATGGTATCTGCTGTTGAAACGTTAATGGTATCGCTGCGTTTTTAATGTTGGCTGCTGCGTCCTTATTTTTAAATAACCAATGACCACTGCGTTAATAATGCCCTCCTCATGACTGCGTTTCTGGTGCGGTGAGCGTGGATCGAACACGCGAAGCTTTCTTAAACTCAAGCTGAGTCTTGTTATTACTGGCTTGACTGGCACCATGCTTGTTGATGCTGCTGCTGAAGCTTCCTACTACTGATGCGCTTGATGATTTGTTTTGAAGGTGTCCAAGGGAATGCCTTTTGATGGCAATGTGTTGTAAGACCGAAAACACATTTTATTGTGTAGATTAGCAAGCAAGATCATTACTTCTTCTAAGAGACTGAATGAACGTGTTCAAACATGTGCCTTGACTACATCTATTCCGGATTGTGTACCTGTAAATATGCAGTTTTAACTGATTTATATTGATAGACTGTGCATTTTAGGGTCTTGAATGAACATGTGATAGAAGTTTCTCAATAAATTCAGCAGTGATATATGTAAGCAGTCATATATAAGTGAGCGCCCTCATTTTTGTTAAACTGTGATATATATTGATATATGGAAAAGCAGTGAGCGCCCTCATTTTTGTTAAACAGTGATATATATTGATATATGGAAAAGCAGTGAGCGCCCTCATTTTTTAAACAATGATATTGTGATATATGTGAGCAGTATTTGAGCGCGCCCTTTGATTTTTGAACAATGATATATATATGTGAGCAGTGATATATATAATGCATAAGGCAATCATATAAGGATATTTTTACAGAAGTTTTTGGCAGAGATATTTTTTTCAGAAGGATTTTGTTTACAGAAGTTTTTGGCAGAGATATTTTGTTACAGTATGCATTCAAGAGAAAGAAGAAGATACTTCAGAGGCAGGGGGGGCAGACACCCTCAAGAAGAAAAGGCAGACTTACATTGCATTCGCTGCAAACAAAAAGGATATCATGATGCTTCTACATGCAAACTACCATGGGAAAAGATTGAGCAGAGAAGAAATCAGCAGAAAGGTAAAACTGATGACTCAGACAAAGGTAAAGCACCTGAATCCGCTCACTATATTGAGGCACAATGTAACATTGGAGTAAATGAAGATCTGTTTAATGCTTCACTTACTTCTTCGAAAAATGACTGGTTGCTTGATTCAGGAGCAACCTGTCATATGACTTATAGGAGAGATTTCTTTGAAGATTTCACTGACAATGTTGATGGAGCAGTATACTTTGCAGATCAGTCAAAAATCAAGCCATCAGGGCTTGGCACAATCAGGCTTAAACTGCCTGGTCTTCCAGACTTTCTTCTGGATCATGTTCTATATCTCCCACAGCTGAAGAGAAACTTGCTGTCCCTGGTCCACATCCGCCAGCAAGGTCACTCCATTCACATGTTTGATGGCAAGCTTGAGGTAAGAAAGGCATCTGACCACTCACTTGTCATGAGGGGTATAGAAGAAGAAAGACTCCTTAAACTGCAAGGAACCTCTGCTCATGCACAGCATTTTTCATATATTTCTCATCATGATGAAGGTACACTTCCATCAAGTTTATTATGGCATGCTAGATTTGGACATTTAAACTATGATAGTCTCCGCTTGTTGAAGAAAAATGGTGTTGTTGGTTTGCCTACAATTCCTAGAAAACATAAACAATGTGATGCTTGCATTCTAGGAAAGCATAGCAAACAGTCTTTTCATGATTCACATTCAAGAGCACATAGGAAGCTTGAACTTATTCATTCAGATTTATGTGGTCCAATGCCTGTTCCTTCTGCAAATGGAAATAAGTATATCATGACATTTATTGATGATTACACCAGAATGTGTTGGGTTTACTTATTGAAGAACAAATCTGATGCTTTTCAAACATTCAAGAATTTTCATAAATGGATTGAAAATGATGCACAATCTCATATTGGGTCTATTCGCACTGATAATGGAAAAGAATATACATCAAATGAATTTGAACACTATCTTCGCCAACATGGGATTAAACATCAAACAACTGTGCCTTATAATCCTCAACAAAATGGTGTAGCCGAAAGAATGAACAGAACAATTTTGAATATGGTACGATCCATGCTTTTCTTCAAAAATGTAAAGACAATGTTTTGGGCTGATGCTGTTCTATGTGCTGCATATATAAAGAATAGATGTCCATCTAGTGCTATAAGAAACAAGACTCCTTATGAATTGTGGTATGGACATGTTCCTTCGGTAAAACATCTCAGAATTTTTGGTTCCACCTGTTATGCTTTAATACCAAAGGTACATAGAAACAAACTTGGTGCTAGAAGTCGTAAGTGCATCTTCCTGGGGTATTCAAACACATCTAAAGCATACCGCCTTTATGATGAAGTAAATAAAAAGTTTGTTTTATCTAGAGATGTCATTTTTCTTGAATCATCCAAATCTGACAGTGTTGTTGAGCGGCAACTTGATCGCTTGGATAGATTCACAAAACCGAAATCATTCCAAGAGTTTGATAATCAGATTCCACATCTTGAAGGGGGGATTCCTATACTAGATCAACATGTGGAATCTCCTTCTGAAGAACAATCTCCCCTGCATGACACTCCAACAACGGATGATACTTTAAGTGATGTAATTGATAGAATTGGGAGACTCAATCTTGATTCAGACCCAACTCAATCAACAGAACAGCCTGGACCATCTCAGAAAGGTCCCCCAAAGTGGCTGACAAAGACACTTGAAAGTGTTCATCCTGATGAAATTGGAAAAACAGGAACCAGAAATTCAAACCGACAAGATGGAGGTGATGTAGATAACTCTAATTCACCTATTGATATGGATGTTACTTATGATTGTGAATTGAACTTGTCTACAGATTTTGAACCAACTTCCTTCAAAGAAGCTGCTTCTCATGATGAATGGAAAGAAGCGATGCAGAAGGAGTATGATGCCCTCATAAAGAATGGCACTTGGAAGCTGGTTGATCCTCCATTTGGAACCAAACCAATTGGCTGCAAGTGGGTCTACAAGAACAAGTACAAAGCTGATGGCTCACTTGACAAGCACAAAGCTAGGCTTGTGGCAAAAGGTTTTGCACAGAAAGAAGGGGTCGATTATGAGGAAACTTTTGCTCCCACAGCAAAATGGGCCACCATCCGGACACTCTTTGCACTAGCTGCTCAGAACGGTTGGAAAGTCCATCAAATGGATGTAAAAACTGCATTCTTGAATGGAGATCTAAAAGAGAATGTTTTTATGTCCCAGCCTGAAGGATTTGCTGTGAAAGGACATGAACACAAAGTATGCAAACTTGTGAAGTCCTTGTATGGCCTCAAACAAGCACCACGAGCCTGGTATGAAAAACTAACTGAGCATCTTCTGAAACTCAACTTCAATCATTTTGATCTTGATGATGCAACTTTATTTGTCAAGAAAGTTGGCAAAACAGTTGTATATCTTGTGGTATATGTAGACGATCTTTTAATGACAGGGAATAATGAAAGCTATATTGCATCCATAAAGAAAGAATTAGGAAAAATTTTTGAAATCACTGATTTGGGCTATGTTCATTACTATCTTGGCATTGAAGTAACCCAACACCCAAAGTCCATATTTCTTTCTCAAAAGAAATACATTGGAGATTTGTTATACAGATTTGGCATGACAGAGTGCAATCCCCTTTCTACTCCAATGGAACAAAACTTGAAGCTCACATCTACTGAAGGAAAGGAATTTGAGGATGCAACTAAGTATAGACAGCTTGTAGGAAGTCTCATCTACCTCACTACTACCAGACCAGACATTTCATTTGCTGTCGGAATCCTCTCCAGGTTTATGGAAAGGCCTTGTGAGGGACATTGGTCTGCTGCAAAAAGAGTCCTAAGGTACTTGAAGGGAACTCAAGACCTTGGAATCAAGTATACACAGGTGGACGACTTCAACTTGATTGGATACTCTGATTCATACTTTGATGGAGACAAAGAAACTGGGGTATCTACTTCAGGATATGCTATGAGTCTTGGATCAGGAGCTGTCTCCTGGAGATCACGCAAACAATCAGTACCAGCAGATTCCACAACAGAAGCAGAATACGTGGCAGCAGCTGAAGCAACGAAAGAAATTGTGTGGCTCAGGAAAATTCTTGAAGATTTGCAGGTAAAACAAATACAATCAACTCCACTCATGATTGATAACACATCTGCAATAAAGTTGGCCAAGAACCCAAAGTTCCATGATCGTACTAAGCACATCAATACTAAATATCATCTGATCCGACATCATGTTGAGGCCAAAACAATCCATCTCCGTCATTGTTCCACAAACGAGCAAATTGCAGACATCTTCACCAAAGCGCTTGGAAGAGAAAAGCTTGAAAGATTCAGAACGATGCTTGGACTCACCAACATCCCTTCAGATTAAGGGGGGGAATGTTGACACCTAATCCGAAACGGATGAGGTGAAGTTGGACAGTCATCTAGAAGATGAACTGATCCGTTTTTGTATATGTATAAATATTAATAGTCTAATGAATAAACTCACTCAGTTGTTTTGCGCTCATTAATTTCTGAGCTAACCTGGCCTGACAGTCTGGACAACATATCTGCAACTTTATTGTGTATGTCTTTCTTATATCTGATGATTAGATGAAACTGTTGTAGAAAACCCATCCACCTATAGTGTCTTGATTGCTGCAATTTAGTTTGTGAGTGCAAATATTGAAGTGGTTGATGATCAATATGTATAACTGTTTCTTTTCCCATTAAGTAATGTTTCCACTTCTTTACACTCTGTACTAATGCATGCAATTCTTTATCATATGTGGGATATATAACTACTGCAGAATTAAATGTCTCAGAATAGTAGCATATGGGTTTACCATGTTGCATCAACACTGCTCCCATGGCATAGTCATTGGTATCTGTTTTGATTTCAAATGGTCTTTGAAGATCTGGAAATGCTAGTACTGGTGCTGTACTAATTTTTTCTTTCAAGGTGTCAAAGGCTTTCTGCTGTTTGCCTCCCCACTGAAACACATTGTTCAATCCTGTCAAAGCATGTAAGGGAGCTGCAATTAAGGAAAAGTTGGCAATAAACTTTCTCCAATACTGTGCTGCTCCTAGGAAGCTTCTAACTTCTATAGCAGATTTGGGTTTAGGCCAGTTTACAATGACTTCAACCTTAGAGGGATCTATCTTCAATTCACCACCCCCTACAATATGACCCAAATAATTTAAAGATGTTTTTCCAAATTCACACTTCGATAGCTTAACATAGAGATTTTCTTTTTTCAAAACATCTAGAGTCTGCTTTTCATGCTTCAAATCTTCTTCCCATGTTTTACTGAAAACAAGAATGTCATCTAGATATACAATTACAAAATCATCAATAAAAGGCCCGAGTACATCATTCATAACTCTCATGAAAGTGGTAGGAGCATTAGTTAAGCCAAAAGGCATAACTAGCCATTCATACAACCCTTGCTTTGTTTTGAAAGCAATCTTCCATGCATCTTGCTCTGCTACTCTGACCTGATGGTAGCCACTACACAAGTCCAACTTGGAAAAGTAAACAGCTTCTTTCAGCTGATCCAATAGATCATCAATGCAAGGAAGGGGATAACGATTCTTGATCATTATTTTATTCAGTGCTCTGTAATTAATGCACATCCTCCACAAACCATCTTTCTTTCTCACCAACACGATTGGAGATCCACATGGTGATGTGCTTGGTCTTATGAACCCTTTGTCGAGCAGTTCCTGTACCTGCTTCTTGATTCCTGCATTCTCTAAAGCGAATAACCTGTACATTCCGATGTTAAGCAATGGAGCATCTTGCTGCAAATGAATATCATGTACAATTTCCCTTTTGGGTGGCAGACCTTTAGGTTCTTGAAATAGGATATCATATTCTGAAACAATTTTTTCTAAATCAACTTTATGTTTAGCATCACAGCCCTCAAATGCATTGGTTTTATCAGGTTTCTTTTCCTTTACAACCATCAGTAAAAATTGCTTGCATGAATTTACAATTCTTTTCATCTGCCCTAAGTTTATGAGAGTATAATTATTCTCGAGTTTATGAGCTCTTATAATATATTCTATTCCATATTTAACGAGTTGATACTTATTTTCATCTCTATAGAAAATGGCTTTTCTATCATACAAGTAAGGACTTCCGAAAACAATTCCACATATATCCAAGGGAACGATATCTAACTCAACCTCATCTACAAATGCTGACCCAAAAGAAAACCTAAGTTTACATTGTAGAGTCACTTGTAGCTTTGCTTTATTACATACCCAACCTAATGGATATGGCTTCTTGTGAGGTGTGGTTAGTAATCCCACCTTCTTTACAATTGCTTCAAAAATCAAGTTTACTTGTGAGCCACTATCAAATAAGGTATCAATCTTTTGATGCTTGGAAATAACTCTAATATGAAAAAGCTCATGCCTTTTCCTCTCATTTTCTTCACTATCAACAGTCTGTGCAGAATTACTAGTAGATGCTTCATAATTTTTACCTTTTATACGTGTGGCTATGATGGTTATTTCATCACCTGAGTTTGATCCCAAATCCTTCTGTATAGCAGCAACAACCTTCTTCTTCTTGCCATCGAACTTTTTGGGTTTCAGCTCCGGATGCAAAGACCAGCAATGTTCATCATCATGCCCATCCTTCTTGCAATGAGTGCATGAAGGTTTGGCTTTCTGCACAACATTTGTCTTCCTCTCTTTCTATTTCTGCTTCCTCTTTTCCTTGTTCTTGCTTGTTGTGGGTTTTGATGATCACCCAATCTCTGGGCTCACATTCTTGCCTCTAGCCTCTAGATGTGTAGCTTGAACAGATACCTCATCTATGCTAGTAGGGTTAAACATGAGAATGGTGTGCCTCAAATAGCTGTGTAGACCACCTATATACTTTAGCAAAGTTTCAGGTGAGTCTAAAGAAATGCCTAGAATTAAAGCTCTTTTTCTAAATTCTTGGGTGTAGCTTTGTACACTTTGCCCCTTTAATTGGCGAAGAGTTTGCCAGCTCATCATAGCTTGCTGCATATAAGCTAGTGGATAGAACTGTTTTTTAATGGCAGAAACAAATTCACTCTAGACAGAAAGAATTTTACCATGCTTCTTCAAATCAGCTTGGGTCCTGCCTTCCCACCATACTAAGGCAGTTCCTCCAAGGCGTAGGCTGGCCAGCTAAATTTTACTCCTGTCTGAATCAATGTTCTGCACCCTACAATACACATCAATCTGTCTAATCCAGTTATCTAGCTTTTCTGCATTTAATTCTCCATCATACATTGGCAAATCAAATTTTACATCTAACTTAATCAAATATGTTTTCTTCTTTTTATTTTCAGGGCTAGAAGGAAGTGTGGATAAAGGAGGCTCTTTTCCTTTCCCTTTGCCTTCAAAATGGCCATCTAGAAGAGGTTCCTCTATTCCTTTGTCTTGTTTGGAGGTTGAAGTATCTTCACCTTGACCTTTCTTAAATTATCGATACATCTCTTCTACCATGGCTCTCACGGTCATGAAACTGTCCATGAACTGAGGGTCTCATTCCAAGGGAATTTCTTTTGTCATTTTCCTCCTATGATAGACTCTTCCTATTTCTGGGTCAGCCTCAACTAGTTCTCCTTTTCCTAATTTGAGCTTTGACCTAGTTAGCATTCAACAGTCCAGCACAAGCTTATCTAACCTTAGCAACCTAAAGCTCTGATACCACTTGATCTGATAATGAGATCTAAGACATTTATTAAGGTATTACAGACTCATGTGCATGGATTTGCCTATGTTATTTTATGCAATGGATCGATAAGATTGCGAAATACATAGACAATGAAGCAGTAAAGAAGCATAATAGACAACACACATAAACACAACAAATTTAATAAGGAGTTCACCCAATACTCCTGGGCTACATCTCCTGGTCCAGCCTTCAGTGGTGACCTCTCTATTATGTCTTTAAAACAGAGTTTTACAACAGTGAGCTGAACTTGAGCCTCACACAACAGATACAAAACAATAAGGCTTTATCTGGATCCCCCAAGTCTCTTTTGAGTACACAGACTCCCCTCATTGGCTCTCTGTCTCTGTTGCTCCGTCTCAGCATTGCCTTCAATACTGCTTGCCCTTGTTTGCTCTTTGTCTATGGCTTTAAAGCCAATCTGGGCTGCCTGTTCGTTTCTCCTTCTCGGCTTTTTGTCTCCCAGCCTCTGTCCACTCAAATCCCTCTTCTAGCGTTACACAATCATTGCATAACACATTAAGGGGAGGTGGCCACCTATTCTGCAATGTAAGAGTGCCTCAGGCCTTTGGAACCCCTGAAACAACAGCTTTCTGTTAACATAGAGAAACACAGTCAAACACAGGAAAAGTCTGCCAAACATTACCTATCGGACTTCAAATATCCATCAATCTACCTTATACTCCTATCGAATCCACCTGTAAGTCAATATAGCATCTCCACCAATGATTTGGTAGATCCAGATCCAACAGTCGTGGTTCATTTTGGGCGGCTCTTTCATACAAGGGTTAACCGGTCGATGAGGGTGGTTTTCTCTCTCCTCAGCTTGGACATGTGGCAACTGTTGTATGGGATCATGCGGAGCTCGGCCCAAACCACTTACCGCCCTTGGCTCGCCCGAAATCCTACTCATATCATGATTTCTCTTGTATTGGAAATACATTAAAAAAACATTGAAATTTCCCACTTTATCAGACTTGAAATGATGTTCAACAGCGTTAATAAACCCTTTCGGGTTTGTGACATCGCATCGGCGCTTTCCTTTGTATTTCATTTAATAAACGAAATACACTAAATACATAGAAATCTGTCATTTGACAGATCTCAAATCATATCACATAGCATTTATATTTGTTATTGGGTCCGACCGATCACATCACATATATATGTGAATATAGCATGCTCCTTTGTGTAGCCCCGATTGCGATATCGCGATGCAACGTGGGCCGTCGATCTGTGCACTTGATCAATGGTCCTCGTTGACCCCGCTCATCGCAGTCGCATATGTCATGTGGTCTTCGCCGATAGCCTCCCTTCGCCACTGCCGATTGCGATTCGCCGATCGGATCTGGACCGTTGATCGGCCAGATCCGATGGCTTCTCTGTATTCACTGTCGCCACTGCCAATAGCTCTGTTTTTCACTGTTTTCTTATGTTTTTGCCTCCCGATAGTGTAATCCAACTCTTCCACAGGTTTTCCTTATGCGATATTTTTGATCTTTTAAGTGATTTTGAAGACTTAGAGAGTATTCTAGGATCCATTTGGATCAAAAGGTGGGAATTTAACCTAAGGTTGATCAGTGCAGGTCAAAGAGGGGCTAACTGCACTGCAGAGCACTGTCTCTCACTAAAGCCTGCGCTGATTTCAATGATTTCAAGATTGATCAGCACAGGTCAAAGAGGGCCTATCTGCACTGATCAACGCAGGCCAAAGAGGGCCAAACTGCGCTGATTAAAATATTCCAAGGTTAATCAACGTAGGTCAAAGAAGGCCTAACTACGCTGCAGAGCACTGTCTCTAAGGCTAGCCTGTGCTGATTCCTGTGAGGCCACTCAAGAGTCATCTAACCTCAAATTTTGACCAAAATTCAATGCAAAAGGCTGAATTACAACAAGTAAAGTATGTCAAGGTGTTGAGAATCGTCATTAGGAAAGAAAGGTTGCCCTTCGTGCTCCACAGTCTCATATAAAATAGGTCTAAAGAGGCTAATAAGCTACTAAGATGGATGATTGAATCCCCAACGGAGTTGCCAATTTGTTTTTGGGAAAATTTAGTGTTTTTGGATAAATGCCTAACCCTCTAGACTAGTAGCTCAATCTAGAAACAATAATACAAAGCATTCTCTACCTTTTCTATAAACAATAAATAACATAAGAGAACATAGAATCTACTTGTAGCTTCCGCTTGTTCCTTATCTCCCTTGACCGATTCTGTTGCTCCTTCCCGTACTTAAGCCACTTGAGAAGTACCTACACACAGATAGAAACATGAACCCATCAAAGCATATGATAATGATCTATTGATTAAAAATAGCATGGAATTAGATACATGATAAGCATATGAAAGCATCAAAAGACAATACAAGCATGTGGAAAAAGCTTTGAATACTTTATTAGTAAAAGGAAGAATTACAACCCAATTTGCCTAATTCAGCATCATTCTTCCAGTTCAATCCCATCCTCTCCGCACAACAAGCAAGACACTTTGACATCATTACAATACTTGCAATCAACTCAAAACTCATACCAACAACATCTCTCTACAATTTTCAACCCCCCAAATCATTTAGATGAGTGGTCTTTTTATAGGTGAATGAATGAGGTTATGCCATAAATGGTGATAATGAATGCCTTTCTAAATTTAGAAATCAGTTCCATGGAAGAAGGGATAGGGGATTGATGTTCCTTAACTCCCTTCCTCATCCAAATGCGAACTCAAAGGAGTAGGTGGAATTGAGAAACTTCTAGAGGCTTCTAATGGATAAGGAATCTTCAAACCCTCACGGAAGTTCGCTCAAATTCGCCCAACACAGGCCAAAGAGGGACCAAGTGCGTTGCATAACACCCTGTTAGTGTATGGTTTGCATTGTAGTGCACCCTAATGAAGGCCTACCTGCGTTGATCTTCTTAGAGGTAGTTTTTGGATGTTTTCAGTGATGGAACTTCTTGGGAAGTGAGGCATTCTGATGACTAACTTCTTTAGGGCATGTAACAACTGCACTAAGGGTTGATGGGCCCTAATAGTATCGATCTGTAAGTTGGGATTGATGTGCCCAAATGGATCTGTAACACCCGCCCTTCCCCTGGTCCTAGCTTGACTAGTAATAAAAGACGATGCAGAGGTCGGAAGACTAGTAATCGTGGTAATAGGGGTTCTTCATCAGTTCGGCCACCGAAGTGAAGTGGGCGTAGGTCGGATGCTCAGATTATATAGGAAGCGGTTCAGGCTTATAATATTGGAACTCCAGCTCAGGTGAAACAATTGATATCGTCATGGGAAGCTGATCTCAATCAACGAGCAGAAGTTGAAGTGCAGGTGGAGGATTGGCGAGTTCTTGCTCCAGATCCTAGTCATACTCGTGGGTGCACCACACAGTACAAACAAACAATGCACCTCTATTGGCTTATGAAGAGTCTCGTGGCTAAAGCCATCATGTCATCATTAGTTGACTCTAGCAAAACTGACCTAGGCCTTCAGGAAATCCAGAAGGAATTGCAGCTTATTCAATTCCAAATCCAACAGCAGAATGTTCGCCTTGGCCATATCGAAAAGCACATTCCATGCCTCCCCCATTTAGAATTACCCAGATCCAGTGCTAAGGACCCTGCCCCTATGGAGTCCTCTGATGATGATTAGTTTTTAGTTCTGTTATAGTTGTTTTTTTGTTGAACTTTTTGATGTATATGTCAGATAATATCATATATTACAACTATGTAGATGAACAATGGTTTTTAGACATTCATGCCTACAAGGCCTTGTTTGACAGACTAAAATTACTGAGATTTTGGATGGCTTATAATGAATTTCAGTGGTCAACAAACCTAGTTTCCCAATGGGCAAGTTAAGACCATTGAACATCTTTAAAAAATATAACCTACTTTTGAAAATAAATAAATAAAAAAGATCTACCAAACTTACCAAAAAAATCTTCAACAACAATTAATAAAACTACAATTTAATAATTTTTAAAACCATTTTTTATTTAAATTATTTTATTAATTTTAATAAAAAAATATCATATAATAAATAATCTTAACCCTAAAAAAAAATCCTTCAACCATATCAAAACAATCCCACTCCTCCTCCACCGCACCTATTTCTATCAACCTATGACTAACCATATCCCTACCTCCATGCAAATTATTGGTTGACATGTTAGGAAATATTGTGTAGATGAACGAAATGCACAATGTAAAGTTGATTAGCACTATTTTACACAAATAGCTGTGCTAATCAAAAGTGATTTTTGACTCATCTTCCATAATTTACACGGTTTGAATATATAAACAATAATTATGAAACGGGTTCCCTTTCTTAATTACATAATAATAATAAGCAGCCCCCACAGAACTTAAAAATTGGCACGCGATGATTCGTTATCTCTCGCCATTTTATAATCAGAAAACTTGGGTTGGCCCATTGGCCCATTTAGTTGGACATTATCTATAACTTTTCTCGAATACCCGAACTTCTAGAATGCTACGTTTTTGGAGTTTCAGGCCCATTTTAATAATGGCACATTATTTAATTTATACTTTTATCAATATTAATGGCGATATACATATAAAAAGGGTGAGTGAAGTTAGTGAATATGGTTGGTTGTTTTTCAAATCTAGGTTTATCTTTTAAAAATAGGGCAATATTTTAAATAGATTAAAATAATTTATTTATTTTTTTTTAAATAATTTTAATTGGAAAATGATTATAAATTTAATTCATTTTTGAAGATTTATTATTTATAAATTGATTTTTTTAATTAATATTTAATTTTTTATTTGTGTAATATAGGTAGATTTTAATGTCTAGATTAAACTTTGGTCTATTGGACCTAAAGAAACGAATTATTTAGTTTTATTTAAGATTTTATTCTTATCTTCAAAAAGCTTGGAGAGAAGCCTCCAGAGCTCACTGTAATTTTGACAACGTAAAAGACTAGGAAGGTTAGTATTGCAACAAAGATTTTGAAACTGAGATCTAATGTGGTTGTACGCGGGGCACTCTAAGAGGAAGTGATTTTCATCCTCGACGTTCGTATTCTCACAAAGATGGCAGAACTTTTCCATCCATGGTGTTTTAGGAACTGCCCAACTACCGGTTTCACTATGGAGCTCATGAGAGTTTGTTCCAATCTTGGCTATGTTAATTTTCTTCTTTGAGCTAGTTAAAACACCGAGATACTTTTGATCTTCTAGGGTGGGGTTGATGACCTCCCTATAATATCTTAATTTTCTTTTAGCTGCTAAATCTTTCTCACACCACATTTTTTCTTTGAACTTAGAAGTAACAATATTTTTAATGTTATTAATGTTTTGCAATGCAACATTCTGGTCGATCTCCCAATTGTTTAACCAGGCCCTGATGTCTTTATACCAACCTCGTTTGAGCCTTAGGTGATTTTGGTTGGAATTTAAAGCTAGCTTATGAAGTCTATGGTCTCCTATGTTATAATTATTTTATTTATTTATTTTTATGAATTTTTTTATTTGTTTGTTAGATAGTCTTGAAATAAATGGCACATTCAATCTGTAGTTTAGATTAAGACATTTAAGTGGTTAAAATCACTAAAGTATTATACTAATGTCCACACAAACTATTAACATGACTATTTTATCCCAAAAAAATTCGAATCAATAATCTTTTCATCATAAAATACCTTAACAAAACACTTTATCACTATATATTCTAAACCTTGTAAACTATAATTTTCTTTTTATACTTTCTTTATTATTTTACTTATCACTTTTAATCTTCTTTTACTATATTTCACCTAACTGTATTATTTTATAATTAATAACCTTTATTTTCACACTATTTTTTTATATTTTAATATTTTATTTATTTATACAACTGCTTCTCATTATTTTTTATTTTTTAAGTTTTATTAATTTTAAACAACAACTTCAGTATTTTTCGTATTGGTTATTAAATTTTATTTTATAAATTTAAATTCTTATTTTCAAAAAAATATTATTTAAATTTTAATTAAGTGGAAATTAAATTTTAGATGTCCTTCATAATAAGTGGAAAAATACTTTCATCTTTGTTAAGTTTAAATCTTATTTATAACACTTTTTTTTTTTATATGAATTTGTAAAGGTTATAATAAATCTAAATTATTTGAAATCAAAATTATTTATATATATATATATATTTTGAGAGTTATTTTCAGTCCAATATAAAAAAGTTTTCGTAATATTATATTTGGTTATATTATGTAGGTGTTTGGTAGATCCAGAGTTAAGATGGATCTAGTCTGGTTTAATTTTCTCATTTAAATAAAGTATATTTTACATGAATACCATGGGTTGTCATAAATCCGAGCTCAAAAACCACTAGTAACTTGACCAAGTCAAGTTTACCTTCACTACCCAACAAAAATCAATAAAAAATAATAATGTAAAATTTTTATTTTTATTTTAAATTTACCTTAAATACCCAATAAAAATTGTTTAAAAAATACAATAACTTAGAAAATTTATTTTAACATAGAGTTTATTTTATTTTATTTTATTTGATGAAGTCAAAATGTATACGTGACAACATCTATTGGGTACTGGTTGGAAAGCTTACTATGAGCTTGACAAACAATTGTAAGTCGAATGATCTTTGGGTTTGGAGTAAAAAACAGTTCCTCTTAAAGACTCTCGTCAACCCTGTTCTTTTATATGGCTGTGAGGTGCGGGGCTGCAGTGTATCTAGAGAGTCATGGAGAAATATTAAAATGATCCAAAAGCAATTTATAACCTACAACCCCAAGATTAAAGGTAATACACTCTACCCCATTCTCTTGATTGAAACTAGCATTTCTTCCATTGAAAACATGGCTATGTTTAGGTATATGATGTATAAGAAGAATTTGTCTAACATAAATCCAAGAGGCTCGTCAAAAGTCTAACATGGAAGCCAAGAGGCTCCCCAAAATGGCTTCTAACTCTAGTCAAAACCCCCACTTCGGCTCAAGCGAGGTTGGCATAAGGATGCCAAGTCTTGGCTCGACCATTTGGGAGATAAAGGAGAAGATCGTCTTGGAGAATAAGGATAGTATTAAAAACACCATTACTTCCAAATATAAGGATAAGTTGTGGAGTGATAAGGAGTTAGAGGGGAAAAGGAAGCTAAGGTATTACAAGGAGGTGATCAACCCCCCTCTTGCTAACCACAATGACTTTTTGGTCTTAACAAGTGCTAAGAAGAAAATGAACATTGCAAAGATAAGAACTAATTCACATGAACTTCAAAGTGAAACTAAGTGTTGGTCTATTCCCAAAACACCTTGGGACGAAAGAATCTGCCTCCTCTATGATACTAAGAGAGTTGAAGATGAAAACACTTTGTCTGATTGTCCGACCTTTACTCAGATTCATTCCCCTTTTCAAAACATTTGCCACACTACCAACCTTCTTGTCGTTAAGTCAACAAAACTACATTGACCTCGAAAAGTTTCTCTCCATTTTTTTTTATCACAGAAATAAAATATTAAATAATCTCAATTAATTGCCCATTTCTTAAGGTTCGGTAGACTATGTTGGTCTTAATGGATGTTAATCTTCTTCTTCTTCATCATCATATATATATATATATATATATATATATATATATATATATATATATATATACACACACATACACGCTTTCCAATCTAATATAAAAATTGTCTAATATAAAAAATGATGTTTTAATGTCATGTCATGTCATGTTATTCTATATAAATATTTTGGCTCCATCAAATTACAATAAAATAAAATAAAATAATTATTAATTAAAATATTTTAATTTGGTCAAATAACATAAATATAAAAATTTAATAATTAGACTAGTCTTATTTTAAATTTGAATTTATCAAATTTTAATAGTATAAATTTTTTGAAGTGTAAATCTTTTTATAAATTAAAAAAAAAAATTGATTTCTCTAAACATCAAATAAATTTATATCAAAATAAATCTAAATTAATAAAAATAAATAATTATTTTTTTAATAAAATATTTTAAAAATAAATAAATAATTTTTGAAAATTTAAAAGAATAATTTTTGAAAATTTATTTTCTTTTAAAATTTTATTAGTTTAATAATTTTTCCATATATAAATAATTTGAAAAGAATCTTTATAATAATTAAAAATATAATAAAATTATTGATTTGGTCCTTCGATCACACGATTTTATGATGGAAAAAAAAAAAAAAATACTAAGATTATATATATATGTATGTTAGCATTATATTTAGAGTTAATTAAAGTTAAAAAAGTAGTGTAAAGATATACATGGAAGCGGTTACATGTTTAATTGATAATTTTTTTCGGGGATTTGCAAGGTGGAATGATCTATTATTCTCTTTTTTGAGATACGGAGAAGTTAAGTATATTATATTTATTTCTCTTTAAAAAAGAAAAATTAAGTATATTGTATAATATGTAAATACGTTTTAATAATGATAAATGAGTGGGTGAATAACACAAAAAAATTAAAATGAAAATGATTAAAAATAAATATTTAACAGGAAAATAATAAAAAACAAAATTTTACAAGTTTAACCATTTTAATAAGATTTGATCATATTTAAATTTTTTAACATTTTATTAAATAAAAATTTAATAGAAATATTTTTTTACAAGTTTAATAATAATAATGAAGATGATTAACATTTACTGAAATTAATATAATTTATTGAATTTTAAGAGATAAAAATTAACAATCTTAATAAAATTTAACATTTTTAATAATTTAACATTTTATCAAATGAAAATTAATAGAATAAATAGTTTTTTTTTTTAAGATTATTATCATTTATTTTAAAAATATATGTTAAATTATTTAATAATTTATTTAAAAATAATTTTTATAATTACTAATGAAAAGATATATGACATTTTTTAAAGTATTTTTTTTGGTTAATTTTAATCAAAATCTAATAGAGATTTTTTAAAACCTAAGTTTAAGTTGTTTAATCTATAGAATTCAAGTGCCCCGTGGGTTTTGGAGGGTGTTGAATCCATTTATGCATTCAAAAATATGTTTTAAACAATAAAAAATCACAATATTGCTTCAAATTGTATTGCCCTAGTGAAAAAAGTCATTTCATATATAATCCTATAATTAAAAAATTAATTTAATTATATGTACTTAACCAACTAATATATATATATATATATATTTCAATGGAACAAATATTTGAATTTATGGAGACACTATCCAGATTGAAGGCGGAAACCTTTTACAAGAAAATTCAATTGTTGCTTCTCTTATTCCTAGACAAATTACAACACATTTTTCCTTCTTGCCTTTCTACTAAGCTGCAAAATTATGCTTTTTATAATTGTAAATCCTCCAAAAGACACTACCCAAAACTGCATATTTGCAATGCATTTAGTTGCTTAAAATTAGAATTAGGTTGTCACCTGCTTCCTTTTGCTTTGTTGAACTCTTCTCCACACTCTTTGTTGGGTTGCCCTCTATATCCATTATTGAATTTCTTTCACCTTGATAGAATCCCACCCGAGGAATCCTAGGAAGATCCCATGCTTTTAACTTTGCTAAGATCTCATCTATAGCCATGAGAGTTTCCAATTTCACTTTAAGTATATCCACTTGAAGGAAAACAATTTCTTCCATAATCATGGTATGGGAAGATTATGGGAAGACTGCCCCTGAGTTTGCCATTGGTCAAAAGGTTTCCTTAGGCCAGCGCTGCACCCAAATTAGCCATTTCATCTGCATTTTTATTATGTGCCCTTAAAATGTGAAATAACTCCACTTCTTCAAATGCCTCAAGTTGATGGTTGATTCAGCTTTGTAATGAGTCTATAGGAGAATCCTTGCCATTCTTTGCCTTATTCATTTGTTGAATAGCCAAGAGAAAGTCGTCAATGACTATCAATCTTTTGATTTCTCTTTCCCTGGCCAATCTTAGTCCTTGATAAAGGGCAAGGAACTCAACTTGATTATTTGTGGATAGCCCTAGCCACCATGCATACTTTATTTCTTCATCTTCATCAGGATCTAAAAGCACCCCTCCTCCTCCTGCCTATCTTGAATTTCCTTTCAATGCCCCATTGAAGTACAGGAAGAACCTGTGCTTTCCCCTTCTCCATTCTTTTAATTCATTTCCCTCCATTCGAAGCTTCTAATTGGGACTGAAAATAGGCTTCATACAACAGCCAACATGAGAGTTAGGATGATCTATAATGCACCACTTCCTTTTTGCTTCCAAGATTATAATAAGATCAGTTGGATCGAATCCTCTAGCTGTTATTGCCTCTGCTGAAATATGTTTGACTTTGGTAGCTGTAATGATACTTTAGACTTCTTTGTTCTGGAAGATTGCATGGTTACGCACTATCTAGATTAGCCAGCAAATGTATTTGGGGAGGGCTCTCCAATACCAAGAGACTATAGTTGTTGTTGGACACTTACATGGGATTTTTTGGATCCAAATTACAAACATCGCTTCGAAAGAGTCAGGGATAGCATCTAGCTCCATTACTTCTCTGAAAGTTGCCTACCAAACAGATTTAGCATAGTTGCAATTCTTGAACATATGTTCAATAGTTTCTTCCTCCTCTTTGCACAGGATGCATCTGGACGATCCTTGAATTTTTCTTTTTCTTAGATTTTCCGCTGTGAGGATTTTCCCCAGTACAAGCTCCCAACAAAAAATATTTACCTTGGGCAATTCATCAGCATTCCAAACACACTTCCACATTCCTCCAGTTGACAAAGTCCCACACTTGTGAAGTAGCACTTTGTACCCCATTTTGACTGAGTGTGATAGATTTTTATTGATAGTCTAGACTCTTTCATCTACGAGGTTTGTACTAATGGGAGCACACCCTTTTAAAGACTGAATCATCAAGCTCCATTAAGATAATAGGTGTCCTGGAACTTTTGGGTAGATCCAACCTCTCCAATGTCCACTGTCATCCCAAGATGAAAGATCAACAATAAAAACTAACTGTTGGGCTTTCATCCAATATGCCAGTTCTAGCATTTTGGGATTCTCATTTAGAAGCTCCTTCATAGGAGGATGATCCTTCCATAGCTGTATTCTTTTCCCATTTCCAGCTTTCCAACCTAGATGGTCGATTATTAGGGGAGCGACCACCTTGCAAAGCTTCCATATCTTAGATCCCTTCTCTATCCATTCTTCACTTTTTGGTCTCAAAAGTTAGCTTTGTGAAAATACTTTCGAAGGAGGGAAGTCTTCCACCATTTGGAGTAGGAGAGATCATCCTCCAGACTATCTTGGCACCCATAGCTATGTTCATTAATTCAAGATCCTTTACACCTAGGCCCCCGCAACAATTGGGAAGCCTAACTGTTTGCCAATTCATGAGATGGAATATGCTTTCATTTGACTTACCACCTTGCCACAAAAACTTTATGATAAGCCCCCTAATCTTGGACATAATTCCCTTTGGAGCTAATAGCGCCATCCATGAATAGAGAGGAAGGGCGGACATCAGAAATTTAATTTGAACAGATTTCCTAGCAACATTAAGCCATTGTTTTCCCCAACTCAATATTCTTTTCTTGATTTTCCGAATCACCCCTTCCTGATCATCATTATTTGTTGCACTTGTGGATATTGGCAGTGCAAGATATTTAAAAGATTTCCAATCTTTGCAGATTGAGAAGGAAAGATCCCTTACAATTTCGTTCAAGATTTCTTCGCTGCTATTCTAGCCATATATGTGACACTTCTCATTGTTTAGCTTTCCCACAGATAACTCATGGCAACTACACATTATCTTGTGAAAGCAACCTACAACTATTTTATAGGCTCCTCCCAATAATAAGGTGTAATCTGCAAAGAGTGAGTGATTAATATTTTTTACATTTTGAGCAATGTGTAGCCCCACTAATTTTCCTTCCAACCTGACCCTTTCTAGATTCTTGCTAAAAGGCTCTGCCATTATAATATATATCAAGGGAGACATGGGACATCATTGCCTCAACCCTCTCGTTGCTTTAAAAAAACCCACAAGTCTTCCATTCACCAATGGTGCTATCTAGGGGGAACTAATACAAGTTGCAATCCATTAAATTATATTCTTATTAAAGCCCATTTTCTTCATAGTTTTGAATAGAAAGATGTGCCTCACCCTATCAAAAGTGTTCACCATGTCCAACTTTATAACCATACTTGCTTCTCCTGATTCTTTGCTAGTGTGAATAACCTCTTGCACTAATATTATGTTGTCTACTATCCGTCTCTTCTCCACAAACCCCCCTTGGTTTTCAGAGATCAAAGAGGGAAGAAATTTTTTGAGCCTTGTCGCTATTATTTTCGAGATTATCTTATATGAAGAATTGCATAAAGAAATAGGACGATATCTAGCAAAGCTTACCAGATTGGATTCTTTTGGGATGAGGGCTAGGAAGGAGGAATATGTTCCACCTCCGAATCTTTCCTTTGATCCAGAGTTGTTTACCAAGCGGAGGAGATCCTTTTTAATCAGACTCCACAAAGCGAGGCTCCACAAAGCCTCGAAGAAGTAGATTAAGAAGCCATATGGACCAAACGCTTTATTTGGTGCCAAATCCCAAACCGCCTTAGCCAACTCTTATTCACTTACCTCTCTTACCAGCCAATGATTGTCCTCCATCGTAAAAAATGCTTCAGTTGAGTTCAAGAATTCAACAACCTTATCCTCATCAAAACCAACTTCTTCATGAAACAAGTTGTAAAATATAATTTTGAAATAATAATATATATAAAATTATTAATTATAATAAAAATAAAATATATTTTAATTTTAATTAAAAATAAAATATCTTTTAATTTTAATTAAAAATAAAATATAATCTCCTTAAATATTAAAGAATATTAATAAGATTAATTATAAAGTTTTGAATTTTAAAAAAAATTACTTTTAACAATTTGGTCAAATATGATCAATGAGTAAAATTAAAATTTATTCATAATTCTAATTAAATAAAAAATTAATTTACCGTTGAACTGTTTGGTCAAATATGATCAATAAGTAAAATTAAAATTTATTCATAACGCTAATTAAATAAAATTTTAGTTTACAATTGAATTTAACTTTAAGGAATAATTTTTATTTTAGCGAAAGTTTATTTTATGTAATGAATCAGGTGGGGGTAATGGATGGAGTTTAATTGAAACTTAATTCCGATGGTTACGGTTAGTGGTTCACATTAAAATCCCTTAAATGTTTTGCGGGAGTTTCGGTCACAGTCGAGCTGAGTCAAAATTGGGGATTTTTGCGATACGAAAATATAAAAAATTAATATTTTTCCACAGTTTTGAAGGGTGGCTTAATTAGTATGTACCTTTACAAAAGGGAAAAAGGCCATGTAGATTGTTGACGTGTTCAGTTGCGCACCCTTTAACGCACCTGCGGGGCTCCGCATAACGATAATGATAGACCACATTAGATGCTGACGTCAGCGGGGGTGGTGGGGACAGAGTACGCCCAGCAGTCCGACGGGGAACGGTCGGCCCAAATACAACGAAATTAAGCGAAATTCAACCACACGATGGCGGAGACGATGCCCGAAATGATGGCCGTGAATTTTCCCGGCGGCAATTAATGGCGTTTAACCCCGGCCGAGGGCGAGGGCGAGATCCAATTTCAGGTCTCCGATTCTTTGATTGTTAAATTCATCAATGTTCAATTCTTACGACCGGATCTTGCGTGTATTTTATTCGATCCGGTGACCATTGGATTGCCCCGATTTTTTAAGTAATCTTCCAATTGAGAAAGGATATAATATAATGAGTATAGGACAGTCGTAATAATTCTGTGAGTGAGGAAAGTTTTGATCTTCTTCTTCGGTGGACAGAAATCCGGAAGCTGGTGGAGCTTGGTTATATGGTGAGATCATAACAGGGATTGATTTATTGTTCTGGCAGTACAAAGAAACAATGGTGGAAGAAACCTCGTCGTCATCTCCTGGGGTAGTCGGCTTTTCGGTTCCACCGGGAAGACAGCGATTCCATATAGAACTGAAGACGGACGAGACCACATTTGTTTCATGGAAGAAATTGATTAAAGATTCTCAGAAGGCCGTTCAGTCTCGTCCTGTTGAACCACCCGTCGGAGCTCACCCTGCTTTGGAGGCTCGGATTGCTCCAGAGGTAGGCTTGAACCCTCTGTAGCTCCCCAATTTTGCTAGGGTTATTTTTCGGTTCCTCAATTTCCTTTGAATTTTGTAGGAAAAAGTAATGTACATACTCAGTTTTTTTCCCCTAATTCTGATTGGAAAAAATGTCTTAAAGACTTTTAACCTTAGAGATTGAAAGAAAGTGCATGCATGTTTTTGTTCCGTGCAATGAATGCAACTTCTCTACCAATTTTTGGGACTCAAGTATCTCTCCGGCCTGGATTGCCCTTTATTCTTTGCAAGCTACTTATTGATTTTTTTTTTTATTCACAATGCTTAGGGGCGAGGGTTTGTAGATGGGCCTTGCATTATGGAGGCCCATTGAATGCTTTAATCTTCCTTAATCACAGTGCTAGAAATCGTGACATTTTTTCTTCATTCCAGAAGCGTTTCCTGTTGGCAATGCCCGTCAATTAGGAATTGTGCAGCTGTAATATTTCTTTGAATTCTATATTATGTCAATCTAAACAATCATATTTCCTTGACGACGTGCTTTGTTATATATTATTTTTACAAAATGTTTGGGCAGTAGCCCTCTAATAGATACCTCATTTTAACTTGCCATGCCCATGGGTTGCAAAGGTCAGCAGGACTTTGACCTGGTCTCAAATGCAGCCTTTCTATATGGCTGGTATTTGAACCTCGTCCATCGGAACAACAGGCACTCAAACTTGCGGCTACATTGCGGCCAACACACAGGCAATGCTGGTTTTGTGTTTTATTATTAGACCACGGAATCATACGCCGTTTAATTTCTGAACAATAGCTAGCAATGTCCTCATTATTCTTCATGTCAGTGACATAATATTCATGATAGGTAAGCCTCTTTTTTAGATGTCTTTGTCAGGCTTTTTCGAACACTATTGAATGAGAAATTTTATGTTTTTAGATCTTGGTAAGTTGACTCCACCAGCGGTATGTTTTTACCTCAAGTTCATTGCTACACGAGTCTAGAGAGTTCACAGATTGTGTCCGTTGCGGAGCACTGTCAAAGAGTAACCTGTTAAGAAATAAGTTTCTCTCTTGGTCTGTATCCTAAGGGTTGCCTCTAGATATAGCAACTGTATTACTGGAAACAGCAGTCCCAGGTGCTGGAAATGTTTTTTCATGCTTTAGAAAGAAGTATTTGTAAGAAATGCCTCTGAAATGCAGCTGGAACGTTTCAGTGGCGTTTCAGATTTTTGAAACGCATATCGGCCATTTCAGCTGGTGTTTTGGTCACAAAAAAACCCATAAAAAATAAAAAAATGAATACTAAACCAATTCTTACAAATCAAGTTATGAATAGAGGGGTTGGGGCTCCTTTAATGATAACTCACTTTTTGGCTTTATTTCAAAATTTGAAATTCATGAATGGTATTCTGAATTTTTTACATCTCATGCATTTGGCCCTGTATCCATTTCCCTGCAACTTAGGTTAGCAAGGTTTTCTTTATGCTTGTGTTCATAACTCAAGTATTCTTGGAGCATTTTATGTACGATTACCTCAACTTGTACCTTGTTAGGATACAAGGGCACATTCTCAGCCTTTCAATAGTTTACGATTAAAAGTTCTTGAAACATACGATGACAGCACAAAATTTACCAAACTCTAGGGAGTAACAAAGGGTAAAGCTCACAGTTAGTGCCTATTCTAAAATTTCCTTCTTTGAACTGAGTTTATGACTTTGGATTTCTTCCTTGATATATTTTCACTTCCAAGAACAATACTAAAATGTATCAATGGTTGTCATGGTATAGTTATATGGTCCTGTTATGAGTTTTAACTTAGAACAACATTTAAAGTATACTTTGTAGATTTCCATATAGTTAGTGATTCTTGTTGGTTGTCATTATTCATTGTTTCATAACAATGGAAGATCATGTCGAATCCATGGGTCAAAAGAATGTCACATATTTAAACTAAACTATATTGCAACTTTACTGTGATCTACCTTGAGGTTATCTAGACTCCTATTTATGCGGTTCTAAAACATCCTTAATGTAATGGTCTAGTTGTTTGGAAGCCAAGCTCAATTGTTTTTGTATAATTGTCGACACCTATTGGTTAATTGAGTGTTTCAATATTGCTTGCTTATACATAGGATAGTATAATAGTACAACATGACATGATTCTCATCCTCAATTTCACCTTGAATATGTAACGCATAGGGGCATTATTCACTATATATGCTTGTCTACCTCTTGTTGTGATTGCTATGTGATGTCAACTTGCCTTGATCAATTTTTGTTTTTTCTTGGTAAAAAAATCATCATCCTATTAGATAATAAAAATGCACATAGATTTTAATGTTGCTTGAATGGATAGAGCAAAGAGATATATTAGCCTTGTATCAGACTAGGCCATAAGCAAAAATACCATTATAGTGTAACAAGGAGTGATCCAACCAAATATGTCCTTAAATGTTTTTGCTTAGAGTCCTTAAGTTGGAAGATGTAGTGTGAATCACAATAGATGATGTCATCCAAATCGAAGAAACAATCTTACATGTGAAATCTGAGGTTAGTTCATGGGTGTTGGTACCCTTATCATCTATTCTTTAGCAATAGCGGACTTCATGAATGGAGATTGATCATCCTTGTTAGGTCCTTGCATCAACTTACAAAATATTTGGAGATCGACAACAAAGTCATCTTCGAATAGCCAAACACGCCATAGATCGAGTCTCTATACTTCTTCTAAGCGTCAATTCTTGAAGTTGCAAAGGAATGAGTGTGCCGCATCATCTCCAAAATGTTCTAAATTTTATGTCAGACCTTTGAGGTGTATGGGATCCTTAATAGGTATGCTAGAAAGGGAGCCCTTTGCAAGATCCTTCTCCTTTCTCATTGATCAAGCTTCCCGCTCCAATATTGCTACCTCAAGTTATGGCTTATCAAAGTAATGGTTGTAGAAGTAAGCATGCATCCTCTTGTTCTTTACATTGAAGGAGGGGTGAATCCCCATTTCAAAGATTGAATCAAAGCTTTTATTGTCTCTTTGAAACACAAGGTATATTTACATAGGTCAAACACTTTAAGACAAACTTTTGCACATAGATCAAAGGTTAGTACACCATTGTTTAAATTGTTAAAACTCTCAAAGAGGGAAACAATCTACAACCTCAGTGAAATGGCTAGAGGCAATTGGTTAGTGCAAAATATTTTACATCAACATCTCTCAATTTGATCATCAACAAATGACCCTCCATGTTTATATGGTGATCATGGACCAATTAGGTGCTAAGCCACTAATCTAGAGGAGATGTTTGAAATGTTAGCTCATACGTGTATGATATGATGTGATCGTTAGATTGGTATTAAAAACACAATAAAAAAACATGCATTGTGTTGACCTTAAGTAACTCGTAGTGTTGAAACTTGAAATATCCTAACATTGTTAAGGGAAGGAGTGGTAGACCTACTTTTCTTTGGTAGTTGCTCCACTGGCCTTTTTCCTACTTGATGCTTTTTAATAGGGCTAGTTTCTAGAGGAGGCATGGGAGGGTGATTTTCTTTATCTTTGTTACCAAGGTTCTGCTAGGCTAGAGTTGGGCTTCCCTCCATTCTACTAGCAAGGGGAGCTCTCGTAGCGGGAGGGGGGAAAATAAATTGTAGAGCAGGGCCTATTTTGATATCAATAATTGCATAAATGGGGTAGGAAATCTTTTTTCTTTATAAGGATTTGTTGCTAGATGGTTCAATAGATGTGATTTCCTTGATGTCTTCCATCCATGATCAACCTACTTTTTTGTCTCTCCCAATGCATGTGAAGAAGGGTTAATCTATTACGTGGTAGAAGGAGGTTTGAGCCTTTGCTCCTCTTCTAATAATACTTCCTTTGGCATGATGCATTTATGAAACATGTCTCTTGTTACCCCTCAATCCATCATCATGGCTACTATCACCTTATTTGGGGCTTACCTTGTTGATCAATTAATGCCTCTTTTGTGGAGATTTTCTCTTCGAGGATCATTGGATTGTTTTAATGCTGATATACTTTTATTTTTTTCTCCATGTTCCTTTTGAGACTTTTAACTATCGTCCTTTTCATCAAGTCTCGGATGGCTAGCAATTCTCATGTAAATGAACTTCTTTAATTCCCTATATCTTGGCGCACTTAACTTGTAATATGATATCACCCCATCTTGTGGGTCAGAATTAGTGCTTCTTGTGCTAATTCACTCATTTTCATGTGCCTTGTTTCGACTAAATATATTAAAAGTTGGCATAGTGCTCCTACTTCAGAGGATGCATACTCATTCCAATTAACATTAATGCACACAATTTGTTACCTTTGTTGTGAGTTGTTCCAACAAGAACATTTTTGCACTCTTTCAGCTTTCTTCCAAGAATCTTTTAATTGGGCAATCATATAAAATTGTTGTTTGGAATTTTCATTTTATGTGTGTGTTTCTTTATATAAAAGGATTTGGGAGATGGCCTTGGGATTAGAAGTGAGACCATAGGTTTTTATATTAGTAATACCATTTCACAAGCTATGTTGACCAGCCAAACTTTGATTTGACTTTGTTGCTTAAGCGATTTCAATACTAGATTAAGAAGGAAGAATTATGACTGAGCAATTGGGTGCTCTATTAGTAGATTATATACCATCCTTTTGTTAGAGATTTTATTATCATTTTGCATGGTGTTCTTTGTATGAAGAATTGAGCACGAGATTATGTCTGATCACTTTGTCATTGTAATAGGATTTGAAATTAAATGCTGAATTGATTATTCATTCATAAAAGGTGGGAGTGATGGCTTATAGTGTAGGGAAGTGATTTGTGAACTTGTATGAATAATTTTGGTGGATTTTGGAACATCAGGGAAAGAAGGTCAAATGGAATGTATCCTAGATGGTAGCTATATTTAGAACAACCTTTCTTGATGGGTGAAGTAATGCACCTAAAAAAAATAGATTAATAACAATGCCCACCTGCCTTGATCCTTACTAAGGTTAGACTTTAGTGTTATACAATAATGGGAGTTTCTCATGGCCAATGATTATTTTAATTAATGGTTTTAAAAATGCATTTCCCATTATTACATTCCATTAATGTTGATATCATATTGAAATTCATTTGGCTTTATTGGAATGACTGTTTTACAATGAAGCAAGTTTTGAATACATGGAATTTTTTTCCAATACTAGATGGAAGTGGATTTTATTCCTCTTGACATGCTTTTTTATTGCAGAGTTATCCATGTTTTGATTCCATGAATAATTCTTTGTGAAATATTTATAGAGTTTACTCTAGGCACTCCCTTATTGCTGTTGTTAATTGTTGTGCTGTGAGTTCCATTAACCTACTTTTGTCACATGTGGATATTAAGATAATTTCATTTGCTTAGTACACAATTTTTTTATCACATACATGTTAACCTAAAATATGTATTATAAATGAGCAATGTTCATGCCCTATTTGATTGTTTAAAATATTAGGCGGTTTAACCAACATAGATGACACTGCAATATGTTTTGTGAATAACTAGCATTGGTGAAGATATTTGATGCTTAATCTTGTGTACCACAATAAATCAACTCTTTTTTTTTTTAACTCACTGCTTGATGAGGTGACAATGAACTTGAATGTGCTTTTTTCTTGTGTGTAAGACATGTTTATTTTTTTGCTAGGCTAATCATATTATGATTGTTACAAATTAAGGGGGTCGTATCTTCTTACTTTATATTGAAATCTTCAAGCATTCTTCTTAGCCAAGCTATTTTGCAAGCTTCATTGACTCTTGTTTTGCATTTAATCGTATACACCAATCACATATTTCCCACTTGCCTGCATGTACTAGAACCCATTTTTTTATTGATTGAGTTTCATCTCACCTTTCATTGCTCTTTTTAATTTAGACATTCCATTAGATTCTTCAAATGTGTAAGGTTATTTTGAATTAATAATTTAGGCATTAGAGAAGTGCATCCCTAATTTATCTTTGAAGTCAATCCTTATTGGAATTTGCTTGAACTCCCTAGAGCTTTCTCATCTTTATCTTTTTGAGGCATCTTGTTTAGATTAACATTCATATTTGTTGTTATCACTTTGGCTTCTTTTATGGTGCTTTGCTTGATCCTTCTTCTTCTTCTCAATTCTTATCTATAGACTAGGGAATTTGATATCTTCATTTGTATGTAGATATTCATCAAATACTACACCATGACTTGTTAAATGCATTTCATTTCAAAGTCAAGAAGCTTTTATTCCTTGTATTGGTCATTGTAGCCTATGATAATAAGATTTTTGCCTCCTTTTGTTAGATACATGCATTGAAGAGTTATGACCAAAAGTTCTCTAGCAACTAGCTAGAGGATTTGAACAATATCAAGTTGGAGAGAGCAAGGATTGTCAAGTGCATTTATATTCTAGTGTTAAGCTATGAAGAGGCAATGTTTTAAAATTTTCTATCAAAATCGAAGGAAGGAATAAGAAGTGAGGGTAAAGCATAATTAAGGAATTTTGGTTAATAAATGATCAAAAAGAAAGAGCATAATTACAATGATCAAGGAATAGAGTTGATGATACTAAAAGAAGAGCTGTTTGATTGGCAACATATGATATGATTTCAAATAATGGTAGAACAACATTGGAATGATGTGCTCAAGTGACTCATTTGATATGTAAGATGAAATATTCAATGAGGAGACTGACAATTAAGCTCACTATTTTTAACCCAAAACAATGAATTTCATTGATGCTTTGAAACATGGTAAAGTGGGTTTAATCCAACATCTACTTTGGGAGGGTATGGCAAAAAGAGTGAATTAAGAAACACATTTTTAGATAATCTATTACAAAATATTAAACACTTACTAGCAAAAGGGAGATTCATAATTGCTCTACCTTGAGATCATGAAACTCTGTTGGCATTGATGGAACTCCTTCTAGCCAATAAATACATGAGAGGTTTCCCCTTTTTTATGCTCAAGCTGGTACAAGTCTTGGACCTATATTTTTTCCACTTAAAAGAAGTGCCTCCCATCTACAAGAAAGCAAGCTTCTTTCACCTTGCCATCCAATTCTTTGAGGTGAAGAAACATAGGGATGGGTGAAAGGCCTTTAAAGGAAGATATGGGATCATAGCATTCTCTTACCTTCTAGAGAGAAAGGGAGTGAAAGGGGTTGTTACATGTGGAATCGATCAATGAATAAGACGTGGAGTTTCCCATAAATGAGTATGGGCATGAGTGGGAAAGATTGCTCATTGTTGCGTACTATCCTTTTTGTCTCAAATATTATGGATATGGAGTTTAATGATCTATAATGCACCATAAAATATTGCCACCAAGTACTTCCTTATTTTTTGCCCAGAGTCGTCTACCAAGCAAGCCTTTATAGCTCCTTTACATAACTACAAAACATAAGGTCTTATTGTCAAATAATGGCAAGCTATGCGAGTTGTGGCACAAATACCTTGGTCACTCTCTTTGGAGCTTCTCCTCTCTTGATACATGGTGTTGGGTTTGCAGAAAAGGTGGAATGCAAGAGAAGCATATGAAATTTTCATTAAGTGGTGATCAACATTTTTCCATGAAGATTATGAGAAAAGTGTAATATTCAACTTTAGTGATGACTTCGGATTATTTCCAAAATTTTCTTCCTAAAATATTGATTAAAATGCACAACTAGAAGGACAATAAAGTGACAATTGTAAATATATAGTGTGATTTGGGCAAATGAAAAATCTTTGGTTGTTTTAAGATAAGTCCATCTATCATTGTTGATGTCATATTATATTTTTTATAGACTCATTGAACTAAGGTGACACCTTAGGATTAAAGCAACGATATTACTTATACAAAATGTGACAATTACTTGGCACTCACCTAAGAGATCATAGAGATTCACAACTATTAGAAAGAAAATCTAATGTAATTGAAAGGAACCCAAATTGTGTAATGAAGAAAGAGATAGAAAAACATTAGGACAACTGTGAGGGGTACAACCCTACAGAGAGGAATAAACCTAGCACAAGTGCTAGAGAGAAATAACTTAAGCACAAGATAGAGCAAAAGAGCACAATCTGTATGATCTACGCCAGAGATGCATATGGTTGTGGCCGAAGGAAGAGACTAAGGGATGCCACTTCCATGATCTATATTTCTCTATTCAATCCAGAATGGGAGGATGGTTGTTAGAAATTATTAAATTTACAAGAAGATGCAATTTGTAGTGATGGGGAAGCTCATACAAAGAGATCCAAGTGCATAGAGGATCGATGTAGTGGTGAAGTCACATGCAAAGAATAGTTGTGGGAGGACCTGCAAAAGTGACATTTAGTCTTTCTAGACTTTTAATTACAATTTTGGCAAACGAAGGTCAACTTTAATGAGAGAACATTGACTAATTTGCATGCTTCATATACAATGGCAATTCTAGATTTGGTGACAATTGCTTGGAAATTGATGAAACCAATCATGAGATTTAGATTAATTTGCATATATATGGAAAGTAGGGCTTAAAAATGAGATCCAAGGTGCTAGACTAGTCTAAAGAATACAATAGATCTGCATATATTTGATCCCAAATAAAAATTCAATACAAAGATTTCTATTCAAGGAATTAGATCTAGGTAACATGCTCTGATACCAGGAAAGACCAAGAATATATGCAAAAACATATAACCAAAAATCTAACCTATATAAACTCCCATTGAACACATCAAAAAAACAAATCAAATCAAACACAAGACAAAGGAGACAAGATATTTATGTGGTAAAACCCCAAGGTGGGGAAACATCCACAGAAGTAAGGCCTTCTATTCTTTAGAACTCCTAATTACAATAGCTAGAGTGCATTCAAGTATGGAATTCACGTGGAATCCATACATATCCCAAGCACCATCACATTAAAATCGAGTCTCCTTCATCTCTATTATATAGGTTGGAGGGATAGGAGATCATATCCCATGATGAACGTGGGATAAATGAAGAGTAATATGCCCAATAGTCTAATAATAGCTTATTATGTATACAAAATACATTATCATAATGATAGGATGTACAGCAATTAATGTGTCTACTAGACCAACATTAAACACATTATTATGATGGGCATGGCATTGATCATGGAAGTAAAGACCCATGTTGGATGAGGCTCTTGATGGTGCTCCAAGGGGCCTTCAAGAAATTGACAACATCTAAAAGTGTGTATATGGCCCACATAGGCCTTGATCTAGTTGAAGGAACAGCCGATGGAGCAAATGGTGCACTTAAGAAGTCTTCATCATCATCTTGCAAAGGAGTGCTATTATTGAACAACTCATTTAGTGGAGTAGTACTAGAAGGAACACCCTATATAAGACATGGTAAGATAATAATGTTAATATCCAACTCGATGATCACAAACAAGAGAAGAGACTTTCATGGGGTTGGGGCCAGACAAGTTATCACTAAGGTTTACATTTGCCCCAATTGTTTGTCTAGTTGCTATAGTCAAAATGCTAGAGGAAGCACTCATAGAGATAGAGAGAGAACAAATATCTTAATGTAAAGGAGATAGATTGACTAAAACGTAGAAGAGACTCATTTAAAGAATCATATGTATCAAGTAGAGGAAAAGATCTTGACAAACCATGAATTGGAACGTCATCAAAGACAACATCTCTACGTTCAACCATTAGGTGAGTGGAGGGATCATAGAGGTGATATCCTTGGAAAGTTTCATTGTATCATACTTGATTGTCGCATGGTTTTGCCAGTTTTTATATGTTTCACCCTTCATTAGGATTATGGGGACATGCGCTTGATCTGAAAATTTTGAAATTTGAAATTAAAGGTTTGTTTCCTATGGGGAGTCGTATTGTGAACAACAATAATAGGTGTTTGATTGATGATGTGGGATGCACATATAGTTGCTTCCTCCTAGAATGTAAGCTTCATTTTCTTGGAATGAAGCATACATTGAGCCATTTCCATAATTGTCCCTATTTTTTTGTTTAGCCACTCCATTTTGCAATGATGGGTAGTGAACAATCTAATGCTAAGAAATAACATAATAAAGAGTAATTGATTGGAAAGATTTGCTAGTATGCTCTTCTCCACCATTAGTTTTGATACACTAACTTTCTCTTGCTTTTGATTTTACACTAAAGATCAAATTCTTTGAATTTCCTAAATGCTTCATCTTTGGATTTAAAGGAAGCATGAAAAGTCACCGTTAAAGGCGTGGAAGCATGAAAAGTCATTGTTAAAGGCGTGGAAGCACTTAGTTCACTCCAAGAGAACAAGTCCTCATAGGTCGAAAAATATCACTCCGAATCAATGGAAGACCCAAAGAAGCTTGCCTCATTTTGTACTTGGATGATGTTTCCCCAACACACACCTTACATTACAACATTAGGTTATTTAATTCGTGGAAGGTCATCAAGAATATCGAGATAACTCATATGCTGAAAGTATTTGAAATATGATATTAAAGCTAATGGCATTGACATTCGCTACCCCCTTTCTATTACAGGGAAGTACTTGTCACTAGTTTATACATATGATAGGATTCATCACAATGTCTTGTGGCAACCACTGTAATCATCACCCATATCCTTTGTTTTAGCAATAAGACTTTCTTGTACTTGCACCTTCTTTTATATTTGCTTTTATTAGATTTTTAACTTTTAGCTAGACACTTAATTCTTTACTTTTTCCACTTTCAATATCGGTCTAGGGGTAGCTTTCACACTTTGACATTGTATTTGCATTGGATGTGTTATTTTAGTCCCATTGACCTAATTGTTGTAATTTGTTGGGCATTATTAAAGTGATCCTATCTTATCTTTTCAAATGTAGCCCTTTTGTTGCATGATTTTCTCTTTATTAGCTGTGGCCTTTTTGGCCTTGTCTATCCTACTTGGCTCTTATATGTGGCTAGTGCATTACCATGTGGGTTCATCCCGTGATTATGCCCTATGTTATGTTGCTTGTGTGATCTTGATGCACCAACGCTTTGTCTGTGCCTATGAGTGCTTGTACATGAGTGCAATTGCTGTGATGCCTTGGAACATTGTTGATAATTGAGACACTTATATGGATGTGCATGTGACTTGTTTGGACTTTGTGACTATAGCTCCCTCGGTACAAATCACGTTGGCCTTTCATTTGTACATGTTGTGGATCAGAGTGCACTATTGTGCTCTATTGTTGTGCCAAACTTTGGGTTAGTTTTACCTTTTAAGTTGCTGATTTGGGTTTGTACCCATACTTTAGGCATGTATGATTTGTGCATGGGTTACGTTAGCTTGTAATGCTTCTGTATGCCTACTATACACAGTGAATAAGTTTACATTGTCTATGTGCCAATGTGTGCCTAATACTTGCCAAAGTAGAAAATTGCTTTTGATGATGATGCATTCAAATGCTATTAATTAAATAATGTTTCCAACCTTAGTAGATTAGTAGTACTAGGCCTATTTGAAGCATGAGTTGGCCGAGCTGCACGACTATTGCTTGCATATGCCATGCTTGGTGCTTTGCTTTCTTAAGCTCCTAGATTGACTATTGGATCTGCATTGGGATAAACCTCCCTCAACTCTTTGGCATCAATATCAAAATCAACATCAAATTTTGTTGGTTGAGACTTCTCTACCCCTTCTCTAAAGTTGGATCAATCTCATCCACAATGGCATTTACATCAGGACTTTTGTTATGAAATTGGTGGCATCTTAGTTGGAGGTTGTATTGCACAAAGACGAGATTATTTAACAATTATTATTCCAAATGTTTTATTTTCTTCATGTGAATTTGCTAAAAAACGAATCAATTGCACTTACACCTAGAAGAACTACAAGTTTGGTTGAGGACTCCAATTGCAAACTTTTGCAATTGAGGACATCGACTGCCAAATGAATCCCACCAATGTGCTACAGTGACAAAGGCTAAAGTTAGTTCAACATTTAGATGGTGAGTTTGGCTAAAAGATTATGTATTTATAATCTGCATTTAAAGCAATTGAACTTCAAAGAAACTTTGGAATTGCTTACTTGGCTGGTCCACATATCTTGTAATATTTTCTAGATTTTTCACCAAAGGTACCTGTGGCCCTAGTGAAAGCGTTGATTTGCTGATATATTTCAAATTGCTTAGACTATCAGGAACCACGTGCTCCAAGCACTTGCACAACCCATCTTTTACCTCCCTAGTTTGATCTTCTTAGGATCGAGCTTTGTAATGATACCTTGAGTTAAGGAAATGTCTAGTTGCATGTATATGTCGATGGAGTTGACCGTACCATATACTATCAACGTTCTCCCTAATAGCCCCATACTTACCTCCTTTATCTTTGCAGGATCCCCATATCTGCTCCTTTGTTTGATCCATTAGCCTTGTATCTAGGCCTAGTCTGTGCCTAGTCTGTCTGTACCAAGTTGAGCCCCCAAATCTCAGAGCTATAGAGGACCGTGGGTTTAATAATCATGACCATGAGGTAGAGTTTAGACGAGATGTCCTGAAACTGACTATGGAAGCACTATCTCTTGATAAGGGCCAGGGAACCATACCCTTTGCTAAGTGGAGGCTGGAGGGTGTGCCTCATACCAAAATGAGGTCCTATGAATGTATGATGTGGTGACCTTGATCTCCTCCCCCTTGAAAGTAGAATTACATGTTTGTAAGTGTGTTCTTTGAAGCATTGAAAACCTTGGTTTTACCTAGGTTGGCTGTCAACTGTCAAAGGTCACAAATGTTGGCCAGGGCATCTATCTGTCTTTATAGACCCTTGGGAGTAGAGGCCAACAGGATCAAGTCATCTATAAAAAGGAGCAGGGAGATTAGCACTGGCTGTAGAAGGCAACCACCCCCCTTCTAGGTTTGCTCATGGTCGAAGGATTCTAGCTCATTGATGTAAATCCCAAAGAGGGTCAGCAAGAGGGGGCAACATTGTTTTACCACAATGGTACTCTGGATAAAGTCAGAAAGGCCATGTGCCATCGTGAGGTGACCCAAAACTAACTCATATAGTCTTATGATAGCGGCTAGAAGGATCTTAGATATCCCAATATCTCGAAGTCTTTGGAATACTGCCTCCCCAGGCACAGTATCAAATGCTTTCTGAAAGTCTACAAAACAACAATAGACATTCAAAGAGTGGTGACAAGCCTCCTCAATAATGGCTCGAATGTTGAAGATGTGGTCAGTTATGGTAACCGAGGTGGAAGCCTGCTCATCCTTAAAATTTGAGATGCCGTCTCTCTAGCTCCTTGGAAAGCCACTTATGTAAGACCGTGGCATAGAGCTTAGAGAAGGTGTTGCCCACCATGATAGACTTGTAGTTGTTTGAATCAAAATTGCTCCATGATTTGTGGATTAGATGGATAATGTGTTTTTCCCAAGTCGGGGGGAAGCTGAAACAAACCACATGGTTGAAGCGATAAAAAATTTAGGGCCCAAGGGTTTGGATGCCATGCTTCAAGAATTCTACCTGAAAGCCTTCCTTATCTGCTGCTTTGTTGGTGCTCGTAGCTTTGATTGCTCTCTTGATATCCCACTTAGCGAAAAGATGACATGAGGAGTGGGGAGAGGGAATATGTGTTGGGGGTTGTCGTAAAGGGAGGTGGTATGGGAGAACTTAGCCTAGGGGTCAAGGTCGGATAGGGTCTCATGGTGTCTAGGAAATAGGGCATGTCAAAATGCTTTTGGAGAGTGGCGGAGGGTTGCACAAAGTTAAGTCTTCGTTGGGAAAGGAATGCACATTTTTTATGCGAAGAAGATGATAATAGGTAGCGCGGAGATGAGGAAAGGATGGGGGGTCATGTGTGAAAGTAAAGCATAGCCTATGGTGGAAGGATTTGCATTCATCATCAAACCAGCGGGTCATGGGGTAGGATCTCGGGGTAGGTTTATGGACATATTGATGTGTCGAATGGGGGTAGGAATCGAGGGCAACCTCTTTAAGGATTGTGGAGAGGGCCTCATAATTGGCTATGGGCATGTCCATTGAGTTGAATTGGGAGATGGGTGGAAGCAATTCCTTAAGGCGGGTGGTGTAGGAGACCGCATAATCGGTCAAAAAGGAAGGTATATGGGGGGGGGGTGGAGGGAGGAGGTGGGGGATGTACAAAGGGAGATGGTGAGGAGGGCATGTTCTGCCAAGGGAAGGCAGGATATGGAGAAGTGGTTGGATGGAGGAAATCTTGGCTGGTCAACACATAATGCACCACACTGCCCCCCCCACTGTGGGGGAAACAAGAGAAGTCACCTGAACTTGGGAAGCAAGGGAGCCCGTTTAGAATCAATAAATTGTGGGATTCCCCTAGCTGTATAAGATGCCTCCCATAAATTTTAAGGTGCCCATTCTTGTCCTGCAAGCACTTATGAAGACCCATGGACTTCGACTCTTTCTCTTAGAGATAGATTTTATCCTCATCAGGATAATGGAGGGATCCTTGAGGGATTCTGGTGCGCGGGTGTTGAAGTTGCCTAGAAGGATGATCTCCCAAGAGTGGAATAATGGGAGATGTTTACATAAAGATCAAGAAAAGGCCCCCCCTCGGACTCCCTATGAAGAGCAAAGTGTGACGAGTCAAAGGGGGAAGTAGCAAACTACAATGTAGATGTCTCGAAGCAGGGAAGTCTTTTGGTGGAATCGGACCCACAGATATCTAGTGTGCCCATTTGATGACATCATAGTAACTCGACTCTTGAGGGAGTCTTGTACAAGACAAGCAACCCCCCCAAACCTCTCACACTGTTGGACTATGTCTCTTGTCTACACGACCATATCCAGTGGTACCCTTGTATTAGGGTGGTGTTTGCATCGGACTGGCATGTGTCTTGGTGAGGAAAAGAAGGTCATGGGACTTGATAGCATCATAAATTACACTTGTTGAAGAACAAAACATGCCATTACAGTTCTAGCCGCCCATGGAGATGGTGGGGTAGTTCCCCCTAAAGTGCCCCCCATTTGAATGACACTGTCATTTGGCCCACAGTTGAGAGTATCTCGGGGGCACTGAATAATGGCTGAAAGCTTTGAAATCTCAAATCATTGCCTACTTCCCCTCTTTCACTACCAACACGATCTCTATTTTTTTTTGAGTTCCACCTATTGGTTTTTGGTGTGTTCGACATCTGGGAAGATCCTTTGTGCGGATGGGAATGAAGTCAACCTTCTCTTATCTCAAAGTGCTCTGAGCCAGTTCTCTAGTTTTCAAAAACGGAGGAAGAGTGTGGAGTTGGGCCCCATCCAAGCACACTCAATTGTAAGGCCCTTCAGATCCAAGGTGTCGTGGATGACTATTTGAAGGGGGTCCAAAGGGGTAACCGGAGTTGGGAGTCCACATACTCGTAGATTGAGTTTGCGAGATCTATGGAGGCATTCTTCATTCAACTTTGCTTGTACCACTCCTTCGACTACAGTGAGCATGGGTGGTTGTTCCTTTTTCCTGAGCACCTTAACTTAGGAATTAAATGTTTATTGTTGTGTTTCTGTTTCTTGTTTAGTGAAGGCATGTTGCAGTCTCATTTCTTATTGCAGAGTTTTAAGGTTCAAGAGTTCTGTTTGGACTTTGGAGAGCAAGGGAATCAATCACTGGTTGCGGTAAATGTATGCTTTCATGTTGTTTCATTTCAGAGACCAACTGTTTGAAGTTAGTTACTTTTATGTGGAGCTATTTGTTTTTTTTGTCTCAAGGGTTTCCACCGTCTGAACAAGCAGTTGACCTAGGCTGCCCAAAATGAGGAGTTTCATTCTAAAACAATATCATTGGGGATGTATATTTCTTGTCTGTTGTTGCAGTTATGGGGGGAATTGGTTCTTCTTCGTTTTTGTTGCCATTCCCTTAGGCATAGTTGAAGGTGGGGATTGCTCCATTTACAAAAAACCTCGTGGATTTCCTTAGCAATTTCCAAATTCCACCCGCGAACCTTACCATATTCTTGTGCTAAATTATTGCATAGCATCCACCTGCGAACCCCACCAAATTCTTGCAAAATTCCTCGGCCAAATTTCATTCGCAATTTTCCTCGACCAAATACAACCTGTGATTTACCTCGGCCAAATTCTGCTCTTGGATTTTCCTCGGCCAAGTTCTGCCTCTACACTCCCGGAAAGGCATAGGGGGTTTTTCAGGCGTTGCTGAGTGTAAAGGGAAGTTTTCCCTCATCTTCGTATTTTTATGAATAGAGCAAATCACTGAAGAAGAAATAAGAACACACATTGCAGGTTTTCCCCGTCGGGGATTCCTGGGTATTTCTGGTGTCATTGTGATTTTTTATGGTGTTATTGTCTTCAAAGTTTATTTTCTGCTGTGCCTACTAGGTTAGAATACTCAGTATGTTTGGTGAATGTATTTGAAAGTTTCAGTTTCAGTTTCTTTCATTACTGCAAATTCACTAAATTAGTTGCTGGGTATTTAAAAACTATATCAGGGATCATAGGGTGTATGGTTATTGAAAACAATGTTGCGAACATCGGCATTGGGATAAAGTTGGCAAGGGCCTGGAAAACCAAAAAATCGTAAAAATCGGGAAAATGTCAGTAAAAATTGACAAACATTGGTAAAATCAAGATACCATCAAAATATCAGTAAAAATCGGCAAACATCGGCTAGGCCAAAAAATCGTGATTTCGAGATAAAATCAGGATGTTATCGAGATGTTCGCAACACTGATTGAAAATAGATGAAATGGAAAGATTATTCGAAACCATATTTGTTACAATTTATATATGTGCTGGTAATAGTAGTACAGTGGCTGAAGGCAATCTGGATTATCATTTTTTCAGACTTCTCATTGGATGTGGTTGGAATGTTTTAGGCCACAACTGGGGATTCTGTTGTGCAGACGGATCCGGTTTCAGCTCCTTCACATCGATTTAGTGCAGTTATTGAGAGGATCGAACGTTTGTACAAGGTAAGTTATTTTTCTATTTTACATATGTTTTAATTGATTCTCATTTAACACTTGTCTTTATCTCTTCTTCTGTTTGGCTTAAAGAGGAAAAATTACATTTCAAGCGTGAAAACACAACATGATTAGCAGTGTATTCTTATTGGGTAGTGTTTATGCATTGGGAAAGTGACATGAATTTCTTTTGTGGTTCCTGTGATTGGGAAACCTTTTTCCTGGACCCTTTATGAGAGCCGTCTGCATTCTCCTTCGGAACAGATATATGATAATTTTTAATGAGTGTTGTTTGAATTTTAGTCAGGTTCTTCTGAAAGATAAGTACTGCTTTCTGTCATTTTTGCAGGGAACTGGAAGTAGTGATGAAGAAGAGCTAGATAAAATTCCAGACGACGACCAGTATGATACTGAAGACTCATTTATAGATGATACAGAACTGGTACATCTTAATTTTACCCATATGAAAGTTAGAAAATTTGTTGTTTCTTGTCTGCAGTAATAGCAAGAGAGTTATCTCGCCTTTTATTGTTTTACTACTTTCTGATTATATTACAGATAAAATTGTTCTTCTAAGCAGCTGTGATATTAGCTCCCTCTCTCAACCTACTCAAGAAATTATAACATATTTGATTTATCCCCGAACTTGAGAAAATCTTTATCTTTTCGACGACTATGCTTATTCTGTGTATTATTTATGTAGCTAAATGACTTTTCAATGTGGTCAACTCTCCAGGGAAAAGGCTATCTAAGTCATCTCTAAAAGTTGTCTTACATCTTCATCTCCATAGAGTGGCAGTCCCTCTTAGTTTGTATTGAAAGTCATTTTCTTGTTATGTTGTCTGACTGTCCATTAGTCTCCTAGAGTATCTTCCTTCAAGCTGAGAGGGCCAACCAAGCGAATTACTATTTTCAATGAGACCTATCCTTGCACAACTCAAGCAAATCTACAGTGCTTTAAAATACATTCAATTGGTTTCTTCTTTTGGCATTTATATGCCTCATTAGATAACCATGATTGACCAAGTCTAGCTTTGATCGCAAAGCTTTTGTTGGTTATCATCCAACCTAGAATTCAAGCTATTCCTGGTTTTAGATACGTATTACGGATTGACACCTTTTCATCCATCTTTGATTTGTATAAAAAAGCCCCCAACCATTCATCAAGTCTGGACTCCTTTTGTTATCTCATACAACTTTGTCTTGTAACAGTAGAGCAGCTTACATAATTCTATTTCCCATTGTTTGCAAAGTTCCAGAAAAGTAGATTTGTCTTTAGCTGCAAGTGGTTAAGAGTGGTTACAATTTTACAATCCAACAATGCATATTTTTCTTTTTTCGACAGATTACTGAACTCCAGAATCCTCTTCAGGAGAACCCTTTCTTTGTAGAGCTAATAAAGAGCCCGAAAATTGCGACTTTTATATTTTTTTTCTCATCTTTTATCATTACTTGTCTTCTTGTACCTTATTTGCAGATATACATGCTATGTCATGCATTACTTTTTTTTATTTCTTCACTTATTGCAATTTTGAAGCTATTTTGTAATACAGATTTGCACTTTTTGTAGGATGAGTACTTCTCAGTTGATGGGGGAAAGACAAAGCACACAGGATTTTTCATCAACAGAGGGAAATTAGAACACTCGTAAGTAAATCACAATGCAAATAACCATTTTTAAATGTTCATTCATTATTGCCAAATGTTTGACTATCAGGGAGCAATCGAGTGTTCATTTTTACCATATATATCCAATTAGGAAGTACTGCATGTTTGGCTGTTCTCCGGGGCATATATTTGTAAACAGTGTCACGAGGCATGTTGAGAAGATATATATTTTACTTTTAGGGAACACTTGGTGTTAGTATAAGTAATATTTATGGTCATTCAGTAAGTAATTTCTAGATTAGAATTTGTTTTACACAAATATGGTACATTACATGCTTTAGAATTAATAATAAATTAACGGTAAAAGTTACATAACATCTTTCCTTCTTCACTTGTATAAATGTAAGAAGACATGCTCCAATTTTGATGAAATAAAAAAACTTGTCGGTTCTCTTGTAAAGTCTACGGTTCCCTCTGTTCATTTTTTGATATGGTATTAGAATTTAGAACCAAGGTGTGTAGAAACCTATCCTAAAAATGGGTGAGGCCTAGGGGCTGGCCTGTCCAGTGATCATACTAGGAGCTGCATTTCAAAGCAGAGAGATTCGAAACTGTCATACAAATTGTACAAAGGAGAATAGAGCCGTTGTACAAGCTGTATGAGTTTGGAGGATAGAGCCACTGTACAAGCTGTATGAATTTGGAGATTAGAGCCATTGTACAATGTGTACGAAATTAAAGAATAATAGTTGTCATTCGATTTTAATCAGCATTAGCAACCTTACCATGTGGATTTGAGTGAACTAGAAATGCTGAATGTGTTAGCTTTCTAATACCCAGCTGGTAATTTTAAAAGTATTCTGAGATGCAAGAACTGAGAACTGAACTGCAAATTTCACTTAATAAATATGCTGAGTATTCTAACAAATAATAGCAGTGGAAAACAAAATTACAAAGACACAAGCACTCAATAAACATTACACCATAAATACCCAGGAAACACACCAATCTGTGCACCTTTGATCTACTCGGCCTCTCTCATGAGCAGCTGTACGGACTGTACAGGCTAAGACTGCCTCCTGCGCAAGCCAACTCGGGCCTGAAGTGATACGCTCTGGCTCTAGAAATCTCTTGAGGCTATTTGGCCTCTCTCTGCCTTCACACGCTGATCTGGAAACTCCTTGCTGAGCTCACACACACAAATCTCTCTAGTGCATAATCACGTGATTTACCAAGTCTGCACCCTTCTTTTTTATAGATTCGAAATAACTCAACTCAAGCGAACTGGCTTCTTGAACTCAAGTGAAATTGGCTGCTTGAACTCAAGTCGAACTGGCTTCTTGATCTCAATTTAAACTGTCTCCTTGAACTCAAGTCGAACTGCCTTATTGAACTCAAGTCGAACTGAGAATAAATCTCCATGCATGGCTGAGTTTGGTTTACTATTTTTGACTATAGGAAAATTAGAGAATTTTCGTAGTTAAAACTAATAGAAAGTATAACTATGCCTTAGCTTCACTCGTGGGCTAAGTCACCGTGTTCGTGTTCGTGTTCGAGTTTGGCAACTTTGAAATTCTAATCAAGTTCGGCACTTAAAATTTTGGTGATAAAGTTCGGCTTAAAATTCAGCATATAGGAATTTTGCCGATAAAGTTTGGCTGAAAATTCATTTAAAGTTTTAGCAAGCTGAAAAAGACATACATAAACCACTGTTACAGCCTTTGCTTATATAAAATAATAAAAATGAATAAGCTCTAATTAACTGTAATTTTAATTATTCATATGCCAACCTTAATATTTGGAATGCTTTTAAAAAACTCCGGTTGATGTTTTGAGTTGAATTCTTGGATGGTTTGATAAATTTTGGAAGTTCACTATGAAATGGTTCGCTCACTGGATAGTTATCTGGAACTTATGGCAGAACTTCAGTTTCTGCATCCAGGAGCGAAAATAATATTCTGGTATGTACCAAGGTAGCAACGAGTGAATGAAGAACAGCTTTATGCCTTCATTTCAAAAGGAAAATGCAGCATACATGTTCATTCCTCGCATGTTGTTTATATAGTTTGCAATTTTTATTATATACTACCCAAATGCAAACCCTGCACAAAGTGTATACCTCCATGAACTGAACCTGGCTATTTGCTAAACTGGGAAATTTCACTCATGAAATTCAGAAGTGCACATTTTTAACAGATAACAATCATACTTGGATTATTCGTACCATCTTTTAGAATCATTATCTCAAATATTGGAAATTTAATTGCATTAAGGCCCCAAGGACTCGAACACTGCCAATAATAACTAACCTTTTATTAAAAACACATTAAATTTGCAAAAAAATCAAATGAAAAGTCATGCTAAGAACCTGGAGCATAGAAATATATTAACAAAAGATGCCACACTAAAAACAACTAAACAATAGATTTTATTGGTTGTATATACCATGAATGTAAATTGCCAAAATCTCATAAGCATGTACAACAAGAGAGGGGCTGTAGACTTGCAACATTCAGATGTCAGACACGACAGTTCCAAATCCAATATTCTAGTGTCCATATGACATGCAGGAGTTTTAGCCTCGTTGGGATTACAATTTTTTTTTGGGTTAAATTATAAACATTGAAAAAATGCTGAACAACAAAAACACTAACACGAATTCCATCGATTTTTAACGATTTTATTTTATTTTGTTTGGGTTCGTATACGGGTTCGGGTTCATCTACGGCATAGGTTTGATTTCGGCTTGAAATTCGGCAAACACAAACGAATTTGTTCAGATTGCCTTGGGGTTTGGTGATTTTCGAATCCGAAGGATTTTATTTGCCGAACTTGGTGACTTTGCTCATGAGTTCCATTGCCAAATTTAACGCACTTCTAAATTTAGCAGAACCCTTCCATCTCTAACTTCAATTAACACTCCCTCTTAGAGAGGAAGGTGTTCTTTACTCTCCCAATTTATCTTTGAAGTAGATGAATCTGCCTCTTACCAATGCCTTAGTCAAGATATCTTCTCTCTGCTCCTCTGCAAGTATGTACTGAAGTCTGACTTTACTCCTTTGAACACAATCTTTGATATGGTGGTACCTAATCTCGTTGTGCTTGGAGCGGTAATGAAACATTGGATTTTCAGAGAGCTTGATGCAACTTTGATTATCACAATTTATGACGTTGGGCGCCAACCTCTGACTGAACAACCCAACAACTAGCTTCCTCAACTAAATAGCTTCACAAGTTGCCAAGTTGGTAGCCATGTACTCGGCCTTAGCTGAGCTCAGTGCCATTGATCTCTGCTTCCTGCTAAACTAGGAAACAACTGCTGACCCAATATTGAAAGCACAACCTAAAGTGCTCTTCTTGTCTGTTGAACCCCTTGCCCAATATGCATCTGTGAATCCTTGAAGACATTCCATCAACCTGTTTGTACAACAACCCATAAGCTGTTGTGCCCCTGAGATACCTCAACACGTGCTTGGCAGTGACCTAATGCACTCTGGTAGAATCAATCATAAATTGGCTCAATTGGTTACTTGCAAAGCAAATGTCTGGATGTGTGTTCACAAGATACATCAATGACTCTATAAGTTACCTGTATAGTGTGGTATCCACTCGCTCACCTCTAGTAGAGTCCACCTTCCTCTAGTTTGTGACTAGAGGGGTGGTCATAGGCTTGCAATCCTACATGTGGAATCTTTTGAGAATCTCCTGTGTGTATCTCTCCTCTCCCAAGAATATCTTTCTATCACCTTGCCAAACCTCTAGCCATAGTTTTAAAACCAGGCCGGTTTGACTTGGATTCGACTTGGTTGACTGAGCCAAACCCTTGCCTGGGTTGGCTCGGCCAATTAACCAATCTGGTGGCCGGTCCGTTACTGGACTGGTTGAGTTGGTCACCGATTTGGCCGATTCGATAAAGGACTGGCCGACTCGGTCGAGCCCGACTTAAACTGACCAACACATTCTGAGGTTGATCTTTGAGTCATTTTGGGTTGCATACTGAGGACAAGTAAAGCCCATATTGAATGCAATCAAGGGCTCCTCCAGTGATTAGTGCTAAGCAAAGTTTGAAGGGAAAAAATTGATTAAGAATGATGAGAGTGTGCATATGCCTACATTAATAGTCATTGATCACCTGTCAAGGGTATTCTTGTAGTATGTTGCATAAAGCAGTTTATTTGATTGATTGTTTGATAGTCAAATTGGTGCCTGAAATCAAAACATGACTGCTGAGAAGGGTTGAAGATTTAATGAACTGTTGATCTCTGAGGGTTGAAAACCAAATTTATTGAGAGTAAACCTAACTCTAAGGCAAAACTTTGAGGTTGTTTCAAGGACCGTCTCTAGTGTTGTTCTAAGGGCGAATTCAGTGGAAATTCTGTGAAATAAAGAGACTCGGGTATGTTTGTTTTCAATTGCCTGAGTTTGAAGATTCCATAGCTCATTAGGAGCTAAATATAGACCAAGTTGTCTTCTCTCTATTATTCTAATGCTTTGAGTTTGGAAACATGAATGAAAATCTTTAAAAATATGTTTTTTCATAAAAAATTAAATATTTAATGTACTGTGGTAGAATCAATCGTAAATTGGCTCAACTGGTTACCTGCAAAGCAAATGTATGGATGTGTGTTCACAAGATACGTCAATAACCTTATGAGCTACTTGTATAGTGTGGTATCCACTCGTTCACCTCTAGTAGAGTCCACCTTCCTCTAGTTTGTGACTAGAGGGGTGGTCATAGGCTTGCAATCCTACATGTGGAATCTCTTGAGAATCTCTTGCATGTATCTCCCCTCTCCGAAGAATATCTGTCCATCACCTTGCCAAACCTCTAGCCATAGTCTTAAAACCACGTTGGTTCGACTTGGATTCGACTTAGTTGACTGAGCCAAACCCTTGCCTGGGTTGGCTCAGCCAATTAACCGGTTCGGCGACCGGTCTGTTATCGGATTGGTCGAGTTGGTCACCGATTTGGCTCGTTCGATAACGGATCGACCGACTCGGTCGAGCATGACTTAAACTGATCGACACATTCTGAGGTTGATCTTTGAGTCATTTTGGGTTGCATATTGAGGACAAGTAAAGCCTATATTGAATGCAATCAAGGGCTCCTCCAGTGATTAGTGCAAGCAAAGTTTGAAGGGAAATTTTTTGATTAAGAATGATGAGAGTGTGCATATGGCTACATTAATAGTCATTGATTACTTGTCAAGGGTTTTCTTGTAATATGTTGCTTAAAGCAGTTTATTTGACTGACTGTTTATTAGTCAAATTGGTGCCTTAAATCAGAACATGCCTGCTGAGAAGGGTTGAATATTTAATGAACTGTTGATCTTTGAGGGTTGAAAACCAAATTTCTTGAGAGTAAGCCTAACTCTAAGGCAAAACTTTGAGGTTGTTTCAAGGACCGTCTCTAGTGTTGTTCTAAGGGCGAATTTAGTGGAAATTTTGTGAAATAAAGAGACTCGGGTATGTCTGTTTTCAAGTGGCTAAGTTTGAAGATTCCATAGCTCATCAGGAGCCAAATATAGACCAAGTTGTCTTCTCTCTATTATTCTACTGCTTTGAGTTTGGAAACATGAATGAAAATCTTTAAAAATATATTTTTTCATAAAAAAAATATTTAATGTATTTTTTACAAAGATAGAGTCATTGAAATCAACTAGGCCAAGTTGATACTGAGTCGGAGTTGGAGTCGACTCTCGACTAGTTTCGAGTCTGAGTCTGAGTTTTAAATCTATGCCTCCAGCCCAAGGACATAGTGCATAAGCCCTATATCCTTATCTCAAACTCCTCCACAAGATCTCTCATGCTGTCATTGATGAGCTCCTCATCCCCTATCAATATAGTACAGGTTGGGGTCAACTTCACTCTTGGTGAAGTCTAGTCCAATCCGAGAAGGTAGTTGTTTATTTGAGCATTCGATGCCTTTGTTGCCTGCTTGAGCCCATAAAGAGCTCTCCTTAGCTTGCAATCATGCATGTTTCTGCTGAAAGTCCGAAATCCCTCAGGTTGCTCAACATAAATCTCTTCCTCAACAACTCTGTTAAGGAAGGCGATCTTCATGTCCATTTGGTGAATCCTCCACCCCAATTGTGTTGCAATTGCCAGAATAGTCTTAATGGATGAATATCGGGCCACCGGTGTGAACATCTTATCATTGTCTATTCCTTTGACCTGAGAGAATCCTTTGGTCACGAATCTAGCCTTGCACTTCTGCACACTCCCATCAGAGGCATGCTTAATCTTGTACACCCAACGTGATCCCACAACTGATTTTCCAACTTGTCTTGGCACAATCTCTTAGACATCATTCTACATGATGGAAGAGTACTCTTCCACCATAGCATCTCGCCAAATCTACTGAGAAGCTGCCTCCTTGTAACATGAAGGCTCCGAGTCTATCACCTCGGTCATAAGTGCCATGTGTCCTATATATCTCTGTGGTTGTTTACTTTGTTTGAATGTGGAACTGGGGGCTCCAACTCTCTCTTGAGCCTGCCTAATCAATTGATTTTCCCACCTAGCTTGTCATCTCCCTGCATTGGGAGTCATTGGCTGAGTGGGCTCCACTCGCTTTGCTTTCTCCTCTTGTTCATACACTTTCTCCTCAACTACATGCTGGCTAGCCTGCCAACAACTGGGTGTGATGAAGCATGAGAAACTAGCTGAGCCTCTTGTTTGGGAGCCCGCTCGTCCTCCTCCTGTGCTGCACCATGCTCATGCTCCAAGGACTTCCTGAGAGCCCTTACTTCCTCAAACTTCAAATCACGTCTGATCGCTATCTTTCTATGTGCTGGAATATACACCTTGTACGCCTTAGATGTCTCATTGTAGCCCATGAAAATGCCCTTCTCTGCTGTGGGCTTTAACTTCTTTTGGCTATCTGAAGACACATGGCTGTAAACAAGACTACCAAAGATCTGGCAGTGAGACACGTCAGGCTTCTTGGCTGTGAAAGCCTCCTCTGGTGTAACTCTGCCTAGCACCGCATGTGGACTCCTTTTTTGCAGAAAGACTGCAATGTTGCATGCCTTTGCCCAAAGAAACATAGGTAGCCCTTGGTCATGCAACATAGCAGCTTTGGCTGCTCCAACAATGCTCTAGTTCTTGCACTCAACCACCCCATTCTCTTGAGGGTTATGAGGTGCAATGAGCTTTCTTCTGATGCACTCCTTGGCACACAAATCCCTGAAAGCATTGGAGATGTACTAACCACCATTGTTTGACCTTAGCCCCTTGAACCTCCCACGAACTTCGAGAAGACCTGATCTTTCTTTTGCATGAAGAAGATCCATGTCTTTCTCGAGTGGTCATCAATAAAGGTGACATAATATTTGTAAGACTATATCCCATCAGGGATGGAGAGGAAAATGGTCTGCATATATTCGAATGTACCAGCTTCAAGATGCTCTTGGCCTTGCTATCTCAGTTGGAAAAGGATGTCTTGGCATACTTTTCTAAGTGTGTATCCCTTGCACAAGTCATGCTGTTCTACACTGTACTATGGTAACCCTGTAGCAATAGTTGAGAATAATTAATATTATTTTGTTATTAATGGAGAAAATAGTTACGTTGTTGTAACTTTCTCCCTAGTTTAGGATTAGTTCCTATAATTATGGGGTTTGGGTGCAACTTCCTATTTCCTAGTATTGTATTTAATGATGTAATCTTTGATTGATTGATGAATAGAGTGGACGAGAGTGATCTCTCAAGTTTTGTGAGTGTAGTCTCCAGGTGCAGGCCACACCTGAGAGCTACAACTCTTTCTTTTCAATTCTGTTCACATTTTATCTTGGTATCAGAGCTCAGATTGAGTGAGCCTGATCTTTTGTCACCTGTGAGGCTGAAGTGCCTGTAGTAGCTAGCTTGCCTGTGTGGCTGGAATAGCCTATGTGGCTTGAAGCGCCTTTGTGGCTGTGTGTACACGAGAGCTCTGTGCTCGAAAATTGAGCAGGTGGACTGCAGAACACCTGGCTCGGACTCAAAAGTTTTGGCGCGGATTTTTCACGGATTGGCGCGGATTTTGCGCTAACAGTCGCGCCAATAGAGGAATTAGCGCGGTTATTGAGGAATAAACTGCGCCAGAGCGCCAAAAAGCCCGATTGGCGCGGGATTTTACCAGGAAAGTCGCGCCAATTAAAATACTCTAAGCGATTTTGAATTAGCGCGGATTTTTCGCTCGGGGTAGCGCCAAGGGGATCTGTGAATAGCGTGAACTTTGTTTGGCGGTCTGCAAACGGTGCAGATCGGCGGAGTTGTAGATCCGTCCGGGAGAGACGGATCGGGAAAGCGCCAGAGGAGATTTGCGGGAAACCTCGACTTCGTTTGGCGATCTGCAGGGAGAGCAGGATCGACGAAGTGGCAGATCAATCCGGGAGAGGTGGATCAGATCAATTGTGATCAGATCATTGTTTCGGCTGTGTTGGAGTGCCAAATTTGCTCATTGGAGCGGGAGTGCCAGACACTGCAGATCGGTGGCAGAGGTGACAGATCGGTCTGACAGGTATTGTTTTTTGTTGTTGTTAAGTAGATTCACAATGAGTAATACGATGGAATCGTACCTTAACGAGTTTGGTAAACTCAACGGGTCTAACTTCACGAATTGGAAGTTTAAGATCCAGACCCTGCTCGAAGGTGCGAACGCTTGGACTATAGTGACAGGCGATGAGCAGAAGCCAACTGTGAGCACGCAGAAGGAAGACTGGGAAAAACGAGAAAACAAGGCCAAGGTCCTGTTAAAGATGTCTGTGAAAGACAATGTCATTGCACACATCAGAGACTGTAAAACGTCCGCAGAGATTTGGACGAAAATCAAGAATCTGTATGAAACCCAGAATACAAACAGAGTTTTGGCTCTGAAAAGCAAGCTATTTTCAATGAGGATGGACGAAAGGGAGTCTGCTACTGCATTTGTCGCGCGAATTAAGGATGTTAAAGACGGATTGGTGGCCATTGGAGTGGCGGTGGCTGATGAAGATCTTGTTGCAATAACAATGAATGGGATGCGTGATGATTTCCAAACCTTCATCACTGGAGTCTCGGCAAGGGAGAAAACACCCACTTTTGATGATCTCACTGCGATCTTGCAGCAAGAGGAAGAGCGACGGCAGAATCTGAATCTGAACCCCCAAAGTGACGATCTTGCGCTGGTGGCAAAACGACGACTATCCAAAGGGAAGCAGTCACAGCAGCAATCAGTCCAGAAAGGAGGAACATCACAGAAGAATCTGCATTCTCATAAAGGTATGCTTGCAAATCATTCTGAAAAGAAATGCTTTTATTGTGGAAAGAAGGGTCATATACAGAGAGATTGTTATTATAAGCAGGCTGATGAGGCAAGGAGGAGACAGGTAAATCCAAAACACAGAGGATATTTTGTTGAAGAAGAAGACTTCAGTCATGAATTTCCACTGTTCACAGTCGACTGTGCCCTTTCTGCATCAAATGAAGATGACATCTAGTATGTCGATTCCGGAGCATCCTCTCACATGACAGGTAATAAAGAATTTTTCGACAGTCTTGAAGAAATTATAAATGGATCAAAAATATATCTAGGGGATGATAATGGATATCAGATTAAAGGTCATGGGGTGATTTCAGTTAAGTTACCAAATGGAAAAATTAGTCACCTTTCAAATGTTTTATATGTACCTGGAATAAAGAAAAACCTGATATCTGTATCCATGATGGCTGACCAAGATATGAATGTCGAATTCTTCAAGACTCACTGTGTGATAAAGGATTGCAGGAATGAAATTGTTGCAACAGGCATGCGAGTTGGAAGCCTATACAGATTGGATGCAAAAAGTATATCAAAGCAAGCCATGGTTGCAGGAGAGTCGACAGCTGAACAACTCTGGCATCAGAGGTTTGGTCATCTGAATCTGCAGGATCTCATGTTGTTACAGAAGAAAGGTATGGTCGAAGGTCTCCCCATCTTTCGTAACATTCAGTTAAACTGTGAAGGTTGTGCCTTAGGAAAGATGCACAGAGAACAGTTCCCTGTGCATGATAGGAGGAGGCAAACAGAAATCTTAGAACTAGTGCACACTGATGTATGTGGTCCCATGCAGACAAGGTCGCTAGGGGGAGCATACTATTTTTTGTTGTTTACTGATGACTGCACTAGGTATTCATGGGTTTATTTTTTAAACAAGAAAAGTCAGACTTTCCAATGTTTTATAGATTTCAAAACCCTGGTGGAAAGACAGTTTGGAAAAAGTATTAAAATTCTCCGATCTGATCAAGGAGGAGAATACAAATCAAAGGAATTCATGAAATACTGCAAATCTCACGGGATTGTTCAGCAGTATACAGTGCCGCACACACCACAGCAAAACGGTGTTGCAGAGCGTAAAAACAGAACCCTGGTAGAGTGCGCAAGGAGCATGCTGCAAGGTAAGGGTCTATCTAATACTTTTTGGGCAGAAGCGATAAATACTGCTGTATATTTGAAAAATAGAAGTCCTACTAGGTTTCTTGGCTTCAAAACCCCTTTTGAAGCCTTGTATGGATTTAAACCAGCAGTAAATCACTTAAGAGTCTTTGGGTCAAAGGCATTTGCACATGTACCCAAAGCTGATAGAAAGAAACTAGACCCTAAGGCAGTCAAATGCATCTTTGTTGGTTATGGCACAGAGTTTAAAGCATACAAATTGTTCAATCCTGAGTCTCGTAAGACATTTGCAAGTAGAGATGTAGTCTTTCATGAACAGGTACAGGAAAGGAAAGCTGATGTTGGAGATGATTGGCACATTCCATTGCTGTTGGAGGAAAGCAGCGAGGATGAAAGGGAGCAGAAACAGGAGCAGAAAGAAGAGAATGAAGAAGAACAACAAGAAGGTGAAAGAGCAGGCCCAGTTATTGCAGAAGAAAACAAATTTGAGGTAAGTCCCCTACCAAGAAGGTCAGGTAGGAAGACTCAATTACCATTGAAGTTGAGAAACTATGCTTTGATGTCAAAGTTTTTGAACATTATAGAGCCCTCTAATTATAAAGAAGCTAGTCAATTTGAGGATTGGAGAGCTGCAATGAATGAGGAGATGGAATCAATTCTTAGAAATAATACTTGGGAATTAGTAGAGCTGCCTAAAAATAAAACACCTATAGGAAGCAAGTGGTTGTTTAAACCAAAAATGAATGCAGACGGAAGTATAGATAAGTTAAAAGCTAGGATGGTTGCAAAAGGATATTCACAGAAGGAAGGCATAGATTTTGATGATACTTTTGCACCTGTAGCAAAGCTAAATACAATTAGAATGCTTATTGCTTTAGCTACTAAATGTAATTGGGAATTACACCAGCTTGATGTTAAATCTGCATTTTTAAATGGTGATTTAAAAGAAGAAATTTACTTAGTACAGCCAGAAGGATATGTAAAGCAGGGGCAGGAACATCTTGTTTGCAGATTGAAAAAGGCTTTATATGGTTTAAAGCAAGCACCCAGGTCTTGGTACGAAAAGGTTGATTCTTTCTTTATAGAGTATGGTTTCCATAGAAGTTTAAATGACCCAAATTTGTATACCAAGTACAATGATCAGGGGCAGATTATTTTGATTTCTCTATATGTGGATGATATGATTCTAACAGGAAATGCAGATGACTTAATCAGAGGAATCAAAAGGCTCATGGCACAAGTTTTTGAGATGAAAAATCTCGGAAGCCTTAACTATTGTCTGGGATTAGAAGTATTCAGAGATACTGGGCAAACTTTTCTTACCCAAGGGAAGTATGCTAGAAATCTGTTGGAAAAGTTTGGGATGGATCGGTGTAGATCAACAGCAACACCTTTGCAACAAAATCTGAAATTGAGCAGTGACGATGGCACTAAGGAGGTAGATGCCACAATGTACAGACAGCTGGTTGGCAGCCTGATATATCTTACAACAACCAGACCTGACTTGGCATACTCAGTTAGTGTATTAAGCCAATTCATGTCAAAACCGCGTGAAAGTCACTGGACAGCAGCAAAAAGCGTGTTGAGGTATCTTTGTGGTACTGTTCATTTTGGTATTTTATACACTGATGTATCTGATGTTACTCTAGCAGGTTTTTCAGACTCAGACTGGGCAGGTAACCTGGATGATCGGAGGTCCATCACAGGTTATGCATTTAACATAGGTTCCGGGGTAATTGCATGGAGCAGCAAGAAACAAAGTATTGTAGCTTTGTCGTCATGTGAAGCTGAATATCAAGCATTGTGTGCAGCAACATGTGAAGCAATCTGGTTGAGGAGACTTCTTAACGATGCAGGAAAAGAACAGAAGCAACCCACTTCTATCAAAAGCGACAACCAGAGCACTATCAAATTAGCATACAATCCAGTGTTTCATAAAAACACCAAACACATAGACACCCAGTTTCACTTTGTTAGAGAAAAAATACAGTCAAAAGAAATTGCTGTCGAATATTGTAAAACTTGTGACAATGTGGCTGATATTTTTACAAAGCCTCTTGCACGAGTGAAATTTGAATTGTTTAGAAAGATGCTAGGAGTTCAGGAGAACCCTTTCTCCATTAAGGGGGGGAGTTGAGAATAATTAATATTATTTTGTTATTAATGGAGAAAATAGTTACGTTGTTGTAACTTTCTCCTTAGTTTAGGATTAGTTCCTATAATTATGGGGTTTGGGTGCAACTTCCTATTTCCTAGTATTGTATTTAATGATGTAATCTTTGATTGATTGATGAATAGAGTGGACGAGAGTGATCTCTCAAGTTTTGTGAGTGTAGTCTCCAGGTGCAGGCCACACCTGAGAGCTACAACTCTTTCTTCTCAATTCTGTTCAATGAGCCATGGTTTAAGTGACCCATACACCTATGCCAAAGCTCCGCAAGGTCACCTCTATGCACATAGATCTCTCTGCTACTCAAGGCCGCTTTTGTCTCAAATTGTAATTTGTAGAGGTTCTTCACTTAACTCTAATCTGCTTCATGGCTCCAGAATTTAAGGGCTTGAGGAAGGCGTTTCCTCTATTGAAGATAACCTCATAACCTTTGTTTTACAAGGTTGAGACTGAAAGAAGTTTTTTCTTCAACCCTGGGTCATAGATGACATTTCTAAGGTAGAGAGTATTCGCAGACTCACTTTCAAACTTGACAGTACCCACGCCTTGTGCTAGGTACTTGCCATCATCTCCCATCTCTATGTGAAACTTCATATCCTTCACTGTCAACTGGCTGAAATAACCCTTGTTCCCGGTCATATGACATGATGCTCCACTGAGCTTGCCATGCAAGCTATGAGAGAAAACTCCTCCTCAAACTGAGAAGTGAACTCCTCCACCTTTGTTGATGCTGCCATGTGATCCTTTTAGGATCCCTTCTTCTTGTTTGGACACTTGGTGGAATAGTGCCCAAACTGATGACAAGAGAAGCACTTCACTTTGCTGAGATCCTTCTTCTTCTTGCCCCTTGAACTGGACTCGGCCTCTCCTGGATTTTTCTTTCCCTTTGCCTTACCCCCTTTGCCAGCTAGCACAAATTTTTCGTCTTCCTTAGTCTTCGCATGAGACCCAAATTTAGCTTGCTTCCGGATCTCCTCTTGCTCACAATCACTTCATAACCGCTCATTGTGGCAACTTTTCTCTTCCACTCAATACATCAATGAAGTTTTCCCATGACTTGGGAAAGCCCATTGGTGCAAAACTGACAAGTTCTCTATTCAAGACTGTCTCTACAACCTCGGCTAACTCGTCCTTCACTTGGGTGATCTGGTTATGCAAGAGATCATGGACTCAGACTTAGTCATCTTGATATTTCTGAGCTTATCTTGGAGCACCAACTTCCTTGCCTCACTCTTACCTTGGTACGATCCTAAGATAGCTGTCCACATGGCCTGAGCTGTTTTCTTTCTGGAAAGGTGAGGTATGATATGATCCTTGACTCCTTCAAGGGTTATTCTTTTGGCCTTTGTGTCCTTGTTATGATGGTCCAGTTGCTGAGGATTTGCTGGTGCAGTTGGTGGACTCTCCACAAATTCCCAATCTCCTTGCTCCTTCAATACTATACCAATCCTCTCCTTCCAAGAACAGAAATTCAAGGCCCCATCAAGGCGGTCCTCAAATCTCAACCCCAAATATGCCATGCTGCTAGTTTGAACTGCTTATAAAACCTTGCACAATCCTGAAGTGAACTGCGTCACCTTTCTTGCGAATTTCACTTGCTCCTGAGGAAAATAACACGTTTTCTGGTCTTCAACAGAGACACGCTTTGATACCATGTATCTCTCTAGTATTTAACTGCTAATTTGACAGGTATTCTGAGATGAAAGAACTGGAAACTGAACTGCAAAATTCATTTACTAAATATGTTGAGTGTTCTGAAATATAATAGCAGCGGGAAACAAACATATGAAGAAACAAACACATAATAAACAATACACCATAAATACCTAAGAAACCCCAACTGGGGGAAACCTGCCAACTTGTGTGTGTTATTAATCTGCTCAGCAAAATCTCAGGAATTAATTACAAAATACCAGGAGGAATTCCCTTCCAATTCTCTGTTCCCCAACACACCAATTTGCGCACCCTTGAGCTACTTGTCCTCTCTCATGCGCAGTTGTACGGGACTGTACAGGCTAAGACTGCCTCCTGTGCAGGCCAATTCGGGCCTGAAGTGATATGCTCTGGCTCTAGAAATCTCAATGCTATTCGACCTCTCTCTCTGACTTTACGTGCTGATCTGGAAACTCTTTGCTGAGTTTGCACGCACAAATCTCTCTAGTGCATAATCACGTGATTTACCAAGTGTGTGCCCTTCTTTATAGACTCGAACTGTCTCCTTGAACTCAAGTCGAACTGGCTACTTGAACTCAAGTCAAACTGTCTTCTTGATCTCAAGTCGAGCTGGTTCCTTGATCTCAAGTCGAACTGCCTCCTTGAACTCAAGTTAAACTGAGAATAAATCTCCATGCATGGCTGAGTTAGATTTACTATTTTTTACTATAGGAAAATTAGAGAAATTTCCTAAGTCAAAACTAAGAGAATGTATAACTGCGCCTTAACTCGTGGGTTCCACTGCCTAATTTAGCGCACTTCTAAATTTAGCAGAATCCTTCCATCTCTAACTTCAGTTAACAAAATGATTGCCTGTCTGGTTTAGATCTTCTACATTATTGCTCAGGTATAGAAGTTTGTTAGATTAATGAATGTGTTTCTGCTTCTCACACTAAATAAGCCAAAGGATCGTTAAGCAAATCTTGGTTCACTAATTGTAGAAATTCAACTACACCTATGTAGAAAGGGTTTAAAGTTGAGCAAAAGTCGATTCAAAATCAGAAACGAGTCAGTGATAGGAGCTGCTTTTGCAGTCATACTATGTACTTGCATTGGATTGTAATTCTGAATTCCATTGACCTACTACTGTGATCATTCTTTGGACATCAACAAAATTATGTAATCTCCTCTGGACTATAAAATCCCCTCTTCCCGTCTTCTCTACCCCTCATCCCCTTTGTTTTACATTTGTAATTTGAAGGATCTTTTTAATAAAAGGTTGTTTCCAAATGGTCCCACATTCCATAGAGATATGACATCATAGAGGCAATTGTCATATCATCTCCTATTCAACATTAAGATTGAAGATGTGAGAAATACATTATCCGTTGCTTCATTTTTTCTGTCTCATATCTATGAAGGTTGTACTTTTGAATCTCAAGTTCTTAGGCATATGCTTTTACATGCATACATGAATAAAATGTTTGATGTTTTCTGGTCAAGTCATAATCCACTTTTGGTCATTACATGACATGATGCTGATTTCTTGTTTCTTCCTTTCCTTCAATGTTTCAAAATTATGGATTTGACTGACGTGTATGATTATGATATAAAGTATTTTTGACTTTGGGGCCTAATGGGAAAATAGACATACAGTTTCATAAAGATATAATTTCATCAATGGAGTTCTTAGGTCAAATGACGTCCATTTTTTAGGGTGGATATCTCATAAAGACCGCCTTGTCCATAACCTTTCTTCTTTGTCTGATGTCCATTGACGTTTGATTCTCCCACTGTGAAGGTTTCAGGTATTTTCTATTACATGTGTAAGTGAACTAAATGCCTTGTTGTCTTTTGACCCAGCCATTGTCCTTAGTTAAGGTGATAGCTTGCCTTTGAGATCTTAGGCAAGGATCAATTCTTGTTCCAGGGATAATCTTTCATTTTGATATTTGTCATTGGTAGGTTGATGTGAACCCATTTATGTTGAGGATGGTAATTTTGATTTTAATTGGTTGGCTTAAAACTAACATGAATCTATTTATGAAGAACACAATAAATTGTCCTCGATGGCTCACTGCAAACGAACTTGTTAGGGGATTTGGAAAATAATTTTATAAATGCAGGAGAAGATAAGGTAGGCTTGGGAATTGCATTGACATTCTGTACTGAATGCTCTTAGACATTGAAATAGAGTAACCATGCATAAGATGAATGAAAAATCAGTATGATATGTGTCCATCCATATTCTAAATTTCAAATAGGATTCATTGTCAATCCACAGACCTTTTAGGTTTTTCTGATCTGGGGTTGAATTACAGTATCAGGAGTTTTACACACAAGATAATGATTCAATAAAATGGACCTAAACAAGTAGGCACTAATGATAAGTAAGGGAAGTAATATTGACATCTAGTCTAGACATGTCAACTTGTGCAAGGCTTTTGGTACTTTTTTTGTTGATTGGTTGGGTACAGTGGCTCTCACTCTCTATTATAAGAAAATGCAAATTAGACATTGGAGTGGTTCATGATTACCATTTTATTCAAATGATTACTCCAGAAGGGCAGTTTGGAGATGCAAGTAGTAAGTAGTGAAGGTCTATTCCTGTCAACATTAATGGCATGTAAGTGTCTCTCAAGGTGAATGGATATCAATCCTGTGAGATTGAATGCGTTAGTCCAAATGTTCTATTGAATTTGTCCTTTTCCTGCAGCTCAAAATAAGGGGAAGTGAAACTGGCACAGTTTGTTGGAAATCCAGCAAAAATAATTTTTAATTAGTGAAATTATAGACATTAATTATTATCATTTTAAAATCATGTTGTGGTGGGCGTATTAGAGGGTGCTGAATCTATTTCTGCATTAAAAAAAACTTCACCAGTTTGAAATTGCAATTTCAACAAGGATTTTTTAACTGGATTCTGGTGAATGCAAACTGGAAAAGCTCAAAATTGTAGAACATTTAGTCTTATTTAAATTGAATACCCAACTCCGCTTCACATACCCTCATTTTCAAGCATCAATCCCATTTGGCTTAAAATTCCTTATATATATATTATCTTATCGGTCACTAATAGTATTAAATTTTAATGGTGTGACATATTACTTGTCTAGATTTAGTCCTCTTTTCTTGTACGGTTCAGGTAAGGTCTTGGTTGCAGACTAGTGTTGATCCACAAGGTGATGGTAACTTACTATTTATGTTTGTTCCATTGTATTACCTGATGTTTTTGTGGAATTGTTTTATGTCTAGCAAAACTGCTTTGATGATGTAAACATTGTTTTAGCCATCCCAATTTTCTACCTTAGCCAGAAAATAGAGTATTGTTAAAAAAGGGAAGAAAGGACTTAAAGTGTACATTCTCATTAAAGTTTGAGCTGAATGTTTTGGCTTTTAGGAATGAGCCTGCTGTCTCTCCCGTGCTTGCTCCAAAGAAAAGGAGAAGGAAAGATACCAAGAAGATGCCAAATGATGAAGAGATTCCAAGCAAATTGTCAAAGACGGGTGCTCTTCGAATAAAGGCAGCTGCAAGAAGTGGACCTTTGGTGGGTATGAATGCCACAAGCTCTGGTCAGGATATCACTTGTCTTGCTGTTGGTGAATATTCAGATGAAAAACCATTGAAAAAGCAAGAATCAAAACCAGGAAATGTTCAAGTTGGGCCCAGTTCATTAAAAGCTGAGAGATGCAAAGAAGTTCATTGTAAAACAGAGCCAACTGTCGTAGGCATTGAGGTGTTTAATAAGGATGGGGCAATTCCAAATATTTCGATTGCAGGCTCTAAAGAAACCACTGTCAAGAAGGCAATCATGGCTGAACCTTCAGATGGTGATATGCAATATCACTCAGATAAACATGCAACTCTTGGAACTGAATGCCATACAAGACAATTGATGAAGTGTGCAAATGACATGTCAACCTCCAATAAAAGTAGAGCCTTTGAGAAAGTTGAAGAAGGTGACGATTCAGTGGATGTGAATCCTGTTGTATACCAGATATCGACCTCCAAAATTGTAAGTTTTGTTTCTTGTTGTTTGGGTGTATAGATTGATTTCATGTGTGCTGATTGTGGAATTTTACTGAAGAAGCTGATGGTTCTGTTGTATATTTTCAACCCATATATCTTCTTTATCTTATATAAGGTACCATGTTTTCTTTTTAATATTTGAAACAGTATTTGCACCATATTTTCTTGTTTACATAGATGTTTATTGTTTACCACATTGGTGTTTCACCCTGTTTCAGCCCTCATCTTGAAGTATCCGTTGAAATGGTTCTATGAACCTTTTAAGCTGTCCTTTGCCTCATGAATGTCTGATTAGCCACAGTCCTTCAATCCTCTTGGTATTTCAACACAAGCAGGTTTCTGTTTTTGGTTACGATAGTTTCTTTACTTCGAACGTTAACAGAAAAATTCTCTTTTATATATTCAATATAGCTAAATTATTTGTGTGAAAAGAGCTCGGCTTTTTATTGAGTAATTTTTATGAAAGATTAAAATAGTTATATTGTAATTTCCTAATCACGTCTGCTTTTTGATTGAAATGGTGGAACACCTTCTTGATTACCATCTAAAAGTATATGCGCTATCTTGTCTTGGAGTGTTTTACATATTTTACATTTTTGCTGGCGTTCAATTCCGTTGTCAGGTTTTATTGGTGGTTGCTTTTCAAGTAGCACTAGAAATCTTTCCAATAAGCCACTACCTCATGAAAGGCATTGTCAGATTCCTGAATTTTTACAGTGTTTGCTTTGTTCACCCTGTTTTAGCATCATAGTTTTTAGCCACGTTTTCAGTTCCTATTTCATTTCTATTTGCAGGATGTAATTTTGGATCCTATTCACCTTGGTCACTCATAGAAATTGAGAGACTTCCTTTCTTTCTTTCTGTTATATTTTTCCAAACATTTAGGTCACAATTGGTTATGTTGGGGATAGGGCATAGGGGACCCTGCCCAATATTAATGTTTAAAGTTTTTAACTCTAAAAAATAATCATCGCGCCGAGAGGCACTCTACAGCCCAGTAAGAGAGAGATGTTGTCACGTAACGTTATATTTAAAAATAGTAAAATAATACTTTAAATTAACAAAAGAAATTGATGTCGGCCATAATCAATTTGTAAGTTAATTTTACATAACCTTAATATAGAGATATAATGTAACCAAGAGTAAAAAAAATAATTCACCTTTTAGTATGAGGAAGAAATGTAATTTCTTCACTACTACATATGGAGATGAGTAAAAAAAATAATTTACTTTTTAGTACGAGTAAGAAATGTAATTTCTTCACTACTTAATATGGAGATGACAGGAAATAGTAATATTGATATTACATGATGTGTAATTCATTCTAGTTCAGTTTACATGTGATATTTAAAACAAAAATATATTAATAACAAAAAGTATTTTAGTGTGAGTAAAATATTTCAATGTCCATATTAAATAACATAATTTTATATTTACTTTATATAGATAAAAATAAAGTGATTTAAATTAAAATTTTCTTATATTTTCACTTTCCATAACTTAGGGATATGTGTATGTGTAATTTATTTGATTTTTAATATGAAGTTGAGATATAAGATTTTAAAAATATCAATATCAAAGAAAAATTTAAAGTGGGTTATAAATAAAATATTTCAATTCGCAGGTTGAGTAAAAGATTTTAACATGAAACATATATGTAGAGAGAAAGTGAGAGGATTCTTGTTCCATTAATAGCTGCTTTCTAATTCAATGCATGCAAGAGATTTGTATGCATACAGGGAAAAACTACTAGAGGGCATGTTTTAACATTTTAATGCGGAGAACATGAATCATAAATAAAATGTTTCAATGTCAACTACATATATCTTATACCAGCCTAGATCCATATTAACTGTGGATCTACCAAGTGCCCAAAGGGATCAAATCTCTCAAGGAATTTGATCCCTATTGGCGCTTGGTAGATCTGTAGTCAAGATGGATCTAGGTTGGTTTAAGTATATATACTTGTTACATACATGAATGTTGATACATACCAATGGCCATTCAATGTGGAATCCAAAGAAAACACAGTGCATTACCATTGTTGTTATGAGTTTTCGGCTATCAAACCACCATCCAATATCAAACGACTGCCCAATTATAGCCTAAAATCCCACAATACAAAGGAGCATACTCATGTCACCAAACCAGCAAATGTCTAATAAATGGCTGTGCCTGATTGATTTATATCCTTGAAATCATTTCTCACAACTCATTTTATAATACCAAAAATATCAATTATAACCATAGGATTGCAACATATGTATCTCCAATTTTCTGGTACATCGGGTAGGACATAGGGAACCCTGACCAAAATATCTAAATATTAAATATATATTAATGTTTAAAAGTTTTGAACTTCAAAAAAATCATTAATAAAACATACTTGATAAATAGATGAAAGATGATAGATGCCAATGACCGTTATGTGAAACTAAGCTGCAAATCCATATCCTTAAAAAGGGCACTCCTGGTGGTTTTCGTTGCTTTATGTGATCTATGAACACAGATTTGAAAGGTGACTGGATGTGCATTAGAATATATTCAGTCACATGAGATCAGAGTTATTAATGTATTTGATGAAAATGTATTAAAAGTGACTAACTTGTTGACTATGACTTGAAAACTTGGTTGTTAAGAATATTATGTTTTTCATCTTGAATTTAGCTGCCTTCGAGTATCTAGGCTGTCCTATGTGTTCTTGTTGTGATATACAATTTAATCTTTTTTGGAACTGCATTTTTTTTGATCATTTTCATGTTCTTTTATGGCATAATCACCCTCATGTAAATTAGAATTCTACTTTTTCAATTGTTTGTCAGAAAGTGTGCTGATTGAAAGTTTACACAAAAATCCAGTTATATTTTATTGGCAATGGGTTTCTTATATTCTATGTTTTTGCAGAAACCTTCACTACCGCTTCATAAGGAAGCTAGTCCTGCAAGGCCTAAATGCACTATTCTGGATAAAGCCTTCCAAGATTTGGAAAAGGGAGTTGCTGAATGTACTACTGGAATAAGATTTTTTCGTGCCTTATTTAACTTTTGTAAACCATGATCCTTATTTATTTTATTGCTAAATGTTTCCCTTCTGTCAAAAACAGTGTGTCCACCTTCTACTGACATTCGAGAATCAGATCAGTCATGCCAAGTGGTGAAAAAGCGTATACCTCGTGATGTCAAGCAAAAGCTTGGCAAAGTAGCTAGGTTGGCGGTATGTGTTTTAAATGATGTTGACTAGACAAACTTGTAGCCAGGTTATTATTGTTGGGGTTTTAGATTTATGTTTAAAATCAACATCAAATATCCATTCATAGTGTCCACTTCACTATGAATGGACACTATTGTGAGACCAACTGTTATGTGCCTTTTTAATTGCATACAAACTGACTTCACTATATTGAGTGTGTGTATTTGTGTGCTCAAGAAGTTTATTCTAGATTAGCAGTGTAAATAATATGTTTACTTATTATGACTCATCATATGTCGGTTGCTGGAATGAGTGGTGATATATGGTTATGTGATTGTAGCAGGCAAAACAAGGAAAAATCTCGAATGATGTAATTAATCGTCTTATGGGCATTTTAGGCCATGTAATGCGGCTTAAAACATTGAAGGTGAGCATGCATTTTCTTTTTGAAAAAGCGTATTAAGTCATTATCATTATACTGGAGTTACTATGATGTAAATATGTATCCTTAGTCTTATGCAGGATATTTTATTTTCTTTTTTCCGTCATCGCCATGGAAGAAAATTACCAACTTATGTTGTTTGTGGATGCTGATTACAATGTTTACTTATCCTGTGGTTAACTCTATGACCAAGACAGTGTTTGCTAAGAAAATCTTATTACTCTGAAGCACTACCCAAATTGATTCATTTTATGAGCAACTAAAATATATGCGCACAAAGTTGAAATTGTATTTCTTGCATCTTGAGAGTAAAGACAACCCTATGCTGTTCTGGTCATGATTTCTATAGTTTGTGGGAAACTTCCAGGGATGAAAATAAAGTCGTGTGTGGAAGCTGATTACAATGCATACTTATCATTTGTTCAATTATAGAACTCAGACTGTTTTCTAATAAAAGCTCACTACTCTAGAGCACCAACCAAATTGGTTCAATCTGAGCAACTAGATTTCTTGCATTTTGACCCTATGCTGTGCTGGTCATGATTGCTACCTTTTACCAGAAACTTCTGCTGTCTGCATCTGAACTAGTCTTCCTTGCTCATTAGAAAAGTCTGTTTTGATCATATTAGAGTCTATGCTATTTGAGCTTAACATCAAGAAATATTCAAATGCTGTGCTGGTCATGATTACTACCTTTTACCCAATGTTTTAAAACTCTGACTCCGACTCCGACTCGGCCGAGGGTCGACTCCGACTCCGACTCCGACTCGGTATCGACTTGGCCGGCTCGATTTCAATGACTTGGTCATTGTAAAAAATACATTAAATATTTTTTTTTTTATAAAAACACATAATTTTAAAGATTTTCATTCATGTTTCCAAACACACAGCATTAGAATATAGATAGAAGACAACATATGATCAAAGTAGGCTCATGAATATATCCACTATATCAAAATGGCACCCAATGCATTGTCCAATACATACACGATGATGATATAGAGATCAAAACAAAAACACATAACCAAGGAGGCTATAAATGGCCTCTACAACAAAAGTCTGTGACCAGTACTACTGGCTACTCTGCTAGAGTTGCCAACATCATCTGGCTCAGTGTTCCTTGGAAGTTGGGAGCAGGAGCGAAAGTGGGGAGCGAGAGCGAAAACGGGAGCGGGAGCGACATTTTTAGAAGCTCCTGGTTTGGGAGCGAATCCCAGAGGATTTCGACAACCAATGTCACTAACATCAAGGTACATAGAGGGATTGGTGCTCTTGATTAAATACGAGTTCCATACCCTAATACATGACAAAATTCAATGGAAACATTGCAATCCTCCAATCCTGAAATTCTGAAAAACTGATAAGTCTGCTAGATTTTGAATGAAATCTAAAATTCTACTTTCTCCATATGAAATCCAATGAGGCCGAAACCACTCTCAAACATCCTGAGTCATTTCATGGTAATGTTAAAAATTTAAGTAAAAGGATGAAAATGAAGATTAAGGAGAATGTCACTTTTACTTTAAGAATTTAACATTACCATGAAATTTGAATAGCATATCAATAGTAGAGAGCATTTAAGTGTGTTAAATAGGGTTTGGGAGGGGGAATGGACCCCAAATAACATTTAACTAATTCATAAAACACATTGGAGTTCAAACCAATCAGCAAACACTTCAAAATTTCATTAAAAAAATGTCAAATCGTTGTTTTGATGGGGTTACAGGCCACTGGTTATGACTCGGCCGAGTCAATACAGAAACGGCCGAGTTGGCTGACTCGGCCGAGTCATGGCTAACTCGGCCTACTGAAACATTTCCTCCACCGAGTCATATTTCTGGGCAATGAAACGGATCAACTCGGCCGTTTCCGTTTCAAAGCGGCCGAATTTTAAAACTATGCTTTTACCAGAAACTTCTGCTGTCTGCATCTGAACTAGTCTTCTTTGCTCATTAGAAAAGTCTGTTTTATCATATTAGAGTCTATGCTATTTGAGCTTAACATCAAGAAATATTATTCATGGAAGGTTTCAATTAATTAGTATTAGGCTAACAGTTGTTGATGCCTCAATTGTTATGACCCACCTCGAGCTATAGGGAATGCATATGATAGCTACATATGCATGTATCACACGTACTGCACTAATCAATTATGAAAAGTCCAAGTATAGGGTAATGAGTTAATTATTGAAGTATTGAGTAAATACCTAACTTACCAGAATATAATGAATTATTGTGAGGTAAAAGTTATACATACCACTATCATAATATAACTTATTAACTAGTATACTGTTCAAAGGAAAGTAAAAGCATTGGCTTATGCAAATAAAAGAAAATTATATTATATATATTATTTACTATATTAACTGGGATAAATTATGTATATTAACCAGTGTTGCACACATCGCGATTTAATCGCGATAAAATCGGAAAATCGCGATTTTTATCCAAAAAATCGGCGGAAATTTTTTTTAACGATTTTTATCGAAAAAATCGCGATTTTTAAGGAAAAAATCGCGGGAGGCGCGGGCAGCGGGGGTTTTATATGTAAAATCGATTTTTTGTTTATTCATTCAGCAGTCCGCCGCGGAGGAGAAGGAGGAGAAGGAGAAGAAGGGAGGGAGAGGGTTGCCGTCGCTTGTGGGAGCCGATTTTAGGAGGAATCCAAGCCAAGATCGCGAATTTGTCCATAAACCAGGTATGTAGATTAATTTTTTTTTGTTTTGGTTCTCTAAAAACTTTGTTTTTCATTGTTTTTAAAGAATTTTTAGAAATTTTTCATTGATTTGGGATGGGTTATTTGTTATGACTATGAGAACCAATTTTTGATTTTTATTTTCTCATTTTCTTTAAACATTGTTTATTTTTTTTGATTTTTCATTGTTTTTTGGGTTTAGAAATTCAAATTGGGATTTTGGAAATAATTAGCTTGTAATTTTGCAAATGCTAAATTGTAATTTGTATTTACTATTTACTATTATCATTTATGTAATCCTAAATTCCTATTTCCTAATCCTTATTTTTCCATAGGTTTGCAAATTCAAAATTCAAAAACAAACATGCCAAGGAAATTGGATCCTTTCTGGGAATATGGTGACCCTAAAACTCCGAATGATAGACAAAACTTGATTTGCAAGTTGTGTGGAAAGGAAATATTCGGGGGGGTGTACAGGTTGAAGTTCCACCTTGCACAAATCCCTGGACGTGATGTGGGGCCCTGTCTAAAGACAAATGCTGAAATTATCCAAAAAGCCATGAGAGCATTGGGAGAATTAGAGCACACTAGAGACGCCAAAGAAGAACTCAAAAGGCAACTAAGAAGGTCAGTTGAAGGAAGTGGGCCAAGTGGCACAGGTTCTACTGCAGCGTCAGTCAATCCGTTTGCTGCATCATCATATTTTGTTCCTCGAACCACACCTGGTTCACAACCAACTATCGGTTCAATGATGAAAAGAACTGAAAAAGAAAAAGCTGACAAGTTGATGACAAAATTTCTCCTCTGGAGTGATATTCCTTTCAGCATTATAAGGAATAATCCATTTTTCCAACCTACTCTTGATGCTGTTGCCAGTGTTGGCCCGGGGTACAAACTCCCTTCTCTTCATGATTTCAGAGGCCGGCTTCTTCAAGATGAAAAGCGTGACTGCACCCAAAGATTGGAGGATTTTAGGGCATCATGGGCACAAACAGGATGCACTGTTATGTCAGATGGTTGGACTGACCAAAAGGGGAGAACCCTTATAAACTTCTTGGTTAGTTGTCCCTTGGGGACTATGTTTATCAAATCTGTTGATGCAACTCATCAAATCAAAGATGCAAAAAATTTATGTGATTTGCTGGATGTGTTTATTTTGGAGGTGGGTGCAGAAAATGTTGTCCAAGTCATAACGGACAACGCTGCAAATTATGTTGCTGCTGGTAGATTGCTTATGGACAGGCATCCTACTTTATTTTGGACACCTTGTGCTGCCCATTGTATTGATTTGATGTTAGAGGACATAGGGAAAATTCCCTTTGTCAAAGAGGCTGTTGACTCATCAAAAACCATCACAAAATTTATTTACAATCACACATCTGTGCTTAGCTTGATGAGAAAATGCACCAACAACAAAGAGTTGGTGCGCCCCGCCATTACACGGTTTGCGACGAGTTTCATATCTCTTCAATCCCTCTTGAATTCTATGTGGGATTTGAAGAGAATGTTTGTTTCAGAGGAGTGGCGTTCTTCGCCAATGAGCCGCAAACCAGAAGGAGAGGCCGTCTGCAGACTTGTTTCATACCAAGAAGACTTCTGGGCGGGAGTGCAGGAGGTGTGCGCTGTCACAGAACCTTTGGTAAAGGTTCTTCGGTTGGTAGATGGTGAGAAGCCCGCAATGGGCTATTTGTATGAAGCCATGGATAGGGCCAAAGAAGCCATTCGGTCCTACTATGATGACAAGGGAGATGATGGGTTCCAGAGACAACTCCTTCTATGGAAGGTCATTGATGAGCGATGGAACAACACACTCCATCGTCCCATTCATGCTGCTGGCCTTTTCCTGAACCCTGCATTTTCTTATGCATGTGGGTTTAATTTTGATGTTGAGGTCGTGGAAGGATTATTAACCTGTGTCCAGAAGATGGTGAAAACTCCAGAAGAACGTATGGAGGTCTCTAGACAAATTGAGCAATATAAGTTGTCAGGTGGCACATTTGGCTTTGAGATGGCTATCAATGATAGGACGGTTAAAATCCCAGGTATTTTTTAGTTTGTAGTATGTACTTTGTAACTTTGTTTCAAATTTCATTGTTTCTTCAAATTCCATTTTTTTCTTATGTTTATTTAAAATTTTCTTTGTAATTTTGTTGTAGACGCATGGTGGAAGATGTATGGTGGCAGAGTACCCCTTTTGCAAAATCTTGCCGTGCGCATCCTCAGCCAAACATGCAGCTCCTCGGGATGTGAGCGCAATTGGAGTGTATTTGAAAAAATACACAACAAGAAGCGCAATAGGTTAACACTTAAACATTTAAAATATTGCAAATTTCCAAATAAATTTTTGAATTCATTAAAGTTTTAAACAATATTTTTTTTATAATATTAATTATTAATTTATTATTTCATGAACTTTGTACAGGTTGGAGTCCCATAGACTTAATGACATGGTCTATGTCTACTACAATCTTCGATTGTGGGTGAAACAACTAGAGAAGACACCTGATACGGAAGCCATCTCATTGGATGGGATTGACACCACTGCTGAATGGAGGGTTGAGACCGAGAGGCCTCTCATGGATCCCACTGAGGATTGGTTAGTGCAGGATGAGGGGGAGGAGGAGGGGGAGGAGGAGGAGGAGGAGCAGGAGCAGGAGCAGGAGCAGGAGCAGGAGGAGGAGGAGTTGGAGGAGCAGGAGGAGGAGGTGACACCGCCTACCCGGGCTACCCGGGCTACCACTACCACCAGTAGAGGACGTGGTCTCCGTCCACCTCAGCCTCTTGTAGCTGCTACTACTAGTTCTTCAGCTTCTAGAGCACGTCAGACTCCACTGCCATTTCCACCACCACAGGCACCAGCTTCTACATCTAGAGGGAAAGAGAAAGCTGTGCCATATTCTCGCAAGAGGGGCAGAGGAAATCAATAGGATTAGACTTTCATTTTATTGTATATGACATTATGACATGATGAGATACATTATCATATTTTTTGTTGATATTTTGAGGCTGAGTTGGACTTGGGACTCAGGACTTACTATTCAGGACATGATTCAATGTTATGTGTGATTTTAGCGCTAGAAATGATATTGAACATCTTATATATTAGTTTTTTTATCATATTTATGTGTCAATGTATTTATTTTATGTTGTAGATGGTTTAGATATTAAAAAAATTGAAAAAAAATGAAAAAAAATGAATATTTTTGTGCCAAACGATTTTTTCCGATTTTTTCCCGATTTTTTCCCGATTTTAACGATTTTTCCGATTTTTTCCCGGCGCCGATTAAATCTCGATCGCGATGTGTGCAACATTGATATTAACTAAAAGAAGAAGATTAATTAATTAATTATTAATTGTTATAGAAAGAATATATATGAAATAAATTTAGAATATATAAAGTAACAAACTTCAATCAAAATATAAGTCAATAAAGGGGAATTGAAGTAGAACTGTGAAATTCAAATATATATATGAAACTCCTAAGACTCTATTGCCTCATAAAACTGATGAGTGTTCCATATGACATCCATTGTTCCATATGACATCATGACCGCCTCTAGAAAAATTTTCAAGATGCTAGATAACCGACTAAAGGAAGGAAACCTTATTATAATTGGAGGGCAATGAAATTTTGGGGTTATAAGAAGGGAAAGGGGGTCTGGATAGGGGGTATCAATCTAGAGGGAAGCAAAGACGAAGGAAGGAATTTTGAGAGAACCACAATTAGGAGATTTGAGTTATTGTTCTTGGAATTTTGGGCACGGGGGCTAGAAAACCTCCATTTTGAAGGTTTCTGGGTCTGGGAATCGTATAGGTTGATCCCAGATAGGTTGGGAGGACAAAAGGGTCGGTTTGGTAATGGGCGCAGGAGCAACAACAAACAAAAATACCATCAAGCGAAAGTTCCAAGGCCCTGCGAACGGATAACTAGGTATTCTTCTGTATCCCACCTGTCAAATTCTGGATTTAATTGCATGTATGAGTAATTTAGAATTTTGGATATATTTTTATAATGGTTTAATTTAATTTCTAAATTTAGGGCTTTAGATTCAATCCAGTGTAAATTGATAAAAATGAAGTTCTTGGGTTAAATCGTACAAATTGGGTTTTACATCAATGATGATATTGTTCAGTTTATCATTGTGATAGTTGTACCATGTTCATCATATTCATAAGTGCCTTTAAGCATAATGCATTGAGGGATTTGTATCTATCTCTCACGTGAATGCATCTGGAACACACGAATTTAGCCATACAAACAGTTGTCCTTGAAACAAAAAGGAAAAAATAAATTGGCATCGAAGTTCTATGGACCATATCAGATCACTAAAAAGATAAGCCAAGTTGCATATAGTTTAAGCCTTCTAGAGAAAAGTCATGTTCACAACGTCTTCCATGTCTCCAGCCTTAAAAGGTTACTGAGTGACCATCAATCAGCGCAAACAATGCTTCCATCCCTAGATGATGAAGGAAGGGTCATTTTAGAACCAAGGTATTTTATCTACCAAAGAAAGGAAGCTTCGATCTTGTGTAATCAAGGAATACTTGATCAAGTGGAAGGACTTACCAGAAGAAGAAGCTTCTTGGGAGACTGAAACATTTCGTCAGCAACATCCGTTGTTACGTATGCTTTGAGGACAAAGCATTCTTTTGAGAGGAAGGCAATGTTATATAAAAAATTAGTTAGTTTATAGTTTATTAGGCAAAGGGCATGATAAATATTTTACTAATAAATGAATAGATGATGTTTACATTTTGTGAGAGGCCCTGGCTATACACTGCCTTTGGTGCCTCTTGGTGAATGGGCATGATCTTTGATCACGCCCTTTGCCTAATAAACTATAAACTAACTAATTTTTTTATATAACAACATTGTATTTTGTTGTATTAGTTCATTCCTCATTTCATTCTTTCTTGATTTTTGTAGTTGCAGAAGGTCTTCTAGCCTTGTGTCTTAACTAGAAGGCCCTGTTTTGCGTCCTTAGGAGCTTACATGCAACATGCAAGGCATGCATGCCAGTATCATGTGACATGCAGAGGGTGCAAGTGGGTTGCATGCAAGATGCGGAGTTGCATGCATGCAGATATGCATGAGATATGCATGTAATGCAAACTAAATTTATGACTGGTACTTGAGTTAAATCAAAGAAAGCTAAAGATATGAAAGTTAACTAAAGATAAGTAATTTATCTTCAGTTAACTTGACAAGTTAATTTTAGCCATCGATCTTAGCTTAGAAAAGTTATAAATTGAGCCTAAGGGTTTAGGCGAAGACACAATTGATTAGCACAAGTTGGAGATTCAGTGAGAGCGAGTATTTGGGCAGAGAAAGTGAGTTGTGAGGTTGAGCTAGCTATAGCAAGACCGAGAGCAAATTGATGGGCAAAGAGGCCAAGTTAGGTCGAGTTCCTTGAGCAACAGTGATTGTTTTTCCTCAAGGGCTAAGAGGCCGAGTTCTCTTGTACGCTGAAGTAAATCAAGTGGGCCGCATGTGTGGGCCGAGAGGATAAGTGTGGGGTGTACGAGAGGTCTGAGTGAGTGTTTTGAGGCTGAAATTATTGCTTTGTAATCGTTGTAGCAAATTGGTGTAACTATTGTAAGAAATCTCGCTCCTGAAGCTGAATAAAAGAGCACTATTGCTGGTTTTCCTCATACTGGGGTTTTGTTAAATTTAGTTAACAATGGTATGTTCTATGCTTAGCACAATTACTTCAATGTACTTTAAGTTTCCCTTTCCAAAATAGTTTCCAATAGCAATCACATCAACCATAAAATCACATTGACTGTAATTGTAGATAGAACATAAAATAAAATGCAGAAGACAAGAGGACACCAGATTTGGCGGATGCCAGGGAAAAACCCCAATGTGTGGAAAACCCTTTGATCAATTCTTCTTATTATTATATCAAATGTTTAGCAGAGAGAGAAAGAGTACAAAAGTCAAAATTGACTTGCCAAATCAAAGTCAAAACAACCCTGTCAAATTTGTAGCCAACTGCAGTCAAACTCAACCTTAACTAGAAAGTCAAAGATGGTCATTGCAACTGTCAAACTTGCCTCTTTTGAGCTCGGTCAACCTTAGTCAAACTCGACCTTCCTTGTTGGTCAAAGTTAACCCTGAAGTCAATGCTGGTCGAAATGCCCATAATTTCTCGATTTTTGTGCCCAACAATGCGACCTAGAGAAACATAAATAATCTTCCAAAAATCGCAGTCAAAACTTTAAAGAGTCCCTGGTCAATGCTGGTCAAACTTGGTCAACTGAAATTTTGGGCCTTGCAATTCTGTCCAAAAATTCGACCTCCTTGTGCCACATGAGTGAGAGAGAGAGAGAATGCCCAATAGTTGTATGAACCATTGAGAGGAGAGGGAATAATGTGTGAGTGATGATGATGCCAAATGAGGTGAGAAGTCACTTGTATTTATACAAATCGTTGAGGGTGAAGTGACACATCCATTGGGCTTCATGAGCCTACACGATGATGTGGTCGACTTGAACAATTTGCACATGTGTGGGCATAAATTCAAAAACACATTTCTGCTTATCCAAATTAGATGATCTTTATATCAATTTTTGTCCTCTCGAAAAGAGGAATTTAATGCAATCATCATCTCCATCAAATGAGTTGTCCCAAGGTAGAATTTGGCCCTAGTTTCCAATTTTAACACTCCCTCTTAACTAGGGAGAGTTCCACCTGCCAATCCGTCGATCATCATGCCATCCTGTCATTATGAACCATCTTTGTATCTCATCTCATTTATACTCTGCTAAACACTGATATGAATAATGAAGAAGAATCGATTGAGAGTGAGTCATAAGACCTTACCACTCTCCACTAACAAAAGTAAGTCTAGAAGTAGAACCTCAATCAGACTTGATCCCAAATCAAGTTGTTGAACACCATGCATCCTAGACGTAGGGAGTACGACAGTACACGACATGTCCATTGATAGTGCTATGGTCCCTAACCACTTTTCCAAACTCATTGGCTAGATGAGAGGTACATCCCATGAGTTCCAGACTGCATGGGTAGGATGTATACTGGGGCATCAACAGGAGAAGTTGAACCACTCATCCTGCTCATGTGCTATAGGAGAAGGTGAACCACTCATCCTATGCATATGTTAATCGTAGGGGAAGGTGAACCACACACCCTACACATGTGCCATCAATCGTAGGGGAAAGTGAACCACTCACCCTACACACATGTCAACTATCACGGGGTATCACAGGGGAAGGTGAACTACTCACCTTGTACACAACGCATCAATAGGAGAAGGTGAACCGCTCACCCTATAGTCCCTCATAGTTCCAAGAAGTACCCTAAGCCCCTAGGAGCTCCCAGAGCTCAATGTCCAACTCAAGTAGGACCATCATGGGAGGGTCTTTTCACGACTCCAATTCTCTCTTGGAAGGCAAAGAATTTAACCTTCCCTAAGGGCTTCGTGAGGATGTCTATGATGTGTTGGAGCCTTATTGCTCCCCGTTGTACCTTATCTCGGATAACGTGGTACATGATATCAATGTGCTTGGAGTGGTCATGGAACACGGGGTTCTTTGAAAGGCAAATCCCACTTTGGTTATCGCAGAAGATCACAGTGGTATGCAACATGTGCTCAAATAGCTTCCTCAACTAAACAACTTCATAACAAGCCATGCTAGTTGCAATGTATTCGACCTTTGCAGTGCTTAGAGCAACTGATTTCTGCTTCCTGCTCATCCAAGAAATTGAAGCAAACCCTAATGAGAAGCAACATCCTGATGTGCTCTTTCGATACGCCACATTGCCAACCCAGTCAACATCAGTATATCCATGTAGGCTCAAATTCACGACAGTGTACCTCAAACCATAGTTGATTGTGCCATGAAGATATCTCAAGAGATTCGTAACAATAATCCAATGTATGTGATGAGGCTTGACCATAAATTGACTCAGTGTATTCACTGCGAAGCATATGTCTGGACGAGAGTTTACCAAGAACATCAGGGCCCCCACAAGTTGTCTATATTCAGAAGAGTTTGCCAAAGCGGACCCAACAGCACTACCACATAGCTTCTTGAAATTGAGTTCCATCGGAGTAGACAGATACTTGTAATCCACGATCCCACAACTCTCAAGCAACTTCACAATGTATTTTCCTTGAGAAAGGAAAATCTCACTTGGCTTTTGCTAGACCTCCAAGCCTAGGAAATAGTGCATCAATCCTAGGTCCTTCACCTAAAACTCGGAAGCCAAACCCCTCTTGCATTGATGAATGAGAGGGTCTGAACCTGTTAGAAAGAGATCGTCTACATAAAAGACAAAGATGAGAGGCATGTCCTTTTGAACCTTGAAGTATAGGTGAGTATCAAAATCGCTCCTCGTAAATCCCAACTTCATAAGATAGTTGTCAATCCTCTCAATCCAAGGCCTAGGGGCTTGCTTCAACCTGCATACATGTGTCCTTCGATCTTGAACTTCAAATCCCCGAGGTTGTTCCAAGTAGACTTCCTCCTTAAGAAAGTAGTCTTAACATTCATTTGATATAGGCTCCATCCTTGAGAGGTAGTGAGAGAAATAATAGATCAGATAGTGGCATATCGGGCAACCGGTGCGAATATCTCTTCATAGTCCACTCCTTCCTTTTGAGAGAAGCCTTGAGCAACGAACTTGGTCTTGTATTTCTTCGCACTCCCATCTGCTCCATGTTTTATTTTGTATAGCCATTTTGAGGTGACTACGGACTTGTCCTTCGGTCTAGGCACCACATCCTAGACATCATTTTTCATGATAGATTCATGCTCCTCATTCATTGCATGCTTCCAGACTTGGTGCTTTATGGCTTCTTTGAATGTGCATGGCTCAGTTAGAACAATAGTACTCATAACAACTAAGCACCCTTGATACTTGTTCGGCTTCTTACTTTCACGGAATGTCCCTCTTGGAGCAATATGTCTTTCAACATCTTCAAGAGTATCTTTGAGCCACAAAGGTATTTTCTTTGAGGTAGTAGTATCACCAGGAGGTGGATCAATGGGATCCATTGGGCCTTCAACAGAGGGCATAGGCTCATTTGTTGGAGTTTCATCCTGTTTTTCTGCAACATCATCATTATCCTTCCTTGGAATGGGGAGATCTTTGGCTTTCCTGAGGGTGTCTTGAAATCCAGTGCTTGATGCGGGCTCCTATTCTGAACATACACGACACTGTTGGCAGCTTCTCCCCATAAAAAAATTGGTAGGCCTTAATCATGGAGCATGGCGTGGGTGGCTTCCATAATTGTTCTATTCTTTCTTTCAGCAACTCCATTTTTCTCAGGAGTGTATGGAATGGTTGTCTCCCTCTTAATGCCAACCTCACTGCAAAAGTCATGGAATTCATTTGATTCATATTTTGTTCTATTGTCGACCCTCAATATTTTGATCTTCTTCCCTGTTTGAGTCTCCACCAAGGCTTTGAAAGAACAGAACCATTTGAACACTTCATCCTTCTTCTTCAAGAAATAGATCCATGTTTTGCGAGAGAAGTCATCCACAAAAATTGCATAGTATAAGTATCCTCCCAATGATGTTACGAACAACATACCAGATAGGTTAGAATGGGCCAATTGAAGAATATTTGTAGTTTGACTTTCACTTGAAGCGAATGGTCCCCTTTTGAGTTTCTTAGCTGCACAACCTTGACAAACTCCTTCATGATTCATGTTGAAATCAGGCATACCTGTGACCATCTTCCTTACCCCCAAGTAAGACTTTGTAATGAAGTGAGCAAATCTCTGGTGCCATAATTCAGATTGAAGTGAAGCATCACAAGTCAAGGCTCCCAAAGGACTTCCTCCAACTTGATAGAGACCATCAACCCTAAATCCAAGTGTGAATGCATCTTTAGGGTTTCTTTGCCAAATACATACCTTTCCATCAATGAATGCTACCTTGAAGCCTTTATCTTCCATCACAAAAATAGACACCAGGTTCTTCTTCAAATCAGACACATACAATACTTCTTGTACATGAATGGTTTGACCTTGATTCAAGTGAAGAGTGACAATACTTATCCTTTTCACGGGGTAGGTGGCATTGTCTCCAAGTATGATCTCCAAATTAGTCTTCTTTTCAATCAAATTTGAGAGGGCCTCTTTGTATTCAGTGAAGTGCCTTGAGTCTCCAATATCAATTAACCAATGATCCAAAGTATTTGGAGGAGAGGCAATAGATAGAGTGGAGATAAGATCAAGCAGCGGGAGCATTCCTTTTTCCTTTATTGTTGAACTTGTTGTTCCTTTGATTGCCATTGCCTTTGAAGTTGTTGTTGTTGTCGTCATCCCTTAGAGAATTCTTCTTGTGAGGACACTCTCTAGCATAGTGGCTGAACTTGTTACAATTGAAGCACCTTCCTTTTCTTCCTTCTTTGAATCCTTGCTTGAACCCTTGACCCTATCTCCTTGGACCAACATTATTTTTCTTCTTTGCGTGAGCGGAGAAAGCAGTAGGTTCATTTCCATTTGAAGGCTTGTATCTCTCCATCATTCTCATCTCCTGAGTGCATCTAGCCAATAATTCATCAAAACTAGGAATCCTGTCATTGTTGAGAATGGTGGTGTTAAACACATCCCATGCTCTTGAAAGACCCCCAAGTGCAATGAGAGTGAGCTCCCTGTCAGCAATAACTTCTCCAATAGATAGAAGGTCATTCTTGATTTGTGTGATCCTCATGAAGTAGGATTGGATGGACTCTCATTTATCCATCTTGATGTCCTTCAACTTGTTCTCGAGAAAGAGGATTTGATTTGCTTTGTTGACTTTGAACATCCCAACCAAGTTATCATATATCTCCTTAGAAGTTCCCAAATTAGAAATATAGGCAACCAAATGCTTTTGAATAGAGTCTACCAAAATTTTCTTTGCTTTGACCTTGCCTTTTCTATACTTCGTCTTAGCAGCAGCTGCTGCATTTGAAGAAGGCTCCACCACTTTTCCCTTCATATAGTCCAATACTTGATGCTCCTCCAAAGTCAGGTCCAAAGGCATCTTCCATGCATGATAGTTAGATTTGTCATTGAGTTTGTCCTCAGTCTTGAAGTAAGATGAAGAAGGCATTGAAACTTGTCTAATAAATCTTTCTTGGTGATTGCTTTTCTCTCTATTGCTTGGGCTTTGTCTTCACCTGGGCTCTGATACCATGTTAAATTTACTTAACAATGGTATGTTTTATGCTTAGCACAATTACTTCAATGTACATTAAGAAACCCAATGAGAATTTTTAAAGAGTTTACAATAGCAATCACATTAACCATAAATCACATTGACAGTAACTGTAGATAGAACATAAAGTAAAATGCAGAAGACAAGCCAAGACAAGTGGAATCCATTTTTAGCAGATGCCAGGGAAAAACCCCAATGTGGGGAAAACCCTTTGATCAATTCTTCTTATTATTATGTCAAATGTTCAACATAGAGAGAGAGAGTACAAAAATCAAAATTGACTTGCCAAATCAAAGTCAAAACAACCCTGTCAAATATGTAGCCAAATGCAGTCAATGCAACTGTCAAACTTGCCTCCTTGAGCTTGGTCAACCTTAGTCAAACCCGATCTTGCTTGTTGGTCAAAGAAAAATAAATTGTGAAGCATGTTTTGAGATATCTCCGAGGCATAGTTTGTTGAAATTTTGATGCTATATGCTGTTACAATCACTTAAATTCAGAACTTCTTTATGCTGCAAAATAAGTTAAGCAATTGTAGGTAGAACATAAACCATATAAACCATATGCACAATTGAAGATAGCCAAGATCTCAATAAGACACAGAGAAGTTAGATTAATGATCACGGAAAAACCCACAAGAGGAAAACCCCGCCATATTCTTCTTCTATTAGAAATCAATTGTTTAGTAGAGATACAAAGTACAATGTGAGATGAAGAAGTTCACCCAAATTTGAAGAAGATCTCTAACAATAGTAGCTGATGCAAATACTGAATCGCCTTGGCTCTCGAAGATCTACTCTTGCTCTTGAAGAGTTTTTCTCTCTCTCTCAATCTTCCTCTAGACTCTCCAACTCTCTCTTTATCAAGTTTGAATTCTCCTCTCACAAGCACAAGTAAGTGTGTCAAGTGAGGATGACAGGCACAAATATATATGAAGAGCAAGGACGTTGAATTCATGAGGGAGTAACCCCTGTGCCTTGAGGACTTACATATGCCAAAAGAGGAGTGTAACTTATGTCATAAAGGAGAGGAGTGTAACTTATGCATTTAGGAGAGAAGTGTAACTTATGCATTAAATAGGTGTAAGATGAATCTTTTTATGACGAGTCATTAAATTGTGTAAGAGGTGCGTAAGAGAATTAAAGAGAGAGATGAATGAATCCATAGGGAGAGAGAGAGAGAGTAACATATGCATTAATTGAGGGGAGTTACACATGACATGATTGAGTTTCATGATTGAGAGACTTGAATTTCTTTTTAATAATAATATAATAATATCCTAAAGAGGATAATAGCAATAATAATAATAAGGATGATGATTAAGTTAAAAATTAAACAATTGAGATTGATTAAGGACAAGTTAAGTGATTTTCCGTCGTATATATATGAATATGAATTGATGGAAAATGATTTGCTATTTTTGGAAAGTGATGGTTGCAAAGATAGACATGACTTTCTATTTTTAGAAAGTCACTTTAGAAAGGTTGGAAATGAAATTTTGTTCAAGGAAATTCATCCCATAGCTATCAATTTTCAACACTCCCTCTCAGCTAGGGAGGAATTTCTTTATGATACAAGGATCTTTGTTATCTCTGCTTTGGAACAATGATGTTACAATCTAATGAAGAAGAATCATCATAAGGGAGATACATCCATCACCCTATACATACTGGGGGCGATCCACTTGTCAACACATGACAAGGATCTCACATATCCAAGGCTCATCATTGCTTGGGGGGATCCACTTGTCAACACATCACAAGGATCTCGCACATCCAAGGCTTGTCATCCATGACCACCCTCTCTAGGAAGGGTCACATCTGTCAGTCCAAACCACTCTCTGAAAACCAACAACTTTCCTTTCGGCAAAGGCTTGAAAAATCATCCACAAAGATAATATAATACAACCACCAAGAGAAGTTATAGGCATTGGTCCACATAAATCAAAATGTACAATATGCAATACTTGATTGGTTCTACTTTTGCTTGAAGGGAATGGTCCCTTCACTTGCTTTCCGCTTGCGCATCCTTGGCAAACACCATCATGATCAGATCTGATTTCGGCATTCTGGAAACCATCTTTCTCACACGAGGTAATGCTTTGTAGTGCAAGTGAGTGAACCTTTGGTGCCAAATTTCACTTTGATGATTGATGTCATGGATTAGTGCATGAATAGGTCTTCCATTGATTTTGTATAAACCTTCAAATCTAGATCCTAGAGTGAGGGCATCTCTCATGTTGGATCTCGATGGCCAAATTTGAAATTTACCACTTATGAAAACAACTTTCATTCCTTTATCTTCTAAAGCTGATATGGACATAAGATTTTTCTTTAAACTGGGTACATATAAAACTTCTTGAAGAGTCAAAGTTTTACCTTGATCCAGATGGAAAGAAACGGAACCTGATCCCTTAATGGGATATGTAGAGTTATCTCCAAGAACGATCTTCAAATCTGTCTCCCTCTCAACCAGATTAGAGAGTATTTCTTTGTAACTAGTAAAGTGCCTTGACACACCACTATCAACCAACCAATTACCACAAGAATCTACAGAAGATGAACTAGAAAGAGCAAAAACTAGAAAGTACTCTGATTGAGTCTCAGTTGCATTATTATCATACCTTTGGTTCCTTGAGGAACGATGGTTTCCTCTGTGGGTAGAAGGAGATTCTTTTCTTCTTCTGTAATCAGAATTGTTGGAGCGATTGTTGAATTTCGATTTTGACGCTCTTTTGTTTTCTGAACAGTCACGAGCATAGTGGCCATGCTTGCGACAATTGTAGCATTGGACTTTTGATAAGTCTCTGGTCCATTGAGAGGAGCTATTGGGAGCAGACTTTCTCGAATAGTGCATTCCTCTTGTTCCTTTCTTCTTTTTTCCTTGAACAACGAAGGCAGTAGGTTCTCCCTCCTTAGGCTTGGGAACTCTCCCTCTGTAAATCATTCTGGCTTCTTCTTGACTGCACTTTCCTAGGAGCTTATCAAATGTAGGAAACTTGTCATTATTACTGATAGTAGTAATAAAACTTTCCCAAGAAGAAGGACGACCTCCAAGTGAAATCAGTACCAGTTCTTTATGGGAAGCAACTTCACCAAAAGTTGACAGTTGATCTTTGATTTTTGATATCCTCATGAAGTATGCTTGATGGTTTCTCTTTTGTTCATCTTAACATCCTCGAGTTGATTCTTCAGAGCAAAAATTTGACTCAAGTTGTTCACTTGATACATTCTAATCAGAGTGTCACAATTCTTTGGCTTTCTTCAAATTTGAAACATAAGTGATGAGGTGGTCTCCAAGAGAGTCAAGGATAATCTCTTTAGCCTTGAATTCTCCTTTCTTGTATCTGGCCTTGTAGTAGCATTGGAGTTTTCAGCTGGTTCTGCTACCTCTCCTTCAACATACTTTAGAACATCATGTCCTCAAGAGTAATATCCAGTCTGGCCTTCGAAGGGAAGAAGTTTGAAGAATCAACCAACTTCTCTTCATTCTTAAAGTAGAAGGAAGACATCTTGATCTGCTCAAAATTTCAGTAGCAAATAGCAAGGGACAACAAGAGATATTTCAGCGATAAAGGAGATATTTTAGCAGCAAATTGGAAGAGAAATTTCAGCAGAAAATGAGCAGTAAGTAGAAGGAACAAGAATAGATATTTCAGCCAAAAAAGAGTTGCAAATGGAGCAAACAACAAGCTATATTTGAGCAGAAAGAGAGCTTCAAATGGAATGGACAACAAGCTATATTTTAGCAGAAAAGGAGCTGCAAATGATGCAGACAACAAGCTATATTACAGTAGAAAGAGAGTTGCAAATGGAGCGGACAACAAACTATATTTTAGCAGAAAAGAGCTGCAAATGGAGCGGACGACAAGAGATATTCCAAAGAAAGAGCGCTGGAAATGAAGCTTGTCTTCACCAAAGCTCTGATACCATGTTGAAATTTTGATGCTCTATGCTGTTGCATTCACTTAAATCCAAAACTTCTTTATGCTGCAAAATAAGTTAAGTAATTGTAGATAGAACATAAACCATATAAACCATATGCACAATTGAAGACAACCAAGAACTCAATGAGACACAGAGAAGTTAGGTCAATGATCAGGGAAAAACCCACAAGGGGAAACCCCGGCTAGATTCTTCTTCTATTAGAAATCAATTATTCAGTAGAGATACAAAGTACAAAGAGAGAATGAAGAAGGTCACCAATTTTGAAGATCTCTAACAACAGTAGCTGATGCAAATACTGAATCGCTTTGGCTCTCCAAGATCTGCTCTTGCTCTTGAAGACTCTTTCTCTCTCTCAATCTTCTTCTAGACTCTCCAACTCTCTCTTTCTCAAGTTCGAATTCTCCTCTCACGAGCACAAGTAAGTGTGTCAAGTGAGGGTGCGAGGCACAAATATATAGGAAGAGCAAGGAGGTCGAATTCATGAGGGAGTAACTCGTATGCCTTGAGGAGTGTAACTTACGTCATAAAGGAGAGGAATGTAACTTATGCATTTAGGAGAGAAGTGTAACTTATGCATTAAAGAGGTGTAAGAGGAATCTTTTTATGACGAGTCGTTAAATTGTGTAAGAGAGTGTAAGAGGTGCGTAAGAGCATTAAAGAGAGAGATGAATGAATCCATTAAGACAGAGAGAGGGTAACATATGCATTAATTGAGAGGAGTTACATATGACATGATTGAGTCTCATGATTGAGACACTTGAATTTCTTTTTAATAATAATATAATAATATCATAAAGAGGATAATAGCAATAAGAATAATAATATTAATGATTAAGTTAAAAATTAAACAATTGAGATTGATTAAAAACAAGTTAAGTGATTTTCCATCGTATATATATGAATTTGAATTGATGGAAAGTGATTTACTATTTTTGGAAAGTCATGGTTACAAAGATAGACATGACTTTCTATTTTTAGAAAGTCACTTTAGAAAGGTCGGAAATGAAATTTTATTCAAGGAAATTTATCCCGTAACTTCCAATTTTCAACACAGTTGAGTATGTGTTGAGTTATATTCAACAAGATGGGGTGAAGCTCGAGGGGTACACCAATGCAGATTGGGTAGGCAGTAGAACTGACAGGAAAAGTACTCCAAGGTGTAGTTTTAGTTTGGGATTAGGAGTGGTCTCTTGGTATAGCAGGAAAGAGAGGGTAATTGCACTGATTTCTGCAAACGCTGAGTATATGGCAGCCAATATCGCTATGTGCAAGGCGATTTGGCTTCATAAACTTCTTGTTGGGCTTTTTGATCAAGAGATAGATCTGACTGTCAATTACTATGATCATCATAGTTGCATCAAACACTCTAAGAATCCAGTGTGTTATGACAAGTCGAAGCACATTCAGTTCAAGTACCACTTCATTAGAGACTGTGTGCAGAAGGGGATAGTGAAGCTACAATACATTCCTACAGATGAGCAAGTACTAGACATCTTGACCAAGGACTTGATGAAGGGCAAGTTTGTATTCTTTAGTGATAAGTTGGGTGTTGTGTAGAACAGTTTCCTCGCTAAGAGGGAGTGTTGATTTTTGTAGTTGTGGAAGGTCTTCTAGCCTTGTTTCTTAACTAGAAGGACCTTGTTTGGCGTCTTTAGGAGCTCGTATGTGACATGCAAGGCATGCATGTGAGTTGCATGCGACATGTGGAGTTTGCATGTTGATTGCATGCAACATGTAGAGTGTGCAAGTGGGTTGCATGCTAGATGCAGAGTTGCGTGCATGTTGATGAGTTACATATGGCATGCATGAGATATACATGTAATGCAAGCTAAATTTATGACTTGTACTTAAGTTTAAGTAAAGAAAGATAAAGATAAGAGATTCAGTGAGAGCGAGTATCTAGGCAGAGAAAGTGAGTTTTGAGGTTGAGTTAGCTATAGCGATACCAAGAATGAATTGATCAACAAAGAGGGCGAGATAGGACAAGTTCCTTGAGCAGCAGGGTGTGTTTTGTGCCAAGGGCCAAGAGGCCGAGTTTTCTCTTGTACGCTGAAGTAAATCAGTTTGGCCACACGTTTGGGCCAAGAGGACCAAGTGTGGGTTGTATGAGAGGGCACAGTGAGGGTTTTGAGGCCAAAATTATTGCTGTGAAATTGCTGTAGCAAATTTGTGTAACTACTGTAACAAATCTTGCTTCTGAAGTTGAATAAAAGAGCCCAACATTTGTAGGTTTTCCCCACACTATGGCTTCCTAGGTATACTTGTGTTATTTTGTTGATGTGATTGGTTTCATGTGAATTTGCTTCTGCTGTTTAGTTAATTAACCCAGAGTATTGACTGTTACAAGTTAGATAGATAAAATTTATTTTGGTTCTATATTGTGAGAATTTGTTGTGCCAGTTAGTTTGTAACTGGGTTATAAAAAATTAATATTTTTAAGCGTCCTTTGCACAGAAAATAAAGCTGGAAGTTTGGTGTTTAGATGATGGAAGAGTGTCTGCCATAATTTGTCAAAAAATGTGTGTGAGTGGAGAGCCTTTAATTTGCTATGTTTTACAGATATGGATTTGGATATGTTATTTGATTGGATACAAAGTATTTTTAGAAAAGCTTGGATACAAGAAGAGAATAGTCTGTGTATGTGTCAAAGTAATCTCTGTGACTCGACACAGACTTGCTGAGCCCTTCGAGTCAAGAAAAATAAAATAAATAAATACGCAAAATTGTTCTAAAAATATATATGTACATGAACATGACTAGAAATAGGAACAGTTAGACACCAAAAATACAAGCTTGCTTATTTGTATTGCGTGTTAGGGTGCAAATAGGCAAAATCACATTAAGACACAAGATTTATAAGTTCCGAGGAATAGACAGGCCAAGTTTTGAGAAACTCTTTGATAGAGTGAAACATAATCCAAAAATCCATTCTAAATCCATACAACCATGAATGAATTCCCTTCTCAAATAAGCTCCAAATCAGCACCAACAATGGGTATGGCTAGTCACTAGGTCAGCCTAAACTTTTCGCTTGCAATCCTTGATTGATAAATGAGGTGATGGACTCTTGATCTGCCTTGATCGATAGAAGAGTATAATCAACAAAGTGATTGTAACCCATCTCTGATCCATCAGGGAGAGAGGTATATTGGATTCATCCTTGCATTGTGCTTGCTTCCAGTGAGCAACTTAAAAACATTAGTAGCCAGAATGTATAAATATGGAGCAAGTGAGAAGTCCCGTCTGATCTAACATTGAAGTGATGCAGACTATGGCTGTAGTGTTCAAGGAAATGAAACTAAGGTGTTTGAGAAAAGTTTGTTCAATTATCACACTTGGAGTGAAAACCAAGGCATTGTATCATGGCCGTGATGAAAGACCAATCAACTCTATCATAGACTTTATTAATGTAATGACCCATCTTGAATTAAAGGGAACATGGGGTATTAGCATGCGCACGAGACATGCATATGATAGCTACATATGCATGTATCGCCTGCACTGCACTAGTATATATATTAGTTATTATTGAAAAACATCCATATTTAGGGTAATGAATTAACTATTGAAGTGAATACCTAACTCACAAGAATATAGTAGGGTACCTGATATATGCACCACCACCATAATATATATATATATATATATATATATATATATATATATATATATATATATATAATTCTACTATATAAAACTAAATATAAATGCAATATAATGAACTCATCACAAAGGAACTATACACACAGGAAATATGTACAAAAGAAATTATAATATATATATTATTCTAACAAAAGAAATTACGTATTCTATAAAAATCAAAGGAAATTAATATATATAATAAAGAGAAGTATATATGTGTTAAATTATGAATATAATAAAAAGAAGTATATATAAAACCACAATACTATTTGATTTAAACAAAAATGGAAACATGATATTTTGATAAAGAGGCATTGCCAGCAAATCGGGAGAGGACAAGGCGATGACCGCCTCTGCAATTTTGAGCTTATCAAATTAAAAACGGTGGACAAATTTGGAGCGGTTAGAGGGTAATCTCTGGAGCATAAAAGGAGGAAAGGACTACAAAAATGGGGAGAGAATTTTTTATGTAGAAAGAGGCAGAGGAGGAACTTACAAGAGAAAGACACAGAAGAATTGAGTAGTTGTTCTTGAAGCTTTTTGGTACGAGGGCCAAATTACATCGAATTTGAAGTATTTTGGAGCTGGGTACCGAGATTATACCCAGTTTGGCTGGGAGGTTTTTGGTCTTTTGGTAATGGGAGCAGGAACTGGAGCAAATCAAAAGCATCTTTAACCACAGAAACCCCAAGTAGGTACTCAACATCAAATTAATAAATTCTGTTATTCTGAATGGTCTTGTTAAAAATTTCAAATTTAAGGCTTTAAAATTAAAGTCAATTTTAAGGAATGAATCGTTCATGTTTTTGCCTAACAATTCTTGAGGTCACTTCGCAAATCTAGAGAGCAGGTTTCTAGTCAAAATCGTAGAAGAGACATTGGGTAGATTAATGGGATGCCAACCCTAGTTGTCTCTTTCGCTGCATTCGTTGGAGTAATTTAAATGTCCCTTGATTGAGAAAGGTTGTGAAGTGCTCGAAGAGAAAGCTTCATTGGCCACAAAATGAAGATCCTCATCTATGTTTTCCCATATTATCTTGAAGAATTCACTAGGTAGCTCATTAATATTGGGGAGCTTACCATTCTTCATGAAAGTAAGGGAAGTGAATAACTCATCCTTAGAGAGTTCACCCTTCATTCTATCTATGATAAGAACATTGTAGGACTTACACCACACCACACCTCTAGCCTCAATTAATTTGTCAGAAAGTAGATACAACTTGGATTCTTCCTCTATAGAATTATACTTGGCGTAGTTGTGTGCTTTTGGCATGGTGCTTTTGGATATGGTGATGAAAGATTGGTGACTACAAAAGCTTTAGACAAAGTTCTTAATGTGGTTCAAAAATCCTCCTTTTTAGGTAAGTTGACATGACATTCGTTGCACGAGTTTCGCAAGCATCTCAGTTTTACTATTTTCAAGAAATTAGATTAGGTTCTTCAGCTTTTTTGTGGTCCCTAATACTATGGGATACATGGATGGTATTGTTCTTTGTTCAACGAGTCTCATAACTCCCACTTCACAATCTTTCTATGTCTGTAGAAATGATATTTATATGATGTTGATTAACATCTACTAAGACCATTATGGTTTATTGGACCTTAAGAAGGTAAGAAATTGATAGAATTTTTTTAACATATTATTTCTATGCTTGAAGAGAAGTGAGAGAAGCATTCCTCGTTCACCATAGTTTTGTTGCCTTAATAGGTCAAGAAGGTTGGTAGCGTGATAGATATTTTGAAAATTAGAATGAATTTGACTATAACCTTCATACATCCTCCGGTGTCCCCTTTGGCTACACATCACTTAAAAAATCACATCCGTGTTTCTAGGATCCCAATGGAAGTGAGGACCAAGAGGTAAGGTGTGAATAATGCTGTTGCAGTCCCTAGATTTGTTAGATAGGGGGGAGTCATCTGATCGACTAGTGAGACCTTGCACTTGTTTACTTAGATCTTGTTAGAGATTATGCTAAACCAATAGACAATCAATGCCTTCTAGATCTTATTGGTGGGTCTCCTCTCTAGAGTAGAGACATTTCACGTCCCAACTCTTCCAAGCATCTAGCAAGTCTTTTATTCAGAGCTTCTTCTCTTCGGACTTAGAGGTTAGATTTGAAAGTTGTTTTAAAGGAATATGAATCATAAGAGTTTCTGTGAGATCAACGTGTGAATGAGTAACCTGAGGGATGTGCGGTTGAAAAAGTTCTTGGATGTTTTTTCATAGTAGGAACCTTATATGGACTGTAACATTTCCTTGATCTAAATTAGTTATAGATTTAGCCCAAAACTGTTAGAAAGTCCATAAGGACTGTAGGGCTTCCTTGAATTTGTAATTTACTTGTATATTTGAAGGATGAATGAATAACTAGCTAATAAGAGTTTTATGAGGATACTACCTCCTTATGAAAACCATAGTGATTGATGGTTTACCATGTTTGGAGGATGGTCCAACCTCATGAAAATGGATGCTAAACAAGGTTAAGCATGAGTTAGTCTCCTTAGAGAAATTTGAGCAAGTGTACACCCTTAGGACTAAAATAGTCAGGTGAAGAAGAGCTTGAAATCCTTGTTGAACTTGTACAATTTAGAAAGTTCAGGAGTAGGAGCTTCAACTCCAGCCCTTGGTCACATGCGTTGGTAAGCGTTTCGAGACACGGGCCTTGCATGGGGGCAAAATGGGGTAGAGATCCTATATGGGTGGATGCCATGCTATTCAAATTAGCGGTCATCTAGGAAATCTTAATAAAAGGACTCATGAAAATTCTTGTAAGCCAGATGCATGAATGGGTAGAACTTGCCAGGCGAAACTTGAAGTTGGAGCTATGAGGAATCTAGAAATCCAAAACTTTCATTAGTGACACGGATTTTGCTGGATTCTGATATATTCGTTAGTAACCTTTCTGCTAAGGTTTTGCCATCCTAACATAATTCGAATAACAAAAAAATCACAATCTTGTTAGTTGTCGGAGTTCCTTCCTATCGTTGGATAGAACTCAGCTAATAGAATACTCATCCTCTTGTTAGTTACCAAGGACTTTCCTATCATTTGATATAATTCAAAGTTCAAATATCTAGCAAATCTGGAATTTGGTAGATGTTGTATCCATTAGAGTTTTCATGTTGCTTAACAAAATCTAGATTTGGAAGTCTGGAAATTGGAAACTTCTTGAGAATGCATTTTATGGAAACAACTATGCTTGGATGTCGGTGTCGAAGACAGCGTGGTGGTCGACGTGGCATTTGAACTTTGAAGTGGTAGTTGATGTGGCACATGATGAGGCATGCTGATGTGGCACTGTTGTACAAAAAAGCTGAGATGGTGACCGAGATGGCACCTACATGGTAGAGAGGATGTGGAGTTGGAAGTCCAAAAATCCAAAAATTTAGAAAAATGGTCTCTTTAAAGTCTAGGTTTTTCGGATCTGGATGGATTCAAAAACTAGATTTCTGGAAGATTGGAAAATTCAGATATTTGGATAAATTTTTAATATGCTAGTGGGATCTGGTAAGTGTTGAAGAAGGGGATTCAGGATTCGTCGAGTATCGATGTTTGGGCACCTCGGATTTTAAGTGTTGGAACATGTAATCAAACTTTGTCAAGGGAAAAAGATCGAAAATTCAGTTCTTGAAATGCATACTAATGCAAAATCTAGCATCCAAATACCAGTAGGATGGCCCATGTGGAGGTTCAATGAAGTCCACTTGGAAGGGTGATTGACGTGGCTATGGTGAAGTGGCGATTGATGTGTCATTGTAGATGTGGTATTTATGGTGTTTGTTGATGATGTGGCATGCTAATGTGGCATGAATTGGGGGGTGGATATCTTGGTGCATTTATGTTTTTTCCAGATCTGGATGTTTCGGTCGGGAGTTCTTTTGTTGCGCTGGTTATTTAGGGTTCTTTTTGCCTGGTTAGTTGTTGTCCATTAATTGGATCAACCAATTCTTATGAAGTCCATTTTGAGTCCTCTCGGTGGCATATTGGCGCGGTGGTTGGTTGACGGGAGTTGTGGAATTATGCTAGTTAACAAATTTCCCACCAAACTAGGTTCAAACAAAGGAGGCTAGAAGTTTGACGCGATGGCTTACATCCCCTAGTGGTTGGTTAGTAAAAGCTAATGTTGTTTGAATTGCAAATGTGGTATAAGTTGGTGGTGACATGTGGCATAGGTTTGTGACATGTCATTGACTCATTTGTGATGTGGCAGAAATTGGAAAATCTTGCGAGGACCATAACTTTGTGTCCAAAACTCAAAATGAAGTAGAATTTAGTATTTACATCATTGGAAAACTCTCGTTGAGTAGAGGACAATGGTGACTTCGGAAGAGAAGTTTGAGATAGTCAGAGGAAGAGAAAAATTTGGGTGTCCCACCTCCATGAAGTCACCTTGGGGGTCAGTTATGTTACAAACTAACAACATCTACTTTGACAAGTGAGTATTTAATGATGTTATGGCACTGGGCCCCTGTGAAGCACTATAGAAGATGAATATTGATATGTGAGGCTGGAAATGGTGGGTTTGGGAATGGAAGTTTAGGAAAAAAGGTAATCTTTATGACTAAAACGTTTACTCTGTTTGCATCAAAGCATGTCCTATACCCTATCTTGAATGCTCAATGGATTGCCTCTACTCTTGAATACAAGTGGAATTGTATGGTGGGTAGTGTTTGGCCTCTTCCACTTAGCTACAAAGTATTAGTCTTTTCTTGTCTCATTATTTAATAGGGTAACCATCTAAAGCACATTTGGCTAAGAGCAAGTTTATTGATGGGCTTTGCATAGTTCGTGGTCATTCGGAGGCAATGAAAAAGATTCCTTGATACTGCATGTTTTCTAAGAAAAAATATCAATATCCTCCCTATACTTAGAAGGGGATGCTTATGATTGGTTCAGCTGGTGGTCAAGGAAAACTAGTAGTTTATCTAGTGGGGCACATTATATAGGACATTTGGGGATTGTGATATTTTTGGAGTATGAGTGGAAGGCCATAAGGTTTATAAATGGCTCAAAAAATTACTAAGATTTGAAGGAAAATATTGTGATTTTTTAGGCTTAAAACAGTTAGAAACAACACATAATAGGGAATATGGCAAAATGTGCTAAAATCTTGGAGCCCAAGGTCACTGTAGGATATGTAGGAATTGAGGTTGACAGAAGGCAGATTTTAATAAATATTTTACTAGATTTAAATCAAACTGAACATGTGTATATCAATTTGTTTTCCCAAAGAACATTGGAAAGCAATGTTGTGCCTTCTAAACACTTTAATCCTAAAAAATCACAATCCTTTCCTTCAAATCTTAGTAATTTTTTGAGTCATTTATAAACATTATGACCTTAATTTGTTTTCCCAAAGAACATTGGAAAGCAATGTTGTGGCTTCTAAGCAATTTAATCTTTGCCATTGCATATACCAATGCGCTATAGATTCATTTCCAGCTCAAACAAAAATGAACTCAACCTTGAATCAACTTGACTAGATTCTCATTGTTGTTACACTTTGCATATGATGCCTCTCCACCAATACTTAATTCTCAGGATGTCTTATGGACATTATCCTTTCTGTTTCCATGTACAAAATACATTGCTAAAGGTGCCTTTTAAGTTTGTTAGAATGAAATTTTAATAAGATTTGATGCAATCAGTGGCTTTTTGTTGCATCCACAGTTTCTTTGGGCAGGAGTTCAATTTGAATGGAACCAATGTAGACTAAAGGAGCCTGGTTGGAACTGTAGTTAAATGACCCCAAAATAATATTTTATATACAAAAATATCATATGCGATCTGATATAAACAATAAATGGAGGGTAAACTGACTATTCATTCTAATGTCTTCATTGCGGTAATGAAAACCATTTGTTGTCATTCTTAAAACATATTGAGAATTAGTTCTAAGAATGTTTTTGATCACAGTTGTTAGCTATCGATGGATATGGGGAGGATCTATCATACATGGTTTCCTTTCACTGCAAACACTTATTTTGATAGTAAAAATACCCTATATTGGATTTATTACTCAATTGCTTGTTTTTACCTTTAGGTTAACCTAGAATAAGGTTAGTATACTTTTCCATGTAAAGTTTTTAGTTAGACAAATATGAATATGTCAACTTTGTGCTGAAGGATTTTAATGACTAATTGATGCCTATTGGATTTTGTTTATATGCAGAGAAACTTGAAGGAAATGATTGCATCAGGAATCTCGGCCAAGCAGGAAAAAGAAGGTAGGCTTGAACACATAAAAAAGGAGGTGACTGAAATGGTCCAAATGCAAGTATCTTCTTTGCAAGCTCAGGTATGTAACTGTTTCAACTTTTCTTGTATGTAGAATGTGTTTGCACCGTGGATAGTATTTAATTTTCTAAAATTCTGAGTTTAGAATTAAAGTAATATTCTCTGATGGCTTTTCATTTGACTGCTTTGTCAAGAGCCATTGGGTATTTGAATTTACATTGCATCAATGGACATGATACCAATTGCCAGTGCTTGATTACGAAGGTTCAACTGTCTTATGTTTTATTAGGAAAGCAGGCAAGAAGGTTCATTGGATGATTTACAAGCAGTGTCAACCTCTGTAGAAAAAGGAAAATTGAATGGATGCTACAAGTGGGATTATGCAACCGAAGACCGACTTTGTGATCTCTATGATCAGTATGTTGAGGTGTGCCATTTTATTTCTTGCATATTTATGCATCTTAAAGTAGTTATTAATTTGAAAATTAATTTTATGGCACTTGTTATTTTTTTCCAATATTATTTTGGTTGGCTGATTTTAATTTATTTTTATGTTCACTCTATTGTGTGACAGGGAATGGATGAACACAAAGGCCCACAAATAAAGAAACTATATATAGAGGTCTCTTTTTTGTCTTCTTATATTTTTGTATTTTGTAAACTTTGTTTGTGTGAAGTCCAAGGAATTTGCAATAGATGCTTTATATATTTTGGGAGTGATCAACACATGGAAATATTAATTTTTGATTTCTGAGATATGAATTATTTACAATGATTGCTGTTAAGGCCTTACTCAATTATCTCAGTGGCGCATGGTGATCTGTAGACGCATGTATAATCTTTAGTTTTTTCTTGTACTTCTGTTCAAAAGGTAAGTTATAACAAAAAATGATATTGTATGATGAATTTATTTTTATGGGTTATAATTATTAGATCAGTACTATGCTTTATAAATATTAGAACACTATAATGGTCCACAATTATGACAATAATGGGCAATAACTTAATAAGTTAACTTGAAGGTGCCATATACTTTGAATTATGTACTTCGATGAAATTTTGTAACCGTAGGTTTGCAATGGGGAAGTTAGTACTAGTTGTATGTTAATCTTTTACTGTGGTCATAAACAGCCAAGCACCGTCATTACTTGTGTTGCTATGGTTTAAGAGCTGACCATTATTTTAAATTAGTTTAGGTGACTAAGGTTGCTGTAAGCACTGATGTGGGGTCCCATAACCACCTCATGGATGGAGACTGGAATAAATAGTCCTTGTTTATTACCAAGATTGATAGAGTATATCTGCAATTGTAATTTATTAGGAATGATATCGACATTGGGCCTCTTGACTGTGTATAGATATACAGTGATTGGTCCCGAGGTGTGTGGCCTTTGACCTTTCATTGGCATAATTAGTACTGTTCCTACTACATTGCCACCCTCTTAAGAATGTTTTGTCCTCAAAGCATAGTAAATGAGATTTTCTCTTGCTGAGCATGCTTTCTTGGTAGCATCATCTTTATTTGGTTGTGGGAGTTTGACTCAGTTCTTGATTTGAGTGATGGTGAGGTTCCTTTGCAGTTTGCACATCATATTCTAGAGTCTTTTGGCCTAGTTATTCAATGTGAAACCTTGATAATCCATGGTAACATACTTTCTTTGCGGTTATATGTTTGTCTGTGTTTCTTGCCCCCTTTCTATTAGTTGTAGATCATTTGTGATGGGAACTTTCAACCCATAGTTGATTACATCCACGATGTTAGTGTGGATGTAGAGTGTGATGGCATGTAGCCGAGTGTGCAGATGCAGAAGTTTGTGTTTGAGGTGGTGTAATTGCTTTTGTTGTGACGAGAGAATGTCTATTAATGTGCAGTTTGAGGTCGTGTAGCTGCTTTTGTTGTGATGAGTGAATGTCTGTTAATGTGCCTATTTGGACCATGAGCTTGTCCACCTTCCTATTTGTCTGAGAAATCTATGCTCTGCGTGTTTCTTCAAGTCTTTGAATCTTTGAAATTCCACACTGTTTCTTCCCTTTGTTGCCAATTGCCCTTGTTAAACCTGTGTTTATTGCCCACCTAATTCCTCTGTTTGTTCCAATGGTCTCGCTGAAGAGTCCATTTGAATTCTTGCTTTCCCAAAATTACATTGTGTTGGCTACAATATTGAGCACATTCCAATATCCTTGTGTTTCCTTGGGTTCTGGTTGCTTATGCTGTAAACCACCTGCAGCGAAACCTATTTAATGAACTGCCTTCTCGCTATCGACCTCACCTGTGTTTTGTTTCAATTCTTAATTTTCCCACAGTGAACTTGCACGATAAGGGTGGCTTGATTAGTTCTCAAATCATATTCCATACTCATTTTGTGGCGAAATGATTTTATGGATTCCTTTGTATCTATTATGGGCCTATTGTATTCGTGCAATGTAGATGTCACTAGGGAAGGGACAATCTTTGGCTGATTGTGATGATTTGAGCCCCTATTTAATCCAAGAGACTCCACGTTCATTGCATGTAGCATCCATAAGACCCATGCCACTTTTTAATTTGCATTAAACTATTTATGGAATTGGGGCACCCCTTTGAGTTTCGTTTATTGACAAGGTTCCAGGAGCTAGTTATATAGCTTGGTTGGCTAATTGTTTGGGACATGATTAAGATCTTTGAATACATGTTTGACTTGAAGATTTGAGAATGAAGCTAAGTGGTTTGTGATACTTTTATACAAATGTGAAAGTTTCCTTCGGAAAACTTAAAATAGGTTGACGCAATTGTATTAAAAAAAGAATGAGCACAAAATAAATTTCAAAATTTAAAAGAAAAATGAAAGGGATATTAATGAGTTAAATGGAAAAGAAGCTTGGACTCTACCCCCTCGCTCTAAGGCCATCACCCCAAGTCCTCATGCAATGGATGCATAACTAAAGAAAGGACTTAATTGAATTATGCCAACCCCTATGTAATGAATTGCATATACATCTAAAGGGGACTTGCAAAGAAAAAGAAAGATGTTATGAATAAAAATATTCATAAACATCAATTAAATAATAAATATTAAAATAACAAATATCAATAATAATAAATTAATTAAATTAGTTAATGTCCCATTAATTGTGAAGAGACATGGGTCAAAAGTTGTGACCTTCTATCTTCGTGGCCAGTCAATGCCTATATAGGCACATCGCCACGAAGAATTGTAAGCACCATTCATATTTTTATAAATAATACAACTACTACTTACTACAATACAAGTCTACACATACGAATTCATGCTTGCATACAGGTTCAATTGCTCCAGTGGTATCAAAGCCATCCGTTGCTTGCTCTGTTGTTTGATGTTTCATATATCATCCACCCATCTTTGCTATAATCCACTGTATAACTCTTCGTTGCTCTTGCTGGGTTATCTCTGTCCTATCCAACACCTTGACCGCCGCTGCAAAACACCAAATCCTCTTCCACTGTCGTGACCTTGCGTGTTTCGTTGTCATTGCTTTTCGATACCCATTGTCACTACATCACACTAACATCGTCTGTGATAGTCAACTCACCACTTGGCATAATCCCTGCCGGCCTGGTTCCCATACGTCCACACTGACAAACACTCTTCGTTGTTTGTCAGTTGCCGTGGTACGACCCACCTCCGGTTGCTCGCAATTCACCGCTCTCTGCCATCATGGTTTCTCCACCATCGAACTCGGTATAACACGTCACACGGAGGGTCAATGCTAGATCAACAGTTACATCACTCCACCATGACGGTTCAACTATTCACCCATGTAACATCACACATAACATATAATACTATGGTTGGGTTAACATATTGTTAATAATAATATAATTAAATTAATTTTATAAATTAAATTAATTAAATTATATATATATATATATATATATATATATATTTGTAAACTTGGTGGTGCTTCCTCTATTTATATTAGCTTTTCAAAATCAAAACTTCCATTTGCTCCAGGTGGCTTACCTGCCCGAAGGAAACCAGATAGCCACCTGTCTGCATTAAAACCTGTCCAAAATTTGAAAAGGTCTTTCTCTACCCATCTAGCGACATTGTCTTTACTGTCTATACTACTGTTCAAATTAAACAAGTAAAAGCTTTTCATCAAAATTTTATCAGAAATGTACTGGACCTCTGCTTCAATCCTCATCCGAGGATATTACTGGGGCTGGCGCTTTGGCACTGGAGCCAAGCATCTCGCTCCTCTTCATGTCTTGTAGTGTCTGCTCAATTCTTCCCAAGGCCAAGTTGTTTCTGTAAGTCTGTATCTGGACTGTTGCAATTTCCCTGAGGAGTTCTGCCCTGACAAGATCCTTTTCCTTGGTGTTCTCCTTTGCCTCTGTTCCACCGCTAGCTGCTTGTTCTCGATTAAGGGTCATGGCCCGTGCCACCATGTTCTTCATGACCCAATATTGTTGTATTGTTTGTCTGAAGAGGGAGTGACGACCTCGAGAATTCCCTGGATCGGGAACCATACTTTCCCACTCCTCCATGGGGATGTCTTGGTTCTTTATACTGTCGTTAAGTTCTCGCTCCCATCCAACAATTTGGGCTCTGATGTCCGGCGGGTTCCCTGCCATGTAGGCGTCAATGAGGGTTTTCATGTGTTCACAGCCTGACTTTCTCCCTCTTTTCCTTTGTTCTTTGTTCGAGTTGCTCGTTCCTTCTGCCATCTTTTTGTCTCTCTTGCCCCTCCTGGTCGCCATGTTACAACCTGCCTGCCTGTTGCTGTCTGCTTCTTGTTGTTCTCTGTCTTCCTCACTGTGCTGGGCGTGGTGTGAGGTGAGACCTATCACATAGCCATTACGATTATCAGTTTGATAATAATAAAACAAAACAATTTCCCATTTACCTGTGTCCTTTTTGTTACCAGAATTAGTATTCTTCGAGATTTCTTTTGGAATTTCACTAGTCCTCTCAAAGTTATGGGTTCTTTCCTTTCTTATTTCTCTTGAAGTTTTTCCCTCACGGCAACAAACGTCACGCACACCGCTTTTCCAGGGCGTCCACATTTTTTTGTTGCCAGGGAAGGTTGGTTTGTTGTTCCTCACTTCACAGGGTCTCTCGGGTTTGGGTATGTTCTCCCTTAGAGTGCTGACCCTATATTTTTCCTCCCCTAGAGGTATTATGTTTCCCTGGTTCTCTTTTTTCTCGGTTCTACTTGCTCTCCGAGGTTTTTCCTTGTTACCTTCTGGTTTTCTCTCAGAGTTTCTGACAGGGATGATTATAGTCTCTCTCTTCCTTATTTTGTTTCGAGCATTTGCCGTGGTGGAAACCTTTCCCATCCTGGGTTCTATTCCCTCCCTCCTTAGCTTCCTACCCTAGATTTTCATTGCCCTTTCTACTATTTTTGGCCGACCAGGGTCACAGGAGTTTCTGGGTACCTCCTTGCTGAACTCATACCTTTTCCTTATCAAATTTCCTATATTACTGCAGAGATTCATCCTATGCCTTACGAAGCTAGGGGCCAGAGGAGAAACGTACCAACTTTAAGGACTAGTTCTGCTTCCGTCCATAGGCTGGAGCATCGTTCTTCGGCCACCTTTCCTCTTTCCGTCTCTTGTCTCCTTCTTATGCATGCATTTGTCTATGACCTGATCTCCCTTATGGTTTATGCCCCTCCCCTTCCTGTCATTTTCATTTGCTGCCACCTATCTGTCATCATTCCCTGCACTAATCCCTATGCTGTCACCTTGGAATGATGACCCTCCGTCCTAGCTACCACCTCCTCGCATTAACCCTCACTTACTCTCGGTTGCTCTTGCCATATGCTCGCTGCCCTCGCCCTGCCACTTGCTGGCGTCCTTCTGCCCGCCCTCCTGCTGACCTCCCTGCCATCTTCGCTGTCATGCTTATCCGTCTCCACCCTCATTCTCTCGGGGGTTGTTCCTTCTCTGCTCTGCCCGTCCACTTGCCTTCGCCCCTGTCCTCTCACTTCATTTCCCTCGTCTGTCCTTTCGCACACTTGGCCTCTTCCTCCCCCTTCCCGATCCCATCTCCCCGGTCCCTCTTGTTTCCTTGTGTTGCCCCCCGATCGGGGGAAATTATATATTTTTTATTATAATAATAATAATATTATTATTTAAATTAAAAAAATTGGGTCTACAAGGAAAAAGAAGAACAAAATGGGAAGCAGTAAAAATGACAACAATTCGAAAAAATTTCAAGAAGAACTCGACAGAATGCGCATGTGCCTTGACGATATCGAGAGGAAGCATTGGGAAGAGTCAAGACCAAATGGCAGAGGATATTATAGCAATAAAGAACATGATGAGCCAATTTATGGTAGGAGCCAATCCTCCTTTTAACCCCTCGACTATGCAAAGTCCAAAGACTACCATCGATGCGGAATTTTTCGAAGTCATGAATTTCCATCGATGCATGAAAAGCCACGAGTACCGCAAATACAATTCGAAGGAAGTCAGTACCATACAAAGTTTCCCGACAGAGACTACCTTAAAATTAAAAGGGAATTACCTAAGTACGATGGTAAGAACCATAAAGGCGCCATTGTATGGGTAAATAAAATGGACGTCATTTTCAGAGCAAACCCGCCAATAGGTGAACAAGAGAAGGTCATGACCGCATCCAACAACCTAGAAGCAGAAGCATATGATTGGTTCCTATGGTGGTCCAACAAATGTGCAACTCGCTCATTCAATTGGGAAAATTTTAAAACGCCCTGCTAAAAAGGTTTCATGACGAAGAAGAAGACGATGTTTACGAGAAATTCGTTCACCTCAAACAGAAAGGATCGGTAAGCGAATACACCCATGAGTGGGAAGTATTAGCTATAAGGCAAAGGGGATTCTCAGACGAAGAGCTGCTAAAAATGTATCAATGTGGCCTTAAGGATTATATTCGGGAAGAATTAAAACTATATAAACCCGAAACCATTGAAGAAGCTAGACATGCAACAATAATTATTGAGAGAAAACATAAGCTCAGAATGTCATCATTCAGGGAAGATGAAGACCAACAACAACATTTAGGAAAAAAAGAAACTAACAAATGTAGGTATTGTGGAGACAAATGGACATCAAGACACAAATGCCTTAACAAGAAATTGTATACTTATGAAGTCGAGAAGGAATCAGACACTTCAAGTAATGAGCCAGAAAAAAGGATGAAAAAGAAAAATAATTTTCACAAATGTGGAGGAAACTGGACGCCAGGCCATAAATGTGAAGATGCTTCATAAAATAATAGATGGGAAGCAAATTGAAGTACAAGAACATGATGAAGGAATCGTTGTCACACACAGTGAAGATTCAGATTCTGAGGAACCGTCATTAATTGCAATCTCATGTGACTGGAAAACCTTGATGAAAATAGTAACTCATTCAGAGATCAAGAACAACAAGCAACTGCAAAATACGTTCCACCACATCTTTGAAAGAAGAGCCAATTTCCAAGAAGGAACATTAAACTTACTACACCGTCAACAAACATGAGGAAGAGACTATGTCCTAAAACCCTAAGGCTCAAAGGACTCATAAAAGATAGAAATGTCAATATACTTATAGATTCTGGTAGTACTCACAATTGTATAAACATTGATCTTGCTAAACAACTTAGTCTTTGTATATGCCCAATCAAGGACCTGACCATGTCTATCGCTACTGGAAAAAAAATCAAGGAAATAGGAGAATGTCAAAAAGTTTCAATCCAAATACAAGAACTGGAGCTACAAACAGATCTATTTTCCCTACCACTCAAAGAAATGGATGTAGTTCTAGGTGCAAAATGGTTAATACAACTAGGGAGCTATACTACAAACCTTGAAGAACAATTCATGGAGTTTAACTGGCAAGGATGACATTATAAATTAAATGGTGTTAACACTCCCAACTTCAAGGAATGTACAATTACTTGTGAAGAATGCACCAGTCAATGAAAGGATGCCATTCCATTGCAGCAATGTTCAAGTAGAGAAAACCCTTTTGGGTGTGCTTTGAGGACAAAGCATCTCTAAAGGGGGTGGCAATGTTATGAATAAAATATTCATAAACATCAATTAAATAATAAATATTAAAATAACAAATAGCAATAATAATAAATTAATTAAATTAGTTAATGTCCCATTAACTGCGAAGAGACATGGGTCAAAAGTTGTGACCTTCTATCTTCATGGCAAGTCAATGCCTATCTAGGCACATTGCCACTAAGAACTGTAAGCAACATTCATATTTTTATAAATAATACAATTGCTACTCACTATAATACAAGTCTACACATACGAATTCGTGCCTGCATACAGGTTAATTGCTCCAAAAGGTTACAGGAGAAAGGTAAGAAAGGGGTGGGAAGACATAGTGCCAAGGAAAGGATAACTCAATGCACAAAGTGCTTCATCTACAAAGGCGCCCATGGAGAAATATACACTTATACCTTGATTGGTTTCTTGGGAAATATTCCAATTCCATTGGCACGCCCAATAGGTTTTGTTGGTGGTCCTCTTTTAACTAAACTTGGTAAATTGCATAAAGTGATGAGCTAATGTGAACTTTGAAGAAGATAGCTAATGTGGCCTACTCTTGTGTCTTTCACTTTAAACCAACATTATGAGAAGTGGATCAGTCATCAAACCTAGGTCCTGCCCCATGAATCATTGGTATGAATCATTGTTATCTTTGACATGCCTTCTTTCATGGCCTTCCCTCATACTGTAGTCTCAAAGCCTCCTATCGTCACCTCCTTTGTCGCAGGAAACATCTCTCTTCATTTCCGATGGAGACGTGAACAATGCTTCCCTCAAACTTCTCCAAAACACTTCTGACACATTGTTTTCCCATGTCACTCCTGCATTCCATCTCATTTTAAAACTTACATCCTTGTTTGTTCATACTTCCATGCTTTATGTTGTCTGTGGGCATCCCATGATTCAGGTTACTTCTCTATCCTCTTCTTGTTTCTTATTCTCATTTTGTAATATTTGAGAGGCTAGTTACGCATTGAATACCATCACAACAAAAGATATGGAAGGTTTTCTGGAAGGTTTACGCAATGAATACCATGTGGTTCATTTTGGATTCCCATGGACATGGTTCGTTCTTTACAAGGCTCCCTTTTGCTAAGAGATAGATGGAGAGTGGACCACATGGTATTCATTGTGTAAGCCTTTTTGAAAACCAAGAGACAAATGGACAGTGGCTCGAGCCCCGACCTTAACAGCTTGGCCTCTCCAAGCCTTTAACCAACATTCAATGGAGATGGTTTTGACTTCAACGATTTGCCTCTGGCCAATAGCACAACACTTCATCCACCTCTTCTTCTAACACTTCTTTGTAGTCCTCTATGGCTAGGGGAGATAGATCCCGATGGAGCAAATTGTGAGACACATTGCTCACTGCCTATTTCCATTTTCCATACACTAGATTTTCCTATATTGTACATCTTTCTTTGAGAATGACATCTAGTTATGGAGATTGGATATTGTCTCCACCTGCTTTAGATTAGATTCAAATTCTTTCATTTTGCATCCTATTTTTATTGGAGCCCCTTCAAAGCTCCCACTTTCCAGTGATATCATTGTACCTAATAGTCCATTTGACCTACTTTAGTGGTCACTTGTTGGATATTAATAATATTATCTTATCTTCTATACTGATTTGTGTCATCATAAACCCACTCTCTTATTTTAGCTATATGATTGAGTCTTCCTTGAGTTGGGTATGCCCACTGAATCTTATATCCTATCTCTCTTGTAGTCATGCTTGCTTACAACATCCCTTTATCACAGATGGACAAATCAATATCATAATACCTCAAAGATAAGTAGTTCAACGACGACATTCCTTTAGGAGTTGAGAAGTTCTTCAATTTCTTCATTGACGATGGTTGGGTATTCATATTGAGTTGGCTCTTCACAAACCACTCTATTGTATTTTAGCTATAATTGTCCTTTCATTGATTTCGGTATGCCCTCAACTTCTGTACTTTATCATCCATGTTCATTGCCCCATTCTCAAAATATGAGAGGGTGTTGAAACATTTGCAATCTTTACTTATTTCTGTTTATGGTTAAAGAGTTGACCTAGTCAAAATTATTTTACATTCCTTTAGGTGACCAAGATGGTGCTAAGTGTTTGTGTGGGCCCATAACCTCCTCATGATGGGAATTTCCCAACCTCAAGAGTTGTGTAAAAATATACAACTTATTCTTCATATGTAACATCATATTGATTCACGTCGCCTATTGGCATCATATTTCCCTTGTTCATGGGCTTGCTCTCTCACTCTCTTGTGCGTTCCTATTGGTGTGACATACTCTTGATTAGTGTTATAAATCTAAAGTATTTTAGTTCAACAATGTAGTCACTATATTTGTAGCAAAGTAGATTCTTCCTTCTATGCTCTTGGAGGAGCTAGATAGACACTTCACTGGTGTCATCCACTTCCAAGTTAGATGGTTGATGAGATTATAACAACTCCTAAGAAAAGGTTAACTAACATAATAGTCAAGTGCAAGCTTTTAATGGTTTGTGCAAAGTTTAAAGTTTTAGCCTTGAACCGTTTAATTTTTTAAAGGATGTGTAGAGGATGTTGATGGTTCTACCATGGATAATTGCAATGAAAGGATTTTTTAGCTAGGATAATTTTTAGTTGAAATTTTTACAAAGCAGTTATTGTCATTGCATTGACCAACAATTTGGGCATTGAAACTAAAGAAACATATTCAACTCCTAATGAGAATTTGGCTAACAATTGTCATTTGTGCTATGCTAAAGAAGTTTTTGAGTTGCAAGATGATGTGTTGTTGAACAATGACTCATTTGACACAGAATGTGATATTGATGAACTCGAACAATAGTTGTAGTCTTTACAAGATGCATGCTGATACATTCTTCCATGTGATTTCTTTTCATTAATTATATCAAACAGTAAAAGATGGTCAGTTGAGCCTGAAAGAAAGTTGGTCAATTTAAGATGATTATATGTCCACTTTCTGTTAATTTTCAAACTGTGGTAAGTGGACTATCCACCGAGGTAGGTGAAAACTTGAAAGCTTCTATCACAATGGTAGATCTATGTATACTAACCTACAAACCAATATTGCTGAAAATTTGAATGACAAACACATAGATATGAGCTGTCAATCACATCTATTTTTTATTAACTATGGAAAGAAGCAAATACACTGATAACTCAAAACTAAAAACTCGATAACCAACATAGTGGTGTGCCCTGCGTATCCTTTATAGAATACACTCATTCTTACATCGATACATCGCATTTTCATGGTTACAGATTGTGACAATGTCAACGGACATGGACACCAGTCATGAAATATTTTGGGTTGTTGCATCCAGTTTATTCAATGGGAAGTAAAGAGGATTTGGTTTGCAAGTTAATAAAATTGAAGTGGGCACAAAGGGCATGGTACCTAAATATGACTGAACATTTGAGAGCTAGCAGTGTTCAAAGAAGTGCATTTGATCTAAATTTGTACATCAAATAGAGGATTATCTCATAATCACGGGAAGTGGTGCAGGTGCAATTGTTAAAGTGAAGGAAGACTTGGAAGTAGCTTTTGAGGTGATTCATTCGAGACACATGAACTATTGTATTGGTTTGAAGGTGTGCATAATGGAGATAACATCTTTATTTCTCAAGTGAAATATGCTAAAGAATATTGGTATTATCAATGATATGCGAAATATCATCGGCTACAACATTGAAGATTGGGTTGAAGTTATTAGTCGAAGAGAAAAAGAGGAAGGTCGATGGTACCTTGTACATGCAATTGGTGGGATGCCTAATTTGTTTGTCCAATTTCATGACTTCGTCAAGAGATATGGACCAGGAGAAATGTAAAGATGATATCGAGGTATGATTTTGTAGTAGAGTTGGTCAAGAATGAAAATTTCAGTTTGAGAGGCTTCATAGATTTAGTTTAGGAAGGAATGTTAGATGACAAAAAAATTACCCTAGATTTTGTTTTTAGGTTGTGTTTAAGTGCAATTCCATGGACAAACATGGAGCAAATGACAATTGCCACATCCAGAAAGGCAGAATACAAAGCTTTTTTTAGGTGTTGCATGCGAGGCAAGGTGTCTAAGTAAAATCTTGAAGGATAGAAGATTTCAATAGAGTGGAGCGATCCCCTTGTGTTGTGACGATCAATGTGTCTTGAAGTTGGTGAAATAACTAGTTGGCCACCTGAAGATGAAGCATGTGGGGATTCATTACCACAGCATCTTGGAGAGGTTATACATTAGAGAGATCAGACTTTGTAGTATCATCCTCAATACTAGCTTGCTGATATATTTACTAAGGCCTTGTCTAGTGATAAATTTGCAAAGTTTGAGGCAAGCTTGGTGCAAGGATAACAAAGTGGTCATTAAAGGGAAGGGATTGTTACAATATAATAACCATTGTTGATATAATAATAAATTCAATTTATAGTCTATGTAAAACATATTGTTACAATATAATAACCATTGTTGATATAATAATAAATTCAATTTGTAGGCTATGTAAAACGTAAAGGAAAAAATAAGTTTAATTAATATAGGTGAAAAGTTAATGATGTTATTAAGGGGTTAAGATGTACTCCTGTAAATTGTGGGGGTTATAGTTGTTATGTCCAGACTTCAAATGGGCTATATATTACCTTTATTACTGTTTTAAAAGTAGTCCAACTTGGATTCAAATTCAACTGAGTTGATTCAGTCGACTGTCAAAGGGCTTCATTTAGCCTATGAGTTGGACTAGGGACTGGTTTGGTGTATGAGCTGGCTGGTTTGATACCAAATTGGTTCGACATACTAAGACTTGGCCAAGTAGGACTGGTTTGGTACCCTATAAGTCGCTGTGCATAGAGGGAGAAAAGTGTGTGTATACACACACACACACACATAAATCCTAGGTTCTATCGCCTTAAACCCTAAAACCATGTTATATAGAGACCCCCACCTCTTCTATTTGTCTCACACCTCTGTCATGGCAGTCACAAGCCATGCTTCCAGTAGTACTATTACTTCGAGCTGGAGGATGGTCCTGTAGCTCATGCTGAGAATTACATTTCTATTAGTGGAAATGGGTTTGATGATTGATCATATTGATAAGTGTAGCAGGCCAGTAGGTCGTAGCATGATGTTTTTGGAACTCTATAAGCCATTTAGTTTCTTGTTCATTATGTATTTTTTTTTTTGATATATACTGCACAAGTGTCATTTTGATATATTCAGCCTTACATGGTATATACATGAGCAGACTTTGCATATTTTGTTACTAATGATTTATTAAACTATTAAAGGTGAGTCACAGATGAAGGTTCCTAGCATAATGAAGTCTTTGAGAAGACTAGGACCTCTATGTGCTAGGAGTGAGTGCAGTGAGTTCATATCTTTATTATATATTGTTTTCATGAAAATTTAAAACTTTTATGTATTTTTTGCTAAATGAGTCTTATAATTCAAACAGTTCTGAGTCCAAGCTGAGTCTGAATTCACCCTTTGCCGTTTCCAAGGCAAAGTCTGAGTTTTGAAAAGTTGATCTTTATGGTATAATGAAATTATCTTGCATCATTCTCTTGTCATTATTATTTTTTCATTTTCTTCTCTTACAGTTTCTAGTAATTTTAGATTGCTGTTTATTGTCAACATTTTGTCCAGGAACTAGTGTTAAAAATTGCTGAAGTTTTTCGTTATGTGTGGGTTTGATGGTCATTGTTTTCTACAAGTCTTCATTAGCTTACACATTAATTGAACTTAATATTTGTTGTTGAACTCTGTTTAAATATTGGTAATGATGCATCTCCTTCAACTATGCATGGTTTAGTGATCATCACTGTTGCAGTTTTCTTTATGTTTATGTCAAGATGAATTTTATGGAAGATTAATATGTGATTTATGTTTTCTGACTTGTCTATTTTTGGAGTCCTAACTGATTCTACTTCTTTGCCCATAATTGCAACCATTTTTTTGTGTTATACAATTGTAATTTTGTCTGCACTGGCATTGCATATCTGTAGCATACATAATTAGCTCTTCATTGTGGCCTTAGTGATCAAATGAGTATCTATTTGCTTTCCAGCTTGCTGAACTTTGGCCAGAAGGTTGGATGGACAACAATGGCATAAAACATGCAGTCTATAGAGCAAAGGAGCGAAAAAAGAAATTGAATAAGATTACTAATGTATGTATCTTTATCCCTTCATCTAGTGTGTTTGCAAGAATGTAATCTTTTTATTTTCCATGAAAAAGGTCTTTATACTTGATATTTCAGAATTGAAAGCAAAGTATAGATTGGCTAGGCTCTTAGCTCTGAGAAAAGACTTCGACTGTCGTCAACCTGTCACACAGCTAAATATTACAGTGTTCCAGTATCATAACATATAATCTGTAGGATTTGAGATCCTTAAAATTCTCCAAGTTATAGACTTGAGAACTATTCAAAACAAAGGCTGTTAAAACTACGCTGATATCTTCTTGGAGGGAACTAGATTAAGAATCAGAAAATAGACTTTCCTATGATACGAGGCTTTCTCTCTTGTACTCTTGTGCAGTCAATGCCCCTTCCTTCAAAGAGAGAGCATCTTTAGAAAGTTGGTCTGCTCTTCAAATGTATTGCCTGAAAATATGAGAGAAATTTGTTCAAAGTTCCCATTTACCTCCAGGACTATGTTCATGACAAAACCTTGAGCCAAATTTGAGATCTGACATTTGTTATTTGCACAGTCCATCAATAGTTTTGAGCCTCGCAGCACTTGCAACTTTTCAATGCATTTATCTACTGCTATTATTGTTAGGATCCACAGTCCATAGAACTCAGCTCTGTTGTTAGTTCCTTTGCCTGCTCCATATTTCAAAGAAAAATATTGTGAATTATTTACAAAGAGAATTACCCTAGCTCCACATGTACCTGGAGTTCCTGGACAGGCTCCATCAAAAAACCTTAGGCCGTAGAATAATCGATGACAGGTTCCTTCAAAATTCTGGTAGCTTTCTGCTTTGGTAATTCCCAGCATTCTCCATATGATAATATCATGTGATGGGATAGCTGTCCCAAAGAAATTTCATTTTTTTGAAAGATGAACTTATTTCTAGCTAACCACAATACCCCCAGAACAAAACAATAAATAGCTTTATAATTTATTCAGATTTATCTAATATCCAATCCTCAGAATATTCTATTCATGAATTTTTGTCCAATTTGTTTTTCCCATTTGTAATCTGCAAAACTTCCTTCCAACAGCTTTTGAGAAAGGGAAAGAAACAGAGATGATCAACAGTTTCACGATCAGCTTTGCATTGCACACACCAACCTCGGCTAATCCAATTTCCTTTTTGCCTCTTGCCTCAAGTTGGATACACGTGTGAAGTTGCTTCTGAGAATTCAATTATGAGATGGAATAACAAGTGTAAATGTGTGTGAAAGCTGTGTAATTTACTGCATTTTGAAATATTTTTAGATTGCAATTGTGATTGAACAATGCTGTGAGCCAAATTTATATAATTTGTTCAAGATATCATATGCACTATTTAAAGTTGAAAACATAATAGAGAAAGTAACTATGTTCTTCTATAATATTCGTAAATGTTACTTGCTCAAAATCATCGGTGTCTTTTCTCTCATTCTTTAAAGTTTGGATGTGGCATGGGTTAGCAATGTAGTGAGGGGTTTGTCCTCGTTACACTATTGTGTTTTGGTTTTATTATAACAAAATTTTGTTTGGGGTGCTATTTATGATATGGTTCTTGAGGAATTTCAGGAAACACACAGGCTAATTCGGTATGGTTTTGATAATTTTAAAGTATTATTCCATGTGGAAAAAGCAGTTTTATCTATAGTGTCAATGTTCCTTTTGGTCTGAATATAATGCGTTTGGTATTACATCAAATATTCAACATGCTTTCGTCAATTGTTACATCCATGGGCTGAAGTGCAGCTGATGTGGTACTCTCTCTCTCTCTCTCTCTACAGAAGCAAGAAGAGGCATAATGGCAGCCTTAGCCTGAAGTTTAAGAGAATCAACATTGTTCATAAAAAGTGCCTATCTTAGCTGTGATCTAAGCAACTAACTCAACTTTAATACCCAAATTGCAGCTTGGTGTAGTCCTCATTGAATGTAGGTTTATAGTATTATACTTTCTTCTCTGTAGGAAGAAAGAGGTATAAGACAAATGATGCATCAAAGTCCTTTGCGTTGCAGCCAATGATCTAAATGTCTCTTTGCACTGCCCCCTTCCATTGAAGCTAACCAACAAGAAGCAATGAACATTCTCTTGAAATCCATTCCTGTAAGTAGCAAGCCACGTTGCATCCATGTGCTTCATTGTCCTCTTTATTGGAACTAGACATGACGATAGATAAAGAATAATGAAGATAAGGTTTAACCGCTGAATATAAGACTTTAAGGCACTTATAATTTCCATTTGGACTATCATCTTTCTATCCAACTATTCCCAGTATCTTGCAATCTCGAATTTGAGGTTTTGGAATATTCTTATGATACGATTTTGTAGTATCATAGGAAGATAATGGTTTGGTATAACTTGAATGTTATTCTTTCCGGTGGATGTTGGAATATCTAGCTCCATCTTGGAAAAATTTGATCATGGAATTGTTTTGCATGTATCTAGGAAAGCAAATTTACCTTGGTCTTTATTCTAGTCATGACTCACAAGTGGATGTGAATTTTCCATAAATTGACTGAAGGCTGAAATTCTCCCATTTAAAGCCTACCACTTATACAATTTGGGAGCAGGCCAACTTGCCCTCCTGCTGTTCAAAGGGACTAGGCTGACTTGATTTAATGATGACGTCCATTTCTATCTCCCTCACACTTGTAGGAAACTTCTTTTCAGATCTTCCGAATACTTTGGAGGATAACTTATCCGGATAAGTTGGATGAAGAGGCTCCTATGCCAAAAAGACCTTTGATAGCTTCAATTTTGGAAGATGAATCTAGTTGCACTCTAACAAGGATTATCCATAGGGAAGCCCAATAATGCATCTTGTTTTTTTTTCTTTGATCCCTCAGTGCTTAATATATCCATAGTTAAGATGGATGTACATTGGTATAACTGCTGCCTTAAATTAGGACTAAGACATTGCAAAGATATATTTTTTGGTCCCTGATAAAGTTTTGGGCTTTAGAATGTATCGTCCAAATGGTGTAAATTGAGTAATTGTTTGCAACTCCGGATATATTGCCAAGTGAATTTGCCAATGCTAAATGGTGATGTGATCCCTTTGTTGGGGGACACGTTCCCCACGCTTGCCATGTCTTCTAGGGAACTCGGGGAGATGTAGGGGTTATTTCCATTTCATAGGAATCCCCTCCTTGAAAAGGAGGACTTGAAGGCATTCTTCCCATGATTGTGCCCCCTGCCCAAAAATGGGGACTCCATGGCATTCGCCCCATGATTTGTTTCCAATGTCCTAAAACTAGTCTATTTAAGAAAAAACAGAGAAATAAAAATCCCAAATTGGATATGAATAATGATTTAATCCTTTCATTATTCATGTTTGTGGCTTGTCAATGTTTCTCATATATTTAAATTTTTATATATTAAGGATTTCAGAAGGGGACACCTACAATTCCCATGACATTTCTTAAAATCTTGGGGTGTCTCTACACGCCCCTTGGATGCATTTGCCCATGCCCACACCTCCTCATTCTATAATTTTGGTTGAACATTGAAAATCCCATGACCATGGTTGCTAACTACCTCTAGGAGGTATCTAAGCTTATCTATATCAATAGCATACAAACTACCATGGGACAACATCGCCTAATAGGTTTACTAAGTGTACTTTTAAAACAATAAAGAGGCTATCCAAAATGATTCTTCCCTTGATGACCCTTGGGGTTTTCTGTTAGACAATTTTGGTATCTTAAATATTATACACAAAAGTTTTCCATAAGCTGTCTTCACTCTACTAGCATAGACAACTTAGCAAAGCATAATTAACCCAAGCAAATAAATAAAACTTACAAAATAGATTTAATAGTGGAGCTGTGCTCCAGGTTTTAACATTAAAACCCAAAATAGCACTTGCACATCGTGCTCTCTACCTTCCTGTATATCTCCACACGAGCCGTCTATTTTTACACAACAAACCTTCTAGAGGCTTAGACTAGAATATAATAAAATATTGTGGATCGACTTGACTAACTTCTTAAAATACTCCCGTGGGGCAACATGATTTTTCGTTTGTACTTTTGTTGTGATAGGGTTTATAATCGTTTTATTTTCTTAAGTAGCTGTGGTTATGAAGAGAACAATACTATAATAGTGCGTGTTATAATTTTGTGCTATTTAACTTAGCAGGGTGGTGGAGAGACGACTAAACGAAAGAAGGCTCCAGTAAAATTGAGTACCGACGGATGGAATGGAGATGTGAATACTGGAACTGTTTCTAACCCCAGCTGTGAAGATTCAACTCCTCGTGACAAGCAAACTATGGTGGAGCAAGTTCATAATGAATCTTTAAATAGAGGTAATATACTGCAATACAGGATTGCAGATCCAAAGTCTTCATCTATTATTGACCGAAAACAGAAGTATTTTGAAAAAGGTGAGAATAAGGGTTCAGATTGGGAAATTGAATGGAATAAATGTGTAGGAATCCCATCGAAAAAGAAAAAAAGTAAACCAAAAACAGATTTAGGTATAGAAAATACATATACAGGGCATATGAAAGCGTGTTCCTTTGAAGAGAAGGAAACGAACAAGCTGGACCAAGAAGGACTGCACGGGATGTCAGCTGACAGGAATGGAAGCATACAAATCAAAGGACTTCCTGCATCTGAAGTAGTTAGGATTGATTAGAAGTTACTACGTAGGCTATATTAAATTGTTCACTTTTTATGTGTAATTCATTTATATTATGTTCTGTATGCATCTCTTTGGCTCTCTGTACGTGCATTTTTATGGGTTCATTTAATGTATGATTAGTCTTTCCTGCTCCATTCTTTCTTTTAAGATATTGTAACGATATTAAGCTACACTTTCACCATGGGTCAAAGAACTCACATTAGTTAAGAAGACGGAAGCACTTCTTCGTCTAGTGATTGATTTGGTGGTCCAGTGTATATTCTTGCTTCTATAGCCCAAAACAAATTTCACTTTTTCGGCCATGATAAATGTTTGGAGATGAATGAAGACATTAACACTCTTGGTATGGTCGATATCTTCTTATTTCCCTGGATTATGGGAGCAAAATAATGATTGTAATTATATTTAAATCAGATTATATCACGAAAGCCAGTTTTTCAGATAGTTTATTGAAATGAGTTCAATATGTTGCAAATATAATAGCTATTTGCATTGAATGAGGTTTCCAATATCCTGTAAATCCGCGAAAGATTGCTGTTGCTATCTTTCTTTGTTTCATTTTTGTGGAAAGGTACAAGCACTGATTTGCTATAATTGTGCAAATTTAAAAATAGAAAAATATGAATTGTTCCTGGTCAAGACAGTAGAGGCTCTATTTTCTTATCATATATTAGAGCATTTTGGCATGAAGGCCTTGCAGGGATGATGTTTGTACTTCTGTTTTTTGGAGGTGTGAGTAGCATAATGTAAGTGCGTGGTTTTGTTGGTGGAGGAGAATGTAGATTCAATTTGTCAGCCATTCAGACCGAGATTAATTTCCATTTCATGGTGTTGATGAGCACAATGCATTTGATTAGATTGAGGCTGTTTTCATGCAGGCCTTTCAGGGACGATATTTGTCCTTTGGGTTTCTTAGAGTTATGAGTAGGATAATCAAGTGTTTCGATTTGTTGGTGGAGAAGAATGTAGGTTCAGTTCGTTGGCCATTCGGTCTTGTGATTAAATTCCAATTCATGGTGTTGATGAGCACAATCCATGGGATTAGATTGGAAGTACACGAAGTTGATTAAATTCAAATTACGATATTAGTGTATTTGAGTGAAGGTTAGCGAAAGGTGATAGGATTTTAATTCAGATCATAAATTTTGTTTTTAATAAATATAACTAGTATAACTAATATATAAATAGATAATAATAGAGTCGAAAGTGTTAGCTTAATTAGTTATTGCTAATTTTTGGCATTGGGCTAGTTCCGCTTTGGCAGGGGTCTGGGTCAAACCTCTACGGTCATGTAGGTGGGTGAACTAGTCGACACATTGATTAATTAGGGTAGCCATCTATTGTGGATAAGCAATTCATTTGGTTTCCTTGTGAGTTTTTTATCGGAAAAAATTAAAATAAATAAAATAAATCACACGAGTTCTCAAAATTCATGTACATTCAGTCCCAACCATTCAATATATTTATGTCGCATGACATTTTATTTGAGTTTTCATATTTTTTTTTTGGTAATAAACATAAATATATAAATACTAATAATTAACAATTAACGAAGAGGCATCCTAAAGAAAAGACGTCTCTAAGTGAGAAGGCCCGGTCCTCATTTGTAATCATTCAACTATCTCTCATATTTTATTCAATATATTTTAATCTAATTTAGATGGACATTTTTGATATTAATTCCAAATATTTTGGATATTTAGTTTGTAAATTATATTGATTCATTTAATTTGAGATCAATTTTTTTTTTTGATCTCAATTTGATATGAATTATCTTGATCCCAATTTTGGCCATGTTATATTTCAGGGTCTTTTTGATCTACAGGTCATTAACCACAACTAGTCTTTGGTAAGTTAAACTTCCAAAATTCTGCTAAAGAAAAATGGTTCCATTTCATTTTGAAGAAACAAAAATTAAAGGAGTCTCCATTTGTACAACTATTTCATCTATTCATGCTATAGTTGCTAATAAAAATTTGTATTTGTACCATAATTATAATTTATCACTCAAAAATTTGAAATCACTTACTGAGTTGTATGATTTGTATGAATTAATAAAGTTCGTACCTACAATTGACAGTGCATACTTGCAACTAATTCACTTTCCATGCTTGTAATGAATTGATTTTCTATATCAATTATAGTTAGTATTATTTACCGGTCCCCATCTTTTGTACAAACAATTGTTATACAACTCTGCCATTGCTAGTGGTATCACAACCATTCTCAACTGTACGACAACTGCCTCTTAGGAAATAATTGTTCTGCCATATTGGTCCATCCATACACTGGCCATTTAGGCCAAAGAAAAATGTTAGTGATGTATCTACCCATATTGCCATGTCTTCATAACCATCAATGAATTAATTTTATCACATTGGAAGTCTATTTATATATCTTAACAAGAAGGGTATCAAAATTACATATTGGATGAATAAAACTAAGTCACCACCTGCTTGATTTAAAGAAAGGTGAAGCATGTTACTGCTCAATTTGACATCTAGAATGTGTAAAAACACCAAGCATTGAGACGATAGATTTGGGTAACTAGGAGGTTGGGCACTGCCATTTCCCTGAGTCTCATCTATTCTTTAGACTGGCTCAGGGGAGGCTTGTCTAGTTTGGGTTGCTGGAAATTAAAGCTATGAAGTGCAAGGTGATGTGAAGGGTAATTTCCAACAAATAGGTTTCGAAAAATTGCAAAAAAAGTGGACGGAAGGATCAGAAATTAGCGCCTAATCCATAGGGTGAATGAAGTCACAACAGACACATTGATGCTGTTTTGAAGATGAGAAAGTATCGCTGAAAAGTACAAGCCAATATTATTCCTTTGTCGTTGTCTTGTATTGTAAAAATATGGCTGAGAGTATTACAAATGTAGACACCAACCAATACTTTTGGTAACTAAATTATCAAAAAGCTTGTATGAGAAGTTTCAATCCATGAATAGAGAAAGAAATGCAATCATAGAGATGTTCAATCATAACACATGAAAGATGGAAGAAATACACATACTCGCAAAATCATGAAGTATATTTCTATCTATTTCAACAACGAAGAAAACAAGAGATATACAAGCATCTTGACTCATTGTTGATTCTCTAAGCACGTCCAAGGGTTTTGCCATTAAGCTCCAATGGAGAAAAGTCTCCCAAATCCAACCATGCCCAAAAGAAGTAAGGGAGTTGCTCTTTCAGTCTCTAGCTGCACTTCTTACAATAAAAGAAAACGAGAGTTGCTCTTTCCGTCTCTAGCTGCACCTCTTACAGTAAAAAGAATAATATTTACAAAAATTGCTAGAAGTTTACTATTTCTAATGTGCCAAGCCCTCTGTTAGCACACAATAGCTCGATAACATATTGATAGGGCTATGTGAGCTGCCCTTTATCATGTGTAGTCTCGTCCAAATGAAATATGTTTCTAGCTCAATCCATACTTCTGGGTAAGCATAAGACACAACTGTTATGATATTGAAACCTCCCCATCTATGTATATTTGTCCTATGCTTCATGCGTAAGTGTTAGGAGTAAATATTAGCCGACACATCAAATGGGTTAGGGCTTATAAAAAGCTTTGGATATCTCTTAAGGTTGGTTGAACCCACCACAATTTGACTTCACGGATTATAGTTGCATCATCTACTCAACACTTTGTGCGCAAGGATCCCTCCCCCCATATAATACAATATAAAATGCCTCTCCATATAATAATACACTTTGCATGGACATGTGTGCTGTTTTTAAGAAATGAGAAAATAAAGTTTAAGGCTTAATGAAAAGGGGGGATGACTAGGCTTAGGATATTTTTATTTATTATTATTATTATTTTTATTAACATAATTTACTTTATCAACGCTGACCATGTACATAAAATTCACACCAACCTTTTTTTTGTGAGGGCTCATAGAAAAGGGGTTGACTTGATTTTTCTTACCATGGTCATATGAGTTGCTTCTCCAAGTAAGCCCTGCCATAGCCAAACCCATCGTAAGAAAGGGCACTAAAACCAACAATGAAGAATATAATCATCTTCTTGTAACATCAAGGAGTATTCACAACCATTACCAATGTATCAAGTAATACTACAAAATCTAACCTTGGAACTCCATCTACCAAGATACACCACCATGAAGAACAAGAGCCTAGCCATGATAGACCACTATGCAAGTAGCAAGCACAATGCCATCCAACCAAGTGGATTTGATCATTTGCGACCAAAGGATCTCTATGGTGTAGGACCAACGAAGCAATCAAATTTTCTTTTACTTCAATGCTAATATGCGTGCTGCTTAATCTTGTTTTGCAACATTTGAAGGTTTTCTTTAAGAATTGTCAAAGCTTTTATAGTCTTGTCCATATGTGTCTCAATTGCCGATATCTTAGACTTGTAGAAAATATGTGATTCTAGGAGTTGGATAGTCATAGGAGGACCATGAAGTCTATGAATTTCCTTTATAAACACTTCTACCACTTGGCTTGTTGTGCATGTACCTTGGATTCCACAGAAATGTGCATATTTTGTGAGTCTATTAACAACCACAAAAATGGATCGTTAGCTTCAACTTTTGGTAACCCTGTAATGAAGTGCATTGATATCTCTTGCCATCTTTGATTATGTGTAATGGCTGAAGTAACCCTAGAGATTTCCCTATCTCTCCTTTATTTCTTTGGGAAAATTGCCACTCATAAATATTTGGAAATCTTTTTCACTCCTTCCTAAATTTTATCTTTTGATAATTTTAGTTTTATTTTAAGGAACTTGGCATGTCTTGCCATTGGAGAGTCATGAGACCCCCTTACTATTTGTTGCTTCAACTTTGATTGAGGGAATAAGAATATTCTACTCTTGTACCAAAGTATATCCTTTCCTCTCCCAACGTTCCATGGAGTTACATTTGATTTTAATCTATTATATATTAAAGGTATGAACTCACTACACTCACTCTTAGCACATAGAGGTGCTAGTCTTCTCAAAGGCTTCATTATGCAAGGAACCTTCATCTGAGACTCTCCTTTAATAGTTTAATAAATCATTAGATGCAAAATATGCAAAGTTTGCTCATGTATAAAATGCTTTTTTGGAGTTGCATTTTATTTTGGGTTTGGTCTTGTGAATAATCTCACTATGCATACACACTGTAAGTAACCATAAATAATGAAATGAATTCAAATGCACTCACACAATTGGAATAAATAAATACATAACAAAAAAGAACAAGAAGCATTGCACTCACTTTGGGGCCCTCTTGGATTGATGATCGCCATTGAGAAAGTACTATAACACAGAAGTTATGAAACTAAAATAAGAAATGCATGGAACAAACACACACTGCAACTTTAATTCACGGACAACAAAGTTTTATATCACTGATAATATTGAAGTACAAAGTTCTTTTTCAAACGCAGAGATCGCCTCATCAGTTCATAGTACATTCATTTATACATTCAAACAAAGATCATTAGAGATTTATACGCTGATTCCTAGAACATATGATATTGGTTCTAAGATATTTATGGATGCACAAATTATAATAATAATTATTTTTTTTATGAGAAATTCATGATATTGATGCATGCATTTCTCATACACAATATTGTTTTCCGAACATGGTTTATCAACTGGGACTGATTTGCATATTATGCCATTGATTTGAATTCTTTGCCACTGATCCTATTACTATGTCACTGCATGGTTATCGTTTGACTATAGCTTTGAATTGGCTTCTACATTGACCTAGAGTGCTGGAATTAAGTTGACATGTAGATAACCCCGAGGTGCACATTTATGGTCGCCTCCGATTCCCAGTTTGCTTTAGGTATGCTTTTACCCATCTAAAACTATAGATCTGCTACAGAGTCAGTGAATCACTTAGAATTGCATGTAGCTACAAATTTTATGGTTATGTAGCTATATCATCAAAACAACTTTTTAATTATTTTTACAAAAAGAATAAATGAAAATATATGAAGAATGAACATTTTTCTTCATATCTGCCTTGGTATATGATCCTGTAGCTCAAAGAATGAGTTTATAACAAAAACAACAAAATAATGTGTAAGGTAACTAGTAGTTTGATTTTTTATGAACAAATTGCAGTAAAGTAATGACAAAAAGAGTTTATTTCAAGAGTCCAACATTCCTCCACACAGAAGGTTTTGCATATCGTCATGCAAAATCAAAATTTCAAAATTTGTGAGGTCATCCTTGTTGCAATGGAGTTTTTGTGGCTTAGATCATAAAATCCAAATCGCTGTTTGGCATCCTCTGCTTCTTCATTGACACTGACCATTTAGGCTGCTTAATCTAAATTCCAGTAATTAGGCTCTTAATTTTTAGGTGAAGTATTTTGTTGATCTTAGTGTTTTTGGTTTTGATACCAACTTTGCATTCTTTTCAACATCCTCTGATTTTGATTCTTCAATATTTGATTTTCACCCTTTATGTAACACTCTACGATCTCTAATACTTTGATTGCTTTGTTTAGTTTCTTTACTGTCTCAACTTCTTTGGAAGAAGTACATGGTTCATGATTGCAAGCAGAGGTAGACAATATTTGTTTGTAGGTTGATTCCATTTTATCATTCTTTTCCAAAGACTCAATGTAGTCATATATTTCTTGTTGTGAAATATCAATTTTTGGGTTGCTCAATTATGGTTATGGAATTGGTGATGGTGACAACATAGTGGCTTTAGTTGTCCTCTTCTTAATGACATCCTTAGAGATAGATTTAGTCCTTAACTCTTCTTGCTTACTTTTTTCACATATTTCTTTGTCTTCCAAGCTACCATGCTCCTCATCAGGTACCTTGATTTCAATTACCAATTGATTTTGAACCTCCTCATTGTCTTTTGGCTTTGTATTTAGGCCCTTGGCCATACTCCTTTCAGTTTCAACCTTCTTATTTTTTTGTATGACTTTAGTTTTCTGACTAGGCACTTGCGTTAGGGTTTCATCTTTTTTTGTTTCTTTAATATTTTTATCTTGTGGCTCCACCTTGTTTGTACTTTGAGGCCCTTTTAACCTCTATTCTTGTGGCCATCTTTTGGTTTTTCTTGGCTCCAAGTTTGAAACCCTAACCTCTTCTTCTGTTTCTTCATTGAGATATGTAGGCATGAGTTTCAAACTCTCTGCCTTAGAAGCCCTTGTTTTAATATTCTTGCGTTTTGAACCCTGAACCTTTTGCTCTGTTTCATCATCAAAATATGTAGGTTTAGGTTTTAAACTTTTTTCTTTAGTACCCCTGTGTTTTGAACCTTTAACCTCTTGTTTCAAATGTGCTTCATTAGAAATTCTTCCCAATTATCATTTTGCTGCTGCAATTGGGCTTCAATCAGGATGTTTATTAACCCATAGTGGTATGAAATCATTTTAGGGTTTTTGGAACTTCGTTGAATACTAAAAACCATCTTCTTAAAAGTACTACAAACTTATACGTTTCTTTGCACGTTGCATATTTTTGGAGCATGAATAGTACATCTTGCCACTTCTTCTTGAGTGCTGTCTTTAATATATTTTATTCCAATTTGGTGCCTGAGCAGGGTCCTTTCGAACATCCTCGACTTGTGCTACAGTTCCATTTAAGGACTTAGAAAATACCTTGGTGACTTCATTGTCATATCCTTGAAATTCCTGTAAGAATGACATCCGCTTTGTTTTTTCAAATCACTTCTTGCACTTTGGATAAGCCTCAAAGACTTAGTTGGTTCATGTTTCACAACTAGTGCCATTTCAGACTTTCGATGTTAGGGAAGTTGGATCTTGCAATCACTCTTGTCGTCGGGTGAAATTAAAGAAGTAATGAAGCAATGTAGACTGGAAAGGAGTGGAGAAAGGATTTAGAATGGAGAGGATGCAATCAAATATTTCAAAACACTCCAAGTAATAATTGAGCTTTCAAGTTGATAAGAACGGTCATGTCAATTCTCAAGGCCTAATTTTGAATTATTGTAATGCTAATTAATGAGTACATCGAATCTTTGGTGATATCATTCAATTAAAACATCATAAAATGCACGTTGAATTAAAGTTGCATGTTTAATCATGATTTTGTGTGCTATCAAATAATTCAGAGTATGGAAGGTTGTGAGCCATGAGTTATGCCAAAATATATTGTCCATACTTATTATATTTCATTACTCTTATTTAAATACAATCTAAATGGTTATATTACCTTGGATTTACCTGTAGCCAAAAATTGATTATTTGTTGTGAAGCTGAAGCAAAAGTTCTGATTTATATTTGCTAGTACCAATCTTGCATAATCCCGAAAACCTTTTGAAGCCATTGGATGAAGATCATTGACAAGTTTTCATATAATAAACTATTAAGGTCATGACTAGATGCATGAAATTCATTACCGATGACAAAATTTATGCTAGAAAACAAATTAGAGACTGCCAGTAGCTACTGAAAGTTACTGTAACTACATAAAGTATGAAAGCTACTAGTCCATCTGCATGGATTCCTTTGAATTTCTAGTTGAACTTTGTTTGGAACTTAATTTGAAAATAATCTCAATATTGTAATGCTAGATTTTTTTTTTTGATTGATTGATTGTTGCAAATGAGCTAATTTTCTTTTGAAAGAGGAAATAAAAAATTGAACTAAATATCTTGGATAGATGTTGAAGAAGGTTGAATCCCGTTTACTGGATACTGGTTATTAAACATAATTCATGCACAATTGCACAAGTAAACTGATCCATGTTGGAAATATTGAGAGAGGGGGGGGCAGGGGAATCAATATTTCATTATTTTTTAAATATTTTGATCTTTTAAAATATTTGATGCACATGGATCATGAAATACAGATCATACGCCACTGGTCCTATGGACTTGATAGTTCTACAGTGCCTTCAAAAATAACATAAGATATAATAGCTTGTAATAGGGACTATTTGCTTTTACTCAAAATTTGAAGAGGAGTTAGGCCTCTTATTTATACCTGTATTCTTTGTTAGTAAATATAATTTATCTGAATTTCGGTATCTTACATCCCGTTGATGTAAAGATAATTGCGTTTCCTTTACCAACTATATGGCCCACATTTAGAATGTTTTGATTTATCCCTTCAAACAACGATACATTAGCTGCTTCTCCTTTCTTAACATCAATATTGGCATTACCCATGTCTACTACCTTTGCAGATAAATCATTTCCAAGAATAATCTTACCATTCTTGTTTTTCTTAAGAAAGATAAATTTTTATTTATTTTGAAAATGTGATGAGAGCATTTGTTGTTAATGTACCATTGATATTCTTCTTCAAATGTACATAGAGCAAAGCCACACCTTGTTCTTCTTATTTATGCTTAGTCCGAGGAGTGCTCATGGATTGATCTAGGTGGATGTTGGTGGCCACCCATCTATCCCACTTGGACCCCCACAACTGTCTTTGTCAGTTTTTCAGTTTCCTTATTTGTAGCACAATTTACTATTTGTAGCAGTTTTTCGGGTCCTGAACTTCCGGAGCCGTTTTGAGGCGTTAAATGACGTTTTTTTGGGAAAATTGGGAGTTACATGGGTCCATGGATTGATGATTCTCTTCCCAAATTTGTAGTCCTCGGACACATCTTTCTAACGAGGTATTGTGTGCGTCAAACGAAGATTGTATGCCAAAGTTACGACCCTGGGAAGTTGATGTGCCAATTTACCCAAATGGGGCCCACAGTTGGCCTTTCATCTCCTAGGGTTAGGTTTTTGGATGTTTAGGGTTTTCCATTGTTTCTCAACAATAAATAGGCCTTCGAGCCTCATTGTAACACTGTTCAGAGGCATTATTCCAGAAACTTTAGGCAGAGATCCTGGGTGGGAACTGCCGAATTGAGGAACGTAAGCCAGAACTTATTATACACGGTTGAATAAATGGAATGATAGTCAATTAGAGAGAGAGCCTTGTTGGATGGACGGGCGTTCAACAACCACAACACTTGCTTTATATTAGTAGGGTGAGTAAGCACTTCGAACTTTTGTATTGACCTTTTTTATAGACCTACCTACTTCATATAAAAAGGAAAGCGCGAAGATTCAACCGACCATCCATCCGGTGTTGTTATAAGAGAAGATCTCAGCAGTATGTACCTACTTCCTAAGCGATTCATTAAGATTCATTAAGGTGGTCTAGGTCTAAAGGTCTAGGTATTCCGGTTGGTAAATAGAAAGAAAGTGAGTAGCGAATTGATGTGAAAGGCAAATAGGTCTATTCCTAGGCAGTGGATTCAAGTTTATGAATCATATAGTAAAGTAGTCAAGGCTCAGCGATAACAATATGTTCATACGCGGTATCTAGCATCTAAATGAAGTAAGTGTAATTCCAGTGAATGCTGTACGGTACAACAGCTCTAAGCCCCCCGTCCAACGCGCAGTAAGCTTGGGGATTCCTCCACGGCATAATCTAAAAGAGGTACTGCTTCCTAAAGAAGATAAATAAGGCGCGGAGCGGCCCGACCCGAGATGAAATATCTCAATCTAAAGGTGATATGTCTAAATGACGTATATAAAGGCCTGATCCCGGCTTCGTGATAAGATCAAAAAGAAAAGATCTAAAAGCGCATTCCAGTCGCATATTATTTCGATATGTGATTACGCTTTATTATATACGTAATTACGACATATATAATTTTTGCATCACATTTATAGGCGTACTTATATTGGTCATTCATTATATATGTAATTATTGAATTATTGGTTGGTTTCAAATCTAATCGACAAAATGAAAGATTCCTTCAAAGTACAGGCGGGATGTCTTCATTCTTATTAACGTAATTATTCATTTTGGTTGCTTCTTAACGTAATTACATATATAACGAAGAAACAGCAGTTGAGCGCCCCGCAAACATCTCCGCAAAAAGATCTATTTTCATCCATTTTTTCGGAGCAAATTCCCCCTATATTATCCCCGAAAACATCTCCGCAAAAAACATGCATTTTATAGTCCTTTTTCGGAGGTGCGTAAGCGAGCTCGACCAAAGGGAGAGGACCGGTAGGGGCTCGACTGATAAGGAGAGGACCGGTAGGGGCCCTTTTTTTGACTTATTTGAGAGGGCCACCCAATAAGTAAATTGAAATCTCTTCTATTTTGCTCCGAAACATCTCTAACACGATGATAATGAAAGAGCACAAGTGCATGAATGATGATTATTATTACACGGTAAGCTGGGAGGACATCATGGGGTGGGTGAAAGCCAGGTGACCCAGCGATCCATCCCACCCATCCTGTGCTTCTAAGATCAGGGCTATGGCAGTAGCTACTAATATTCATGAAGGGATATAGGTAGAACAGGTGTAGTTTTTGGGTAACTAGTTTGTGTGGAACCAAGGTATAGGGCAGGTCCAGGTCTTCAATCAAGTGGTTTCCACTATGCAGGTGGGTAGCAGGCATTAAGGCAGGTAGGTCTCTGCCGTGGGGTTATAATGACTGAATCGGCCGGACCAGAAGGTAATATTAAGTTCGGTCGGATGGGGTAAAGGGTGTATTTGGAAACAGTTCAGTAAAGGTTCTTCGTTAGTTTAATCCGATCTCGGTTATCTAGCAGTACCTCCTAAGCAGCATTCATTCAGTAAGTCGATCCGGGCTAAAAGGTCTTCTAGATCTGAAGGTAGGTAGGTTGTAAGAGTAAAGGTATTCAAAGTGCCTAGCAACTAAGTATTCCATCCAGAAGCAAGTGGTTGGTTTGGAAGCCAGCCTGTGGATAATATGAAAGTTCAGGTCTGTGAGCCGGCCGGTATTTATTTGTCGGAAGGTCCAAGTATGATTCCCATCGAGGTAGAAAACTCAGTTTTTAGCGTATCCCTCACCATATGATAGTGAGTGACCCCTAAGAAGTAAGGGCCCTTAACTGAAGGTTCCCTTTATAGGTGTGTCAACTTGCATTATATATGAGATTATCCAAAGTGGTACATATTTCCTTCCTCTGTCGGGTATGCGTGAAGGGGCACCTCTCTCGCTCGAAAGATGTGGGTTATGGATCAAAACTATCAAGAAGCATCAGCCGCCGCCTCCCAGTCCCTCTCTGACAAGCACAAAGTGTCTGTTGAGTATCCAATGAGGCTAAATTATCCCCTCCCTCCTTCTCGCAAAGTATCAAAGCCCGAGTCTCAAAGGCCCGGTATCCGATCCCAGCATGAGCTCAATTGAGTAGCAGCCGAACCTAGCCGGGTAGCCGGTTCAAGTAGCGTCCAAGTATCCAAGCATCCCTGCGCAGTAGCCTAGTCTAGTATCCCCCCCAGCAATGGATGCCATTTCCATCCTGCCATCCTGCCATCCTGCGAAATATAGATAAAGTTGCTTAAAAGCCAAAATTGAGTTATTTCCTCTCCTTATCAGTCGAGCCCCTGCCGGTCCTCTCGGCTAAGGCTCGGCTGAGTCCCTACAGTGGGTTTCAATCGTCGAACCCGGATAGCCAGCGGAACATGCGAAACACGATAGAACGAAGAGCATCAGTCATCTCCGCCGTTAGACTAGAGACTGTCCATCGGGGTGAGGGTTAGGGGGCTTCTGCTGTCCGACCGTGGGTGAGGGCAAGACTTGTAGTTATCCAGGGGCTACTCCATCCTGGGGGTGTAAACTATAGCCATCCTTCACCCTCGGTTGGCCTAACTAACTGGATACCTCTCCTCTCACCTTCTTTGTTTCCTGTCCTGCTTCTCTTCTAAGAACTGGATGGAAGGAAGTCAACAACTAGCATTATTTCACCCATCTCCTACCCTCAGATGCTAACCCATCTCACTAGCCATCCAACTCAACTCTATGTTGCTAAGGTCGGTTGGCCTTTCATCTCCTAGGGTTAGGTTTTTGGATGTTTAGGGTTTTCCATTGTTTCTCAACAATAAATAGGCCTTCGAGCCTCATTGTAACACTGTTCAGAGGCATGTAGCCACCACATCTCTCTCAGAGATAAGCCACCATCGCCCTAGCTGATTTATTTCCATTTCTGTTGTAAGCATATTTCAGTATTTTACATTAATGAAATGAAGTATTATTTCCGCTGCATCTTTGTATTTATGGTTATATCTGTAATTTGTTGCGTTCTTGTTTAAATTCGGATAAGTGGTATTAGAGCGGTCTGCTTTTTCTTTGTTTTTCTTTGCATGTCCTCAACGAGGTCGGGATATAAGGAGTTAGGGCTTGAACTGGTCGAGCCTTTGCAAGACCAACCTTGCAAATCCTGACGACCTCCCATGGCGGCAGACAAGAAAGACGAGGGTCAGGGGATCCTATCAAAATCTTGCTCGAAGAAGCCCTCGAGCGACAAAGGAACGCGATGATGAAAAACTTTGCTCAGATCCTTCAGCAAAGGGAAGTAGATCATTGATGTGGAGCCCAGTGCCATTGTTGCCACCGCCAAGGTCTATAAGAACGAGACCGAAGATCCAGAGGAGGGGGAACATATTTTCCACTCATAGATGTGGGTGAAGTGTTCGCCGCTGCAATTCATTGTTGACATTGGAGCCAAAAGAACCACATTTCAGCAGAGGTCGTGAAGTGGTTGGGCCTACCGACTACACCACACCCGCAGCTGTACTATACCAGGTGGCTTCACCAAGGACGAGATCTCCGAGTCCGCCAATAATGCCGCCTTCCGTACAACATCAAGCCCTTCACAAATGAGGTATTGTGTGATGTTGCACCTCTTGATGTTTGTGATGTACTATTAGGCCAACCATACTTATGGATGCGACATGATGTGTATGAGAAAAGGTCTCACTCTGTTATTATTTCTTTGGGTAATTCATTATACATGATACTGGAGGTAGCCCCACCTACTGCCACCACTTTGATCTTTGCTAAGAAATGCAACAAGATTGTCTCCTAGACTAGGAAATTCATTTTTTGTTTGGTTCGCTCCCAAAGTAAGGGGAAGGCCGTCGCCACATCCATGACCCCTGTGAAGGGTTCCTCAACGCAACAACAACATATGGATACGGTCATCTTCTCTTCACCCACAGGGGCGCTGGGGCACTGTTAGGACAAACATTCATTTGATCTGACTCCTAGAACACCTCTATCCAATGGGGACCATTTCTTCCTAAGGGGAGGAATGATCTAGGTGGATGTTGGTGGCCACCCACCTATCCCACTAGGACCCCCACAACTATCTCTGTTAGTTTTTTAGTTTCCTTATTTGTAGCACAATTTACTATTTTCAGCAGTTTTTCGGGTCCTAAACTTCTAGAGCCGTTTTGAGGCCCTAAACGATGTTTTTTTTGGAAAATTGGGAGCAACATGGATCCATCTTGCTCTTCCCAAAGTTTTAGTCGTCGGATAGATCTTTCTAATGAGGTATTGTGCACGTCAAACGAAGATCATATGCCAAAGTTACGACCCCGGGAAGTTGATGTACCAACTTACCCAAACGGGGCCCACAGTTTGGCGTTTCATCTCCTAGGGTTAGGTTTTTGGATGTTTAGTGTTTTCCATTGTTTTCAACAATAAATAGGCCTTCGAGCCTCATTGTAACACAGTTCAAAGGCATTTAGCTGCCACATCTCTTCTCAGAGATATGCTACCATTGCCCTAGCTGGTTTATTTCCATTTCTGTTTGTAAGCATACTTCAGTATTTTACATTAATGAAATGAAGTATTATTTCCGCTGCATCTTTGTATTTATGGTTATATCTGTAATTTGTTGCGTTCTTGTTTAAATCTGGATCATCGATCCAACAATGTTCTTGTCTTTCCATGTGTTTTGTTGTCTGTATGTGTTCATTGTCTTGTTCCTGCATTATTTTGCTATATGTCCAAACTTGTTACATGTATAACACCTTACATGACCAAAGAAGGGAGCAAAAGAATCATAATATTTATGCTTCATATTTTTCTTATTGCAATCAATAACTTTGTGACCAAACATATTGCAAGTAAAACAATATCCCTTAAAGAAACTTGAGTACCTGGGAGTTGATGACCTTCATGTGAATCTACTTCTGCAATTTGCTACAATGTGTCCATAGTTATGATAGATAAAACATTCAATATCATTATCCAAAGGAGAGAATTGATAATTTTAAATTTTTATATATATATATATATATATATATATATATATAATTTTATTTATTTATTTTTTTCACATAGGAAAATCTAGGCCGATCAACCCCTGAAGGGAATCAAATCCCCCCGGCTAGACTATCAGGGCCTACCCCAAGGGATTCAAGGAGAATTGACCTTGTGACCTCCCGATCGACGAGGCACTTAACAACAGGGACTCGACCAGTTGAGCTAACCCTTGGGGCTAGGAGAGAATTGATTATTATTTCTATTATTAAATGATTTCTTTTGAAAATTCACTTTTCTTGGTTGCTGGTTTGGTTGACCTTTTGATTCTTTACAAAATTTCCTTTGTTATCCTCAAGATGGCTTGCACAAGCTTGTGAGCTGGATTCTCCTTTTATAGTTTCATGAAAGGCAAGACTAAATTTAATGGAGGGATACCTTTGATTGTTAAGAATATTATCCAATATCTTTGAGATATCTTGAAATCTAAATTGCTTATCCTTTTATGCTAATTTACCTTCTAGTATACTTACCTCAACCTCTTTTTCTCCTTTTGTCTTTTCCAATTGAGTTCTCAACTCGATGATCTCCTTTTTAAGCTCATTTTCTTGTTCCTCAAATACTTGAAGTATCTCCTCATATCGTTTGTTTGAATTTTCAAGATCAGATTTGAGAGAGATGATCTTTGCTTCAAGTCCTTCATAGTAACTGATTCTTTCCTCAAGTGTCTTGATTACTGCATCTTTTTCAGTTTTGGTTTCCTCTTGTAGCTAGGATATTTTCTTTCTGAGTTCATTTCTCAATGACGCTACTTCATCCTTCAGCCTTTGACATTGATTTTCCTTTTCCTTATACTGCTTCCTCATTCCTTCTTCAATTTTGCTTCCTTCTTCTATTTGAGTCTTTAACATGATAATTACTTCTTTGTAGGAACTCTCCTTTTCATCAAAAAGTTTTAGTAACTTTTGATGATCTCTATTCTCAGCTATGAGCCTTTTAATCTCTGCTTCTAGGGCCTTTATTTTTGAATCTCGTTTCTATGTAGAATGATTATTTTCACTTCTACCCATGAGAGAAATTTTAGTTGATTCATTATCATCGCTACATGAGCAAGGGAATGGGAAATCATTCATACAATGGTCATCACGTCTACAATTAAAACAAAAACCAATACCTGATGATTCTTGGTCACTATCTTCACTATCTTCCTCATCCTTGATCAATAGAAAATAAGGTGCTCCTAAAGCTGAATATTTGTTGACATCTTTCAATACGGTTTGTCCTTGATCAATAATTTCTAAAATTGGAACTACATCTGATATATCGCTTTCACTAACACAATTATCCTGAATTGGCTTCTTCCTTTGAGCTTCCTTCCCATTGTCCCTGATCCACTCTCAAGTGGTTAAGCTTCTACTGGAGCGACCTGCTACTATTCTAATTGATAGGAAAAATATTTAGGGGGGAGGGGAGGAGTAGGGAAGGTGAATCAATATTTTTATTTCACTTAATCTTCAATTTCAAATTCATAAAATTATGTACACTACTGTTATTTAGACAACCTGCATGTGTACACACTTTTAGTTAATGAGATCCACATATATCCAGATTACCAATTTTTCATAATTTCCATCAATTGTTTAACTTTAATCATTGCATCATTATTTCATTACCCATTTATTAAGAAATAACCATGAGAAGTAAGGAGAAGATAAACCATAACACATAAGAAACACATCAACACATATGGATGCCAAGATTTTAGGTGGAAACCCAATGTGGGAGAAAACCACCATTGTTGTTGTCTTTGTCTTCTTTCTTAATATATAAATAATTTCTTCATTACATTTTGTACTAGCACAAATTCTTACCAGCACACAAACTCCTACCTATAGGAGGAAAAAACCTCCACTCATTGTCCAACTCCTACTAGAAGGGAGCTACAACCCCTTCCCTTGGTCTAGTTTACCAACTCCTACTGGAAGGAGGCTCCTACCCCCTCAACAAGTTTACCAACTACCACTAGAAGGAAGCTCTAACTCCCTCACTGAAGGCTCCAACCCTCAACACCACCTTGGACCATGTTTCATAGTGTTTCATATTGGATCCACCTATATTTGTCAACCATCAAAACATGAAGGCTACCTTTCATCAAATTTTCAAACCGGACCCACACCCAACATTATGCTCAATACCAATTAACCATTCTAAAAAAAGCAATTAATACTGAATACCAAATGAATCATTGGAGTAGATCAATCACTGAATTCCCCTTAAACCACTAATACCAGATCAAACTAGTTTACTAAGCCAACCAAATCAATCCTTTGAATGAAGTCAAAGTTAATAACCAATCATCAATCAAAATTGTCAAATACCAACCATCGTAATCAATACAACCTTGATAATCAACATCAAATAATACAAAACTAATCAATTTTCATCACCAATCAACACTTTAAACTCTATAACATATATGCAACTATCATTAAATAGATCCACAAATATATGCAATTTTTGTTGGGCATTGGAAAATGTATGTTTTATCCTCATAATAGCCTAATTAATCATTTGTCTTTCTGTGTTTATCTTCGTTTTAGGAATAAATATAGAAGAAACAATCACAGAAGCTAGATAAAATGGATTATTAACGAATTGGGTAAATATGGGCATGAAAAACTAACTTTAGCTATCTTTATATGCAGAGACGCGAATTGAACGATTGTTGTTCAAATAATAGAACAACAGTGACCAAGAAAGGAAGAGGACAACGTCTCGATTATGAAGGACATCGGAAGATCAGGAGGATCAATTCTATTCTGTGATGAAATTAGATTGATGGTTGTGAAATCCTCAAGATCTCTTGCTCCTGAGGATTCGCTTCTATCCATTTATCTTTCCAAAAGTTATATAAAGCCATCAAGCAAAATGAACTACTACTTAGGAATCTTAGGATTGTAACTATTCTTTTTGGACACAGAGTACTTTCATTACTGTGATGCTGCAACTCTATTATCAATTTTAATGAAGAATACTGTGTTTCACCTATAATCGCATTCTGAGTATCTTTCGATGGTGAATTCTGGATACTTTGGGCCCAGTCGATAGGAGATCTACTGCTTTAATTGTGTTATATTTATTTCTGCTTATTCTTATAGTCGTTTATTACCGTATGTTGGTGAAATTAGCATTATTCCGATTGCTGTGAATCTTGATGATTATGATTTGTTTTTGCTGTTCAAACTAGATTCTAGATCTTGCCGCGTGTTACATATGTGTGCTAATCTTTACCGAATTGATCAGGTTAATTTAAGTATTCGATTGCTGTTCATTCTAGAGTAGTGTTACCCAAGATCTCAAGCTTATAGTTGATTGCTTTCCATGAGATGTTTGCATAGTTATTTGCTGTTCAATTGCTATAGCTTTCCTTCATGATAAATGAATTAGTGTTAATACCAGTTAGATTGTTAAGAGTGATTCCTTGCATTTTGATTCAGTTTCTTGTAGAGTGGATTAAGTAGATTTGAAAATGCTTTAAAGATTTCTTTAAGAATTGTTTGGATTGAACTTCGAGAATTATATATTAGTCATTGCAACGATTCTAAATCATTTCATTATGAATTAGCCTATGAATTGACTTGCATATACAATGTTGAACACTCTTGAAATAAACAGACTTACCCTGGGTTGATGATTAATGTAGGTATTAAGATTGCTTTTAATAAGTCATCTTAGTGCACCAACATTTTGGCGCCGTTTCCAGGGAGAGTGTTTCAAAGTGATTTCTTTTTTATTTTTGCTGTAAAAGAATTGGGTTTTAAAAACCAGAGGTAAGAACCTGCGTAATCAACAAGTAAAGTGCTTACTCACCAGCCCGCTTTTCAGCAAATGCATAAAGGTTAAATAAGAGTAGTTTTTTTTTTAAAGAATGACTAGGAATAAAAAGATAGAAAAATATCAGAACCCCCCACCTAAATCCACAAAACCCAAGGGATCGGTGAACTTTGGGAGATCAACTTTTATAGATGAAATAGTAAGAAAAGCAGTCTTAGCCATCAATAGGACCCTAGACTATATCTAGAAAAAGCCCTACTATAATCCCTCAAGCAGCAGGCTCTCCATCTGCGGCTTATGCTGAGCTTCATAGCCAAACTGGAGGATCTGAATAGAGCTTTCAGGGTACAGAAAATTTACATTTTGATCCTTTGCAAGAGGGAAAATCGTGCAATTTAAGAGAAGGAGAGGGAGAAACCAATCGAATTGCTAAGACAGGGCCACAATTGTCTGAACTAGGATGTCATGTGATCCCAAATCTGGGCAGTGATGCAAAACCATCTCAGATTGAGAATCCTCTGCTTACTTGAATAACACCCCCTGAAGTCCCTGAAGGATATTGGCACATTTTCGACCAAATAGTGAATCAACCACCTCAAGGACAGACCACAACATTGGAATACCCCATAGTCGACCCAGCCATTGCCCCTATGAAACATATTCCCTTGCAAAACCTTCCAATCTTCCATGGGATGACCACAGAGGATACATATGTCTTCTTATTTGAGTTTGACGTCCTCTACAGAGGATACGATTATACCGCCGACCTTAAAAAATCAAAGATGTTCCCTTCTGCTCTAAAAGGAGCAACTTTGAGGTGGTTCATGGGTTTAGGTGGGCGCACTATTAACTCTTGGGATGACATGAAGACTTTTTTTGTCACAAAATATCGTGGCTATTGTTGGACCAGGGAATTAAAAGATGAAATATTTAAGATGTTTGCAAAGGATAATGAAACTCTAGAAGAGTATGTCGAATGCTTTCACTATAATTTGCAGAGATCCCCTCACTCCACATTACCAAAAGAAGTCTTGAGAGCTATCTTAATTAAAGGAATGAAAGAAGAATGGATAGAAAATCTAATTTTGATGGGGAAGGAGGAAATTTCTCAAGAATATTATGATGAAATCGTTCACTTGTGTATTAGGTGTTCGCGAGGTAGTACACACACCGGGTCAGGAAGCCGAGATCTTGTGACTAGAGGAAGCAAACTGCACAGTGGAGGCGTAACAAGAATGGAAATCGGTAACCTCCTGGAGGACTTCAAGACTGAATATCTGGGCACCCTTACAACGCAGTTGGACGTCCTGCAGGCCAAACAAAAACAAGCCTTAGCAGAACAGAACTTGGCTGTTTTTTGCCCACGCTACCGGAAGAAGCACAGCCAATGGGAGTGTCCATTGGACATGGTCCAAACCTGCGCTATCTGCACCAAGGACCATGCCACTGAGTAGTGTCCATCACTTCTAGGGCTGAAAGCAATTTTTAAAGAAGAAGAAGAGGAGACAGAACCAATATACTTAATGAACCAACGTTGACAGTGGCAAGGCCGACCCACAGGTATGTCACAAGACACATCTCAGTTCTTTCCTTCTTCGTCATTTAATCAACAACAAAATTTCGGAGCAACGTGGCAAGGTCAATCACCTTTCTTGAATTGGCAGTCCCAACCATTTCCTATGTCACCTTGGCCAACTCAATCCTTTCCGGGTAATGGTTGGCCGAATTCTCCTTTTACTCCTTTTTGGCAAAGTAATCCATATCCATCCCAGTGGCCTGCCTCTACTTCACAAAATTCGAACTGGTCTCCAAATTGGTAGCGACCTTTAGGGATAACTAATATGCCTATGGGGATAGGTCCTCAACCTCAACCTACATTATCAACCCCATATCCATTACAACAAAATCCTCAGCCCCTTTTGCATCCCCAACTGCTAGCCCAACCGAATCCAAACCCCAATAACAGATCGGTTCAACTGGTGCAAATTGTTGAAAACTTAGACTATGAGACCGAACAAAAAGAATGCAATGAACTTAGACTGAGGTCAGGACGCATTATCACTCTTGAGGAAGATAGAGACCAACCACCAATTGAGTTAGAAACCCCACCTATACATACACCATTGGCAGTGACTGACACAGAAATAAAACAAGGAGAAGATAAAGTTGAGCATAAGAAAAACTCGTAGTTACTTCTCTCCCGTTCCCTGAAAGATTATAAATACCTAAACTAGTTGTGTATCCAGACTTTGATCTCGTAGGGGAACTGAAAAATATTTGCATTAAAATTCCTCTCCTCCATGCCATCCAAGATATTCCTATTTATGCTAAAACAATTAAAGAGCTATGTGTGAAAAAGCTTTTGAGGAAAGAAAAAGCTTCACCCACTATTCATGTTGTAGGGACCTTGTATGATTTTCTCTTGGGCAGGGAAACACCGATAAAATATGAAGATCCTGGGAATCCCATAGTTATAGTCCAAATATATGGTCGCTCCTTTCCAAACATGCTAGTTGACTTGGGTGCAACCATTAACATCTTAACGGTAGAAACCTGTAAGAGACTTGGTATCACAGCCTTGGAACCAACCACCACCCTGCTAGAACTCGCTGATCGTTCGGTGGTAAGACCAGAGGGAACTTTACAGGATATTACGGTTTCTGTTGATTCATGGGAGTACCCAGTAGATTTTCTCATCATAAACCCAAAAGTCGATTAGATGGGCACCCTCTAATTTTGGGCCGACCATGGCTGGCAACAGCTGATGCTTACATAGGTTGTCGAGAGGGAAGCATGACCATTGCTAAGGGGGATGCTGTAAAAAATCTTGTTTTATATCCTCCTGCCAAACCAAGTCTGCCCATTGTGAAAATACATAAACAACCACCCTCCTACCTAGAGGAAAGTATTCGTTCACCGCTTACAGTAGCAGAGGCGATTGAGTTCAAGAATCAGATTGAAGATGATTAATCAATAACTTATGAATCAACAAGCCAATCTCTACAGGCGTCAGATGAAGTAATAGGCGCTGTCCTCGGCTAAGAGGAGGACAAAAAGCCTTATGCTATTTATTATATCAACAAAAATCTTACTGCTGCTAAACTTAATTATACAATAACAGAAAAGGAATTCTTAGCTGTCATTTATGCCATAAACAAATTTAGACATTATATAACTGGCTATCAAGTTTTTTGTATATTGATCATTTTTCCATTAGATACTTAGCTAACAAACCTATTACAAATGGTCGAGTGACTCGTTGGTTGTTACTTTTGCAGGAGTTTGATATCACCATTAAAGACCGTCCAGGGAAGGAAAACCCAGTCGTGGATTTTCTGTCTCGGGTTCCAAAGATAAATGATCCATTGGCAGTAGATGACCAGTTTCCAAACGAACATTTGTTTTCCGTAGCAGTCAAAATGCCATGGTATGCAGATGTAGCAAACTATCTGGCAGTAGGAAAGCTACCCAGACACTTGACAACAAGGAAAATAAAACAGATTGTCCAGTGTAACGTCCAATTTTCTTGGATTATCAGATACCTTTTTCATACAGGGTCTGATATGTGTATATGCAGATGCATTCGTGAAGATGAAATTTATGACATCCTGAAGGCTTTCCATGACGATCCCTGCGAAGGACACTTCATAGATCGCAGAACAAGGCATAAGGTACTACAAATGGGTTATTATTGGCCCACTATTTTTAAAGACGCTAAGAAATATGTCTAGGCTTGTGATAGCTACCAAAGGATGGGCCATCCTGGTCAATCTGATGAAATGCCGCTGCAGCCCCAATTGGTAATAGAACCTTTCGAACGATGGGCATTGGATTTTGTTGGCCCATTTCATCCGCCATCAAACCAAAATGCCTACATACTGGTTGCTACAGACTATGTAACGAAGTGGGTAGAAACAATAGATTTGCCAAGAGCTATAGAAGAAGCTGTAATTAATTTCATTTTTGGGTTATTTGTGCAGTATGGTTTACCTAGGGAAGTGATAACAGATGGAGGAGGGAAATTTGTAGGACATAAGATTACGACCACTATACAAAACCACCACATCACACATAGAGTCACTTCTCCATATCACCTGCAGGCGAACAACATGTTGAACGCACAATAAAGTCATTGAAGCAATTATGAGCAAGACAATTTCGACACATTTGCGGGATTGGGCTGCTAGATTGCCAGAGGCCTTGTGGGCCTATCACATAACTTGGTGAAATACTACTGGATATTCTCTGTACCAACTTGCATTTGGCAAAGAACCTATATTTCCTATTGAATTTGAAATAAATACTCTCAGAACAACCCAGGAAGTGGGATTGGATCTAACAGAGGCCCAAACCAAACGAATTCAACAAATAAATGAATTGGATGAGGCTGGACTACTTGCTTTACAATGCACCGCAATTATTCAGCAGCAAAGGGAAAAGTGTCACGACAGTCTTATTAAAAAGAAGACATTTCAGAAAGGACACTGGGCGTTCCTCTATGATTCCAGATTCCAAGACTCCCCGGGCAAGTTACAGACAAGGTGGCTTGACCCTTATGAATTCAAGAGGTACACAACAATGGCACTCTCACTTTGACTACCATTGATGAGTCTGGCCATTCTTTCAAGGTGAATGGACATCAGGTGCGTCTTTATCACAAACCACTCACCAAAGAGTCTTTTTTTCAACAGGTACATGATGATCCCACTATGCAAATTTTTGCTGTAGGGAGTGATGACCCGACAACTTTACTTTCATAAAAATGTATCTTTCTTCAGCTGTAAATAATGTATATATTCTCTTTATGGTTAGTTGCAATTTAGTTAGTCTTCACTATGTAAATACAATAATTTCTCTTGTTTTTGGGTGTGTTTAATAATTGTTGTTCAATTAATTGAACAACTCCAATTTTCCCTTTTTGTGTATTTTGATGTTCAATCCATTAAACAACTCCAATTTTTCTTTTTGTATGTTTTGCTGTTCAATCGATTGAATGATTGATATTCAATCGATTGAACAACTCCGATTTCTTTTTGTGTGTTTTGCTGTTCAATCGATTGAACGATTGCTGTTCAATCAATTGAACAACATCATTTTTTTGTGTTTTGTTGTTCAATCGATTGAACATCACCGATTTCTTTTTGTATATTTTTCTATTCAATCGATTGAACATTTTCTGTTCAATCAATTAAACAACACTAATTTCTTTTTGTGTGTTTTGCTGTTCAATTGATTGAACGATTGTTGTTCAATCAATTGAACAACCGATTTATTTTGTGTGTTTTGCTGTTCAATTGATTGAACGATTTCTGTTCAATCGATTGAATTATTGCTGTTCAATCAATTGAACATCATCAATTTCTTTTTGTGTGTTTGATGTTCAATCAATTGAACCACTGTTGTTCAATCGATTGAACAACTGCTGTTCTGTAGAACGAATAGCTATGATTTATTTTTGTTGTTCCATCGCCGATCATTCTTTTTACCATTTTCTTTCTCTTCCATGTTTTTAGTAAAACATTTGTTTGTATTTGGAATTTGTACCTGAGATAAAGAAAAGCAATAATATTAATACCATTATGATTTGTAAAACCTTTTGATGGTCATCTTTATTCTGAAACTGACATGGTTCATCTATATAATGATTGGTTGAATCTCTTCTCTTTGCATTACTATCTTAATACCACGCTCGTTTATCTTTCACACTTCCAATGGATATGTTGGAAATACTGAGAGGCGCGAGGGGGGGGGGGGGTGAATCAATATTTCTTACTATTTTATTTTTTTTAGTTGTTCTAGTGATTGCCAACAACCT